>OX401988.1:2427500-3627500 GCA_947859335.1 Tortricodes alternella | reverse complement strand
CAATTTTTTTTTTTTTTTTTGAGTGAATATATAACTGAACATTCTGTGAATATTTCAAGCGTTTACCTGTTGCCGTTATGAATATCGAGCAAAAACGACCAAAAAAATTACGTTTGTTGTATGGGAGCCCCCTTAAATATTTATGTTATTCTGTTTTTAGTATTTGTTGTTATAGCGGCAACAGAAATACATCATCTGTGAACATTCCAACTGTCTATCACGGTTCATGAGATACAGCCTGGTGACAGACGGACGGACAGCAAAGCCTTAGTAATAGGTACGGATAACGGAACCCAAAAAAGGATTTATAAAATATTACTTTCTGCTCCCATCTGACATTACTTCTGACACGACTTCTACTATCAACACCTGCCGCGTTTTTGAAAGAGGCCCTGTTGAGTTCTTTGCGTCCTTTTGTCTCTGTAATGATGGTCTTAGCCAAAGCGCTGGTAGATACATTTTTACATAATAATTATACGACAGAGAGTGCAAATTTACATAGCATTGCATACATATTACTTACATGTTTTAATTTTTATTCGTAACCTTTCATTCGACAGCTGGCTAAGGATTGGATTATTTGAATTACGTGGATGAAAATCAAATTAGGTTCGCCGAGTATTGCTTACGTAAAATTTTAAAGGCAATAACGACGCTTTAGTCCTAACATTAACGAGTTAACGGGAGGTTACATAATTTTGAAGGTTAATGTGAAAACCGAGGCACGCAATGTCTGAAATAGGCCTAGAAATTACGAAGTCAACTCGTAAGAATGTCGGGGCGTCCAGCCTCCTTGCCAACCGACTAACTTGACAATACTGGCGCCTCATTCGGGAACGCTAAGTGATTCTGTAGCGACTCGTAAGCCAGATTTCTCATCTCGCTCTTACGCATTACGCGTCGTGCGGAAGAGTGGGATGAGAAATCTGGCTTATGAGTCGCTACAGAATCACTTAGCGTTCCCGAATAGAGGCGTAAACAATACGTATTTGGATTTCAACCCTTTGAAAATACGAACTGACGATCGCCTTTTGTATGAAAAACCGTAGGTTCACACTCCTCTTAAAGGGAAAAACGAAAAGTGAAAAGGAAAAGGTAAAAACGAAGAAGGTAAATACGAAAACTTTGTTAGTAATGTGTGCAGATATGATACTGACACTTCGTTGAATCGCTTTGATGGAAGCTTATAGGAAGTAGGTATATCCGACAATAAATGATTTGTGTCTTAATTACGATGGTTTGATGATGCTGCTGCTTTTAACTGCTAACATGCTGAAAGTTCTAAAAAACATGAATCCGCAAAAGAAATCAGTTTTTTGGCAGCATAAACAAGACCCAGATGACATGATACTAAACAAGACTTTAAACTATTAGTCATAAATTTCATATTAAACCTACCTGCATCACCAGGACAGGTTACGTCACCGATATCTTGATGGTCACACATGAACATGTTAGTCTCATTTCCCTGGCACTGGATTCCACTGAGTATGACCTTAGAGCTCCCGAAGAAGTCAGTTTGAAGGGCCTGAGAAGCATAACCTAAGGCTAGATGATGACAAACTGCGATGGCTTCGTAGAGAGTCCAGCCGTCAGGACAGATGCTGCCCCAAACACCCTCATGATAAATCTGGAGGAAAAGTAAGAGTATATAGATAAATATTTAAGCCGGGAAAATATGCCTATCCTTAACTTTTAGAACGAAAGGGCTCTACCCTCTCATTCCAAAGTTTAAGATAAATCGGATTTTTTTAACCTACATATATGTGATATCTCAATTAGCTCCTTCGTCGTCACGTTGTCTCTATATGGTTTTAACGGGGTCGGTCATGTTAAGATAATAATCACTTATATAAATTTAGGTATTTTTAGTAATAATTCCTTTGTTATGACTGTTTGTTAATCCAAAACAAAGAAATACGGTTCCTTTTTAAACCTAGTGACTCCAGCGGTAGCTATTCGCTGCTAAGTTCTTGTTAAAAAAAAAAAAACTCCACTTTGTCAATGCGGAAGGATTTATCATTTTCAAAATTCAAACTTACCTCAACCCTCCCCTCCATATTATTCTTCCCGCCAACCAGGCGTAAGCTAGCGCTGCCATCTATCGCGTCATGCAGCCTACTCTTGCGTGGTTTCACCAAGTTGACAGGCGCTTCCTGACAGATGGCGCCAGCGGCTTCTGAGGGCTCACAATCGGAGGTTCCCCAGCCACTGAATATGCACTGAGAAAGGGAAGTTTCAGTCCCTTCGCAGACTACATCATCCATCCAGAACTTTTCTGAAAATAACAGAATATCAAAAACTACAGATGAAACTTCTAGTCGAATCAAGTTCAGAACAAGGATTTTAAGAGTAGGAAGGCAATGGTTTCCGTTGCACAAAGACGTCGGAAAAAAAATTAACGTTTTTGAACTCTGAAAATGTGTAAGGTGATTCTCAATACAATAAAAACGGTTCCCGAATTCCTTTACGATAAGCATCATACTGAAATGGGTTATGCGCGTGGGGACTACTGCCCAGTTGGCCTGTGCCCAGCAGTGGGACGTATATAGGCCGATGATGATGATAATGATAATTTTAAGGGTTCAAGTACCTATGTATATTTGTAAATGACTTTATTATTCCACTATAACTTTTTAACGCCTGAAATATAAATAAAGTCTAGATGGTGCCATAAAAGCAATGGTTTTGGGCTTTATAAGTAAACAATATAATTGAAAGAAATTGCATTTTAAATTTATTGTATCTACAATTATTATTCAGTGGTGTTATTATTTTAGACGGGCCCTGTATCAAAATGTGTTGGGGGACCCAAAAATGAAGGGTAAAGATTTTCCCAAAAGAGCCCGTAGCCCGGGGGCCCCTGGTATTACTATACTACATAACTATTAGCCTCTGGCTGCCTTACTAGTAGCCTCCCCGTACTGCGCGCCATGAGTTGCAATCCCGTTCCTCATCCAAGTTCCACAGACAACTTGAGCCGCAGCATCGTCCCAGGAGTCGTCGCAGACGGCACCCCAGCGGCCTCCATGGTAGATGTAAACATTACCTAAATGAAGTAAGTATCATCAGAGATTCAACAACGGAAAAAAATATTAAACACCGTAAGAGCCGGTTCCCACTTGTTGGGTGTCGGATCCGACAAAAAATCGGGTGTCCTGGTGGCAATACAATTTATATGAGGCTGTTTACATTTATCGGTGTCGGGTAGAGCGTGAAGGCTCGGGCTAAAGCTGGGCTATAGGATTACTCTTTTGTGAGTTGGCAAGTGGATGTAGCGTTTAGCCAATATCAGTTTTGTTGATTATGAACTAATGAGAACCATCATCCGATTCTTAAATAACCTACGTTCTTGCAAATTACATAATAATAATTACATATATGTATAGCCACAAAAGAGATAGGTACAGTACAGAAGTCAATCACATGTATGTACTTCAATTTTCATGCCTACGCTCGGCGGTCGCTCTAAGGTTGTGAACTATGGCTTATGCACAAAAAACAACACAATATCTACACAAACAAAAAAAACATGTTTTACAAAAATTTAGTTACTTCGTTTATAGGATGATTAGGCTGATTCAAATAGGAAACTATTATATAAATCGATCTTTGATATATTCTTCGGGGGCCGGGGCGTAGTGCTTACCTATCTACTTAACTGTTCTGTGTAACGTTAAAACGAACCATCGAAATACAAGCAGATACCTACTTACCTCTCTGAAACCACTAGTGGCTTAAAAACCGACAATTCACCGTTTATTGTTGAACTTAAACAACCGTCCACTGGACAGTTATAATATTTTTTTTTTTGTTGCTCCATTAGTGCACCAAAAAGTTCACAGACGCGACGTCTCAAGCGGGCGGCGCGGCAGTCGCGCTCGCACTACTCCAAACCAGTCCGAGATATCGTGTCCGTGAGCAGTGTCTATGTGTGCGTTTGTTCGAGCGCATTTGTATGTAGATTGTCTTCTGTATCTATCTCTTTTGTGGTATAGCTGTCCCAAGCAATAGTGTCAAGCGAAGGTCTGGAGGCATCTCAAGCGGTATCAGGTTCACCCCTATGTTGTACGTTTTACGGTTTTTTGTAGGAGTTATGGGATTTTGTCAAATTCCATAGAATGCAGGCAGGTGAAATGCGGTTACTTTGATTAGTACTTAAAAAATACCTTGGATAAATCTGGTAGCCCTTGAGGTAGTTTACCTCTTGATCTCCGCTTGACATAATTTCCTGGGGAACTCTAAATAATAATAAAAACATAATCGTCTTTCGAAGAAGAATACAATAATATTTGACGTTAATTATAGTAGTTTATGCAACGGTTGCATAATGATAGGCCTTAAAACACTAGTGCGGTTTTCATGAAACGAGCCGATAGGCGAGTTTCATAATAAGATCGCACGTGTGTTTTAAGGCCAAATTATGCAGAGTTGCATACATAACTTTATCTACACACATATTATAAATCCTCCATGATGGGTTCAGAAACAATATTTTCCGGCAACAAGTTATTTGTTGCAATCGTGGCTGCATATTTCCGATATCCGGCGCATTTTCACATCACACACACTCCGAGAAGACTACTTACTATTCATATTTTCAACTAAAATGTAAATTACAAACAACTTTTTCTATTCAATTCAACAACAATTCTACTTTCGTTCAGCAAAATGCCAACATGGCGATTCTCCGTCAAGACCATTTTTTTTTTAAATCATAGACAAACGGATGAAGTCTCTATTCTCACGTCACTCGAGATCAAATATTGTGCAGTTTATATTATAAAAACATACTGAATTGACGTTTCGTATCAATAACTGTTTTAATATCTATGGATACTAGAATAGAGACCACTTGAGTTTTGACAGCTGTTCCAAATTTAATCTCTTTTCTTTACTAAAAACGATAAAGAAGTAATGATATTTCTTTATCGCAGCACTGGTTTTTCCTAATTGGTTGTCAAAATGGTGGTCATTTCATACGGTTTTTGATTAACCAATGGAGGTTTTATGATATGGGTGTAGATAAAATATTTTTTGTAGTTATACATTTATTATAATCTAGACTCAGAAGTTTTAATTGGACACAGTGCTCAATTTTTACCAATCTATATAATAAAAGGCTAACGAAGTAAATTTTTTACATGAAAAGTATTAAAAAAATAATGATACATACATACATACATATAATCACGCCTGTTTCCCGTAGGGGTAGGCAGAGACCACTTCTTTCCACTTGCTACGATCCTTACATACTTGTTTTGCTTCGTCCACTTTCATTACTCCCTTCATACATGCTCTTCGGTTTAGGGTGCTCTTGACCTGGCCTTTTTTCAAGACGTCCCCGATTTGGTCTCGAAACGTCCGCCTAGGTCTACCCCTTCCAACCCTTTCATTCACACTCGCCTTATACACTTTTTTCGTCAATCGTTCTACATTCATTCTCTCGACATGGCCAAACCATCTCAGCATACCTTTCTCAATTTTTGTCACTACATCTTCTTTCAGACCACAACCTTTCCTTATCTCACAATTTCTTATCCTGTCACTCAGTTTAAGTCCTATCATACTTCTTAAATAATGATAGAATTGGCAATCAGGCCTTTTAAATGTGTCCTGTCTGTCTGTCGGTTAATGGTGGCGATAATCACCTGAATTCGTTGACCCTGTCGCATGTAACGAAGCGAAGTATGATATACACTTAGATAATCCGGAATTATCTTAGTGTAGTCAAAATGAAAATGAAGTGAAAAGTAAAATATGTATTTATTTTTCAAGTCGGCCACACGGGCACTTTCGCATGTCTGAATCTACCAGCTGTGTAAATTATTTCAGGATCCATATCGAGATCCAGGCGTAATGATTTATACTTTATTGCACAAATAAAAAGATGTACAATAGGCGAACTTAATGCTACAAGCATTCTCTACCTGTCAGAGGCGGAGCGTGAGGGTAAGCCGGTGTATCATTTCTATTTTTAAACATTATATTACGAGTCATTAAATATTGTATTTACATAAAAAGATTATTTAATATGCAATTTTTATGTTAATAAAAGAAATAATTAATAATATTATAATGTTTGAGTTACGAAAATTATGCACCGGCTTACCCTCAAGCTTCGCCTCTGCTACCTGTCAACCTTTGGGTGAAGCAGAGAACCCAAAGTAGGTGCAGTGCAGTGAAGAGTTAATATATTTATAAATATACATAAATACACAAATATTTAAAAGCATAATACAGAAAAAAAATTAATGATTCAGATATATAAACAGAAAACTATATGGAAGAAGAAGTTAGATACAACTCACGAAGCTACTTTTTAAAACTGAACTGGTTTGGAGCCTCCTTGATGCGTAAGGGAAGCACATTCCAGGGTCTATATCAGGCGCCTCATTCGGGAACGCTAAGTGATTCTGTAGCGACTCGTAAGCCAGATCTCTCATCTCGCTCTTACGCATTTTGCGTCGTGCGGAAGAATGGAATGAGAGATCTGGCTTACGAGTCGCTACAGAATCACTTAGCGTTCCCGAATGAGGTGCCAGTGTATTATGGAACAAAACAAATAGTAGTTTATGCAACGGTTGCATAATGATAGGCCTTAAAACACTAGTGCGGTTTTCATGAAACGAGCCGTAGGCGAGTTTCATAATAAGATCGCACGTGTGTTTTAAGGCCAAATTATGCAGAGTTGCATACATAACTTTATCTACACACATATTATAAATCCTCCATGGTGGGTTCAGAAACAATATTTTCTGGCAACAAGTTATTTGTTGCAATCGTGGCTGCATATTTCCGATATCCGGCGCATTTTCACATCACACACACTCAGAGAAGACTACTTACTATTCATATTTTCAACTAAAATGTAAATTACAAACAACTTTTTCTATTCAATTCAACAACAATTCTACTTTCGTTCAGCAAAACGTCAACATGGCGCGGCAAATACGGTCTTCCGTCAAGACCATTTTTTTAAATCATAGACAAACGGATGAAGTCTCTATTCTCACGTCACTCGAGATTAAATATTGTGCAGTTTATATTTAAAAAATATACTGAATTGACGTTTCGTATCAATAACTTTTTAATATCTATGGATACTAGAATAGAGACCCACTTGAGTTTTGACAGCTGTTCCAAATTTAATCTCATTTCTTTACTAAAAACGATAAAGAAGTCATGTTATTTCTTTATCGCAGCACTGGTTTTTCCTAATTGGTTGTCAAAATGGTGGTCATTTCATACGGTTTTTGATTAACCAATGGAGGTTTTATGATATGGGTGTAGATAAAGATACTTTTCATCCCAATCCCACGCAAATATCGCAGGCTCAGCTAGTTATAAATGAATCAACTAAACAATCCCAATCACGTAACAAACCAACTTACCGAAGGTTTGATTAAAACAAACACTACCTTCGAATTTATTCGGCCCTCCGAACAGTCTTACTCTGCCTTCGAATTGTTTTTGTTTGTTCAGAAGACTTTGTACAAACGCCGCTCGCGTCGCCCTCTCGGTCTCATTCAAATCCCGGCTTAACACCGATACTAAAATTAACACTATCAATAGAAACACCAATTCCATTTTCGTATGGCTATTTTAGGATATTCTTTTGTGTACAATTCTTAACTCAAAATTGACGTCATTGATTCGTTTCGTCAGTACTTTGATTTAAAAGAAGAGTAGTTTTTTATATTGGTTTCTAAAGACGACCAAAGATACAGCAGACGAACACGAGACTAATTCTATTGCATCTGGAATGTTAGACATGTGTACGCTATTAATTGTCTGCGTCACCTAGTTCAATGTTAAAATGTTATGAGTTCCCCATACGTCCATGATTTAATTGGTTAAGAGGAAGTTCTTTTTCGACATGTCATTTCAAAGCCAGGGCATAGTATAAAGAGGGGAAGTAGGCTATCTCCGGCCCAATCCGCGATATAACTGCCTACTGTCTCAGGGTTGTTCATTTTCAATAGGTAATCTGAACAGAGACAATTCTGGAATCGATGAATTATTAAGACACCCAAATCAATACGTTCTTCTGCGATTATCACACATTTTTCATTCATTTAGCGGTGCCGAAAAGCCGTGACGCGAACCTCGTGCGGTGTTAGCCCCGACTGGCGCACTGAGAAACGGGTCGAGATTTTGTTTAAATGTGCGTGCGGCGACGCATAGATACTTTGGCGCACACATACAAGCCGCGCGCGGTGCGTTTGCATGAAGAACGCCTCTATTCGGGAACGTTCAAGCGATATTGTTGCGAGCGAGACTTGCATCCCACTCTTACGCATTACGCATGGTGCGGAAGAGTGGAATGAGAATCTCGCTAGCGCATCGCTACAATATCTCTTGGATGTTCCCGAATAGAGGCGCACAGGAGAGTTATCTTTATGGAGGAATATAAAAACGGAATACCTACGAAATCTCTGATAATATAAAACGGACAAACTTGATATTTGACAGGTAGGTTTACAGCCTGGGTTAGGGCATGAAATGACAGTTTAACATTTGTATGAGAATTACAGTGGGCGAAGCCGGCTAACTAGTTCTTTTACATACACAGTAAGTTTAAAAACTGGCCAAATGCGGGTCGGACTCGCCCACGAAGGGTTCCGTACCATTATCTTTAAAAACAGAAAAAAACACGTTTGTTGTATAGGAGCCCCCTTAAATATTTATTTTATTCTGTTTTTTTTTAGTATTTGTTGTTATAGCGGCAACAGAAATACATCACCTGGTGAACAACTGTCTAACTATAACGGTTCATGAGATACAGCCTGGTGACAGACAGACAGACGGGCAGCGGAGCCTTAGTAATAGGGTCCCGTTTTTACCCTTTGGGTACGGGGCATTTGACAAACTTAATATAATTCCTAAAATATCAGCGAATTCTTAAATCACCATAAAATATCCAAAGAAAACCGAGGCACTAAAAATTAAACAAATAAAAAACCTACTTCAAAAACCCTTTGAAAAGTAAGAAATAATGCCCTTTGTAAGTAAATTACCTAGAAACGTCAAATATTATTGTTGATTAAGTGATACATTAAATACATCGAAATCGGTGTCAAGTAAAAAAGAACACAGTATGAGGGTTGGATTACCTAATTTACTTGCCACCGACTTCGATATATTTAATGTATCACCTTATCAACAATAATATCTGACGTTTCTAGGTAATTTACTTACAAAGGGCATTATTTGTTACTTTTCAAGGGGTTTTTGAAGTCGGTTTTTTTATTTTTTAAATTTTTATTTCACTTTTTTTAGTGATTATCATATGTGATTTACCGACACACATTTATTACATCAAGTATCAATAGCATAATGTCAATTGCCCATCACCCTTTACAAAATGTTGCTATCCAAGATGCAAGGGCATCAATCGTTGAGGAGTTCTCCTAGTTCTTCATCACCGGTTCTATTTGACCACATGTATTTTTATGAGCATAAGTTGTTTCCCAACCTTATACAGAAATGTAATCGCCACCCGTGAAATACTTATCATTAAAGAGTTATGGTGGTCACCCGTGATCTTCATCATCAGTTCCACTTCACCAAAGAATGTTTTTTAAACGTAACTGCTCGAGTCATGAAAGAAAATATCAAAATTTCTGTATGCGTGCCTATGATATTTGAGGAGTTCCTTCGATTCCTCATAGATCCTCTCATCAGACCTCAACTTTGATCACAACGGGACCAACTTTGAGAAATACCCTATCGTTTAAAAAAGAATTATGCAAATCAGTCCAGCCATCTCCGAGTAATCGGTGAACATACATATACAAAAAAAATCAAATATACGCGTCGAATTGACAACCTTCTCCTTCGGTTTTTTTGAAGTCGGTTAAAAAGTAGAAAGACCCATTTAGTGACCGAAAAACATTGTACTTTGAAATATAGTACATTGTGCATCTAGGGCCGTAAGAAGGGGATAACTAACGAGAGTCTGTTAGAAGCCCGACGCCGATAGGCGAGGGCTTTTATGACTCGAGTTTGTTATCCCCTTACTGCCCGTGATACACACAATGTTTTTCATCACATTTGCGAGGAAATGAAGTAAAAATTAGACAAAAAAAGTATATATATTAATTTTATTTCCATTTTACATCGTGAATTACCATCAGGTGGGTGTTCATAAACTGAGCGTACGTTGCGATCAGCGCGGGGCAGCTCCGCCGGCTTGCGGTCGCGCGCCCCGCCGGCTGCGGCTCCCGAGCAGCTCCGCCGACCTGGCGCGCTTAACTGCCCGCGGGAGTTCGAAACCATACAAAATCCATAACTCCCTAGGGAGTTGTGGATTGTGTATGGTTTATAACTCCCGCTGACGGCGGGGCCCATAGAGGAGTTAAATCGGCTATAGTTGCTCTATACGCTTGCGTATAATAACACCCTTTCCGAGCAAGTGTGATGAAAAGACTTATTTCTTTCTTTCGAGAAGCTAACTATAACAAAAGGGCTTCCCCTTAATTTAAAAAAATATTGCGCTAAATAACATCATTACGTGTGACCTACATATCACCGAGTGTAGACGCCGACGCCGTCCAGATTGAATTGATTGCTACGGCACCAACGAAACCGAATCACATTGGGTCCAGTAGATTTTTTTCATATTAAATATAAAAACTGCGTGGCACTCAATGTAATGCATTAGAAAGTTACATTATAAATAAATCAAAGTATACAAATAAAACACCCATTATGATTAAACATTGTAAAAATTATACCTCGCCCAGTTTAATGCCCGCTCTTCTCAGTAGAGGTTTATCCCGAACCAATGGTAGATTCATTCATAGACTTATGAAGCTCTTAAAGCAATTTTGACTTGGATTTTGAATCGCTTTTGTTTGCATAGATCATTGAAATACTTGGAAGTTTAATTGAATGTGCTGTAGACAAAAGCCAAATACAATTGTTTATTTGTATTAAAAACGACAATGGCAAAGTAATCTCGCAACATATTTGTTTATTTAATAATAAAAATTGGAAGCCCGTATTCTACTAAGCAAATAGAATCGGCAATGGATATGGCGTTTTTATTGTTTGTATTTACACACGGAATAGTTAAACGCCTGCGGGGTAATGCTCAAACTTTCTGGGCGACTTGACGACGAGTCAAATTCTGGTACCGGTTTTCTATGCGGCAGGCGAGTTTTGCGAGGTTTGCTCATAGAATAGATGGCCGATGGGGTCGCAGAGTTCTTGAGTGGCGACCGCGTACCGGAAGGCGCAAAAATTGCAGGTCTCCGCTGGATGCGAGCTGCACAGAATCGGTTGTTATGGAGATCATTGGGGGAGGCCTATGTCCAGGAGTGGATGACTTTCAGCTGAAATGATGATGAGGCGAGTTTTCGTCGAGTGAAGCGCTTTGCGCATTAGGTAATCGCATGGTTAGTGGGTAGCACTTGGTTTACGAACTCATAGGCGAACCTAACATGATCTATTTCAGCAGTTTCTGCTACCGGTGACAGTTCCGAAAGATTTTTATCTGCTACTTGTAAAAGTTCATACCTATAGTTTCAATGGGGGTATTAACAATCTCACTTTTAAGAGGACTGTGAATCAAACGGCAAAAATGACCATTTTCATACGAAGGGTGATAACGATTTCCACCCCTTAAATGGTAACCGGTTATCAGTATCAATTTTTGATAGGTTGTCAGTCAGAACAAAATCTAGGTCTAAGTACTTATACGTTTTTTGAATATCGAAAAGATCAACAAAGTCAAATAATCATCGAAACTAGAAGGGTGCGTTTAATTCCTAAAATTTCAAAGAAGTTATGAAACTGAAGAGTCACAATCAAAATTAAAGGTAAATTATGGGATTTATGTTTGAAAGCTTATATAACGAAGTTAAAAGGAAAATTATCACGACCAAGTAGGCTTCATTGGTACATGCGTTATAATGAAAATGAAAATATTTATTTTGCAAGTAGGCCACCTGGGCTCTTTTACATGTCTGAATCTACCAGCGCTTCGAAAGGTGACATCTGCTGAGAAGAAACGCCGCAAGAAACTCAGCAGTAGGTCTTTTTTCGACTTTGGCAATACAGTTTTATCTAGAAAATAACACAAACTGTGCAATATAAAAACCTAATGGGTACAAATTAATACGAATAAATAACTAATAAGGGAAATGTATAGTCTCCGCGTCTGGACAAGTTAAGTAACTTAGAGATGTATAAAGTCTCTAAGGGTCATAATAATATAAATAAAAATTGAAACAAAGAAACATCTAAATCGATTAATCTAGGTTAAATGGAGGTGTAGACAGTCTCCACTGTCAAGTATAAAAATGGAGATGTAAGGTCTCCAAATATCAAAAGAAACAATTTGAAATATAAAATTTCATGTCCTAATAATACAAATATACGAATATGAAAAACTATCAAATATAGTATAGAGAACACTATGAAGTCTCTCTAGTCAGGTTCAGATATCGCACAAAACTAATAAATTAAACTCTAACCAATTTAAATGGTCCTTGCAAGCATGAACTGTCCGGACCCCACAGACAGCACCCGTTCACGAGTATGACGCGTATCTCAGCCATCGTCTCCCTCAACCATGTTTTACGGACTATAAGCGACTAACTTGATTGTACCTACTGAAAATCATCGAAACTAGCACCAAATAACTTGGAATAGAAAACTACCGAAGTTACTTATTATATTTTTCGGAGCTATAATAACTATGGAACCCAAGAGTTGCCCTACACGTTTTTTTACCTCAATCGAGTCAATTTTGCTATTTTTGCTACGCGTGCAAAATACGAGTTTTACAAAGTAACCGGTGGAAAGTGGAGCAATTTGTGGACAACATTGTGTGTGTGCCAAGGTAAATTGTGTGCAGTAAATCATTCCCCCTGTAGAGGTTGAGATGGTATGCGCAAAAGGATGTAGCTTGCTGGATGTTCCGGAATGCTATTTTTCCCAGTCTACGGCAAAGTAAATAAAGTAAGGTTTTTTTAGGGCTACTTAACTACGCCTAGTTTAACTAAACTAGGACCCGTTTTAGTTTCGACATGTCCATCTGTCTGTCTATATGTATATGTCACACCGATCTTTTTCTCGACATACTTACAGTACTATTCTTAAAAAATCTACTCACAAAGCGACTAGGGAGTATGGAACAGCAGAGCACTTGCTCAATTTTTAGTACGTAAGTTCATCTATAACCTCGTTACTCCTTAAATAGGAATATCAAGTCGATATTTTTGGCATTTTTTAGCGTTCCGTACCTCAAAAGGAAAAAAGGACCCCTTCTTTCTCCGTCTGTCTGTCAACAACAATAATAATATAAGTACTCAAGTCTGCAATCTCTTGGAGCTGTGAAAATATGAACCGTCTAAGTCAGCGCAATCAAAAGATACAGCCGTTTATGCCTCATATTTTGTTACTCGCAATGGTATCGCAAGGGAATCAAACCCTATAGAGTACTTCCCGTTGACCTATAATGATGAAATTTGGCAAGACGCCGTGTCTTACAGCACAAGTAAAGGAAACAGTCCGAAAACCGTAAAAATAATAATTAAGCAGACCTTTGCAAGGTCATATCACACTCGACGATTGCACGGAGAATTTCACGGCTTCATAGGTAGGTTGCCCCGTTAAAAGCATTTATTTATATTTTTTAGGTTTCCGTACCTGCAAGGTGCTGTCTGATTTTCATAGGTATGTACGGGACCCTCGGAGCGCGGGGCAGACTCGCACTTGACCGGTTTTTTATGACATAGGTGCATTCTAGCCACCAGCTAGTGGTAGTCATAGACAGGGGAGATCGGAAGCCCTGGGGGGAGGCTTTCGCCGAGTAGTGGGATACAAAAACAGGCTAATAAAGTCCGAGATGTAAAGGAAATAAGGAAAAACTAAACTAACAATAGTAGATTGTTGCACCAAGCAGAAAATGATGCATTATTGCGCCGAGTGTTGGTTTGGAGCCCGAACGCAAGTGAGGGCTCTAAAAACACGAGCGCAATAACAAATCACTTGATGCGAGGTGCATAATCTGCTTTTCTTTCTACTACTGATAAAAGTTGGTAAAAAACGTAAAGGCACAGTTAAACCCAACTAGCGAAGTAAAAAGGATTTTGGCACCTGTTATGACGCACCCTTAGAATTTTTATATAGCCTATGACACTCGCACGTTCTCCCCGAATCTTAAGATACCCTATTTATTAAAATCGGTCTATTGGTTCTGAAGCTAAAGTCGAAAATCGGAAAATTTTCACAGAAATCTTGTAATCTAGTCTATTAATTGTCATATTATGCCAATTTTTTTTAATTTTTTTTGTAACTCTTACTATCTTATCAGCCAGTACTTTGAGCATAACATTTTAGACGAGACAATCACAGTTCGATATGGCCGCCGATTAGTGGCCTGTTTTTTTTTTTTTGCTAACAGTAAGTCCACAGAAGAGTGGTCGGCTGTCCCGTCGGACTGTGAATGGGCGGATTGGGTAGCTGTTGGTGTAAACTTCTTGATCAAACAACCAAATAAAAAAATAATACAAAACAGTGCAATAATGAAATTTGTATGCAACTTTATTTGCTCTAGAGCAAATAAGGGCTGCTTTGTGCTGAGTATTTAAGGCCATTATGATGAAATTAAAGCGTAGTAGGAAGAAAAATATTTTTCTATCATACATCATACAAATTTCATTATTGCACTGTTTTGTATTTTTTTTTTTAAATGGTTGGTTGATCAAGAAGTTTACACCAACAGCTACCCAATCCGCCTATTCACAGTCCGACGAGACAGCCGACCACTCTTCTGTGGACTTAACGTTAGCAAAAAAAAAAAACAGGCCACATATCGGCGGCCATATCGAACTGTGATTGTCTCGTCTAAAATGTTATGCTCAAAATACTGGCTGATAAGATAGTGTGGGTTACAAAAAAAAATTGCAAAATATGACAATTAATAGACTAGATACAAGATTTCTGTGAAAATTTTCGGATTTTCGACTTTAGCTTCAGAACCAATAGACCGATTTTAATAAATAGGGTATCTTAAGATTCGGGGAGAACGTGCGAGTGTCATAGGTTATATAAAAATTCTAAGGGTGCGTCATAACAGGTGCCAATATTCTTTTTACTTCGCTAGTTGGGTTTAACTGTACCTTTACGTTTTTTACCAACTTTTAGCAGTAGTAGAAAGAAAAGCAGATTATGCACCTCGCATCAAGTGATTTGTTATTGCGCTCGTGTTTTTAGCGCCCTCACTGGCGTTCGGGCTCCAAACCAACACTCGGCGCAATAATGAATCACTTTCTGCTTGGTGCAACAATCTACTATAATCAAACATTGAATGAATTATTCCACTGCTGTTTCTGTAAGAAAACGGAATACCTATCAGATGCCTAGTATGGTTGCCGCGGGCGCAGCTTTACTAATAGTTTACGAAGTAGCTCATCTTTTGCAGTTATAAATATGCCTACTTATTTATGATCATCATCATCATTTCAGCCGAAAGATGTCCACTGCTGGACATAGGCCTCCCCCAATGATCTCCACAACGACCGATTCTGTGCAGCTCGCATACAGCGGACACCCGCAATTTCCACCGTGTGGGTGGTCTGCCGACGCTGCGCCTTCCGGTACATGGTCGCCACTCAAGAACTCTGCGACACCATCGGCCATCTGTTCTACGAGCAATGTGCCCCGCCCACTGCCACAATTCTGCCTGCTTAGCAATTCTTTGGGCTACGTCGGTTACTCTTGATCTTTTGCGGATCTTGCTTATTTATGATACGTAAATAAAAAAATAAGGTCTGATTTTAAGCAATTTCCTTTATTTATTTGAGCTATCTTCTGTCAGTTCTTCAGACCGTAAAAATATTTTAATCAAATATGAACTTCCTTTCATCTAGCTGTCAGGGGAAAACGAAACTTCGGTATTTTATTAAATAGCCTTATATTAAAGTTTTACGGTCCGTCATGAGGAATGTCTCGTGAAATCCGTGACACCTGGCTACCGTATTAGCATTGGATTGGATAGGATGGCGGCTATTAAAAACTCACCGGGCTAATCGTAAAAGCTGAGGCCAATCCTCACGCGAATATATGACAATTTAATTTTTTTCTCATCTATGCTGTAATATTGATTGATGGTTGGCATAACACAAAACAAAGTATCTCCCGTGAAAAAGTACAATAAATATTGTAGCATGGTTGAGCTAAAAATCAATTTTTGTCATTTAGGCTTACGGGACGAACTCGCAAGTTTTTATTAGTGTGGATGTGGCCACTATGAGCATTTTGGGCATAGGTCAGCTATACATTGCCACCTTCGTGGAAATAGTTATAGTCAAGAACAAAGAGGAGAATAAATCTTCGGCTTCGTTCTCTTAATCGATTTAAGAAATGGTAAAGTTAAATTGGAATAAATAAAATTTAAATACCGGTTTATCTTGACATTCAATAAGGTATACTTAGACTCCCTAAATATTTGTAAATAGACTTTTTTTCTAATAGTATAAAGTAAAAAGATACTCGTAAACAGTACAACCAACGCTCGTATTTATGGTAAAAGCCTTCCTTTTTTAAGGTCGTACCCCACGCCGATGACCTTGAGCGTTCCAACTCGGTCCTTCCCCACATGTCTTAGTTCATGCGCCGCAGTGAATAGTATAATTTACTCAAAGACTACAATAGTAGTTTATGCAACGGTTGCATAATGATAGGCCTTAAAACACTAGTGCGGTTTTCATGAAACGAGCCGATAGGCGAGTTTCATAATAAGATCGCACGTGTGTTTTAAGGCCAAATCATGCAGAGTTGCATACATAACTTTATCTACACACATATTATAAATCCTCCATGATGGGTTCAGAAACAATATTTTCTGGCAACAAGTTATTTGTTGCAATCGTGGCTGCATATTTCCGATATCCGGCGCATTTTCACATCACACACACTCCGAGAAGACTACTTACTATTCATATTTTCAACTTAAATGTAAATTACAAACAACTTTTTCTATTCAATCAATTCTACTTTCGTTCAGCAAAACACCAACATGGCGCCGATTTGATCCTCCGTCAAGACCATTTTTTTTTAAATAATAGACAAACGGATGAAGTCTCTATTCTCACGTCACTCGAGATCAAATATTGTGCAGTTTATATTAAAAAAACATACTGAATTGACGTTTCGTATCAATAACTGTTTTAATATCTATGGATACTAGAATAGAGACCCACTTGAGTTTTGACAGCTGTTCCAAATTTAATCCCATTTCTTTACTAAAAACGATAAAGAAGTCATGTTATTTCTTTATCGCAGCACTGGTTTTTCCTAATTGGTTGTCAAAATGGTGGTCATTTCCTACGGTTTTTGATTAACCAATGGAGGTTTTATGATATGGGTGTAGATAAAATAAATTGTAAAACCGGCGGATGAAATTGTAGTGTACATTATCGTCTTCTGATTAGTAAAAGTCTCATGTATAAGCGTCGCATAATAAGGGAGCCTTTACGGATTTTAGTTTGAAAAAAGGGTCTTGATTTACTTTTTTCTAGATTCCAGTGGATGAAAATAAGGAATAAATTCCATACTACAATACATTTTTTTTTTCAAGATTCTTGCACAACGATAACTTTACTTTATACGATTTGAAAACAGCGAAATTCATGGAATTTAGCTTTAGCTTTTAAATGTCCGTGTTAACATTCAAATAGACCACGGCCTTACATGAAGCAATCAATACTTTCTAGCCTGCATTCTGGATTGCAACTGTTCTTTTTATAGACCAATAAAAATTGTGTAAGCTGTCCAACTTTTCTGCAAAATTTTAAACAATCTTTGTTGTGTTATTGAGATAAAGCAGCTATCTTATCTTATCTGAGATTGTGGGGATCTTTTGTGAAACTAAAATTTAGTCCATGGCATCGTTCACCACATCGATTAAGCGGATTATAGAGGATATCCATTGCCAAAGATTTTCATTCTTAGTCTAGCGAGAGCGTCCCTTTCGGACATGATGTGCTTGACTATTTCTTCCTCTTCGCCACACATTTTACAATCTATGTTGTAATCAAGATCAATGTTGGCCAAGAGATTCTTAACCCTGAAGTGACCCGTGACCACCCCAATTATGTAGGTATTGGGAGTTTCCCAAATTTATTGGTTCCGATTGAGTCAACTTTTTGTATAAAGAGCTTTGAATGCCTTGGGCATGCCAGAGTACTCCACACTTCCTGTGTTTGCCTTTGACGTGGTTGGTAAGGTGTGGCTTAGGGTTACTGTTAATCAAATTTTGACACATACCACATAATACCGCTAAAATTGAAACTGTTGATGATGCCATAGTTTTTAATAACTTCCATTAAAATTTCAAGTAGCGCATGCACACAGAACGCATCTTCTATAGTCACTTCCTATCAGCCTATCCTACCGGCTGCGCCATGTAGTGTTATAAATTAAAGATGATGGGTTCGGGGAATCACGCATTTATTTATTCTTCATAAGCTTGTTACCGTGTTCGTTGTTCCGGAATAGAATAAGGGCAGAGCCTGTTTTACATTCGTTTTTTATAATCTTGACAAGGTGTATTTGGATGCAAGCTATTCTAGGTAAGCACGTTCGTATACAATTATCACATTATGTTACAGTTTCAGTGATGTGATTCTTTAACGCGCAAGCGCTTGACTCGCTGATGAAGACTCGCCTGCCGCATAGACAAACCATCCGCGTCCATATAGGACTCGTCGTCGAGCCTTCGTTGGAGAGGGACACTAGATTTCGCGCACATAAATTATCTGTCTCTTTTTTACAAATTGGCCGGTTCGAAAGGGACGAATACAAAGTGCGCGATAACCATTAGTATATTGTAGACAGAATTGCGTGACAGAGCGCAATGACCATTGGTAATGTAAATGAAGTCGTTAGTCTGCGTACGTCTTATAATAATAGTGAGTTATGTACCCATGAACTATCATCTGGAAAGTCATAATTTTGAAGATAATCTTACTGCTCAATATTATCGCTTAAATTTTTATCTTTGTTAATATCACCTTTATGATCAGAGCCTGGAGTTCGTAAAAGTTTATGGCCAGTTTTAATATGAGTAGTTTCATTGATGTTTCATCTTTGTTCATAGTGGTAACATCTGTTACCATAACGAGGGACTGAAAAATATTGTGAGACTTGGACAAAGTTACTGTGTTTGGTATTATTGGCACTTTATATAACGGCTTTATAAAGCAAACATAAATTTGCTAAGGTTGTCATTTGGCGAGGAAACTTAATGCACGAAAAGGAAACAATTAGCGAAACATACACAATGATCCTTTACCGTTACGCAAGAGTCATCAACAGTACAAGTAATAATTGTATTCTTTGATAGAGATTTTAGTTTGAATTACTAAAATCAAGTGAAGTTATATTAAATACAATGGAACGGTAGCGACATGCTTCTAGTACACCCTGATTACAAGCCGATTAATTTTGCAATCATTAACAGCCGGTATATAAAGGTCAAAATATTTTGTCGAACTCTGAAGTGGTTTGGACGCTGACAAATTCTGAAATTGTATTTGATTCTCTGTAGTTTGATTAAAATCTAGCAAATGAACCTGGTATATTACAGCCTAGGTATATTGACTACAAAAAATTAATTCTAGACCAAATATTTTCTTAAAAACATTCTATAAAAAACTGACTTGTCTTAAACTGACTTCACCCACCCAAAAACGTGGTATTAATTTGCCGCCCTGTTTTTATCCGCTTGTACTAATTCCGGATTATTACTCGCTGATGACAGGGCAAAAAGTCTAAGGACAGTTGACCTACTCAGATTAAGCGATCTACGCGTCTAAATTTGGAAATGAACTTTACCCGAGTCGAAAAGGAAGAAGAGCATTGATATACAAATGAAGATAAAAAATATTTTATCTACACCCATATCATAAAACCTCCAAAGTGTAATCAGAAATCGCAGGAAATGACCACCATTTTGACAACCAATTAGGTAAAACGAGTGCTGCAATGTTATTCCCGTATCGTTTTTAGTATTGAAATGAGATTAAATTTGGAACAGCTGTCAAAACTCAAGTGGGTCTCTATTCTAGTATCCGTAGATATTAAAACATATTGTTATTGATACGAAACGTCAATTCAGTATGTTTTTTTAATATAAACTGCACAACATTTGATCTCGAGTGACATGAGAATAGAGACTTCATTCGTTTGTCTATTTAAAAAAAAATGGTCTTGACGGAGGATCGAATTGCCGCCATTATGTTGGTGTTTTGCTGAACGAAAGTAGAATTGTTGTTGAATTGAATAGAAAAAGTTGTTTGTAATTTACATTTTAGTTGAAAATATGAATAGTACTCTTCTCGGAGTGTGTGTGATGTGAAAATGCGCCGGATATCGGAAATATGCAGCCACGATTGCAACAAATAACTTGTTGCCAGAAAATATTGTTTCTGAACCCATCATGGAGGATTTATAATATGTGTGTAGATAAAGTTATGTATGCAACTCTGCATAATTTGACCTTAAAACACTCGTGCGATCTTATTATGAAACTCGCCTATCGGCTCGTTTCATAAAAACCGCACTAGTGTTTTAAGGCCTTTTATTATGCAACCGTTGCATAAACTACTATTATTTCCTTTTAAACGTACGTCTAAATGACATCAGCGGTTGGAACTTACTAGTAGGTATACATTACAGAGATCATTTGGTACCCTCCACAATAAAGATTAGCTGGTTCATAGAAAATGTGACAAAAAGTCATACCTATAGTTACTGTATGGAAAGCTAACGTTTCATTATCTAGATAGGTCTCCGCTCACTGTAAAGCTAAACTTCTTGATCATTCAAGATGACTTCGACAATTGACAGCATTTCATTTTTCTTGTGACTTGAAAATTACTAATGAAATCAAAAGATGTTTGCCTCTCGTTAATATATTTAAGAACATTTAGGTATTTTCAATATTTATAAAATACAAGAAAGCAAATAGATAAGTACGAGCATAATAATAATATTATGCTCTTTTTACATCCACACTAAGATTTTGATAACGTCAACTTTGAGCCGTTGGACTTTCTTTTTAAATAGAGACCAGTCCATGGAAATTACTTTATTACGATTACGTTAATGTAACGAGTACGTAATAATAAATTAATAATGAAATAAAATATTAATCCTAGACTTTAAAATATTGGTATCTTCTTTTTCATGCAGAAATACTAAACTAATAAAATTATAGTGTTAGTAATATGAAATCTTGAGCAGTCGTGAAAAGCTAAAAATGGTGCCAGCTTCTGAAACACAGATTTCTTGTCACATCCAGTAGCCCTTTTTACCAAGATACTGTCTTAGTAAAGTGTTGTACGCGCCCTAGTTGTCACGCAAAATGGGATGCGCGGTTCATTCCCGTGACAAACTAATGTAGGCGATAAACCAACCGATACAGGGTCAACGGAATTAATTAACAAGAACCAGAAAGCTTTCTAAGAATCTCAATATCAACTATACATTAAGGGGCTGACCAGACCTAAATCGGCTTTACTTAAACAGTTCTTTTACAAAAACTATTTGATTTGGCAAAGCGATAACAACATACGGGATGGGCAATAAGTTTTTGCAAATAGTTACACAGGCGTCTCATTCGGGAACGCTATGTGATTCTGTAGCGACTCGTAAGCCAGATTTCTCATCTCGCTCTTACGCATTACGCGTCGTGCGGATGAGGCGCCAGTTTTTTTCTAAACTATTAATTGTGCGGTACAAAGGATGACGGGAAATCAAACGCTATTTTGTACATTTTTGACTACGATCGACCGTTTCACAGGAAAGCACGTGGTCACAGTCACACAACGCGGTTATGTGTTAACACTTTTCAAAAAACCAGGCGCCTCATTCGGGAACGCTAAGTGATTCTGTAGCGACTCGTAAGCCAGATCTCTCATCTCGCTCTTACGCATTTCGCGTCGTGCGGAAGAGTGGAATGAGAAATCTGGCTTACGAGTCGCTACAGAATCACTTAGCGTTCCCGAATGAGGTGCCTGTCTTACGTCACTATGCGATGCCTTTTTAGGATTGAATAAGGATTACGCCGTATAAGCCGTAATCAATTTAATCAAAGTTGTGGTCAATAAGTGTAAAGGAACTGGTTCAACAACGAATATTAAGCAAACAGGGCGGTTACGTACCAGAAGTGATGGTTGTCAGCATCTTTTCATACAATTGCGTAGTCGGTTGCAGGAGCGCCAGCAACAAGACGGAGCTCATTTACCACCGACTTAAAAAAAAGGAGGAGGTTCTCAATTCGGTTGTATTTTTTTTTTATGTTTGTTACTTCAGAACTCCGTCATTTATGAACCGATTTTGAAAATTCTTTTTTTAATCGGTAGGGTATACTTCCAGTTTGGTCCCGTTGTAGACAAAGTCGAGTTATGATGAGAGGATCCATGAGGAATCGATGGAACTCGTCAAATATTACAGGCAAGCATATACATAGCAATTGTAGTACCTATTTTCTGTAATTACTCAAGCAGTTATGTTCCAAAAGCATTATTTAGTGAAGTTGAACTGTTGATGAAGACCATAGGTGATCACCGGAACTCCTAAATGATAAGTATTTCACAGTTGGCGATTAAATTTCTTTATAAGGTTGTGAAGCAATTTATGGTCATGAAAATGCATGTGGTAAAATAGAACTGGGTTTGAAGAACCAGGAGAACTCCTCAGCGATTGACATCCTTGCACCGTGGATAGCAACAGTTTGTAAATGGTGATGAGCAATTGGCATTATGCTATTGTTACTTGATGTAGTCAATGTGTGTCGTTAAATCACAGGATAATAAATAAAATGTGAAAAAAAACTTACTTTTCAAAGGCTATTTGAAGTCGGATTTTTATTTTATATATTGTATGATTATATACTAATTACTTATAATGAATACGTATTCATCATACCATCTTAGGAATAATTAATCGAACGTGGCCACAAGTAGTCTTGTGGCTCTGCCCACCCCATTAGGGATTTCGGGCGTGATGCTATGTATGTACCTATTTATAAAATATAATTGGTAGTTTTGCCTCTATTACATTTCTAAAAGTGCAAAAACTTATGGCTTCCTTTATATTATTGGAAACCTAACTATTTCAAAAAGACGATTCATGAAATCGTCCAAATATTTGTGTGAAGTTCCAAATTCGAACTAGGACCGTGTGGGGACATCTGCCAGTCCCTTTCACTATAGGGCCGATAATGATGATGATGATGAAAATCCAGATATTAAAATAAACACTTAAATACTTGCGATATTACGATGAGCTTTTTTACTACCGTGTGATACACTGCCGTCAAATGGCAAAACGCTGCAAGTCAAAAAAAGCAGTTTTGAGAAAATCGTGTTTAAAGGTTTTCATATTTCATGCTTGAAATCACCCATTATTTATTGTCCTCGAAAGTTGTGGTTTACCTTAAATATGGGAAATTATGCATTCGTAGTGTCCGAATAATCCAAAAGTAATTGATGAACGTAATTAATAAAATATAAGCAATGAAGTGTTTTGCCACAAGAAATATTAAAAAAAGGATGCTATATAGGCCTTAGACGCTACAAGTTATAAGTTACAGCGTTGTCCCATACTCATCGGCTACTTATCATGTTAGCCAAAACGCTGCAAATGAATTAAACGCGTTTTGACTTGTCCGTTTCTCATACCGGAGCAGCGACTTCTTACCTGCAGCATTCTGCGGCTTTCATTTCATTCATTCAGCTGGTGTAACAGTTTCGGAAAAATAACATCACAAAAACATCACAACTGGAGTCGTGATGTTTAGCCTAGTCCCTGATAGAGTTACCGAGTTTTGTCATTTTTGTACAGCCTAAACTAAAACAGATATTTTTATTTCAATGTGGTATGGAGAGGGACTCAATAAGGAATCGTTTGGGCGATTCAAATCAAAACGCTGTAACTCAAGTTGCAGCGTTCTGCCATTTGACGGCAGTGCGTTGTATCCATTGCAGTGGCGAAGCGTCAAAGATTTCACATGGGGAGCCGGAGGACTTAGAACCGTACGTGCGGGTCTGACATTTAGTTACAGTAACATGGACTTCACTGACAGCTAGCCGTAGCTTTCAAGCTTGGTAAAGCCGTCAGGAATCGGCTTGTAGGCAGGCTTCGCCACTGATCCATTGATTTCTGTACGTAGCGTAAACCGATTGAAAAGCACTTGCGTACGTGAAAGCATCGTTTGCGAGTATTTAGAGTGTTCTAGGGTAGTGCGATTGAATAAAGCTTGGGACTGTTTTGGTATTTACTCATACATACATAGCATACCGCCCGAAATCCCTAATGGGGTGGGCAGAGCCACAAGACTACTTGTGGCCACGTTCGATTAATTAGCCCTAAGATGGTATGATATGATGGTATGGTATTTACTCGTAGTGGTGAAACCCTTAAGCCAATAAACGCTAATAGTACAACAGTAGCTTTTTAGGGTTTTGTGCCCGAAGGGATCAACGGGAACGTTTCGCTGAGCCTACAACGTCCGTCCGTCCGTCCATCTGTCAGAGGCCTCTAGCTCAGCAACGGTAAGAACTAGAAAGTTGGAATTTTCAGTCTGTGTTGTTATAGTATAAAAACTAGCAAATAAAAAAATATCAAAATGTATTAAGCCTGGGAAACTCCCCATACATTGATACCCGAAAAATTTACTGATTTTGGACCAATTTTGTTCCAGCTGCATTAACAAAACGGCTTTAGTTTCAGCTATCAAATTTGGCCCAATTATTGATTATACTCAATATCAATCATAAAATAAACAACAATCCATTCAATAGTGTTCTGTTATAGAAAATGTGAAAAATATAACTGAAATCAAAATAGAAAATTACCGTTGCAGCTTAACAATCTGCCAACTTAGTTGCAACTATCAAAGTTCTTTTATCATGAACATAAAGTAATTGACTGGTTGAGGCCATGCCAAATTGGCGTAGTACGGAACCCTCGGTGCCCGAGTTCGACTCGCACTTGACCGATTTTATTACTTAATTACCTCACTCAAAGAGGGTTTATTTCCTAAGATCTTGATACACATGCCGCGGGCATTTCCCCCCTCTCCCCTTAACGAAATTCTGTATCCCCCCCCTTATCTCCGAAATTACCGGGCCTATAATTTTGAAAAAATACAGAAAATAGTTTACCTATAGATTACAGGAAAACCTATAAAAAGTCTAATGGTATTTAAAGTAAATAACATAGGAAATTTCAGATAACCATGTGCCTCTCTACGCAAGTTGCACTTGTTTATTTATGTTTATTATAAATCAAACCTAACTTAACCTAATCGTATCTAAACGATGGGTCAAAATTACTGAAAAATGTATGGTTTCTGCGGAAGAATATGATAATTATGCAAACTGATCATTAAACGAAGCATGCCAAAAAAATATCATACGATGCAACAGAACTGAGGTCTTTGCCAATTTTATTGGATTTCAAAAGGTGCTCGAGGCCACAGGCCTAACTTAGTGCCGCAGCTTGTCGAGGATAAAGTTACCTTATAGTTTTAGATTATTAGTTCAAAGCTTGCTCACGTTCTAACTTGTAGAAAGTCCAGTATCGTAGAGACATGGAATTCGACACAGCTTCTCGAATTTTCGAATTCGCCGAAGTTTTGGTAATAAGACTTGGTTCTCCGTAATTTGCAGGTTCTAGTATGTAATTATTCAATACCTAATTACCTGACAAAAGATTCTCTGAACATCTAGACAATAGCGTCTAACGTTGAAATAAGATCTCTGGAATAAAATAGATTTAGGTCTACATTTTGTTTGGTCTCTTATTAATTATTAAAGATAGTAAATTACTAGCAAGTTGTCTTTAATCAAGCTGGAGATATTAGAGCGGACATAAAATAGGGGAGGGTATTAAAATAAACACGAGGAAAAAAACATAGTCTATATTTTCAGCTGCGGACTGGTCGTTAATCCCCAATCAGACCGAGTACGGATTGGCAATTTTACGCTCAGAATTGTATTTCAGTTGTACTCAAGTTTCCACATGTTTTCAGTCACCCAAAAGCTCATGAAAAGTAACCAATACACGGCATTTAAGTCCCAAAAATTTTGGCAGTGATAGATATAACATTATAACTAAAATAAGTAAATGTAAATTGAAAAAGACTATTATCGATATAAAAAAAATTTCCTCTAAAAATACATAAAGAGGTAGAAAGGAACTTATTAATTTCATTGTTACTGCTTGAACATTTTTCAGCATCAAATATTATCCTTTAAAGTATGGTGAAGCAAACGATGTAGTTAAATACACTTAAAATATTGAAGCAGCAATTTATCTTATTAGCTAACGTTCCTTTCAATCTCATATACTGTCCGCGCGCGAGCTCCGAGGAAGCTTAACGCAACTTGAAGTAAGTAGTATAGTAAATATATGTGCGATACATGACTAATACGGCAACAGCATCGATAAGTATGAGCATCCCTTTAGGACAACACTCTTACTGGTAGTGCAGGGTATGAAAGGACGGTTGTGCACGGCGCACCATGCCCGTTTCTCTAGACCCTGATTCCTCGGAGTTCGCACGCGGACTACTTCTGTCGCGAGCCTTTTTTCAACACTGGTCTTAAAGTGCTCCCTGTAATGTAACGTTACAGATTTCGATTTTGAGCATTACATTACAGTATGTATACATATATATATTTTCTAATGCGCTAAGCGCTTCGCTCGCTGATGAAGACAGCCTGCCGCATAGATACAATCACACCTGTTACAGGACTGATCGAAGAATCCAGACAGAAGTTTCACGGCTTGCCCAAGAGTCGACGAAAGCCCTAATTCAGCGTGTCCATCCGAATCGTCTGTCAAACTTCACGGGATTTAAAATCAATAAAAAATAGATGCGTTATGTTCCTATCATGCTCACATATCATTCATGAGCATAAATTGGAACAAATGACACCTTTAAAAATTAAACTCAGCTAGCTGTATTTTTTCCACCATAAAATAAAGCCGAGACCAAACAATGGTCTCCTAAAGTTTCCAGTATATAAATAAGTAGAATACGTTCTGTTGCCCTTTTTGCTTTCATGATAACATGCAAAAATGGTAGCTATGCTTTTAGCTATACTTCCGTCCATTCACTAACTGTGCATGCAATTTTCAACCCAATTGCTACTGTAAGTAGTGACCTACTAGTTATTTTGTTAATAAATTCTTAATTACGAACTATATTTTGTAAGGAACGCATTCGTGTAAGCGAGATATACCCGTCAATGATAGGTTAAGCGTACTTTGCTAGCTTGATCGAAGGTTGAACTTTCGCCACCAAAAAAGTCGGAAAACTTTACGCTGCTTTTGGTGCTAGAACTCTTGAAAAAAGTTTTAAAAACTTTATTTTCCGTCTAATTGGAACGAATCGAGCACAAAATCGGAAAAAATATCCTATCATAGTGCTTTTTGGAATATTTATTGCATTTATATTGCTATTGCATGGAAAACAGAAGTTACTCGTATTTATGAATTACTTTAATGATGGTAGATAATATTTGAAACAAAATAAAATAATTATAAAGATACTTTAACAAATATTTATAGCTTATAAATAATAACCGATCGTTTCGCGCTGATAGGTTATTAATGTAGTACTTCTATGTTATGTTTTATATTTACATTTGGTATTTTTTGTATTTCTAATGCTGATGTTTCTAAAGTCGCATCTAGTCTTGTTTTCATCTCAGCGGGGCGAATTTCTTTCGGAAATATATTAAAACTTTCGTTAGAATCGACCGGCGTGAAAAAGAATCTAAGAAGCGAATAAAGAATCTCACTTTTTCAATAAAACTAAAGCCGGCAGGCCTGGCAATATCCTCAAATTGGCCGGGGAAGTTTTTGTCGCCTGAACACCGTTCGTAAAGGTGATGGCAAACCAGCAGGTTATCATGATTTTTTATGAAGTTTTTGACGCTTGTTACACGGTCGGATTTCATGAACGAATTTGACAGCCGCTAAAACTTTATTGCGGAAAGGGCTGTTATAGTACATTGTGCATCTAGGGCCGTAAGAAGGGGATAACCAACGAGAGTCTGTTAGAAGCCCGACGCCGAAGGTGAGGGCTTTTAATACCTCGAGTTTGTTATCCCCTTACTGCCCGTGATACACACAATGTTTTTCATCACAGTTGCGAGGAAATGAAATAAAAATTAGACAAAAAGCCTGCACCGCGCGCCCCCGCCAGACCTGGCGCACGCCCCGCCGTATAGCGCGGGGCGTATAGAGGAGCTAAATCGGCTATAGCTGCTCTGCCTACGCAGGGTGCCTACTAAGCAAGTGTGATGAAAAATAAGTAACTAAGAAATTACTAGGTTGGTTGACCAATAAATTGGGTTTTCTATCTTGTCTAGGTATATTTGAAAGAGTTTTAGAGTTGTTTTTCTTATTCATTTAATGATGGAAAATGTCAAACAGTTTTACAGTAAATTGTTGCATTGAGCGAAAAGTATTTTTTTATGTCCGAGTTTAAGTTCCAGTTTATTCTCCTTAGACAAAAGTACTCAGACTTTATATGAGACTACTTAGTTTCAACTTCTTGGTCACCTAACACATTTTAAAGGAACAAGGACTAATGGATTTACATCAACATTGATTCTCTTGGGAGGTAAAGTGTAAAATAGCGCTTTGTTGTTACTGTACTCTAAAATAATGATAAAATTACAGCGCAGTTGGGAATTAAATGCGTTTTTATTATTTTTACTCTTTTCTACTCTCCTACTGTATGCTCCACTTTGTTGCAAGGCTTTTTGCCCTAAATAATTAAATTTTGGCTTTACGCGTAAAGTAATGAATAGCGCGAATATTTTGTTTGAAAATCTTATCTCAAAATATATAATTATACACTAAACTAATTTTGGAGAATATGTTATACATAGCATGAGATTTAAGAATATTTCATCCATATTCCTTGAAAGCTGATCATGCTCTTGAAACAATGAACTTATATCCTACAAAAAGGCTTATTTTCAACGTGTAACGAACCGACAGTGGGATAAAACATGGTGTATCCATTTCCTTTTCCTATTGGATGGAGGTTTAGAGATCCGTTTAATAACATTCGTATTTTAAGCAAAGTTTCCTGTTAACTGTAACAAATGATTGACGCGTAAAGTACATCTTGTAGAAGCTATTTCCTAGATTTTGAAATGCTCACTGTTCCTGGCATATTTGTCCTTATAGTTCTCTCCGATCTCATGAAGCATATCAATGACATAGAAACACCAGAACAATGCCAAAAGCGACAAGCATTACGGAGGAAAGATCTGTCACAGTCCACCAATACTAGGCTTAAAGTCGTGAAACACTCGGCAGGTTACCAGGCAATTGTTCTGTTTAACAAGTTGCCTATTGAATTGAAGATGATCTCTAATATAAATATTTATAGAAATAAGCTTAAAACTTTTTTGCTATAGAAGTGTTTTTACTCAGTTGAGGAATTCTGTCAGCTGGGAAACTAATAAATTTTAATGTAGGTATAATAAAATTTTATTTATAATTAGTTAAATATATAATTAAAATATTACAATTAAATAAGTTAATTTAGGGATTGTCTACTAATATCATTTCAAATGCAATGTACATTTTTTTCTGAAAAAATTACTATGACTATGACTAAAGGTCAACTGATTGGCTGTCTTCACTCATTATCATCATAATGATCGCCGCTAATATCATAAACTTAATCACAATCAGTTTCAAAATTATTGGCATCTAGATTATTATAATTATTATCATGATCCGCGCCTTCACGAATAAGTCAGGGGGTCCAAATATTCTGAGTGTCGAAAACAATAGTACTGAATTTAAATTAACGAAATTTATAGCTGTCAATATTTTCAAGGCAGTCGAAATGCTGAATTTCATCCCGCAGCAGCGCCTGTCCATCATTTATTTCATTGTTAAGTAAGCGAATGAATTGATCTATGACCCAGATAGAAGGTCACTTAAATGTTCAAGTACAGTAAGGCAATGTATACTCAGGTGTTACGGTATTCTATTCGAATACAGCCCATTTCTAATATTTGCATCTTTATAGTGAATTAACTTATCTCCACACGTGCAGTGTCCAATAAGTATTACCACTCAAATTTGAAGGCCATATTTAACTAAGGACATCCCTCAGTTGTAACTTAAAACGCGACATTATCATCAAAATCATCTTTCAACATTTTAAACGGATTTCACAGAACTTTATTGATTAGCTTTCCTTAAACACAATCTCGCTCAACAAGTTTATCTCAACAACATTCCTTATTATTGTATGAAAAGGAACTTCCAAAACATTTCAAGATATACGATTTGCAAATGACGCAGATCTTTTCTCGCACCACATTTGTTACCCACCCAACCCTTTCTGAAACTACGAAGAAAAAAGGATCTACGAACAAAAAATACTCCTCGATCCCTCCCAACTTGTTCTTGTTTCTTGCCTCATTTTCTAGCTAAATTTGCCCTACTTTAGGTTCTATTCAAACCCGAACCTTATGTAAATTACTTTAGGAGCATAATGCTTGAAAATGGCTACTTGAAACTTAGTAAGGTAAGTACTTAAAGATGTTTATTTAGTGTCGGCTGCCATACAAATGACGCTTTTAATTAATAAAGAATAATTGCTTCCTAAGATAATGTCCTAATTTTTCACATCGACGAATGCTATTATCAGCTATAATTACTATAAAGTTGATACCATCTGCTAAAACTGATGAAATTGATCCAGCAATATTTTGACTAAAATAAATTCAATACCTGGGCCACCGATCGTCGCTAGGCTTTTTTCTTACTTTTTTTCTCAGGAATAACACTTCTATCTAGCTCACTATCTTGATAAACTTGGAAAGTCAAACATTATCTAAATACAATATGTCATCCAAATACATACAATAAATGCAAGAATTGATCGCTTAAATTAATAAGATTCAATTTAGCGTGCGCACTGCATTCACAGATAAGTTGGACGGTTTGCATTTCAAAGGTGTATGCTATTCGCTTTTGCATAAGATTATAATGGCATTTAAAACGTTAAATATTCATCTAGCTCCCAAAATACACACCTTTTCACAGGCGCTTTCACTTGGAATACGGCAGATATTATGCATAAAGTTACATTTGGAAACAATTGAAAACTCAATTTGTCTGGCTGACGGAGTAGAAGCAATCAACTCCTAATTGCTGGAGTTACCGAAATACTGCGCATACTAACTTTCAGAACGATGACCGTTAAAAAATATGCAACCGCTTAAGTTAATTTACGACGTTTTTTATACCTTTCTAGAAAGTTCGAGACGAGTTCATTGTGCTTGTAATGGTGGTATTTTGAAGTGATTATCTGAACGACCCTTTTTACAAGCTTTTATTTAACTTGCAAACTGTTTCTAAATATTGTCTCCGGTTCTTCTTCTTCTTCTTTATTATGGCGGCCGGAGGCTTGTGCCAATGTCAGTTTGCGAGACTTGCGAGAGCGAGTGAGAGTGACTCGTTGTTTTGATTCTGCTTTTTTATGCGTCAATAACGAAATTAAAGGAGCAAGGTTATTTACTGCAGCAACAATTACGGTGACGGAAAAAAACAAAATTTGGGGGTCTCCGGTTGTCTCCGGTTTCTTTATTTGCAAGGTAACAGCTGCTTCACACAAAAATTTCACATTTTGAGGTTAGAAACTTGTTTACTAAATAAGACAAGAATGGACGAATCCATTGTAGGTATGTAAGTAGGTATGTATGTTCGGGTCTAATCTTGCAACTGAATTTTAGAGCAGTTATCCTCAACCGATTGAGATGAAATGCATACATTATTCAGTTCCAATGACAACGCATTTTCATGATAAGCTTGACCTGAAGGAACATCCAGGATTAACACCAGGTAAAGGAACTCTTCAACGGACAACAGCACAGACTACGTGCACTACAGTGCAATAGGCAAAAAAGCTTGTTATAAAAATGCAATTTTTAATATACTGAAACGTATAACTACTATTCCGAACTTTAACATTAATAAAACCATTCAAATTGGTCATTAATTTATCTTTCATTAAAGGGACCTTTATTCTTTATAATAATGACCTCCTCCCGTGGGTGTCGTGAAAGGCGACAGAGGGACGAACAGAAAGAAGGATGGGCAGCAGCGTCCCTCGAGCACTATCATGACCAACTGCGGTCGCCAACCCGCCTGCCAAGCGTGGCGACTATGGCAAAGCCCCCCATTTTTGGGGGAGGCCTATGTCCTGCAGTGGACGTATTACGACTGATGATGATGATGATGACGAATAAAATGTTTCTTATCAAAAAGTAAGTTCAGTTTTTTCCAAAGTCACCTATTTTCACGACATTCATGGTCATTTTAGTTTAGCAAAATAACCATTCAAATTTTTTGAATGCCTTCCTCGGTTACTTCCTAATAGACATTTAATTGATTTGTTTCTTACGCCAAGTAATTAATGCCTACGCTATGCCTTTCTATCATGCGCGAGGGTAATATAATCCATCACTATCCAAAGCTACTACTGTTCCTCCTCTGCTGCACTGGGAGTGAAGAAATAGCATAGAATGCGTGCAGATGCTTATCATCCTGGCATGTCGTAATAGTCGATTAAGGGACGGGTAATCTCCAACATGGTGGACTATCTGTTTGGGCGATGGGCTGATCACCTGTCACCATACGGATCATCATACCATCTTAGGACTAATTAATCGAACGTGGCCACAAGTAGTCTTGTGGCTCTGCCCACCCCATTAGGGATTTTGGGCGTGATAATATGTATGTATGTACTATCCAAAGCACCACCCCCACACCAGGTAGCAGGCGGGTTACACTTCACACTTTAGGTAAGCTCGGCCGTCGCCATGCTCGGAGCTGTAAATCGCAGTAGGTTGCCGCTCGCTCGCTCGCTGGCCGATTTTCGTGTTGTTGTCAATGAATGTCGCGGATAAAAAATGACAACCCTAGCGTACACAAAAGAACACGTTTTATGCGACGGAGGGAGAAGGCAGGATTAGGCATATTTTTGTACCTAAACACCGTTTTTAGGGTTCCGTACCTCAAAAGGAAAAAAGGAACCCTTAGTTCCGTACCTCAAAAGGAAAAAAGAAACCCTTATAGGATCACTCGTGTGTCTGTCTGTCTGTCTGTCTGTCTGTCCGTCTGTCACAGCCAATTTGCTCCGAAACTACTGGACCGATTGATTTGAAATTTGGTATACGTATGTAAATTGGTGACCGCAACAGGGATGCGTAACGTAAATTAATTAATTTTGAACATGGGGCCCACTTTTGGGGGATAAATTAGAAAACTAAAAAAAAAGTTGTGCAACTGAAATCGTGTGACATATCAAATGAAAGGGCTTATTGTGAGGATCTTAAATGTATTTTTTTTTTTTAATTTTAAGTAAAATAGTTTAGAAGTTATTTAGGAAAATAGGTGAAAATTCACCATTCCCCCCCCCATATCTCCGAAACTACCGGGCCTAAAATTTTTAAAAAAATACAGTAAATAGTTCTTTACCTATTGATTACAGGAAAACCTATAAGAAGTCTATGGTATTTAAAGTAACATAGGAAATTTCAGTTTATCATGTATGGAACGGAACCCTCTCCACGCGGGTTTCACTCGCACTTGACCGGTTTTTCTTAGAGAGATTCTTCTGTACGTTAGTACTATTTTCTATCTATTGGCATCCGCGAGTCACTGAGGGAATTTTTCAAGGAAATTGAAATACTAACCCTGTCTTCGCTAGGATTTTTTTCCGAACCGGTGGTAGATTCATTCCTTGACCTTCATAAGAGCTTGTAAAAGCCTAAATTGAATAAAGATAGTTTGACTTTGACTTTATTCTGTGTCAGGAGTTAGAGCGTGGTTTGCGAATCGCGATGCAGCCCTGTAATCCTCTAATCAAACACTTAAGTGGCGCTTGTGAATTCGGCCACAAGATATTCTGAACTTGAAAGTTAGTACTTAAAAGACTTGAAGGCTATCCTATCTTATAATTTGGAAACTCAAACGTCCGTTGAAGCATGCGGAGCGGACCCTCTTAGGACCTCTAATAAGGCTCATAACATCGACCTGAGAACTTCAGTAAACTAAAGTGTGTCTAAAATCGGATTATCGGAAACCTTTCCGCTTTGAAGTTTTCTTTCCACTAAGTGCACTTCACAAAGATCTTAATCTTGTTTTAACTTTGGCGTCTTGAATAATTTGAGGTTCTTAGTTGTTTTCTTAGCTTGTAAAGGATTGCGTTACACAATACCATTTAGTTAAAGAAAAGTAATACTACCACTTACCAATTGGAGCATATTTCCCAGTCAATCTTTGGCTGAAGAAAAAGTTGAAAATTAGGTAGGTAACAAGGATCCTATTAGTGCCCACAAATAATAAAAATAGTCATGCATGCGCCAAGTCTATTTTGCGTGCACAAAATAATGCATAATATTTAACATTATCTCCGACATATGAATAAACATTCAGAGTAGATGTTCTCTTGTCACGTTTTGAAATATTGCTCCTTGGGTACACAATTTATTCAGATTATAGCATTTATTTAAGGGAGAACGACTCGAGATCAGGTATTGATCCCTATATCTCTCGTATGCTAAGCGAGCGCTCTACTATCTGAGCTAACATTAACATTATTAAGACTAATGCGTTTCTTTTGATATTGGGTGATTTTAAACTAATTTAGTTCGCAAAACATGTAAACAACCCATGTTTCAAATAATTAAAAGATAAAGTGTGTTAAAAAATAAAAACGAAAATCACTTCTTTATTCAACTATTTCTGCATTATGCATTAGCAATTTTTATTGACAAAGATAATGTGCATCAAAGTTCAGGAGTGGGGGCTAATGACGTCACTTAGTGGTAAAAAGTGTACAAAGTCGTGACGTCACGCGGAACTTCAACGCACTACATCTTCGTCATTTTTTGTTTAACTGACAAAAAAATAATATTTGTCCAATATTTTTTTATAATGTAAATGTCGGACTAATTAGATTTTTTCAGGAAACTCGCCAATTATGTTCCAGCTGTTATTCCAAGCAATTTCAAGTTCCAAGTTTCAGCCATCAAATTTGAATAGATTTTTTTTTCAGACGAGACACCCGATTTAAAGTGATGACGCCGCCAAAGGTGAAACGTAATTGCCCAGAAAGTACTAATATAATTGTGAGGGGCCATTATGTGCCAAGGCATATGCCATACACGCTCATCCTGAGGCCACTCAAATAAGTATGGGCACGTCGTAAAATACCCGAAATATAATTGAACTTAATAAAAAGCCGGTTAAGTGCGAGTCTGACTCTCGCGCCGAGGGTCCCGTACTTACCTATGAAAAACAGACAGTACCTTGTAGGTACGGAACCCTAAAAATTAAAATAAAATGGCTTTTAACAACCGGGTAACCATTTGCAACCTACCTATGAAATAAGACAAAAAATAACTTTCGAAAGCTCCTATCTCCGTGCAACCGTCGAGTGTGATACTTGCAAAGAACGGACAACCGTTAAACTAATTTCTATTTGTGATGTTACTACTTATTTACCGTTTTCGGACATTTTCCTTTACTTGTGCTGTAAGACACGGCTTCTTCCCAAATTTCATGATTCTAGGTCAACGGGAAGTACCCTATAGGTTTTGATTCCCTTTGGATTCCCTTGAAAGTATCAAAATATGTGGCATAAACGGCCGTATCTTTGGATTGTGTTGACTTAGCAGGTTGATTTTTTCACAGCTCCAGGACATTGCGGACCTGAGTAGGTATTTGATATTAATTTCAACTTGATACCTTGCGTTCTTGGGAAAAAGGTTTTGACAGACACTATAAATATATTCCGCGAAAACAGTAGGTTAAAATCGTGCAAATAGCGGCGCTTGTGTTGAATATTTTTATACATACATATTATCACGCCCAAAATCCCTAATGGGGTGGGCAGAGCCACAATACTACTTGTGGCCACGTCTGATTAATTAGTCCTAAGATGGTTATGATGAACCGTATGGTGACAGGGGATCAGCCCATCGCCCATACAGATAGTCCACCATGTTGGAGAGGACCCGTCCCTTAGTCGACTTTTACGACATGCCAGGATGATAAGCATCTGCACGCATTCTATGCTATTTCTTCACTCCCAGTGCAGCAGAGGAGTAATACTTTTATTCATGCAATATTCCCATCCTCCCTCCGCATATAATAAAATAAGCAACACAAACGCTACTACAACCACCACCACCACCACCACCAAAAATACCGCTCGACACGTGTTTCGCCTCTCTACGAGGCATCCTCAGGAGATGTTGATAGTCCGACGCTCGGTCGAAGAAACTTCTCCCGAGCTTTTCTTCGACCGAGCGGAATAGCAAAGTAATTCAATATTTCTAGTATAATATGGATTTCCGCAAAGTAACGCCTAAATCTATTAACTATATTGACAGACAGACAGACGGACAAACAAGTGATCCTATAAGGGTTCCTTTTTTCCTTTTGAGGTACGGAACCCTAATAATACTCCACTTTCATACTAAGGCAACTTGTTGTTGTTTTTAGTGCAGATTGTCGAGGCGTATAACTTATTTTGTAGTAGTGCCGAGTGAAAAGACCCATATAATTCCCCTGGAGAGAGCTCAACGTTCTATCTTGAAGGTTGCCTACAAGAAGTGTAGATACAGCACAATGACCCTGTTTAGGGAGGTAAGGGTACTCACGGTTCGTCAACTGTTTTATAAGGAAAGTTATACTGAACTACCTTGGAAAAAATGTCAAAATATGTATTTGACGATGACACTATAGTCGTATTTTTAATTAGACGATATCAACTGACGTTTACTGTGTTCCCAGTTGACGTTTATTGTCTTGTTAGCTACTGTCAGTTGGCTTCGTCTAATTAACAATACGACTGTAGACGACGTAAACGGTGAAAGATCCACTAAGTGTTCCTATAGGTTCGTGCAGATATTTCTTACGTTTATTGCTCCGTGTATCATCATTTTTTAGGGTTCCGTACGTCAAAAGGAAAAAACGAAACCCTTATAGGATCACTCGTGTGTCTGTCTGTCTGTCTGTCTGTCTGTCTGTCTGTCCGTCTGTCACGGCCCATTTGCTCCGAAACTACTGGACCGATTGAGTTGAAATTTGGTATAGATATGTAAGTAGGTGACCGCAACACGGAAACGTGGCGTAAATAAATGAATTCTTAACATTGGGGGCCATTTTTGGAGGGTGAATTAAAAAAAATGCAGCCTATATCGTGTGACATATCAAATGAAAGGGCTTCTTGTGAGGATCTTAAATATATATTTTTTTAATTTCAATTAATATAGTTTAGAAGTTATTTAGGAAAATAGGCGAAAATTAACCATCCCCCCCATTTATTTCCGAAATACTATGACTAAAATTTTGAAAAAAAAAAATACAGAAAATAGTTCTTTACGTATAGATTACAGGAAAACCTGTAAGAAGTCTATGGTATTTAAAGTAACGTAGTAAATTTCAGATAATCATGTACGGAACGGAACCTTCTCCACGCGAGTTTAACTCGCACTTGTCCGGTTTTTTTGTCGTAAATCAAAGCATGTTCAATGATGTTCATTGACCACCTAATGTAGGACTGGTTACTACAGCTCGACGATTACAATAAACGGCTGTGAGATACAGATGAAGCATAAGGGCTCCTCACCATAAGGGTTCCTTTTTACCTTTCAGAAACGGAACCCTAAAAATCGATTGTAGATTCCTACTGAATAGCCAACATATAAAATATATCCCTGCCCGCAATTTAATTTTTCCGATGCGTGAAATTTCTAATTAACGGCAGGCATTCATTTTGTACGCTGTTAAAAATGATCGTACATTTACCCTTGAGCGGGGAATTAAAATATTATTTTATATTGGAGCTTTCAAAGTTGAATATCGAAGTAAAATCGAAATGCGATCGAGCGAAATACAATAATAATAATTCACAAGAGGAATGACAATTTCACCGAAATTGAAGGATCACCATTACACTTTTACGACACCCCGTCTGTCAGCGTCAAAAATACACATTTTAGTACTCTGTCCACTCTAAGTTGACAGATACAAACATAATAGGTCACGATACGTCAATTTGCAATAACATGGTTCTAAAGTGTAAATATTTTTGACTCTGACTGTACCTGAAAAATAATATACTTAACTATTGTAAGAAACGCGGTAATGCCGGAGTGTAAAAGTCAATGAAAAAGCTTGAAGAATTGTTCATCAAATTGTTAGCAAAAAAAAGATAACACTTAATGGATTTAAATCCCATGCAGTCAAAGATTTCAAAAGAAGGATATGCCTATCAGTACAATTTCGTGTAAGTCTCATAGAAGGTTGTCAAACGCCAGCGCCATGGCTTACCCACGACCTTCTGGTGAAGTCTTAGTCCTTACGACATACATACAAAAGTCTACTTGGATCACACGCTATCATATCAGTGTGGACGGTGGGTTCGGAGGTGCTGTCTCACAGGTTGTGGAATTGCATTAGATACTTAATTATAATAGTGTAACTTACACGGGTGTCAAGGACCGTGGTTGCCATGCGACTGAACGTGCGATGGTGTCAGATTCGGGTTCTGACACCTCAAAAGTAAGCATCGCGAGAATTGCTTTGAGCAGTTCCTTACTATATATTTCAATGCCAACAGTTATGTAGATATACCTTTTCACCTCTCCAGCTCTAAAATGCTTTCTTTCTTGCTTGATCTTCGTTTAGAAATAAGGCTTAATGTCCACGTAATCCGCATGTCATGCGCCCACTATCGTCAATTGACGATTGCTAGCATCTTTTATTTGTCAGTTTTATTTGTTTCTACGCAAGATGCAATAATCGTCAATTGACAATAGCCATGCGCATGACATGTCGCCTTATACGTAGGGACCGTCGATTTGTTGTTGTTTTTAGTGCAGATTGTCGAGGCGTATAACTTATTTTGTAGTAGTGCCGAGTGAAAAGACCCATATAATTCCCCTGGAGAGAGCTCAACGTTCTATCTTGAAGGTTGCCTACAAGAAGTGTAGATACAGCACAATGACCCTGTTTAGGGAGGTAAGGGAACTCACGGTTCGTCAACTGTTTTATAAGGAAAGTTATACTGAACCTCACCAGCTCTAAAATGCTTTCTTTCTTGCTTAATCTTCGTGCAGAACTAAGGCTTAATGTCCACGTAAGCCGCATGTCATGCGCCCGCTATCGTCAATTGACGATTGCTCGTATCTTTTATTTGTCCGTTTTATTTGTTTCTACGCAAGATGCAATAATCGTCAATTGACAATAGCCATGCGCATGACGCTTTACGTGGACAGATAGGCCTAAACTTTAACTGCTAGCGCGAATAAGTCAGGCTGGCAGCAAGAGCGCGGGCGGTCTCGCGGCGTTTTAATCTCTCGCTACACTCGAGCTTACCAGCACTTGTCCTAACAAACGACTTCACAGCCTTGCATAATAGATAACCATTATTGTTGTGCAAAGACTAACTGTTTAATCTAAAACACTAATATTTCGATTTAGACGAATAACAACTAGCCAAAGATTCCCTGGATCTCGTCATAAGATAGCTAAGCGCATTTTCTTAACTTTTATCCGAAAGGCTAACTTATATTGGTTAATAAACTTCTTAATCCAGCTTTGTTGATTGGCTCTTCTTCCACTATTAAACCTATGCGACCAAATAAACCGGTGAACACATTGTCAACATTTCCATGAGTCGTTTTCCTTCTTTCACTATTCCGAAATAATCCAAGATAGCACCAAAACACCAAAAATAAGGTTCTCGTTAATTTCATTTGTGGACAATGTCAAGTACCTGGGTCATATAATTACCGGTGATATGAAGGATGATCTGGATATAGAAAGGGAGCGTAGGGCGCTAGCGGTTCGAAGTAATATGCTTGCCCGCAGGTTTGCTCGTTGTTCTAATGATGTGAAAGTGACGCTTTTTAAGGCATATAGTCAATCTTTCTACACGAGCAACCTGTGGGTTAAATATACGAAACGGGCCTATAGCGCCCTGCGCGTACAGTATAACAACGCGTTCAGAATGCTGATGGGACTGCCGAGGGGGTGCAGTGCATCGGGCATGCTCGCAGAAGCTCGAACGAACAGTTTCCAGGCCGTTATACGGAAAAAGATAGTCTCGTTATTGAGTCGAGTGCGAGCCAGCCCCAACAGCTTTCTGAAAGCGATTGCGGGCAGGTATGACTGTCCCATTTTGAATTTCTGGGTTGGTCAAATTAAGGGCGTAGACCAATTTGTTATTTAAGTTAGGTTAATTTTAAAATTTGTATAATTGGTAATTTTTAATTGAAATTGGCACTAACCTAGTTTTAAGCACTAACTAACATATATGGATGTGTATAGTCCGAAATAAAGAAATTTATTATTATTATTATTATTTCTGAAATATGGGTTCCAATTTGAGGGAAGGGGGGGTGTGGCCTAGCGTAACGGTCCGGGTATTATATGGAGTGGATTGTACATGGTGGAGTGGGTGGCAGAAGAAGACGCAGAAATAGTCACAGAAGAAATGATAACCGCCGAAGCCGAAGCCGATACCGATTCTGATTCCGATTTGGCTTTAATATTATATAATTTGTGCCCATTAGGTTTATTTGTTGCACTTTTTATGTTAGTTTTAGTTATATGTAATTTTAAAGTGGAAAAAAGACTCACTGCTGAGTTTCTTGCGGCGTTTCTTCTCAGCACATGTCACCTTTCGAAGCGCTGGTAGATTCAGACATGTAAAAGAGCCCGTGTGGCCTACTTGCAATATAAATATTTTCATTTTCATTTTCAATAGAATGTATTAAGAAATGGAACCGAAACCCGTTTATAGATGATTAGAATTGTCAGAATAATTCTTAGGTAGGTACGTAAACCACACTTTCGTGTTTTATATAAAATAATACAAATTCTTTATTAAAAACTATCTATTCTATACTATCTATCTTTCTTATCTGAATATTAGCCCAAATCTTTTTAATCTAATAAATAAATCTTTGTAATCTGTGACGTAACGGAATGGGTCCAGGCTAAGCGTTACGGCCCTTATTACATGGGGGGAGGTGGGATCAAAATTTTATAATTTTTCGTTACGTAATTTGTGGCGTACCTCTATGATTGAGTATCTAACATTGACGGGAATATAACACGCAGTCTTGAGCTTCGAACTCGAACATTCAAACCCTTAAGCCAACCGGTTGGAAATGTCGTTGATCGAGAATTATGTCCATTAATGGCGTGACTCACTCTACGGGTTTTCGACCTGTGTTATTTGGCGGGCGTTAGTATGAAACCTTATACTTTTAATGGATTTTTCATAGAATCTCCCGGCAGCCATGATGCCAAGGTTCAAAGGAAACCGTTGCCCCTTGCGATTATTCATCCGGGGAAGCTTTACATGGAATTTTTGTTTTTTAATTCAAACTAGACCCCCAATTCTCGCTACGTTCGAGACAATCTCACAATCGAGATTAAACGTCAGTGCATACAGTCGTTTGACACAACTGTATGAATCTGACGTTTAATCTCGAAATCGACATTATCTCGTATGTAGCGAGAATTGGGGGCCTGATTCAGTATGAAATATTGTAATGAGAGAACCTATATCCAAAACTATAGGTTCTTGAGATAAGCGTTCGTTCATGTATAATTGATAAAAGCGAACTAAAAGGGGTCACCACTCCGCGAAAAGTCGGAGCTACCCCGACGCTGATATTCCTTTCGAAGCGCGTAGATTCAGACATGTCGACATGTTGACGCGGTTAGCCTAGTTGGTAGTGACCCTGCCTCCGAACCTAGTGGTCCCGGGTTCAATCCCCGGTAAGTGCAAATATTTGTGTGGTGAGCACAAATGTTTGATCCTGAGTCTTGGATGCTTCGTATGTATTTAAGTATTTATTTATCTATATAAGTATGTATATCATCGTCTAGTACCCATAATACAAGCCTTAAGAGCTTACTTTGGGACTAGATCGATTTGCCTAAAGATTGTTCCCTATTATTATTATTATGTGAAAGATCCCGTGTGGCTTACTAGCAAAATAAATATTTTCACTTTCATTTTCATTCATTTTTATTTTCAGTGGTGCTCTGCCACGTGATTCTCTAATAACGATGAGGGGCACATTCAAATTTAGACCGAATAACTTCGTCCTTACAGTTACTTCGTCCTTAGTTTTGTTTATCCGCTGATCAGTCGCTGTGCACTTTAGAGAATCGCACCCCTGAACTATGCTGAAAAACTATGCTAATGTTAATCTAATAGGTGACGTCACAACATTAAGATGAAACACCACCAAATTATTGTGTGAAAGCATTATTAACCTGAACACGCCACGTACGGTAAGAATTTGAAACGAGCTTGCTGCAGCAACGTTCCTGGACCGATACAACCTAGGGATCTTCAAAAAACGAGCCTACTCCTTTCTCTAAGGGTCGGCAACGCATCCGTGATTCCCCTGGTGTTGCGAGTGTCCATGGGCGGCGGTGATTGCTAACCATCATGTAACCCGCCTGCTCGTTTGACCCCCTCTTACCATAAAAAAATTACTTTTTTTGAAAAACAGTAGGTACTTATTACGATTCGGACCGTGAGCGATATAAAATAGGCAGAGTGAAAGTATGCCAACATGAAGCAAAGTAAACCAGACGGAACTCTGCAAAATTTACGAACAATAGAAATCTGCGCAATAAATCCATGTAAAAAATAGCAGATAGACAAACTCACTTGACAGTCTCAGTTGTGAAATCTTGAACGTGACTTGAACTTATTATTATCAGAAAAGCTCAGAATAATAAGGTCCGTTAATTACGTGAGGCATTTTTTTTTTAATTTTGACCCCCCCCTCCCCCCCTTGGTGAGATGTTGTAAGATTTTTCTCGACTCCCTCCCCCCAGCCCCAATCTCACGTGAGATTTTTCAAAATTTGTATTTTGGGTATAAAAGCTTTGAATTTATTAAAAAAAAAATTGCCATATTTTATTCAAGACTCTTTTTTTACTTTCATTTAGCTTTAATTTAACTTAACTTTCACGCAGTTTCACATCGTTTTCTGCTAGAAAAAAATTACGTGATATTTGCCAAGACCCCCCCTCTCCCCCAAGTGAGATTTAGTAAGATTCGTCTCAATCCCCTCCCCCCCTGAGCACCTCACGTAATTAATTAAATAAAAAATTACATTTTAATAGCTGAACTCGTTTCAGTTATCAGTGTGCCAAAAAGAGACAGTTACATATGTTAAAATTTTAAGGATATACAGTTGTACACTGTAGCCCTCCAAGCACAGTAGTTTTTATCGGTACATAAAGCGACAGCTAATTGATGTGCACCACTAAACCTGGTTCCGAAAATCCTCAGGTCAATACCATAGATGACTATTAGAGCTTTTTAACTTGGTATCTTAAAGGTAGCCATTACAGGGATACCCTGTAATGGCTACCTTTAAGATACCTTGCCTTTAAGGCACTGAAAAAAATGGTTTGTTCAATGAAACCGAACTTTCGTTTACCTGTAACTTAAAAAAGTGACTACATAACTTAAGTCATACCTTACATTCAGTTTTGTTATTCAAATCAAATCAATTTATTTGCATGAATACAGTTTTATAAAGGATGTCAAGTTTTTCAATAATAATGTACATTGTATTCAGCCTGCATGCAGACGTACAAATATTAAAATTATCCGAATCTAATATATTATATCATTAATTATCTATCACAATCTATTTCATTAATTATAACATATTATTATGTCCACACAATTACAATATTATTATTTAAAATCAAAAAAGTCCTTCATACAATAAAAACATTTGTCCAAGAGCCAGTCAGTCAATTTAAATTTAAACTTAGTTCCATCAACTGCTCTCAATTCCTCTGGCAGATGGTTAAATGTCTCTATACACATATTGAAAACATTTCTCCTATATAAAGATTTGTGGCCGGGGGGCTTGTACGGGACATTCATAATCTTAACCCTTGTCCGCCTTTGCAAGACTTCACCTCGCGTTTTAAAATATTCCTGGTGGGTTCTGACGAAAACACACATATCTCTAATATATTTCTAGATAAACCATTTGGTTACATACAAATAACTTCAGTTACGCCTTACCAAATTATGGTTAAAACTGAAATAACCGAAGTAGTTTGGTTGTCACTTTTTCTCAGTGGGTATGAGCAGAAACACGGAACTGTTACTCTTTCCTTTTTTAACCGAGTATACGTAGGTATTCAAATTATGAAGACAGATATAGGTATTATTATGTTTTTGTTTTAAACCTCTATATCTATCTCTCTATATACTTTAGTTATTGTTCTGAAAGTAAATGGCTCTTATGAACAGCTGCTGAAATGGCTAGAGTGACATCTGGCGCCTCATTCGGGAACGCTAAGTGATTCTGTAGCGACTCATAAGCCAGATTTCACATTCCACTCTTCCGCACGACGCGAAATGCGTAAGAGCGAGATGAGAGATCTGGCTTACGAGTCGCTACAGAATCACTTAGCGTTCCCGAATGAGGCGCCTGATGTTACTATAAACAATATTAGTCCAAGAGCGGAATCAGCGATCTTCGCCATAAATTACCTACTAAAAGGCTGGCGTAAAAGATAACCTGAAACGTCTTATCCGATTGCTTTAATTTGTAACTAGGTATAAGCTAACTCAGCCATACTCCGCCCTTTTTTTTTCTTGGGCTAAACTTTGTACGTGTGAGTGTTATATCAGGCGGGCCGCAATAACCTACTCGTACATTATAATAAAATGCAACATTTAAAGGTAATCAAATCATTTATTTATTTATATATTACTGTGGCTAGACTTTAGGCCGCATAGAAAAGTTTGACGGGCCGCAGTTTGAGTATGGTAGTCTAACTTAGGTATATTTTGTTTTTATTTCAAGACAAGCTGGTGCCCGCGACTTCGTCTGCGAAGAATAATAATTTAAGTAACCTATGTACTTTTAAACCTTCCCTAGACCTCCACGAACATTTCAAGTTTAAGATAAGATAAATCCGTTCAGCCGTTCTCGAGTTTTAGTGAGACTAACGAACAGCAATTCATTTTTATATATATATAGACTAGCTGGTGCCCGCGACTTCGTCTGCGAAGAATAATAATTTAAGTAACCTATGTACTTTTAAACCTTCCCTAGACCTCCACGAACATTTCAAGACTAAGATAAGATAAATCCGTTCAGCCGTTCTCGAGTTTTAGTGAGACTAACGAACAGCAATTCATTTTTATATTAGAGATAATGTTTGTCATTTTCGATACGCGCTTAGACCAACTCTTACCTAACTGACTCTTTCGTTATCAGAAAATAGTTCATATTGCTTCGCTTTCTTTGTCACTCTCAATGGTGCACTCTTAGGGCTTAGTGCTCTTAGGGCGTTTTCAAAATCAAGTAAAATGTATCCGTCGAGTAACTGATACAAAATTGGCTTTTATCTGCCCCGTAACGCCTTACTTGGAGATTGCGAACCAGGCTTTTAGTATTATAATAGTAGTTTATGCAACGGTTGCATAATGATAGGCCTTAAAACACTAGTGCGGTTTTCATGAAACGAGCCGATAGGCGAGTTTCATAATAAGATCGCACGTGTGTTTTAAGGCCAAATTATGCAGAGTTGCATACATAACTTTATCTACACACATATTATAAATCCTCCATGATGGGTTCAGAAACAATATTTTCTGGCAACAAGTTATTTGTTGCAATCGTGGCTGCATATTTCCGATATCCGGCGCATTTTCACATCACACACATTCCGAGAAGACTACTATTCATATTTTCAACTAAAATGTAAATTACAAACAACTTTTCCTATTCAATTCAACGACAATTCTACTTTCGTTCAGCAAAACACCAACATAATGGCGCCAATTCGATCCTCTGTCAAGACCATTTTTTTTTTAATCATAGACAAACGAATGAAGTCTCTATTCTCATGTCACTCGAGATCAAATGTTGTACAGTTTGTATTAAAAAAACATACTGAATTGACGTTTCGTATCAATAACTGTTTAATATCTATGGATAATAGAATAGAGACCCACTTGAGTTTTGACAGCTGTTCCAAATTTAATCTCATTTCTTTACTAAAAACGATAAAGAAATAACATTGCAGCACTGGTTTTTCCTAATTGGTTGTCAAAATGGTGGTCATTTCCTACGGTTTTTGATTAAACAATGGAGGTTTTATGATATGGGTGTAGATAAAAATAGATAAAGTACAAACTCGACACTCTTTTATTATTACGTTTTTGCCACAATCAATCATTTTTTAAGGGAATACGTTTTTAGGCATGAATATTATTTTTTAGGTAATCGATCAATTAGTGACAGCCTGCTCTTAGACTACTTACTTTAATTAGGTCGCCGGTGACAGTAAAATATATCTGACAGTTAAATCTAGATTCTAGATAAACGGTAACTTACCTGGTTAGTTGAAAATTATATTTATAAAGCAAAGCGCATCTAGTCTCGAGCTCTTTCTTTCTTCTATTTTTTCTTTGAAGGCTCTCTAAATTCTAGTGTCATGATAGTATATGACGAGTGCCAAAAGCGCCATACGCAAACCATGACATTTTTTAAATTAAATTAAGTAGTTAATTTTAGGCTAGATAGGCGTATTTAAATACACTAGTTAAATGGCGCTACGGCTAGTCATAGTCACGGAAGATTTTACAAGTCACAAGATGTTCGCGCTGCGCTCACGCCAAGCTGCCGTCGCGCCGCGCTCCTGCTGCGCCCGCAATGAGACCAGGCCTTTGGTTTTTTTGTTGTTTTTTACGTGAACATGTAATTATTTAATTAGCTGACCATACTTAAGCGGTCAAAAGAGGTTGTTTACAGAACAAACTTCTTACCCTCTTACCTTGCCTTTTATGTAAGTACCTACACTTTTGCTAACAATAAACTTAATTAGCACTGCAATATTCGTTATCCAAAGGTTTTCTTTGAGAATTTGAGCTGGCTTTGGTGGCTACGATGCTCTCAAATGTTTTTTGAGAATTCGAACCCTTTTGTGAATATATAAATATGAATCAGAAAATTAAAACTTTCCAATTACTGTATCTTTGATGTGTGTTAATGTTTTTAACTTAACTAATTAGTACATTAATTAAAAAGGAATAGAAAAAACTAAATTATGAAACAAATTTAGCTAAGTTATTAAAATTACCTAACAAAATAAAATTAAACCCCAGCTCTAAACATGGCTGACCGTCAGTTTCATAAATTACAACATTACCCCGCTGTATCGCTGATGATATTTTTGGATCAGGTCTGAACCAGACTAGGTATCTCTGCCCTGGTAATAAAATTGATCCAGGTCTCTAATTTGACATTGCCTAAGCGATAGATATCGCGTTGGTTTTACAATGTGGCCGCCTTTGCCGTCAAGTGGATAAGAGCTACCATATCGTAGCAAAATAATTTGCGATATCTTTTAGGCAATGTCGAATACAGGCCTAGCCAGAGGCGTGAAAGGCGCCTAAATCTGAGCGCGCTCAGGTTGGCCCAAGCCGCCCCTCGCAGCCTGCCGCCCCCAAGCCATGGTCGCCATGGCCCTAGGGTAAATACGCCTCTGGACTCAGCCACGTGATTTCCTAAGATACGCAGCGGCAATGAAGGACACTTTCAAATTTGGACTGAATGACTGTGTGCTTACGTCTAAATTAATAGTTTCGTTTATCCGCTGACCCGCCGCTGTGCGTTAGGTTTAAATATTTGACATGCTTTTGTTTTGCCGCAATAGTAGTTTATGCAACGTTTGCATAATGATAGGCCTTAAAACACTAGTGCGGTTTTCATGAAACGAGCCGATAGGCGAGTTTCATAATAAGATCGCACGAGTGTTTTAAGGCCAAATTATGCAGAGTTGCATACATAGCTTTAACTACACACATATTATAATTCCTCCATGATGGGTTCAGAAACAATATTTTCTGGCAACAAGTTATTTGTTGCAATCGTGGCTACATATTTCCGATATCCGGCGCATTTTCACATCACACACATTCCGAGAAGACTACTATTCATATTTTCAACTAAAATGTAAATTACAAACAACTTTCTCTATTCAATTCAACAACAATTCTACTTTAGTTCAGCAAAACGTCAACATGGCGGCAAATACGATCTTCCGTCAAGACCATTTTTTTTTAAATCATAGACAAACGGATGAAGTCTTTATGCTCACGTCACTCGAGATCAAATATTGTGCAGTTTATATTAAAAAAAACATACTGAATTGACGTTTCGTATCAATAACTTTTTAATATCTATGGATACTAGAATAGAGACCTACTTGAGTTTTGAGAGCTGTTCCAAATTTAATCTCATTTCTTTACTAAAAACGATAAAGAAGTCATGTTATTTCTTTATCGCAGCACTGGTTTTTCCTAATTGGTTGTCAAAATGGGGGTCATTTCATACGGTTGTTGATTAACCAATGGAGGTTTTATGATATGGGTGTAGATAAATTTAGTTTCCTACCTTCTTTTGAAGCTAAAACGTTGGTAGCGTTTTTTGTAAGTAGAATCATTTCGAGGCGCTGGCAGATTACGAGATTACAAAGTAAACATCGCATTTTAAATGAGCCTTCATTCATTTTGCGTCAAAATTATTTTTGCAGAAAAGTGTTATGAGTACATTGTTATACCTTAAAAGTCACATTGCCCATGCATCATACATGCTGTATAAGAGCTGATAACGCTTAAACTATAGTTATAATGGCTGTATAAGCTCTTTTATACAGCTTACAATTAGCACATTGGGAATACTCTAAGAACCCCGCGCGCACCACAAGATTGGCAACTTTATGTGCTAAATGGCCAAATTCAGAAAGGCCACTCAAATTGATCTTTAATTAAAGTGACGTTTCAGTGACGGTTTTTGTATAGGAGGACAATTAGTTGACGCACATTTAACTATTTAATCGCTATTCAAATGCTTAAGTGGCGTTTCTGAATTCGGCCAAAAGTCTGTCCGCCGAGAGTTTATAAATATTATGATATCGTCTCAAAATAGCGACTGTCACTTACCTATCGCAAACTGTATGATGGGCGTCGCTTATCGCCAAACGCACTGAGTATCGTGGTATGGGGCACGCAGTTGTTGTCGGTGGCGCTGCGCCGGGCGGACGAGCGCGCACATGCGGTGCCCATATTGCCATTCCGTCGTTTGGGTGTTCGTGTGTTGTTTTAGACGAAGCAATTGAACGTTGCATAATAAACGTCACCGACTCTGAGACTTTGACATGGTCATCGTCCGATGATATGCCAGCAATGGGACATACCTATACAGGCTATGCAGTAATAATATTCTATGAAAATATATAGTTTTTTCCCTTTAATTTTTTTATTATCATCGGTAAAAATAATTAGCGGGCCGCTATTTGTTAAGAAGCCCTGATTTTTTTTGTTTATCAGCTCTCGGCGAACAGTCTTTAGTAAAAGTTAGGGTAAACGGTGTCTTCAGGATACTTGGTAAGTGTATGAACTTCTGAGTTTAAAAAATATCTATTAGCTATTATATCAAGCAATATGCATGAAGGTGTATGTTTACCACGAAACGCCCTGAGCGTGTCACTGAATTAATTATTCAACGCATCCACTGAAAATATGTCAATACTGAATTAACATATTGTGCTAATAAGCGACAGAATTTATTGACAAGTATGTTTTTTTTTATTTTACTTTAATAGGTAATGTGTCCCTCTTCGCTGATCAGCGGCTCACGTTAACCTTTTGGCCGCCAAGCATGTCTGAGAAGTAACACGAATTTCAACTTTAAGTCAAGGTAGTGAAGGACTTTTTTACCCTGTATGCTGTGACGCATAGTCGACGACGGCGGCCAAAAGGTAGAATCACATGGCTGAAAAAATTTAATTGAATTTGTACCTAAAATTGGTAACGACTTTCGTACGAAATCAAAATGGCTTATCATAATAATTTCGCGTAATGATTGTTTGCATAATAATAAAGAGACTCACGGCCCATGAAATTGAACCGCCTGCTTTGCATAGCTTCGTAATAATATTGCTGCAATTTTTTCGTTAGATCCAGAAGCTAGGAATCTAGGAATATTGTTTTAGCAAATACGAGTATCTCAGGATATAATTTGGTTATTTCTTTATGTACTTTTATCTACACCCTTATCATAAAACCTCCATAATGTATTCAAAAACCGTAGGAAATTACTAGCATTATTACAACCCATTTTACTATGAGCTGTGGTAGTAGGTAAAATCTGTACTGTAATGTTATTACAGTATCAATTTTTGTAACGTTATGAGTTTAAATTAGGAACAACCGTCAAAACTCAAGTGGCCGACGAAACATAAATTCAGTATATTTTTTAAATATAAACCGCATGATATTTGATCTCGAGTGACATGAGAATAGTCTATGATTTAAAAAAACATTCGTCTTGACGGAGGATCGAATTGCCGCCATTACTGTTGTCACTTGTTTGTTTGTTGGCTTTTTGCTGTTACGAAAGTAGAATTGTAAAAAGTTGTTTGTAATTTACATTTTAGTTGAAAATATGATTAGTAGTGACTCCGAGAACGATGTGAAAACTCCGCCGGATATCGTAAATGCAGCCATGATTGCAACAAATAACTTGTTGCCAGAAAATATTGGTTTCGCAACACATCATGGAGGATTTATAATATGTGTGTAGATAAAGTTATGTGTATGCAACTGTACATAATTTGGCCTTAAACACTCGTGCGATCTTATTATGAAACTCGCCTATCGGCTCGTTTCATAAAACCACACTTGTATCTTGAGGCCTATCATTATGCAACCATTGCATAAACTACTATTAAAACTCAATTTTAATATACAGTTAAGCGAGCAACCCTGGACTCGGGCTCTCCTTCCCATCAGATATAATACTTAGAACATTCTATTTATTATGCAAGTAAAGTTTTCCTTTCCCATTTTCCTTTATATTGTAACTCACACGCCTTCCTTTTGTGACGTGAACTTTGAACTCATTCAATAAACTGCTAAAGTAACTTACGAATTTTTACTTTCTTACTTGAACCCGAAGTGAAAACAACTTTGAAAACGTGACTGCAGAGTTCAAATTTCAGTAGTAATCAAAGGAAGCCAGTCGTTATGAAGTTTTTTCATTGTGGTAATCCACGGCTCAGAGAATCTTTTCATATTCATCGCTAAAGCGGTTATCTACCTTCATCGTTTCTATTGAAGAAATGTCATCATGGAGAAAAAACTCAAATTAAAAAGAGATTTCGGGTTTGCAAACTTACGCTACACTGAATTCTTATTTGCCAAGATTTTTATCATTTCTGGCGATGGCCAGTTCCTACCTTACCTTATCTTACCTTTACAATAATATACATGCCTTTTTCAACCGTATACGGTTAATATCTATCTTAAGAGGAGTTGCTCCTCTGCTGCACTGGGAGTGAAGAAATAGCATAGAATGCGTGCAGATGCTTATCATCCTCTCCAACATGGTGGACTATCTGTATGGGCGATGGGCTGATCACCTGTCACCATACGGTTCATCATACCATCTTAGGACTAATTAATCGAACGTGGCCACAAGTAGCCTTGTGGCTCTGCCCACCCCATTAGGGATTTCGGGCGTGATAATATGTATGTATGTAAGAGGAGTGTGAACCTACGACTGTTCTTACAAAAGGCGATAACGATTTCCACCTCTTAGATGTTAACCGATGTTCACCAATCTTTGACTGGTTGACAGTCAGAACAAAATCTAGGTCTATACGTTTTGGTATTTCCACTGTAATCAATAAATTCAGTTTTATTGTTGTTTTAGTATCCTCATCAAAACTCATTTCGGCGATTATTTAATTTTGTTGATCTTTAATCAATATTCAAAAACGTATAGACCTAAATTTTGATCTGACTGATCTGATCAACATATCAAAAATTGATCAAAATCGGTTAAAATGTAAGGGGTAGAAATGTATGACAAGGGTGATTTTTACCGTTGCTCCTCTTAATAACTTTTTCATCACACTTGCTCAGAATGGCTGTTATTATACGCAGGCGTACAGAGCAGCTGTAGCCTACTTACCTCCCAAGGGCAGTTATGGATTTTGTATGGGTTATAACTCCCGCTGACGGCAGGGCGAGCCGCAGCCGGCGGGGCGCGCGCGACCCGCAAGCCGGCGGAGCTGCCCCGCGCTGATCGCAACAGTCTCTCGTTGGTTATCCCCTTCTTACGGCCCTAGATGCACAATGTACTATTACTGACCGATCTTCCCAAAATGGTAGCACATAAAAATACAACAATTATCGTAAATTTAAGAGTCACGTAATTTTTATTCCTTCCCTTTTGCCGCACCACAAACTTTCCGGTTTTTGCGGAAATTACTTTTCCCGAAACAGGAATGGTTATTCATCCCTTACCTTTAAAATTAAGAAATACAGTCTTTATTTATATTCGACTGCATTATTTTAAGCCCTCGGCACTCCAAACGCGTGCGCGGTTCGGTTTGCACGCGCTCGCTTTCTGCTTTCCGTATGTATGTTGAGAGTTCCTTTTAGCAAAAGTATAGTTAGTGTTTATTTTCTTACAGCCACACCTATAGGCAGATAATGAATGAATAACTTGTTTTTAGGGTTCCGTACCTCAAAAGGAAAAAACGAAACCCTTATAGGATCACTCGTGTGTCTGTCTGTCTGTCTGTCCGTCTGTCACAGCCAATTTGCTCCGAAACTACTGGACCGATTGAGTTAAAATTTGGTACACATATGTAAGTCGGTGACTGCAACACGGACGCGTGACGTAAATATATGAATTTTAAACATGAGGGTCACTTTTGGGGGTAAATTAGAAAATTTTAAAAAAAGTTATGCAATCTATATTGTGTGACATATCAAATGAAAGGGATTATTGTGAGGATCTTAAATATATTTTCTTTTGAATTTCAAGTTAAATAGTTTAGAAGTTATTTAGGAAAATAGGCGAAAATTGACCATCCCCCCTTATTTCCTAAACTACTGAGGCTAAAATTTTGAAAAAAATACAGGTAATAGTCCTTTATCTATAGATTACAGGAAAACCTATAACAAGTCTATGGTATTTAAAGTAAAGTAGTAAATGTCAGATAATCATGTACGAAACGGAACCCTCTCCTCGCGAGATTAACTCGCAAATGTCCCGTTTTTTTCTCATAATTCTCATTCAAAATCTTCTCAAAGGAATATGTTAATCAGCCATTAAGTGACTCTGAGTAGCGCTATTAGTCTTAATTATATTTGGTGTGCATTCATTGAATACATCAGCACTCAAAATGCGTGTGTGGTACGGTTTGCAAATATAGAAGACTAGCTTTGCCCGCGACTTCGTCCGCGTCGAATAGTGTCTTTGGGTAGCATTTCGGTGCTTGGCAAGTTTCTTACTCGCCTTTAACTTCAGTTTCACATTTTGTAATGAGTCCGTGAATGTTACATCAGAATAGCTCTAATATTTTGTCTCGTTTCAAACTTATAAAACATTCCCATAAACCTCACATATTTCCATACAAACTTTCATCCCCTATTCCCTATTGTTATTTTACACCCTTGAGGGAAAAACTTATAAACTTTTGAATGTCATATTTATTTATTTCAAATCAAGAGCCTAAAAAATAAGTTTCGAGCTTCTAGCTCTAAAAATGACGATACTCCCATATAACTTTTCATCCCCCCTTTCAAGGCCTTACAACCCTTTTTTTGCATTAAAAAGTAGACTATCTGTGTTCCAAATTTCATTTAAATCGTTTCAGTCGTTTTGGCGTGAAAGCGCGACAGACAGACAGACAGACGGAGTTACTTTTGCATTTATAATATTAGTATGGATAAACATCACCAACTGCACTTTGCTAAAAGAGCCCTCTACATATCGAACGCGGATAGTGAGCGCGTGCAAATCGTGTGTACCGGATCCGGATGTAGAGTCGGCTAGCTAGTACGGCATTTTAAAAAGATAATCAAGGAGGGGTATCTATAAGCTAAGAAAATTGGCTCCAATATGACAAACAAATTAAATACTTATATTTTTTACATATTTCTCATTGTTTGAGTAAAATACAGGACACCAACTTAACGCTACAATAAATTAAAATTAATAATACCTACGTTTTATTCTAACAAATAATAAACTAAAAAAAGGGCAAAATGTACCAAAAATGCCATTTCGACCTCATTTGTCGATTTTTCTTGTTAAGATAACGTAGTTATTAATAATTTTGATTTATTGTGGCGTTAAGGTAGTGTCCTGTATTTTACTAAAACAATGAGAAATATGTATAAAAAAATTGTTAATTTTTTGGCATATTAGGGTCAATTTTCTAAGCTTATCGGTGCCTCTCTTTGAATATCTTTAAATTTTAGAATATTGAATTTGGCTTCGCCATGATGTAAAGTGAATTCATCCTTACCTGTCTTATTTGGTAAACAAGTTTCTAACCTCAAAATGTACCGTTTTTGGGTGAAACAGCTTTTTTATTCTAAGAAGAAAAAGTTGTCTGTTTTAGCCAAAAAAGCTGCATTTTGAGGTTAAAAACTTGTTAACCAAATAAGACAAGTAAAGATGAATCACTTTATATGGAGATTCCTAGACGACCGCTCCTTGTGAGAGCATGTATTAATAAATGTTTAAATTATATGAAAGTCTACATCTTTGCTACACCCCCTTCGCAGTAATGACACGTTTGGTAGGAGTTTAATAACTCCCCGGATTTGAAGAAGCCTATAAGGGATCCGGATTCGCTTTTTCATACATACATACATACATATTATCACGCCCGAAATCCCAAATGGGGTGGGCAGAGCCACAAGACTACTTGTGGCCACGTTCGATTAATTAGTCCTAAGATGGTATGATGAACCGTATGGTGACAGGTGATCAGCCCATCGCCCATACAGATAGTCCACCATGTTGGAGAGGACCCGTCCCTTAGTCGACTTTTACGACATGCCAGGATGATAAGCATCTGCACTCATTCTATGCTATTTCTTCACTCCCAGTGCAGCAGAGGAGATGCTTTGGAGGGTGCTTTTTCATTCGAATCATTTATTACCCATCTCTAGTTATGGTATGTATCGAATAATGCTACCGTCCGTCCGTCCGTCCGTGAAACTTGTGATTAGATAAAAGTGTTTCAGCCAGCGATCCCTGACACATCTTCGCAGTAGAATTCAGAACATGCTTCCAAACTTTGAACCCCATTTAAACCCCTTTGTTAGATAAATGTCGAGACATCTTCTCTCAGCGAGCACCTAGAGTATGTTTAAAATCGTTGTAACTATTTAAAGATATTATGTTCTAAAAAAGTTCCTAAAAAAAATTAAGCACCATGTTTCTTAAATACATTATAATTTATTTAATATTAATTATTTTTATCACAAATTCGCAGTCCTAATTGACTACAATGGTATACGTTCGATTTCCTAATTAAACAGTGAATTTTTATACAAAACAATCAAATAATTATAATCATCGTTTCTACTGACAGCTTTATATTTATTAATTATTATTAATTATAATAATATTTCAAGAATCATAATTCCTTTATACTATCATCATCATAATGTTCGAATTTACAATAAAAATTGACAAGAAAACAATAATTACATCTAACAATTTGAGTATTTATTTTACTATTTACAAAATATATTTCTTACAAAAGTTGTTAAACAACTTTTTATTTAACTATTAAATACGAATGGTTAGTTAATTATCTTTAATATTCATAGCACATAAAATCGTTGCTCAAAAATCATTTATTCAGTTAAATTATAGATATACATAATATAACAATAATTGGTTACAAATTTCACAAAAAAAACTGTAGAAGTATAAAACCATTGGCATCTTAATTATATTTTTATCAAAAATACTAGAAATAAATTTGAGCCGTATTAAAATAATTTTAGACATTATATTTACACAAGTAAAGAGGTAGAAGATGGGCGGGATTAACGAACAATAGACAAATACACGACGAAACTATTAAGTATAGTTTTTTTGACAAAAGAATATTTTGTGTTGGAAATATTTTTTGCAAATGGGTCATACACACGTTTAGGTTCAGAAGTGTCCCCACCTGTTCCCAAAAGTAAAGCATCCTGAGGCCTGGTATTTTTGTTACAACTATATGTGCATGGGGTATCAGGCATAGTTTTTGCCCGTATGAAGAAAACGTGAATTTAACCTGCCGTTTTCGTTAACTTTTTGTCACAGGAGGGATACATTTTGTTTCTCTAAGTGTGTATTACCCAGATCATGTCAATTTATAGCCAATAAAAATAATCGCAAAACTAAGTGTTTTAACTTGAGCTCTATTTAAAAATAGACAAAAAGTGGGGCCAATTCGAAAGTGTTTTCGCTAAATTTAGAAGTCGCTAAATTTGAAATAAGAAACGTTCGACTCAATTTTGAACCTTGGAGCTGTACAAAATCGAGTTTGACGTTTCTTATTTTAAATTTAGGCAATCTTAAATTTAGCGGACACCGTTTCGAATTGGACCCAGTATATCACAATAAAATACACAACGACCTAATCAACGTTTGTTACTTTTACATTTCTTAATAGTGAGCCGCCAAAACGCTAACCTGAAATCAGGAGAATAAAACGCGTAGATAAACGGGTTTATGGCTGAATTAAACCAACCCAGCCACGTTAAAACATACATTAAAACTGGATTTACATAATTGGAAGGTATGAAAGGAGTAAGCAGATAATAGAGGAAGAAGGGAAGCCAGCAGGCGACGAAACCGCCGACCACTAAACTTAAGGTCTGGGCGGTTTTCGTCTCTCTCCTTAAAGAAGATACTCGATTATTTTCCGAGTGCTCCTTAACCGAATGCGTCCGATGTCGCGTCGTGTTCTTGTATTTGTAATTCGCTTTGAACGTGACCTCGTTGTAGAATTTCGATTCCTTTTCGTTACGGTTTTTGGATCGCTTTTTCTCTGCATGGAAGCAACAGGGGCACTTGTCTGTTTGGGATGAGCAGTCGCTTTGTTGCGTGGACTTTGAGGTCTGTTTTGAGGCACTTTGTCGCTGCGACAGTTTGTCGGAGCCGGAATCTGATTCGGTCCGGATGCAGGAGAGCTTGCCTTTCTGTAACAAACAAACGGATTCCGGTCATGCACAGCAAAGTACCAATTTGGCTTGTCTAAAAATATTACGGCTACGTACAACTGAGATTTATTTGGAGAATAAATTACAGCTTTGTATAGACATGTGAATATTGTTAAATGTTTTTAGTTATAAATCACAACCAACGTATTAATTTCTTAAGCAGTGTCTCATTTAATCTTAACTTGACCGAATTCGACAGTAAATTGACAAGTTTATTTGTTATTTTCTAAAAACTAAGTTATTTTATTATCGCAGGTTGCCAGTTAACAGCTGTGCAAGTTATTTAACATTAGGAAAGTGAGTTATTATTGCGTACATAGTACAAATATCTTATTTGTAAGTAACTTACTTAGCAAAATGCAAAATACTTATATGCGCCTATATACCGAGTCTTGTTTAAAATAACTTTAGTAATCGGCTGCGGGTGTTAAGTACAAATCTGTAGTAGGGTAGTTTTAAATGAGCGAATTTAAACAACACTGATAATGTTACGTAAGTATTGTTTAAAAAGCTTGACTTGTTTGATTTTAGCATAAAGCTTTGCAAGCTCTGTCCTAAACAAGTCGCTTGGTTGATATTAGCAATAATTTGTTTATTTCTAGCCCTCTCATTTTTTCAGTTGCATGTGAATAATGTAACGCAAGGCTACCAGCCAGTTCCCTTTGAACGGGTACTTAACAATTGCTTTGTCATTTCACCTGAATATAAAAGAGGTATTTTCTTTTCTCATGGGTATGGATAAATCAGATGAGAGAGTCGTTTGTGAATGTGTGAGTGATTTGGAACAGTATAAGTATATGCGTGTTTTGTTTCTGTGTTTAAATATGGAACCGTAAACAAACACAGCATCACTACATTCACAAACGACTCCCTCATCTGATTTACCTATAAATGGTTGGAAGATAAATAAGTTATAGACTCAGATGGTTGCTAAAAGCGCAAGTAGTACTTGGTAAAGTCTATCTTTCGGCGTCGAGCTTCTAATATACTCTCGTTAGTTATCCCCTTCTTACGGCCCTAGATGCACAATGTACTATTGTTTTATTCTTGTGAAGGAAACTGGTTTCCATCCAAAGAAACTCTTGTTTCTATGGATCAGCAGAATAAATTAGGGTAACAGACCAAAGGTGTACTCAATAGCACATACAGGTGTATTTTTCCCATAGAAATATTATGTGTGTATGTTTGTAGTTATTTCAACATTGCAACGTCTAAAAAGAATCGTGAGTTAATAACTGTAAATTGTAATTCAGTATCATATATATTATTTCTAAAAGGTATTTTTTCGAAGACGCTCATGATCTCCGTTAATTCTTTACCAAAATTAATGATTTAAACGCCATTTTAAAGCTTATTTTCTTCACTTTGTCCTAAAAATACACAAATAGATTAAAATTAACGTTTTCGTTAAAAATAAATAAGAAACCACGCGATTTGCAAGCGCCATCTATTGACAGTTTGTTTTACGAAGGTGTGATGGCCACAGACTACTTAGAAGATACTACGTATATGATGGCTTTTTGCACATGCAGACAAATGTTAACAGATGGCGCTGCGCGTCGGGTAGGCTAGTTACTGACCTACATTTGATATGATCTAATGACGATCAATATATTGTACAATCAGTGATTTTGCACGGCTGTATTTATTGGTCGTTAATGGATGATATCGGCCGTCGATATCTTATACTCACGATCGCGCAAGCGCCATCTATTGACAGACTTTAACTAACACGTGTGATAGCTATTTGCACATGCAGACTTATATCAATAGATGGTGCTGCGTGTAGGGTAGGCTGCTTTTTGAATGGTTTATACTGTCATGCGCATACGAGTATATTGTATAAATAGGCAATGACTTTGTACAATTAGATGGATGTGTATTATCTCTCAAAAATAAAATATCTTTTACTAATAGTACTTGCATTTAATTATTCTCTCTTTATTATATTGTTATTATTACGATCCGGTGTTTGATAACGATACTGTGCGAAAATTCGCACGGGTCAGCTAGTTTATTTCATAAAATAATTTTCATGAAACCAAATGAACCTTTATGCAAGTCACGCTGTATATCAAAATTACTAAAAGGCCTACCGAGTTAGTTTATCGAATCATGAAAACTTAAACAATGCCTACGCTATGTGGTTTATCTTCAAATAAAAGTAACAAACAATGTGTTTGAACATCTCGTTTAACTAAACACAAATCAACATTTCAACCAACTTTGCTTTTGTGTTATAAACTAGAGCGTGTCTAGTTTCACAGACGATAAATAGTAAATTGTTAGCCTAGGTATGTAAATCAGTGATTCCACATGATATATTATGCAAGGGAGGGCGCTAATAGTTCGAGTGTGAAATTGTTGACATTCCTCCGAGTTAACACTCCGTTCATTTCGACTATAAGAAAAACACTATAATAGTAGTTTATGCAACGGTTGCATAATGATAGGCCTTAAAACACTAGTGCGGTTTTCATGAAACGAGCTTTAGCGAGTTTCATAATAAGATCGCACGTTTGTTTTAAGGCCAAATTCTGCAGAGTTGCATACATAACTTTATCTACACACATATTATAAATCCTCCATGATGGGTTCAGAAACAATATTTTCTGGCAACAAGTTATTTGTTGCAATCGTGGCTGCATATTTCCGATATCCGGCGCATTTTCACATCACACAGTCACTCCGAGAAGACTACTGTTCATATTTTAAACTAAAATGTAAATTACAAACAACTTTTTCTATTCAATTCAACAACAATTCTACTTTCGTTCAGCAAAACACCAACATAATGGCGGCAATTCGATTCTCCGTCAAGACCATTTAAAAAAATAATCATAGACAAACGAATGAAGTTTCTATTCTCATGTCACTCGAGATCAAATGTTGTGCAGTTTATATTAAAAAAACATACTGAATTGACGTTTCGTATCAATAACTGTTTTAATATCTATGGATACTAGAATAGAGCCCCACTTGAGTTTTGACAGCTGTTCCAAATTTAATCTCATTTCTATACTAAAAACGATACGGGAATAACATTGCAGCACTCGTTTTATCTAATTGGTTGTCAAAATGATGGTCATTTCCTACGGTTTTTGATTACACTATGGAGGTTTTATGATATGGGTGTAGATAAAGTTATTAATAATAGCAAATAAAGTTAATATTTTGTAAACTGCATGAACCTTGCAATTCCCTTCGTATTTATTATAACGACTTTTATGAACTTTCCAGTAGGTATTTACTAGGCTGGTTTCAAGTTGGTCACTTTGCGCTCTAATCATGTACATACTTTTCTGTCTTTTGCAGGAAGCGAGGATGTCTTGGGCGGTAACCGAGCCTTGAAACAAAGGTCATACTTTTCAGGGTTCCGTAGGCAAATGGCAAAAACGGAACCCTTATAGATTCGTCATGTCTGTCCGTCTGTATGTCACAGTCTCGTACTCGGACATAAATGGGGCTACAGACATAAATTTAACACGTAACGTCTGTGTACCGCTATACTAACATGCATTAATATTATATTTAAAAAAAAATTTGAGTGGCACTCCACTCTATACATGAAACTGGGGGCACTGCTGCTCGCGCTGCCAGAAATAATTTCCGCATACTGCTTTCGAAGGCAGTGGGTGTTTACATGCTGCTTCCTGACTCACTGCCCGCCATCCAACGCGAGTAGGAGCGGCAGGAGCAGGAGAAGTGACCCGTTTACATACTTGCGCTGCACACTTCAATGCTCGATTCCCTGCTCACTTCGGCTGCATGTAAATGAGGCATTAAGCCATTACGGAGCTGAGTGGTGGTAACAAATATACACAACCTTACACATTTATAATATTCAAGTAGGAGTTTTTATCCCGGATAAGGTAATAGATTTCAAAGGAAAAACGATAATGAAATTTACGTGCACGAAGACGCGAGTCAAAGTAACTTCCCCCCTTTCCAACTACCAAACTCTAATTTTACGTGAAAACATTTTCCTGCGATGAAATTTTGTTTGTTTACGTCGTAAGCTGTTTGTTTTGGTAAACTTGTGTTTATCACAGGATCATTATTAACTCCGACCTAATTTTTGACTTATGCCGCAAGCTGCCTCAAGTTCGTTAAGACTGATCGGCCATTTTGTTAACGAGGAGTTTCTTAATAAACATCTTTAAGTCCTGAAAAACAAAGATTTCTAAATAATAATAGCGTCTGTTTAAGTAACCTTACTGCCTTTGTAATTCTCTTATGCTATCTCCTCTTTCGAATGCAATTATCTATTTTTTTCAAGTTTAGTAGCAATGCAAAGACATTGTGTTTAATTAAATTTTTAAGTTTGTAACATTCGTCGTCTAGTATCCATAACACAAGCCTTTAGAGCTTACTTTGGGACTAGATCGATTTGCGTAAAGATTGTCCCCTTGCTCCGCGTCCTGGCGCTGCTGAATGCGCTCCTGGAGTCAGCACCCAAGTGTGACTTGTTCGCGTGGCGATGGGCGACTGTGTGCCATGAATGTCTAAGATTTTACGAGTTGATGGATGAAAGGCCTTCTAGTATTACTTGATGTTATATTTTTTTTTGTTATTTAATTGTTATCTTTCTAGATTTTTATTGTTTTTAATAAGTTAAGTTACTCGGTTAATTGGTTCACACTGTCATGCCGTGTAAATATATTTGCAAATAAATAAATTATTATTCATATTATTCGTAAGGTACCTAGGCTAAAAGTCGGTCGGTATTTTAAGTCTATCCTTCCAGCGGTTTATGGAGGCAGTTTAGGACGGCTTATTAAAATTCATTTTCGTTGCCTTCACTAAAATTACGGGATAAGACCCAAAATTTGTAATTACGTCATGAGTTACAAACCACACGACGTTAATACCTCTGAAATAGGTCGCATTGTCACCCTTTCGGGTTTAATATGTGGAAGCGTATGCCACTGTTATAAAAGCTCGTATCTTGAAATGTGTATGTAGCAAAATTGCTTCTCTAGCGGGTAGTCGATATAGCAAAACGGCGATGTAGCGAAACGTCGTAAGCGCAAATGGTCCTGGTAGCAAAACACCCTGATATCAGATGGCCGACATAGCAAAACGTCGTTATCTCAAAAAGTTCCAGTATCCCTTAGTCCTACCAGCAAAATGTCTTTATAGCAATACGTCCACTTAAGTGAATTTACAGTCACCGTCAAAATTAGATTAATTCTGAAAGAAATCTGCCGTTTGCCGTAGTATATATACCTAAGTTCGGCTTAGTACAGAACACACCGAAACACGGTTATTGCGCGGGGCGGGTCGTTTGCGGTTCCGCGTAAGGAACTAACAGCCTTCAGTTCTGCGACCGCACAGCTGCTATGCGGGCCCGCGCTCATTGATTTCAAAACTTCCAATTTAGTTCCTGTGACACCTGTTACGCGGGCCTGCAAGTGACCCTGCGTACGACCCACCTCGCGCACGACCCGCGTTTCAGCGTGTTGAAGCCTCAAACAAAAGAAAAACAGAAAACTTATCAGCTTTACTTACCTTGCTGCATTTAGTGCTGGTGGCGAGCTGGTGGTGACGCCTCGCTACCACGCAGGATATCCTGGCGTACACGTACACCATGACAGCCATGGGCAGGAAGAAGGAACCCATGGCGGAGAACACCACGTAGCCCGGGTTCTGGTTGTATCGACAGACGCCACCTTGATTGTGGTCTGGCTCGTACCTGGTGGAATGAAGAATGGAATAACACAACAGAACAATCCATACTAATATATCTATGCGAATGTGAGTTTGTTACACCTTTATGGCCTAAATACGGCTCCAACTGGCTGGACGTAGCTTAGGTCATCGAAACGGATACGGGATACTTTTTATCACGGGAAAATGTAATGTTCCAGAGGGAATTGTGATAAACGAATTCTACACGGGCAAAAGATTGTTTATAAAATGTATTAGAAAAGAGATTCCACTATTGGCTTAGGGCCGGTTTCAAATGTCCGAGTAAAATGTATCTGTCGAGTAACTCATACAAAATTCGCCGTTATCTGCCAAATAACGCCTTACTTTGATATTGTGAAACAGGCCATTATAGTATCAACTTATGGGTGAGAAAGTTGGCTATTACACTAAACAAATCACACAATAATACTTTGAACTCTGTTTTGTCACTTTCACTTTGACTGTTTTCGCATTTGAGTTAATGGTCTGCATTCTTCTTCACTCTACTTATCACCTAGATTTTAAACACATAAGCTTTATAAGCACATCAACAACCATTTTTAAACTCACCATCCAAACATAGGCGGGCAAGTGATAGCCATCGCGGCGATCCACACGAAGAATATCATCGTCAGCGCCAGCTTCTTCGACCTTCGCCTCCTGGAGTAGGACAAGGGTCTGGTCACCGCCAGGTACCGGTCCACGCTGATGGCACATAGGGAGAGGATGGATGCTGTGCAGAGCAGGATGTCCAAGCTGATCCAGATGTCGCAGAGGATCCAGCCCAACTCCCATTTACCTGGAAAATAACACTTGATTAGGACATTTAAACCCGGTACGTCCAGTCCACTACAGCGGCCCTAGCAAGGTTGACGCAAGGATAAGATAAGTCGTCTTGTCTCTAAATGCGTCTCTCTCACACTAGTGTCGACGAAAGAGATAGTCAGAAAGATAAACGGGTTAAACTTATCCCCGTGTCTGGCATCCTAGGGCCGCTGGAGGTACAGTTACGTTTTTTTTCAATCGCCTGCCAGCACCTCTATTCGGGAACGCTAAGTGATTCTGTAGCGATTCGCGAGCGAGATTTCTCATCTCGCTCTTACGCATTACGCGTCGTGCAGAAGAGTGGGATGAGAAATCTCGCTTACGAGTCGCTACAACATCACTTAGCGTTCCCAAATAGAAGCGCTGTTTGTTTTGAACTGCATTTATACCAGCAGTTTCAAGTTGATAAACATATGGAATCGGTTCTTCCCATACAAAGTTTAACGCTCAAAGGCACCCCATTTTAGGGATAGATTAATTCTTTTCTCTAACGTATACCTAATTATTTGTTTTGACTAGTATTTTTCCCAAGTTTCAACTTGATAAACTCATCGAATTAGATTTTTCCATAGGTAATGACGTCAACTCCCTTTTTTAACCTCTTCCAGTTTTATTTCCAAAAATTTCTATAGGCCATGTCCTGCGAAATCCACCCAGTAGTTTTTTAAAGTTTATCGCGCACATACAATCAGACAAACAGACATGAAAATCAAAAACTGATGCGCATTGGGATGTGTTGTGTTACTCATTCTGAAGCCCCCATAGCATTTATTCAATGTACAGACTTTTTCCACTTTACGATTTTATTATAATGTATATAGATTAAGAGATAAGTAATTTCTTTTTCATCACACTTGCTCGGAAAGAGTGTTATTATACGCAAGCGTATAGAGCAACTAAAGCCGATTTAACTCCTCTATGGGCCCCGCCGTCAGCGGAAGTTATAAACCATACAAAATCCATAACTCCCTAGGGAGTTATGGGTTTTGTATAGTGTCGAACTCCCGCGGGCAGTTAAGTGCGCCAGGTCGGCGGAGCTGCTCGAAAGCCGCAGCCGGCGGGGCGCGCGACCGCAAGCCGGCGGAGCTGCCCCGCGCTGATCGCAACGTACTTACAGCTTATGAACACCCACCTGATGGTAATTCACGATGTAAAATGGAAATAAAATTAATATATATCCTTTTTTTGTCTAATTTTTATTTCATTTCCTCGCAAATGTGATGAAAAACATTGTGTCACGGGCAGTAAGGGGATAACAAACTCGAGTCATAAAAGCCCTCGCCTATCGGCGTCGGGCTTCTAACAGACTCTCGTTAGTTACCCCCTTCTTACGGCCCTAGATGCACAATGTACTATTTTTACACATAAGAGAAAAAATTCAAAGTTTTAATAAAAACAGAAGACAAATAACGCTGAATGAAACTTGACCTTGATCAAATTTTTTGACGGATAGGGTAAAGTCACCAGTGGTCAGCCAGGATCCTGTAGTCAGCCTTTTGCCTCTTTTATTGCCTTGAAATAGCAGTCTATTTGAAATTAATAAATTATATGCCTCTTAATTAATTCCTTGATTCCTTATTAATCATTATATTTATCGATCGGTGCGGGGAAACGGTAGGGGGGAAAATTAAAAAAGTTTATTCGAGTGCTCTCGGTCGAGAAGGGCAATTTTACGATGTCCGCCATAAATTTTTTTGTACTTGGTGTTTTCAAATCAGATAGGAAAGATAGACTTGTGTTAACATTATATGATATATTTGTATATTTCTGTGAATGCATATAGTTGCTTAAATCGAAAATGATAATAAAATAAGCGTATTTCATTGATTTCTTAATAATTTACGGAGGCTGAATATTGGGAACCACTTTTTTATGTGATTTCCAGTAGTCAGCCACCTGCGGCTGACTTCTGGATATTGGTGGTATCGTTCGAATTTGAAATAAAATCGGTCCGTTAAGATCGTTATTTTTTAAGATTCAAATTTACCCTAACAGTCCCTATAATATTTTTAGAAAAACCCAGTAGTCAGCCGCTTTTTAAAGTATTTTTTTGGTATGGCTGACTAATGGGAATTGCAGCTCCAGTGCTCAGCCACTTAATAAAGTATGACAAAAACCTATATAGGGCTTTATGTAGGTACTTATTAGTCTTTTTACTGTTTCATGAATAAAAACGTAATGTTATGTTCAGTAAAGCATGTCACAAAAACCAATACACAAACAAAAGATCATCATCCACCAGAAAAACTATCTTCTGCAAAGGAAGCTATACGAAAGGAATGCGTATTATAGGAGCACGTAGAAGTTTTGGTTATCTCCGAGGCACATTGCAAGACCGGCATAACCTATAGATTCCTCAAGGCCTACGTACTTAATATGAGTCTTTATTCAGTTGTAACTAATGCCAACGACCCAAAACCTAGATCGATCCGTCACTATACCGAAAACATCTCGGATGTCAACCTGTACAAGATTAGTGTGGCTCTCAAACAGCTTAAATACAATAAGGTGATGATGGAATCACAGCCGAATTTCTGAAAGCAGTTGGAAAACCGATCCTTAAAGCCCTTCAGACGTTATTCGATTCCACATGAGGGGTAAACACTGCACGCATGGAAAAGAAGTGTGCTGTTGCTCTTCTTCGAAACAGGGCAATAATGCCCCGCTAAAGGATTTCCGGAAGTCAGCTTGTTCGGGAGACTGGAAGTTATGAAACCTGCGTGCAAGACGGTTCGTAATTACTCTCAAAAACAGCTTGTAAACATGACTCAAAAGTGAGAAGGGTACTAAAGTAAGAACTATAGTACCCTATAGTAAACTTCCAGTCTCCCGAACAGGCCGGTTTCCGGAAATGCTTCAGCACCGGTAGACCACATACATTCGCTACAGCAGTTTATATAGAAGACCGAAGAGTTTAATCTGCCTCTTTGCTCAGCGTTTGTGGACTACGAGAAAGCCTTGTATACGATTGAGACTGTACTGCAGTCTCTACAGCGCTACCAAGTCGACAACAGGTACATCGGAGTGTTGAAGTGTTTGTACGAAAACGCCACTATATTAGTCTAACTATAGAACCAGAACTCAAAACCTACTGCAGTGTTGCAGTGGGAAGCCAGACAGCGAGATGTTATCTCTCTAAATCTGTTCACCGCTGCTCTGGAATACGTTTTCAAGGTTCTGAATGAACAAGGGCTTGGCATCAACATAATCGGCGAGACCTCGGAGAACCTTAATGCTCGATGACCACAGTAGAACCTCCGAATGAGCTGGCCTTAAAATGAACATGGACAAGACAAAAATCATGCCAAATATCCCTGTACTGCAAACTCCCGTGGAAATTGGAGATTTTACGCTCAAAGAAGTTGACGATTATATGTACCTGGGGACATGGGTACTGTCCAATAAGGGACGTCCATCTTCGAGAAAGAGGTCTATCGTGGAATCCAGCGTGCAACGTTCGGGAAGCTGTACCATATCTTCTGGACCTATATGCCGCAGTGTCTCAAGATGAAAAACGAGTCTGAACCTTGTAACTGTAAGATAATATTATTCAACTAAAAGCATGACTATTGTAATTTTAACGACTATTAATTGTCTATTAATTATTCATTAAATATTGTTGATTTTTACTCAAATTTTAATAAATAATTTAGAGGCCGAGTACTGGGCTTAAAGTGGCTGACTATTAGATTTTGGAGGCTGACTACTAGAGAAATGTGTATGTTTTGGTTTAAACTTTTTTTTCTATTTTATAGAAAGATTCTATATGTTTGCCTTAAATTGTAATGAAACTAGAATAAATTATTAATCGAACAGTAAAAAAAGTTTATTTTTTAGTCAAATCCTGAATAAATAACAGTGGTTTCAAATCTCATACGTCGTTAAAAGGCTGACTACTGGTGCCTTTACCCTATGTTTATGTTTATATAACACTAACGCTACATTGGTATAGGTTGGTAATAGCGAGTCCGCAGAATCGCAATGTAGTGGTGTACCGTTGGCATAAAAATCTTAAATAAGTTATATTTAAACGGAAATGAAAAAAGAAGTAATAAAGAACCAAAATAATTGTCTGTCAATCGTTCAACCATACGAATTGCGTCACATTTACATATACCTGACACGAAAATACATATGTGAAAAATATTAAAGCACATTTTAAAATGGCTTTAGTTTTTGTAAAATCTCGGGATGGTTTTAAAAAAGAGTGAGTTGAAGAGTAATAAAATACCTTTAAACGACATCATTCCTTTATCCCGACATCAATGCTAAAAAGTTTGGCAGGTGGAGAATGACTCAAGACATGAAGGTCTCCTTTTTAAAAACTTTTATCTAAATTCAGTTATTTTTAAAACTTGAACTTTTTTTTTATACTTATGTCAATTGACTGACAAACGAGCTGACGGCCTACCTGATGGAAAGTGGTCACCGCCGCCCATGGACATCTGCAACACCAGAGGTGCTGCCAATGCGTTGCCAGTCTAGGTAGGATGGGGAATGGGTATGGGATGGGGACGAGGGAATAGGCCTCCGGTTCTCGTCACTCACCGTACGAAACGCAATAGCAAGCTATTACTTTGCGCCGATATTCTGTGAGAGTGTGGTACTACCCCGGTCGAGCCGGCCCATTCGAACAGTAATCATCTAGTGAGGATTACTGTTTGGCTCTACCACTAAAACTAGTTGCAATGATCAGAATAAGCTGTTTGGTAGGTAAACAAGGGGTCGTATTATGAGCTCTTAATTCCAGGCAGTTTCCGCCTTAAACTGAACTGCGTGGCAAATTCGTATTATTAGCGCGCTAAAGCCTGCCTCTTTAACGCGCGCTCAAAATACAGATGTTCCAAGCAGTTCAGCTTACGGCGGAAACTGCCTGGAATTAAACGCTCATAATACCACCCCTACGCCTCTATTCGGGAACGCTAAGTGATGCTGTACGATTCGTAAGCGAGATTTCACATCCCACTCTTCCGCACGACGCGTAATGCGTAAGAGCGAGATGAGAAATCTCGCTCACGAATCGCTACAGAATCACTTAGCGTTCCCGAATAGAGGCGCAGATCTCTCAGAATGTATAGAACTGTCATTCATTAAACACAATTCACGGCTTCTTAAATATTTAATAAATATTTAAACAATACAAATCTAATCCACCCACCATATTCCAACGAAATAAAGCCTTCTGATAACACTAGTTTACAAAGTTTTTGTCCTTTGAATGAAACGTTTTTTTTCTTAACAATCGAGGTGCACTGAGGTTTAGAAAAAATATAAAAAAAATGTAACACGTCATGTTTCCAAGATATTTATTATTTTTGATAATTTTTTACAAAAAATAATGCTTACAAAAATATCAAACAAAAAATTAAAAGTGACTTGCCTTAGCTTTTTTCTTGTATTTATTCGTGTCTTTATCTCTAATAACAGACCAGCAATAATCACCTAGCATGGCCTGGTTCCAGTAATTTTAAAATAAAATCGAAACCAACTTAAGGGTAGTTTGACAATAAGATGTTATAAAAATTTGATTTATAGACGTGATAGCATTCATTGAAAGGACATGACTTTCATTTTAATTTGTAAACTAGTGTAATAAGCCTGACCTTATTTGAAGACGTTGGCATAATCAAATCAAATCAAAGATCTAAATTCGTTCAGTTATAATAGAATCACAAGTCAACCTCCATCTAAACATTGTCCCAACTAGTTGGTACAAACTGGATTAACGAATTGAACAATGTTGAAGTTAAAGTGAGCTGGGTACTCAAAACTTGTACCGTGAAGTGCAAACTGCAACCCAACCGAGGGAATGTCGGGGGTTGTCGGGTTAGTTAAGCTTTAAGTTGTTTCAGAAGTTAAAAGGAAAATAAAGGGTAATAGCAGACGTTCTTCCTCAGGGCTGCGGTTTCTACTTCGAAGTTACTGATAGCCAAGCGCCAAATTTTGGAGGGGGTCACTAATAATACAATAGACAATAGTATGTCGAGTAAATTAGGCTTTACTTTTAGACTGGCCTTTTTTATTTTGTAAATTTTTAGTAGATTTTTCAATTTGTCGTGTAGAATTTTGGTGGGGGTCATGTCCCATGTGAATTGCGGGTGGCGGCTAGCCATATCTACAACCAGGCGCCTCATTCGGGAACGCTAAGTGATTCTGTAGCGACTCGTAAGCCAGATCTCTCATCTCGCTCTTACGCATTTCACGTCGTGCGGAAGAGTGGAATGCGAAATCTGGCTTACGAGTCGCTACAGAATCACTTAGCGTTCCCGAATGAGGCGCCAGAACGTGCGTATAGGCACCCTTGTGCTGAAGAAGTCGTAGCTATTTATTATATTTACGCGCGTTATACAACGTATTACAAAATACCCCGTAAAAAATATAATTAATTATCATGTCAGGGATCCAGATTATTTAACAGGAAGGCCTACACGTACCTATTTTACCTAATAATTTAATTTAATTTCTACTTTAATAGTTTTTCTATTTTTCATTCATAAATGTTTGCTACCTCAATACACGAATGTTATAAAGTACTGCCTTCAAAAACTGTCGAGTTGGAAAAAAAAAATTGTCGTTCCGCGAATTAGGTAGAAATTTAGGTACATTCTGCGTAGTTTACTCTTTAATTTTACTGAAATAGGGTTTGCACATCAGCGAAAAATAATTTTTTTTTTGGGGTTTGTTATACAGCGTTACTACGGTTCTTATATATTGTGAATGGGCTCGTTATAAGGCCCTATTTAACCTCCTTTCGGCTTGACGGGTTTTGTAACACTCTGTATAAAGAAAAAGAAACGAGACATAGATTCTGGGTGCAGCCTTATTTGCTTATACGAACGTATACACGTGCGCCTTCAATGGCGGGCAGCCGCAAACTAGCAACTAGCAACCGCTGTGCATCCGCGTAGTGCACATAGCGACCGTCCGGTTAGCCGCCAGTCGGGCTGCAGCGCTCCGAGCGAGCGCGATGTGGGGTGGCAGTCGTATCTAGGGTTGCCAACTATTCATGGGGCAAATATAGTATTTTCCAGTCAAAGGTATAACTAAAATAGTACACTGGAAGAAAATATAGTACCCTAAAGAAAAACCTTTTAAAAAGAGTGTAAGGTATGATTGATTAAAGATAATTTATACACAAAATTCATCTTACTAACATTCCTATTACGCATCTTGTCTTGTGGCTATCCGAGCTGAGAAAATGCCTATATTACTGGCCAACTCAAAGCCCATTTGTAAGGACTAACCGAAATATGGTATTTTTGCGTACTATATATTTCTTCAACAGTATATAAAACACAGAGCCAAAATATAGTACAATAATGTATATTATAGTACGGTTGGCAACCCTAGTCGTATCGTAGTGCGAATAGATTGGTGCGGTACATAAAATTTTGGAGTTGCGGCTAGCCGGACGGCCAGCCGCAGTGCGGCTAGCCGGACAGTGCGTACATAACTTAAGGCTATGTACTGATTTCGATAGTAAATCACGGTGTCCGATATTCTGATTGTGACAGATAAAAATTACACTGCTCTACAGAGAAACATTAAAGATGCTAACGATCGGACCTTGTTCTCAGACAATTGGTTAGTCTAATTTTCCTTGTCCAATTAGACAAAATGACTTTCCGGCGGCCTCTCGGGAGAAACGTCTTAATTAACCATTTAGTCTCGTAAAATACTTTTACAGCGCTGTAGCGTTGGGCAGGACATGAAATTAAAATGAGTTTGACGGAGTAAGGGCCTGGCCATAACACCACGGCACGACGTCGTGAACGTAAAATGGCGCCGCTACAAAAACAACAAAAAAACGATTTTTACCCCTTAAATGTTAAGTGATTTTGACCAATTTTTGATACGTTGTCAGTCAGAACAAAATCTAGGTCTATACGTTTTTTGAATTTTGATTAAAGATCAAGAAAGTCAAATAATGCTGAAATTTGTTTTGTATGAGAATAGTGAACCACACTAAAACTGAATTTATTGATTATAGTGAAAAAATTAAAAGGTATAGACCTAGATTTTGTTCTGACTGACAACCAATCAAAAATTGGTGAACATGGGTTAACATTTAACAGGAAATTTATCTTTAGATCCTAAACTGAACTGTGTTCGTTTTTGCATACCACGCCATATATTTTACATATGTAAATGCAATGTTTCGTTTATCCGCTGATCAGCCGCTGCGCACGTAAAAAAATCGCACCACTGATCGTGGCAACATTTGGTGCATTTTGAGCTGTCAACTTAGTTCGCCGAATTACGGATTCTAGTTTAGTTCTTCCTTTGAAATTAAAGGTGATGTAGATAGTGTACTGTTTGCATAGTGAATCTGTGACGCAGATTTGCACACGCACTGAGGCGACATTTACATGTAAAGGCGATCCCTCAAGTCTCGCTAAGTATACTTTGTTGGGCATGGCTTTGCTTCCAAGTCACAAGGATTTCTGGTTCGCTTTACATTTAGTATAGGATATATTATCTAATCCTTCTTCTTTGAGGTATTAACCTAGAGCGCTTTTTTAGATTTTTTAGGGCTCCGTACCTCAAAAGGAAAAAACGAAACCCTTATAGGATCACTCGTGTGTTTGTCTGTCTGTTTGTCCATCTGTCACAGCTAATTTGCTCCGAAACTACTGAACCGATTGAGTTGAATTTGGTATACATATGTAAGTCGGTGACCGCAACACGAATTTTAAACATGGGGCCACTTTTGCGTGGTAAATTAGAAAATTTAAAAAAAAAGTTATGCAACCTATATCGTGTGACATATCAAATGAAAGGGCTTATGAGAAACTTAAACTTTTTTTTTTCTATTTCAAGTATTATAGTTTAGAAGTTATTTAGGAAAATAGGCGAAAATTGACCACCCCCCCCCTTATTTCCGAAACTACTGGGGCTAAAATTTAAAAAAAAAATACAGAAAATAGTTCTTTACCTATAGATTACAGGAAAACCTATAAGAAGTCTATGGTATTTAAAGTAACGTAGTTAATTTCAGATAATCATGTACGGAACGGAACCCTCTCCACGCGAGTTTAACTCGCACTTGTCCGGTTTTTTTTTAGTATTGTCTTCCGAGGAGAATTTTGTTATTTTATATTGTTACACTAATATCGACTTTTCGTCGCTTATCTAACAACACCGCTCAAGTTGAAACATTGTTTTAGAGTAGCCCTGCCCTACAATAGTACATTGTGCATCTAGGGCCGTAAGAAGGGGATAACTAACGAGTGTCTGTTAGAAGCCCGACGCCGATAGGCGAGGGCTTTTATGACTCGAGTTTGTTATCCCCTTACTGCCCGTGATACACACAATGTTTTTCATCACATTTGCGAGGAAATGAAATAAAAATTAGACAAAAAAGTATATATATTAATTTTATTCCCATTTTACATCGTAAATTACCATCAGGTGGGTGTTCATAAACTGAGCGTACGTTGCGATCAGCGCGGGGCAGCTCCGCCGGTTTGCGGGTCGCGCGCCCCGCCGGCTGCGGCTCCCGAGCAGCTCCGCTGACCTGGCGCACTTAACTGCCCGCGGGAGTTCGAAACCATACAAAATCCATAACTCCCTAGGGAGTTATGGATTTTGTATGGTTTATAACTCCCGCTGACGGCGGGGCCCATAGAGGAGTTAAATCGGCTATAGTTGCTCTATACGCTTGCGTATAATAACACCCTTTCCGAGCAAGTGTGATGAAAAAGAAGTATGTAGGACCCAGAGCCTTTAATTACTACGGGCAAAAGATGAGAAGTTACTTAATTCCACGCCCGCGTACAACGCCTTCAAGGTTTTCAAAAACAAATTGAAGTCGTGGTTGATAAATATATACCTTCAACGAAAAGAGTAGGTAGTTAATAATTCTAAGGAGTCTCGAGGCTATCGCTGTACAGCGATAAGACCGCCTATCCATCACATTTGCCTGTTCAGAATACTGTAATCATTGCATTGTGTCTTTTGTGCACAAGTGAATTATAATAATAGATCGCCAATAAACTGCTTTGTAGTTTCGCGAAGTCTTATAATTTTTAAAGCATATTTTTAATTGCAATTATATTTTTAATAGCAGCGAAATATATCAAATATTCCCAGATCCTAAATTGTCTGATGAGTAATTCCCGCTTCGTGAACAGTGTAAGTAGACAGGTGCCTCTATTCGGGAACGTCCAAGCGATATTGTTGCGGCTCGCGAGCGATACTCCCTCTCTTACGCATTACGCATCGTGCGAAAGAGTAGGATGAGAATCTCGGATCATTCAACTTTCATGCCAATATCGTTTCTTCCTATTCGCAATTCTGCACAATCTGAATTCTACACTATTACTTCCACCACATTCGCTACTGTGCACATTCATTATTTGTGTACAGTAGCGATTCCTCCTATTCGCAATTCTGCACAATTTGAATTCCAAACAACATCACTTAATCACTACTACTGCGCACAGTACAGTAGCGAATGTTGTGAAATACTGTTGTGTAGAATTCAGATTTTGCAGAATTGCGACTAGGAAGTATCGCTACTGTACACAAATAATGACTGTGCATACTAGCGAATGTGGTGGAAGTAGTATTGTGTAGAATTCAGATTGTGCAGAATTGCGAATAGGAAGAAACGATATTGGCATGAAAGTCGAATAATCCCTTGCTGAGCGCCTAGAGCCAGCGAATCAGTCAACTATTGATATCTGGAACGTTTGTTTATAGCCACGGCTCTAGGCTCTAAGCGAGCTACCAGAGCGTACGTGGTCTTAGGAGAAGTGTTTGCAGTGGACGTCTTTCGAAATGATGAAGTAGACCTTTTTTTGGCTATGAAACTTACCAGTAATATGCACAGCAATAGCCGGCGGCATCACGAAGATGCCCACCAGCAGATCAGCAGCCGCCAAACTGGTAACGAAACAATTCGTCACTGTCCTCAGCCGCTTCGTTGTCACCACAGCGGAGATAATCAGAGTGTTACCAATCACAGTCACCACTATAAAAATTAACAGTAGCACAACAACACCGTATTCGAACGTATCGTAGTCCGCGCCACAGTCCGTAGCGTTTACACATATTGGTACTGTCGGAGGTGCTGTGGTGTTTTCGTCTGCGTCTCCTATGAATATATTGAGTTCTGTGTTGTTCCATTGTATGTTTTCTGTTTCTAGGTCTGGTATTGAGAACATGGGTTCTCAGCTGTGTTTGCTGGCTGGCATTTTCTGAAATAAAAACACTGTAATTTAGTTACTTGTTCCCGATAACGCACAAACACATTTATGACTAGCTGTAGCTATAATTGTTCGCGCAACTTTGTTCGCATGGATTGAGATGATTTTTCATACACACAGTAATGTGTCATAGCTCCGAAACCCTTTTGATATATCAAAATGAAATAAATGCCATTATTTAAGTTAAAATACTTTTAAGTATCTATGAAAGTTTCATTTAAATCCATTCAGCCGTTTCGGAGCCTATTCAGAACAAACATTCAGGCGTTTTATCAGCAAATAGTGATACAGTAGGCATATAATGGTAACCATTTTGACTGTTTGTATTATAAATGTTTTTAACAGAGCGTTTTGGTTTAATTTACGTCCTATAATTTATCTCATAGAACGTTTACAGAACCATACAAAATAATATTTATCTACACCCATACCATAAAACCTCCATTGTTTAATCAAAAACCATAGGAAATGACCACCATTTTGACAACCAATTAGGAAAAACCAGTGCTGCAATGTTATTTCTTTTTTTTCGTTTTTAATAAAGAAATGAGATTAAATTTGGAACAGCTGTCAAAACTCAAGTGGGTCTCTATTCTAGTATCCATAGATATTAAACAGTTATTGATACGAAACATCAATTCAGTATGTTTTTTTAATATAAACCGAACGACATTTGATCTCGAGTGACATGAGAATAGAGACTTCATTCGCTTGTCTATGATTTAAAAAAAAAATGGTCTTGACGGAGGATCGAATTGCCGCCATTTTGGTGTTTTGCTGAACGAAAGTAGAATTGTTGTTGAATTGAATAGAAAAAGTTGTTTGTAATTTACATTTTAGTTGAAAATATGAATAGTAAGTAGTCTTCTCGGAGTGTGTGTGATGTGAAAATGCGCCGGATATCGGAAATATGCAGCCAGGATTGCAACAAATAACTTGTTGCCAGAAAATATTGTTTCTGAACCCATCATGGAGGATTCATAATATGTGTGTAGATAAAGTTATGTATGGAACTCTGCATAATTTGGCCTTAAAACACACGTGCGATCTTATTATGAAACTCGCCTATCGGCTCGTTTCATGAAAACCGCAGTAGTGTTTTAAGGCCTATCATTATGCAACCGTTGCATAAACTACTATTAAAGTATTGGACTGTAATAGATATGAAAGAAGACGATAGACGACCTTACTGACCCTTTTATGTATGCCTTTACACTTAGCCATTATAGATAGCATTTTCCATTCAGATATTTGTATTCGTTTTAAAATCCCAGCAGATACTTCAGTTATCTATTTGTACAGATGTTATGTTGTACATAATTGTTAGTAAGATTAGCATTGGAGCTATGACTAGTTTTTGCCCGTGACTTCATCCCCAGGAACTCGTTTATTCCTATTTTTCGGGAAATGTAATTTTTTCTGGGAAAAGCCGTTGTTCCGTTGCTGCGTAAAAGAATGTCTAACGAACAAACTAATAAAGTTACTTACATATATAGGGAGTTATAGTAGAGATTATACCATAGATCCATGTTTTATGCGTAAGAAAAACTAAAGTATATTGGGTAAGAATTACGTAACCCAAAAAGGTAAGATTCTAAAATATAGTGGCAACAATTCTTCGAAATAAAATTTTCCCTTGCGATTCGAGTGATTCCCATCTTCCAACCTAGCAATCCCACCCAGGTTGGATATTGGGAAATCACAGTGCCATCTTCTAACCGGGAGATGATGGGAAGATGGGAAGAACAAATAATAATAAATTTTGTTCCCACTATCCAACCCGAGGCAGCATGGAAGATGGCACTATGATTTCCCAATATCCAACCTGGGTGGGATTGCTAGGTTGGAAGATGGGAATCACTCTGCGATTCGCCTCGTGTGTTTCGACTCGTAAATAGCTAAATTTGTGCCAACTTTTACAACTGTGGTGTAAGATAAATTCACATTCTGTGCGGTGAAGTTCGTAAACCGGACATTATTTAGACTTACGAAGCTTTCTCTGAAATAGGGTGACTCGGTTACGTACGCCAGGTCAATGCCTTACAAAATTTACGCCTTGTGTTTACAGGGTGGGCCATAAGTTTTTGCACTTTTAGTAACATGATAGAGGCAAAACTACAAATGTTATTTTATTAGGTATTTATTATAAGTAATAAGCATAAAATATATTTTTTATTTCTATAAACACTGTCGCCTAAATGAGCTCCGTCTTGTTGCTGGCACTCCTGCAACCGACTACGGAATTGTATGAAAATATCAGTATCTTTTCATCAATCATCACTTACGTACGATTTGCAAAATATGACGTGTGAAAAATCAAATGAAAGGGCTCGTTATGAGGATCTTAAATATATTTTTTTTATAATTTTAAAATAAACGGTTTTGAAGTTATTTAGGAAAATAGGCAAAAAATTACCATTCCCCCCCTCCCCCTCCTTATCACCGAAACTACAGGACCTAAAATTTTGAAAAATATACAAAAAATAGTTCTTTACCTAAAGATTACCGGAAAATCTTCAAAAAGTGTATGGTATTTAAAGTAACATAGTAAATTTCATATAATCACGGAACCCTCTCCACTGGAGTTGAATTCGCACTTTTCCGGTTTTTTTTGGAAAGGGTAAATAACCACGTTGCTTTCCTGTGAAACGGTCCATCGTAGTCAAAAATATACAAAATGGCGTTTAATTTCCCATCATCCTTTGTAACGCACAATTAATAGTTTAGAAAAAAATCTGTGTTGCTATTTGCGAAAGCTTACGGCCCAACCTGTATATGGTTTACCCTTGAATCATCGACAAACTTTTCATCGAATTTCATTTCATCGAAAACGATTTAAAGAATTTTCAGTTCCTATAAATTTAGATTTCTCCCTTAAATTGCGTATGCCTTCTCTTTTTTAGTACAAATTTCATTTTCGAGTTAACCTGAAAATACCAATTTAAGTCTATGCGTTGTTATTTAATTAAAAAGCCGACACAAATATTAATAAAGCCATTTTCATATTGCGTCAAATAAATAACAGTGAGAGGTCTTAATTTGGTGTTATTAATTCGAGTAAAGACTGATCTTGAGATTCGCCAAGTCGCGAGTTGAATGGCTCTTGAGGTCGGTAGTAATTACAAAGTTGAAGTGGCGCGCCTTTTGCGTTTCGAGTAATTTTAATGTCAGATGTTTGATTGGTGTTAATATTAAAAGCAGTAAAAAAACCCGAAACCCGATAAAACCCGATCCAGTAAACATAAACATACATACATACATAGATAGCATCACGCCCGAAATCCCTAATGGGGTGGGCAGAGCCACAAGACTACTTGTGGCCACGTTCGATTAATTAGTCCTAAGATGGTATGATGAACCGTATGGTGACAGGTGATCAGCCCATCGCCCATACAGATAGTCCACCACGTTGGAGAGGACCCGTCCCTTAGTCGACTTACGAGTAAAATTTCGATGAAAAAATTAATCAATCGCGAAACATGCGACGCGAAAAAAAAAGTTAACATGAAAATAATGCGTTCGCAGAACCCATCTAATATGCTATTTGTAAGAGAACCACGGCTGATACTTTTAAATCTAAGGTACAATTTTAAGAAATTTTTTTGAAATATTTTATAGAACACTAGCTTCCGCCCGCGACTTCGTCCGCGTGGAATTCGGTTGTAATTATATTCTCGACAATTTTTGAGTTATTTGGGACAAAAATGACCCTATTTTCTATTCCAGAAGCTAAAGTCTTACTATATACGACGTTTCATGAAAATACGTTCAGCCATATGGAGCTAAGTTGTAACAAACATACACAAACACACACACACAATAATTTATTTTAGAAACGGTTACCTACCAAATTTTTTGTTTTGAACTGCATATATACCAAGTTTCAAGTCGATAAACAAATGGAATCGGTTTTTCCAATACAAAGTTTAACGCCCCAAGGCCCCCTTTTTAGGGGTAATTTCATATTGTCTTATACCGCATACCTATTTTTCTATTTTGAAGAGTATTTATACCAAGTTTTAAGTTAATAAACTCATCCAAACAGTTTTTCGCATACTAACTTCCACCCCCTCTTTTACCCCCTTCCACATTTATTTCCAAACGTTTCTATAGCCTATGTCCTGCCTGAAGTGTTCCTGGATATATTATCGAAAACCGCATTGAAATCCATCGAGTAATTTTAAAGTTAATCGCGGACATACAATCAGACAAACAGACATGAAATTCAATAACCATTGGGATTTGTTCTGCTGCTCATTCTGAAGCCCCCCATAGCATTTTTTCATTGTTATCTTCAATGTACAGACTTTTTCCACTTTACGATTTTATTATATGTATAGATTATTACATACATATTTATTAGTAAATAAGATTAACAACTTGCTGTGCCCTAGTAGGGTTCATGTACGCACTGGTTTATTTTAAGAACATCTGTAAAACACCATGATTGCAAGAAATAAATGAATATGAATATGAATATGAATACATTCTTAACAAAAGCGTTGCTAATGTTGTGGTAGCTAGAAGCAAAAATAAAAATATCCGAAATATGAACATTTTAAATTTTAAAATGTTTCAGTTTGAGGCATCCGGGTGTTTCCTAAATCGACACGCTTGAACCTTCAACCAGTTAGTTAAGAGAATACACTTTACATAAAGACTGAAGTAGTAGCATTTTAAATTGTTGTTAATGAAAAAACCGGTCACGTAGCGAGTCTGACCCGCATGCCGTACAACTTTGAATAGAAATTAAGGTAAATAAAAAAAATATTCAACACTTTTTTTTCAGTAATAAACTAAAAATTATAGTCTGTAAATTAATAAAATAATAGGAAGTTTATTTTTAAATATGCCAACTATTTATGAGGCGAATATAGTATTTTCTAGTCAAAGGTATAAATAATATAGTATACTGAAAGAAAATATAGTACTTTAAAGAAAAACCATTTAAAAAGACTGTTAGGTATGACAGATTACATATAATACACACAATTAGTTTTACTAATATTCCGATTGCGTATCTAGTGGCTATCTGAGCTGCGAAAATGTCTATTGAACTTGCCAATTCAAAGCCCATTTGTCAGCACTGACCGAAATATAGTATTTTTGGATACTATATATTTTTTTAACAGTAGGTATATAGTACACAGAGCCAAAATATAGTATAATACATATTATAATACGGTTGGCAACCCTAATTGCAACTAATAAAAAAATACATTTTCATTATGTATGTGAGCAGGTATGAAGGGAATAATGAAAGTGGACGAAGCGAAACAAGTATGTAAGGATCGTAGCAAGTGGAAAGAAGTGGTCTCTGCCTACCCCTACGCGAAAGAGGCGCGATTATATGTATGTATGTACTATGTGAGATAAGGTCAGAAAGTCCTAACATAGTTATGGTGCGTAAAGAGCAGAAACACCCGAAGACTAAAAGCAGAAATTCAAATTTACTTTTCGAAATTAAGTGGCACAATTTTTCAAGTTCCATTTCGCAATGAGTTGCTCTTAAAAAAACAACGGAGACCATTTTCCACAGCGCTCTTGGTGTACATGGATTCTATGAAGTTGTAATAAAGTTTAAAATGGTGTGTTTGGGCAACATTAAAATATAGAGTCAGAAAGAAAACGTTTTTTTTTTTCATCACACTTGCTGGGAAAGGGCGTAATTATAGGCAGGCGTATAGAGCAGCTGTAGCCGCTTAAGCTCCCACGGGAGTTATGGATTTAGTGTAGTTTATAACTCCCGCTGACGGCGGGGTGTGTGCGCTGGGTCCGGCGGTGACCGTTTTCTTATAGAAGTAGCGCGCAACCGACGCGACATACGGTTTATTCTACCCAACAGCGGCCCTAACATGAATGACACAAAGATAAATTAAACCCGTTTATCTCTATGACTAGGTATCTCTTTCGTCGGCACTAGTGTGAGAGAGACGCACTTAGAGATAAGACGGTCTATTTTATCTTTGTGTCATGCATGTTAGGACCGCTGATGGTAATTCACGGTGTAAAATGGGAATAAAATAAATAATTTAATATTTTTTGTCTAATTTTATTTCATTTCCTCACAAATGTGATAAAAAACATTGTGTGTATCACGGGCAGTAAGGGGACAACAAACTCGAGTCATTAAAAGCCCTCCGCCGACGGCGTCGGGCTTCTAATAGACTCTCGTTAGTTATCCCTTTCTTACGGCCCTAGATGCACAATGTACTATAAATAGTTTCTTAATAAAGCTTTTGAGTGAATTGAAATGTATCCTAATTTATTTCCTTAAAAATGTTCACCCTTGCTTATCTATCTATATATATAAAAATGAATTGCTGTTCGTTAATCTCACTAAAACTCGAGAACGGCTGAACGGATTTATCTTATCTTAGTCTTGAAATGTTCGTGGAGGTCTAGGGAAGGTTTAAAAGTACATAGGTTACTTAAATTATTATTCTTCGCAGACGAAGTCGCGGGCACCAGCTAGTTTATATCTAAAATATTAACTTTGATAGATGACTTTGGTTAAACTTAGCAAGTATGACAATCAACTGATGGTTTTAGGGTGACAATTTATACTAGGGCTATTTTAATTAATTTTCATACTAAGGGCGTACCCCACGCCGATGACTTTGAGCGTTCCAACTCGGTCCTTCCCCACTTGCCTTAGTTCACGCGCCGCAGTCACTAGTATAATTTACTCAAAAACTACAAAATAAATTGAAAAACCGGCGGATGAAATTATAGTGTACATTATTGTCTTCTGATTAGTAAAAGTCTCATGTATAAGCGTCGCATAATAAGGGAGCCTTTACGGATATTAGTTTGAAAAAAGGGTTAATGGCTTTTTTTTTGCTCTTGATTTAACACTTTTTTCAAGATTCCAGTGGACGAAAATAAATAATAGATTCCATACTACAATACATATTTTTTTCAAGATTCATGCACAACGCTAAGTATACTTTATAGGATTTGAAAACAGCGAAATTCGCCGGGTAGTACCTTAAGTAAATTAGCTAGGTACAGTTGAATATGAAAATTTGTAACGTATCGGATTTATTGCGTTCTATTGCCGTTTTTTTACTCTGTATTTTCCACAGAAAATAAAAAATGTAGGTATATACCAAGCGGCTAAGGCGTAAAGTTTGAAGCCCTCCCATTAATCTTCCAACGCGACGCCATTTGTTACCCGCAGAATGTGAGAAACTCCAAGTAATTCATACAAACACAATATTTTCCGACGTTCACGAAACGTGTCTTGAATTTAACGAGTAAACAATTATTTAAACATGTAACGGCTAAAGCCATGTGATTTGTTTAACGTACTCAGCGGCTGATCAGTTCATATTTGGATCGAATGACTTAGTTCTTTGTGTATTCTCTAATTTGCCGACGATCACTCGACGTAAAGCCCGTCGTTGTTCTAGAGGTAAACAACCGTAGTATCTGATATCGAATAGAGTTCTTACAGGAGTGATGTACAAGACCCACCCAGGAATCTCGAAAGGGGATAGGGGGTCCGAAATAGAAAAAAAACCGGCCAAGTGCGAGTCGGACTCGCGCCCGAAGGGTTCCATACCATTATCTATAATCAAGCAAGAAAAAAAACACGTTTTTGTATGGGAGCCCCTCTTAAATATTTATTTTATTTTTATTTAATTATTTATTTTTAAAGTGGATATGTATCTAAATATTCTGTGAATATTTCAAGCATCTACCTGTTGCCGTCATCAATATCGAGCAAAACCAAGCAAATAAATCACATTTGTTGTATGGGAGCCCCCTTGAATATTTATTTTATTCTATTTTTCAGAATTTGTTGTTATAGCGGCAACAGAAATACATCATTTGTGAAAATTTCAACTGTCTAACAATCACGGTCCTTGACAAACAGCCTGCTGCTCAATTACGTAACACCAATTGGTATCGCTTTCGCGAAAAGTATACCAATTGTACCCTTATTTACATCGAGTGATGAATAAATTGGTTTTCTTTTCGAGCCAAACCGATACCAATTTTGTCACGTAATTGAGCTGCTGGTGACAGACGGACGGACAGATGGACAGACGGACAGCGGAGCCTTAGTAATAGGGTCCCGTTTTTAGCCTTTGGGTACGGAACCCCAAAAATTACAAAATTGTTTAAATTGGTAAATCGCTATAGGACCTGTTTCCTCTTACTAAACGGGTCGAGATTTTGTTTAAGTGTTCGTGCGGCGACGCGTAGATACTTTGACGCACACAGACAAGCCGCGCGCGGTGCGTTTATATGAAGATAACTTACGTACTTCCCCTCTTTATACTATGACTCTGTTGCCACTTAAAGAAGAATGTGTGTTCGTAAAAATGTACTCTTAGTGATATTTATTCGACCGTGCTGTGACCGAATATCGGCTCAATAAGAACTCAGTGTAGCGTGGCCCATGATTATAATGGGAAGTTAACCGAACCGAGAATCACTACCGGAGACGTTGAAACGAAGTTAGAATAAAAGGCCTGGTCTATTTGCACGCGCGTTGTGTGTGAAATGCGTTACGACTTCCAATAGAAGACAACAGATGGTGTCACGCCGGTCGCGCCGCGCTTGTGCCACGCCCGTGTGACCGGGGTCTTAAGTGTAGACAGTGACAACAAATCCACGTTATTTTGTCAGGACACGATTAGGTATCTTTAAGGGTTCCTGAATATTATTATTCTTTGGAGGAATGTGAGAAGTCGGGAAATTAATAAATTGGCAAATTCAGAAGTTGACCGATTATGAAATTGACAATTTGATAATTCGACCAAATGAGAAAAACGTAAATTTATAAATTGGTTAATTAGGAACTTGGTGAACTACGATGTTGACCAAACAATTCGCCTATTTACGAAATGGACGAATTCTGATTGGCTGATGATTTGATTTTCATTGATGATTCTGAACTACGAAGTTGTAAATTATAGTTATTACGAATTAAGAAGTTGACTAAGTGTATCATAGCTGACACCGTTTAATTAATTACTTATTACTTTATGCATTTAACATAATCTTTTGTTGTAAAACCATTTTTTTATTAGGGTTTCGTAGCCAAATGGCATAAACGGAACCCTTATAGATTCGACATGTCTGTCTGTCCGTCTGTCCGTCCGTATGTCACAGCCACTTTTTTCCGAAACTATAAGAACTATGCTGTTGAAACTTGGTAAGTAGATGTATTCTGTGAACCGCATTAAGATTTTCTATCTATGGATATACATATGGGTATCTATGGATAGCTCTTCAAAAATGATACTAAACTGAATAGTTTGCGCGAGAGACACTTCCAAAGTGGTAAAATGTGTGTCCCCCCTCTCCCCTGTAACTTCTAAAATAAGAGAATGATAAAACTAAAAAATAATATATGATGTACATTACCATGTAGACCACCACCGAAAATTGGTTTGAACGAGATCTAGTAAGTAGTTTTTTTTAATACGTCATAAATCACGGAACCCTTCATAGGCGAGTCCGACTCGCACTTGGCCTCTTTTTAGTTCATAACTTGAATACGTACACAGTAGATATTATAATATTATTACAGTTCATTCACCAATACTTGTCTTATTGGGTAAATAAGTTTCTAACCTCAAAATGCACCTTTGTTGGCTAGAACAGCAATTTCATTGCAAATAAAGCAACCGGAGACAATATATTAGACGACACTTTGGCAATTTATAGCCGAGGATTGCTTTATTCAGGATAAAGTAGATGCTTCACCCAAAAATTGCTTATTTTGAGATTAGAAACTTGTTCACCAAATAAGACAAGAATGGTTGAATCGACTTTATTTCTCTGTTGAGTTTCTTGCCGTGTTTGTATTTTGTGAATAAAAGATAGTTTTTCATCTTTACACCTGACGAGTGAATTGTCCAATTTCCGGTCCGATTTCTGTATAATCGTATAGATTTCTTGTAATTTGTTTATGTTTTAACTTATTTAAACATGGCATACGCTTTATTCTAAGGTATTTAGCTGCCACAGCAGCTGTATGATTATTTGGTAACTCCATAAATTTCAGAGCCATTGTTTTCAGAATTCAGCTTTGCATACCATTATAGCGCTTATTTCACATGGCAGCAGAACTTAATTATTCAAGCTCTGATTAGAGTCATAATGGAGACCTTAGGAAGGTGAAACGATGCGAATGAAAATATTTATCAATTAGGCCCGTCACATACATTCGTTTTCCCGATTCGATTTCCGAATTCGTTTTCCGTATGCGGACACCCCGAACGCAAGCATTTCATATAAATAGTTCTACATGACACACACGTTCGGAATTCCGTACGAAAAAATTACGAACGTGTCTGTCATGTAGAACTATTTATATGAAATGCTTGCGTTCGGAATGTCCGCATACGGGAAACGAATTCGGAAATCGAATCAGGAAAACGAATGTATGTGACGGGCCTTAATCACAGTAATTTCGCTGAGGAAGGAATATTTTAGTAGCAATTTTATCCGACTTAATAATAATACCACTGGGTCGGTTCTCGACATTGCCGCGATGTCGTAAACTATTTTGCTACGATACGGTAGCTCTTATTAACTCGACAGCGAAGGTAGCTGCTTTGTAAAACCATTGCCATATCTATCGCTTAAGGCCATCGACGGGCGAGCTTTACCGCACCGTTCATTACAAAACCGCGGTCTTATATACCGACTGCTCCTGCCTGGCTCGCGGCTCGTCAGTGTGTTTTATTTTTTACTTGGCTCGACGCGAAAGACCGTGTGTCGATCACGGCTGGCGAGCCGAGCCGGCTGTTTCGGCGAAAGCACTAGATGACGGACAAGTGGTTCTGCTGTCAATCCACGTATCAAATGGGTATGCGATAATTGCTGCCTTTTTTCGAACCAACTTTTAACCAAAAATTTTCGCTTTTTTTTCTAATTTTATTTTATGATATAGTACAGTATAACAAACTAACAGTATGTTGTCTCGGCAGTGTCCTCGAAATAGTTACCTACGGCCGCTCGGTATGTAAACACGCAGTAGGGCTGCCCGCCGACTATCTTTCATGGGTTACGTATTTGATAATGCTATATTAAATTTTCTGAGCTTCTTTTCATGAAATATAACTGCAAATCCTGTTAGTATTAATTTTAATTATTCCTTTCTAGTTATACTATACGCGTTGTATTGAAGCACAAGGGTGCTCGGGTGGTAGTTTCGAGGACTACTAAAGATTTATACCGATTCATCATTTCAGCTATAGGACATCCACTGCCGGACATAGAACTCCCCCATCGATTTCCAAAAGGGCCGGTTGGAAGCGGCCTGTATCTATCGTTTTCCTGCGCTCTCTTTTAGGTCGTCTGTCCATCTTGTGGGTGGACGTCCTACGCTGCCCTTACCGGTCCGTGGTCTCCATTCGAGAACTTTTCGGCCCCATCGGCCATCTGTTCTGCGTGCTATGTGCCCTGCCCACTGCCACTTCAACTTGCTAACCCGATGAGCTATGTCGGTAACTTTCGTTTGTCTACGGATCTCCTCATTTCTGATTCGATCTCGCAGAGAAACCCCGAGCATAGCCCTCTCCATAGCTCGCTGTGCGACTTTGAGCTTGCTAATGAGGCCAATAGTGAGACACCACGATTCAGTGCCGTATGTCATAACTGGCAACACACACTGGTTGAAGACTTTATGTTATGTGTTACCAAGGCCAGTCGTTGTACCGATTATTTCAATAAAAAATAAAAAATAATTCAGTCCTGCTACTTTTTGATCCTACCCCGTATAAATAACCAACTCAATTCGGGTCAATTTGTACCTTAACAATATAAGCGATGTAATAAACACGTAACCCTAGTTTGGGCCGCAAAAGGTCGCAGGTATGTTTCATAAATAAAAAAATAATATACGAACCAAATTGTTATTTCTTTTACTTCACTGTACAGCTGGGGCACAGAAGATAGATTAAAAACAGTATCCCATATTTAACATGTACCAACAACACCTGGGCCTCTACCGCAGCAAAGGCGGCCGCATCTTCAAAGACCATACGCGATATCGCATGGGCAATGTCAAATACTAGCCCTGGCATAAAGTGAAATACTTTTTCTTAACGTTCGGTTTAAGTAACAACCTTGGTTTTTGTTCCAACTATGAGTACTCGTACCTAAGACATTAATGGTATTTGCCTTATAAAAACAAAAAATATTATTATACTTTGCTTTATTAAATATGGCACGGCAGCTGCTATAAGTAAAAGAAAAATATTTCATTACACTAAACTCGTGCATAAACTGTCTGCGACTTTTCTCCTAAATTTTCATTAGAAAAGGCGATATATTTAAAAAGAAAACGTAAGCATAAACCTGACGATGAAATGAGAAATGAAAATTCAACTGTAACAGAGTCATCTCATTATATTTATTGTATTTAATAATCGTAATTGTAAAAGTGGGATTTGTGACTTGATTGAAGCTTAATAATTTGCGATCACGTTTAGTGATGTAAAATTATTATACATAGTCAAATTAAAACATGTCCAAATGTCCATGTTTCGAACTCGTATGGAGTCCTTCAAGGGTTGAGTGCGGTCGCGGTCAAAGAAACCCCCGAACCGCCCGCCGCGCAGCGCGCTGCATCCGTACAGAGAGTGACAGCATGGGGTCGGCGGGGGGCGGTGCCGGCGTTGCTGATGTGCCTGGCTGCGGCTCCTCGTCCATAGCGAACGGCGGCAAACATGCATGTCGGACTATTTCTGACAATAAATCGTGAGTAAAGCCGTATTTCAAGTATTCATATTACACATGTTTCATTTTCATTGTTTAATTTTATTCAGCATCACAGAAACCACAGCAATCACTTTAAAGTAATGGCCATATTTATACAGATAATCCGGATTACCCAGATAAACTGATGGCTGAAGGTTCTCGAGTGGAAACCACGGACCGGGAGACGAAGCGTGAGTCGGGCTGACAAAATGGACTGACGACATTGTTAAGGTCGCTGGAGGCCGTTGGACAAAGAAAGGTTGCGATCGTTCGTTGTGAAAGTCGCTGAAAGAAAGAAAGAAAAAGCATTTATTGACTACACTACACAGAACGCACAGTGGTTAAAACGACTGTGAACCAACGGCAAAAATCACCCTTTTCATACATAAGGCGATAACGATTTGCGTTAGACGAACGTTAGATCTAGATTTTGTTCTGACTGACAACCTGTCAAATATATGGAACATCGGTTAACATTTAAGGGGTGGAAGTCGTTATTGCTTTTTGTATGAAAAGCCTTAGGTTCACATTCCTCTTAAACAAAATGAAGTCAGCACAACAAGAACAAATTGAAGTTATGTGTCCTCGACACAGAGAATCGGATACTAGCTCAGCATAATGCTGAGGTGTCAGACCACGCTGATTTTCAGTCAGCACCGACTGAATCACGGAGCGCTATGCAAACATACGATATACTAATAATATTTTACATAATATTGCTTATATGAACAGACATATTATAATGTGTTCATTGTTCATGTTTGTGTGTGTATTACTTGTTATAGCACTGACAATACTCCTACTCGTATTAATAATAATTATAGTTCAGAAAAACTAAAAATACACGCTTTTGTCAGTAACGCACAAGAAGTACCAAAGACCCTCATCACCAAGGTAATGTATTGGACTCGTCAAAAAAAAAAACAATTGAGCCCAAACTCAAGGGGTTTACTAGTATTTTTTGAAAAGTTCCACTATCCACCTCCTTCCATGGTCAGATCAGCTCGACGATACCAAATCATTGTATTGTTTTCCGAATTGCATACACTTGCAAATGTTCAAATCGTTACGACAATTAGAAGTAGGTTAAAATTGACTTCTAAGATTTAAATACATTGTTTCTTAGTTATTTATACAAGTGAAGCTAATAAAAGGTGTTAAAAATGGGCAAGGCAGAACAAATAATATTTCTATAAATGAAAAGGAAAGCCGATTCGTCGCTTTGGGGGAAACCTATGTCCAGCCGTGGCCATTCCGGTTGAAATGATGATAATGACGATGAACCGGGTAAAAAAAGGTTTATTACAATAATCTGTGCACTGTTTCCGGGTTAATATAAATATTCCAGTTAAATAGGGTGCGAACGACGCCATTTTTGTAGCTTTCATTTTTCATTTTTCACGTATAACGACGTCCCTTTTTTCGCGAAATTTATTTCAATGCGTTTAGTAATTTACGTGTGACGAAATTGTCACGGTTGGACTGCTTCATTTGTACATAAAAATGAACACATTTTTTTAAGGTTTATGTCTCAATGTTTTGACTTTTGAGGTACCTACAGCCTTGAGAACTTACTGTTAATTTCTGGGCTACTGGATTTAAGCGAGTTGACCTAGACTTATACTAATACCTATAAGTTCCCGATGTAAAAAAAGTCACACACGCACAAGCACAACCAAGCGCTGTCGGCCATATAAAAAGTATGACCGTCGGCGCTCTATTTACATTGGGCGAGCTATTAATTAGCTTTGTCGCGATAGGTGGTTACATGCAGCCACTGCCACTGCTGCTCGCGCTGCCAGAAATAATTCCCGCTTACCCTTCCGAAGGCAGTGGGTGTTTACATACTGTTACATGCAGCCAATGCCACTGCTGCTCGCGCTGCCAGAAATAATGCCCGCATACACTACTTTAGAAGGCAGTGGGTGTTTACATGTTGCTTACTGACTCACTGCGCGCCAGCCAACGCAGTAGCAGCGGCAGGAGCAGGAGAAGTGACCGATTTACATACTCGCGCTGCGCACTTCCATGCCCACTTCCCTGCTCACTTCGGCTGCATGTAAATGAAGCAATTCTCTAACAAATCTCGCCGCTCATTTCGTCTCTCATTTCATCCGATAATCATAAATCGACCCGAGAGCTCATAGGCATTATGCGCAGTTACGTACTTACGTCCGTGGCCGGCTGTGTCGGAATACGAAGACACGCACGCACATGTACTTCACACGCAATGAGGGGTCGAATGAGGCTCGCCGGTGAGTTCATGAACGAAGTTTTATTTAATAGAATATAGTAGCTAAAAACGTTAATAGCATGACAAGAAGTAATCATTCATCACCAAGTAGTAGTCGCCGAATTGTTCCGCTTTTTATAGTGCTACCAAACGATAAGTGAGCGATAATATCTCTGAACAGCGAGCTTTTTACTTAAAGAAATATTTTTCCGTCAAATGATTGACGTATTATTTATATTTTATTTACTATCTCACCGATAAAAATGGAAAATCGTAACAAGAAGAAATTCCTGTCTGATCATTTTTCATTGAAGCCAGCGTGATTTTAGGGAATAATGTTTTGTCATACTAAGCATATTAATATTAAATCGAATACAATAATAGATGTCATTTTTACGACATTATATTTTTATTTCTATTTTCAAGGTGCTCTCCTAATCGATACGTGAACAATGACAATCATGTCACTCAAAATAATATCCACCAGACACCCGGTTAAGAACGTTGTCTACTTTTTGAAAACTGGCAATATAAGCCAATTAAAGCTCTGAGACAATTGACAGCTTGTCAAAAACATATTCAACTCGCAATAATAACTCAATGAACGCGCACACGCCTAGAGAACATAGCCTCCTCGGACCCGAATGTCAATTATGTTACTTGAATTTTGAACCTTATCAAATTATGATTAAGTCCAGATCAATTATATTATGTGCTTTTGTCCGTTATAAGGGAACCGGGGATTGAGGAGGATAATGTAGCAATATGATCCAGGTGACATCCGGTTAAAAAGTAGCCCTCGTATAATTCGGATCTGCGCCTCTATTCGGGAACGCTAAGTGACTCTGTAGCGAATCGTGAGCGAGATTTCTCATCCCACTCTTACGCATTACGCGTCGTGCGGAAGAGTGGGATGAGAAATCTCGCTCACAAGTCGCTACAGAATCACTTAGCGTTCCCGAATAGAGGCGCTGTTCATATTATAGAACTGTGCCAACTTGGTATTATTTGTGACAATTTAACAAAAACACAAATTTGAATTATATCCGGTTAAAATAGTGACATAACCACAATAATAAAGCTAGAAACAGAATTCTTACTGCACTGTCATAACGTCTACTACCTAAGTAATTCACGCGACTTCTCGTGGTTCTTTTACCTGTTTAATAAGACATGTCCCAACAGCCTCACGTAGCAAAGTGAATTGTATAAATTTCACCCTTTTCACGTTCCGGATGACGAAGCCGGTTGATTTGTTCTTAAAAAAACGGATATCACCGGAGAATAGCATAGTGCTTATCGGCCAGTTGATGTTGGTTTAGGACATAGTTTAGTAACGTAATGCTTTGTAAGTGGGTCTGGAATTGGAGAGTTTTGTGTAGATGTCTTTTAGGATAGTTCTATGTTGAGATTGATTTTACCAAGTTCTTATTAATTCGCTTTCTTGTTTGTCTGTTCGGTACAAAGTTTAAAATCGATTTTTAACTAACCTCCCGTTAGAGCCTGGAAACCTAAGCTGGAAACTTTAAACATACTTAGTTAGCGCAGAATTAGATGGCAACGCAATATTAAATCTTTGGTCTATGAATTATTATTATTATTCCGCTTTATTTTTTCAAATTTTCTCATTTTTTACATCTTTCATATTATAAAACAAACATTATAAAATAAAAGAATAGAAAAAACGGTGAACCACCGACCGCGGAGCAGGGCCCAGGCGATCGGTGGCTAGGGCTGCACAGAGAGGAACCTCCTGACGATGCGTGCAGAGTCCAGGAGTACGGCCTTCTGTATCCGGCCCTTGATCCAACCATCTGGCGAGAGCCTCTTGAGATGGTGGTCGAGACTTAATAAGTCTCGACTACCATCTCAAGGCTTATTATTATTATTTACGTACATGGCTGAATGGCTAATATAGTAGACTAGTCTTAAGAGGACTGTGAACTAACGGAAAAAACCAATTGATTAAAGATCAACAAAATCAAATAATCGCCTAAATTGGTTTTATATAAGAATACTGAAACATCAAAAAAGTTAATGTATTAACTACAGTGACGAAATAAAAACGTATAGACCTAGGTTTTGTTCTGACTGATAACCTATCAACAATTGGTCGACATCGGTTGACATTTAAGGGGTGGAAATTGTTATCGCCTTTTATATGAAAATGATGATTTTTGCCTTCCTCATAATAACTTTCAACAGTTTAACAGAATATTCAATCAGTTTAATATATTACGTCTTCCAGACACATTACTCTCAATTTCATTAAATAATAATCCAATTTATAAATTATATTAAAAAGAGTGACAGACAAGTTCTGGTGAGTCTAATATTATTCAGAATTTACGGCATTTACGGTAATTTTATCTGCGGCACTTCTGAGAGAAAATTGGAACATGAAATATTGCTCAAGGCAGCTCGCTATATTATTTTCTTAAAATCTCGCTGCTCATTTCGTCTGTCATTTCAACGACAATCATAAATTGACCCGCGCTCTCATAGGCATTATGCGGAGTTAGGTACCTACGTCCGTGGTCGCCTGCGTCCACTTACGACCAAGGTTGAAGAAACGCCCGAACATGTAGTTCATACGCAATGACGGGTCAAGTTAAGCTAGCAAGCGAGTTCATGAACGAAGTGTTATATTAGAGAATTACACCTCTGTAAGCTATATTAAAACCTTCGTTACGTTATTTATAACGTGAAGCTGTTAACGCTTTGAAAATATTATACGTTGAGGGTCTCCATTCCGTAAATATATATACCGATATCGTAAATTGTTTCGCAACGATATGGTATCTCTTATTAACTTCACAGCAAAGTTGACCGCATCGTAAAATTCAAACCGGATTTTTTGTATCCTTTGTGAATGAATCATCTGATTATTTCATGATGTAAATGAAAATAAAATGTTTATTTTTCAAGTAAGCTAATGGGCTCTTTCATATGTCTGATTTTCCAGCGCGAAAGGTGACATCTGTTGAGAAGAAACGCCGCAAGAAACTCAGCATTAAGTCTTCTTTCTTTTTCAACTTTTATCTAATACTAACACAATGTAGATATTATGATTCTAGATAATGGTGGAAAATATTAAGCTACTTCTGACACTACGCCTACATAATGTTCTACACATTTTACTTTGAAAAAGATTTATATTTTTTCCCGGCAAATTGGCGTGCCTTGAAACAAGCCCAATAATCCGTAGCCTAAAAACGTATCCATCAAGTTCGGTAAGTCGAAGAAAATTGCCCGCAATATACCTGAATAAAGCGACAGTTAGACTTTTCCTGCTTTTATCCTAATAGGTTAGGTACTACGTTATTGTCATGAATATGAGTTCAAGATGTAACGCTACCTTGTTCTTATCCATAATTTGATTATGGTGATGTTTGCTTTACACTTACTGAGGAACTTCTGAATAAACTAGATCGCCTTCTGAATAATTGCATCCAGTCCATTATTCATCGATTAATTAGTCCTAAGATGGTATGATGAACCGTATGGTGACAGGTGATCAGCCCATCGCCCATACAGATAGTCCACCATGTTGGAGAGGACCCGTCCCTTAGTCGACTTTTACGACATGCCAGGATGATAAGCATCTACACGAAGTCTATGCTATTTTTTTCACTCCCAGTGCAGCAGAGGAGGAAACTACTTGGATAAATAAGTGGTATAAATAAGAATAAATATTGTTAGTACTTATAGTTGAAAGCAAAAAATAAGGCATTGATCAATGACCTTATCTTTTAAAATAGGATGGACAATACTGAACCTAAACGTACCTTTGAGCACAATTTATCGCAGTATCGGAAACCTTTACATTGTATGATAAAATCAACACATACGAGTATAATTGGTTTGCCTCTAATATAATATCGATTGCCTCTATTCTACTTTGATACCTTTGTTCTCGACTAGTTATTAATACACCGGATTACCTTAATAAATGATGGCTTAATTAAATTATTCATTCCGATTGGAACTACAATCTGAATATTTTTAGGGTTCCGTAGCACAAAAAGACAAAACCGGAACCCTTATAAGATCACTCGTGTGTCTATCTGTGCGTCTGTCACAGTGAATTTGCTCCGAAACTACTGAACCGATTGACTTGAAATTTGGTACAGAAGTCGGCGACTGCAAGGCGGACGTGTAACTTAAATAAATTAATTTCAAACATGGGGCCCAATAAATAAATTAGAAAAATAAAAATAAAAGTTTTGCAAACTATGGCATGTGACTTATCACATTGGCAAGGGTCTTCATTTTTTTTAAATATAATTTTAATAAAAATGGTTTTCAAGTTATTTAGGAAAATAGGAGAAAACTGACGATTCTCCCTCTTATCTCCGAAACTAGTCGACCTAAAATGTTGAAAAAAATACAGAAAATAGTTCTTTGCCTGTAGATTACAGGAAAACCTGTAAGGAAGAAGTCTCAGTCATTTCATATTATCACGGAACCCTCTCCACGCGAGTTTCACTCGCACTTGTCCGGTTTTTTGATTACAAACAGCACGCTACATTTACAAACTTTGAATCCCCATTTCATACCAGTGGCTCTAGCAAGGTTGACACGAGGATAACTTATCCCTATCTTAACCCTCAGTGCGTCCCTCTCACACTAGTATCAAAGAAAGAGATGCACTGAGAGATAAGGTGGGGAAAACTTATCCTCGTCTTGCTCTGGCCGCAGGGTTCGATTTTCCTAAACTGTACCTGCTAAATTTAAAGATTAATTTTGTTTTATAAATAGATAGTTTATCGAAACAACAACATAATAAACAAAATAAACACGTTAGTTCGTAAAACTGTCTTCACACTTGCTCGGAAATTATACGCAGGCGCATAGAGCAGCTATAGCCGATTTAACTCCCGCGGGGGTTATGGAGTTTTATAACTCCCTAGAGAGTTATGAGTTTAATTTTTTTTAAACTCGTACGTCATTTCAAACTATGAGGTTTAAAATCATAGAGTCAATGAGGTGTAAATGTGGAGTCAATGTAGAGTCAATTTCTAGCAGCTTTCTCAATGCACTATTTGATATTATTCTCTGCTGTGCCTGTTGGTTGACTGGTGGAGAATGCCATTGGGCATTAAGTCCGCCATTTGTGCAAAAAAGTTTAAATAAATAAATAAAGTATGGGTCAATGTACAGCCAATAATGTAGTGTCAATGTAGAATCAATTTGCAGTCAATGTAGAGTCAATGAAGAGTCAATGTGGGGTCAAGGTAGAGTCAATGTAATGTTTCAACTTTAATAAATAATTAAAAAAAACTCGTTGGTATACTAGCGAGATTTTTTTTTTACTCATTTCGTTACTCAACGCTTCAACGGCTGGACGGACTTTGATGAAATTTGGAATGGAGATAGCTTATATCCTGGTAATACATAGGGTACTTTTTTATCTCAATCCCTCGCAAACAAAGTCACGGGCACCAGCTAGTAATATTATAAAGGTGAAAGTTTGTGAGTGTATCAGTTGGTAAGTTTGTTACTCCTTCGCGATCGGAGATAGCTTATACCCCGGATTAATTCATAAGCTACTGTTATGCCAGAAGTTCCCGAGGGAATAACTTTAACAAGATTCCACGCGAACGAAGTCCAGCGTGACTACTTTCATTTTGGCAATTCTACTAAAAGCACGGTCAAAAAATTATCTTTTTTTTTTTAATTTACCATAAGGAAGTTTTCTGAAACATTTTTATTAGACCATCACTTAGATTATCAAAAATTATTGAACACATATTTTATGCTTTATCAAATCAATCAAAATTGACAAAGATAACGCGCTTCAAAGTTCGGGTGTGGGGACTTATGACGTCATAAGTCCCCACTGATTGTCACGCGAAAGTTCAACGCACTATACTTATCATCGACATTTTTTATTAAATCGTCAAAAAAAATGTGTTCAATATTTTTTTATAATATGAAATGAAGGACTAATTAGAATTTTTCAGAGAACGTCCTTATTGTCATACACGAAAAGAACACGTTTCTTGACAAACAGGCATCTTAACATAAAATGCGATGTATATGTATAGTTAGTATTATACATAGGTAAAAACAAAACAAAAAATTAACATAAATCAAATGTTATTTTAATTATTACCACGTTTTTAGTAAGTATCCATCTCGCTTTCTTGTCTATCTGTTGGGTACAAATTTTGCTATGAATTTTAAATTAACTTCCCGATGACTCCTGAACTCTATTCGGGAACGCTAAGTGATTCTGTAGCGACTCGTGAGCGAGATTTCTCATCCAACTCCTCCATACGACGTGTAATGCGAAAGAGTGGGATGAGAAATCTCGATCACGAGCCGCTACAGAATCACTTAGCGTTCCCGAATAGAGACGCTGAACTGAATGATACACAAAACTGGGCGTCTATTCGGGAACGTCTATGATACTGCAGCGACCCGCGAGCGAGACTCGCATCTCGCTCTTACGCATTACGCGTCGTGCAGAAGAGTGGGATGAGAAATCTCGCTCACTAGTTGCTACAACATCACTTAGCGTTCCCGAATAGAGGCGCTGGATGACAATGCAATACCTATTAGCTCGCTTTTTTTCGCTTTATTCATGCAAATTAGAAGATAAACATGAAAATGTTTGGCGACCATTATCTTCTTGTCTCGATGTTTGTATTTTCTACATACATACATACATAGCATCACGCCCGAAATCCCTAATGGGGTGGGCAAAGCCACAAGACTACTTGTGGCCACGTTCGATTAATTAGTCCTAAGATGGTAAGATGAACCGTATGGTGACAGGTGATCAGCCCATCGCCCATACAGATAGTCCACCATGTTGGAGAGGACCCGTCCCTTAGTCGACTTTTACGACATGCTAGGATGATAAGCATCTGCACGCATTCTATGCTATTTCTTCACTCCCAGTACAGCAGAGGAGATAATAGATTGTATTTTCTTTTCTGATAAAATAAATCTTATTCCCATAAACTACTTTACAATACCAACTTATTTTAAAATACTAAATGCTTATCCATTTTGCTCCAAATCTACTAAAAACGTAGAAACCCTACCAAAAGCGGTCCCGCTGACGAAGTCGCGGGCAGAACCTAGTTTGCATAATTCTCAATTTATTATCAAACTCAAGACAATTTTGGTAATTCTAGTTTTCAGAAAATGTCAACGCGGTTAATTGTTAACGTCGCAACCATAACAATTTAGACAGGCTTAGATCCGGCTTACGGACAAGCTGGAACAAGGCTAAATAGGCTGAGTAATGGAACAATAAATTTACTCTGAAAACGTGGTTTGTCAGAGCTTGTTTTGCAATTAAGAACCGAGCGATAAGATATCTTAATTGATTTAAAATACGTGTCTAGAATTTAGGATTCGGTGAGTTTAGGCCATAGGAGTGGTTGGGCCATGATACCTTTTTTATCCATACCATCAGCACTACCCAGAGTGGCCGCAGACGTACGTCCGCGCCTTTTTTAGTTTGACCTGTATGTATGTATCTATCTATGTATGTATATAATGGAATCTTTCAGCGTAATTTTAACCTACTTCTAATTGTCGTAAATCTGAACACAACTGTATGAATCTGACGTTTAATCCCGCAATCGACATTATCTCGAATGCACCAAGAATTGGGGACCTCATCCGAATTTGGTGGTGTGGTGCGCATTAATGGTAAATAATATATATATATTAAAATCATTCATTTAAAATCTTGAAAGTTTAAAAGCTTGCCTGGGAATTAAACTTATTCTAATTCGAACGGAGTCGCGGGCACAGGTAGTTCTATAATATAGGCGGTCGGATATTAGAATTAAGGGAAAAATTTAACTTTTTTAAATAATATTCTGATTTTTATATCATCATGCGGAAGACGTCTACATTACAAATTACAGCAATGGGAATTCCCTGTCAAATTTTTCATGTCACGCAGATGGTATTCCATGAATTATAATACGCGGGAGATTTGTGCGGTGCATAACAAATACTTAGGTACCTTTGACTTTTTTTGCGGAAATATAACACAAGGTGAAGGATTATGGGATATCATATTTTATATTTTATGCTTGTTTCTACGCAGCCTTGATTTTTTGCGAATTTTGGGGCAAAAAATGAGAATGTGTTATGAAAAGTCAAGAAAGGGACAAGTTCGCCTTTGTACCAATTAAATTCCTCTGTATTCTAAGTTTTTATCGTTAAATGAAAAGATTCATATATGTCAAAAAATTATATTAAGAGCATTGTGAAGCAACGGCAAAAATCACCCTTTTCATACAAAGGGCGATAACGATTTCCACCCCTTAAATGTTAACCGATTTTGACCAATTTTTGATAGGTTGTCAGTCAAAACTAAATCTAGGTCTATACGTTTTTTGAATATTGATTATTGATCAATAAAGTCAAATAATCGTCGGAATTAGTTTTGTATGAGGATACTAACATACATACATAAATACATAGCATCACGCCCGAAATCCCTAATGGGGTGGGCAGAGCCACAAGACTACTTGTGGCCACGTTCGATTAATTAGTCCTAAGATGGTATGATGAACCGTATGGTGACAGGTGATCAGCCCATCGCCCATACAGATAGATAGTCCACCATGTTGGAAGGGACCCGTCCCTTAGTCGACTTTTACGATATGCCAGGATGATAAGCATCTGCACGCATTCTATGCTATTTCTTCATTCCCAGTGCAGCAGAGGAATAAAACATCAATAAAACTGAACATATCATATATATATATATATTATTTCTAAAAGGTATTTTTTGAAGACGCTCAAGATCTCCGTTATTTCTTTACCGAAATTAATGATTTAAACGTCATTTTAAAGCTTATGTTCTCCGATTCGTCTTAAAAATACAAAAATAGGTTAAAATTAACGTTTTCGTTAATCATTCATTATATATAATAAAACAAAGTTAATAAAATGTGCGTGCCGATAAAACTTAAAAAGGAGTCCCGGCACGATAAAGGGACTTATATAGTGTGATAGCCCTATATCCCCCCTCGAACAAGAAAGTTTCCGTTTTAACCTAAAGGGCGTGTTTTTAAAGATATAAGGGCTTTTCCAACCCTTCAACTTGGAAATTAAGTGTAGTGGCACCATCTGTTGTCGAGCAGTTGAACTTGGAAATTAAGTGTAGTGGCGCCATCTGTGGTCGAGTATTTGAACTGTATTCAGAACAACAACGATTATTTGGGTTGCATTTCGAAAGGCGCTGCGAGCAATTGCAGCATGTGTGTAGTAATGGCGCGAAATTTAAAATTCTAATTTCAATAGTCTTAAATTACATTTGTTCTGTTGTCGAGTATTTGAACTTGGAAATTAAGTGTAGTGGCGCCATCTGTTGTCGAGTATTTGAACTTCATTCAAACGATTATTTGGGTTGCATTTCGAAAGTATGCTACAGCTGCAGAACCTATTGTTATTCTCAAACTTTCTCGAATATCCTAGAGCCTAGCTCTCTGAATATATATAAGAGCCCGGTGTCAGCCGTCAGAGTTAGTTCGATTTGAACAGTGAAACAAGCGATTTCGAAACGAAAAGGAAAGAAGTTATCTGTGAGTCTTTATTTTGAAGTATCACATGTGAGTATTTTTAATAGTGTGTTTAATTAATTCTCGATTTTGAAGCGAAGAAGAAAAAAGTTATCTGTGAGCCTTTATTGTGAAATATCAAATGTGAGTATTTTTAATAGTGTGTTTAATTAATTCTGATGGTTTTTTTTTTTTTTTTTTTTAATTGTAATTTCCTTAACCTTCAAGCAGTCGCGCGACGTTGAATCGATGCCTTCTATATACTTTTCGCCGTAAACAAAATATCGCGCAACCGCTTGAAAGTTAAATAAATTTTTTTCTTTGTCTCAACGTACCCCACGTTTACGTAACAATATATCATTATCATTATCTGTTGTCGAGTATTTGAACTTGGAAATTAAGTGCAGTGGCGCCATCTGTTGTCGAGTATTTGATCTTTATTCAGAACAACAACGATTATTTGGGTTGCATTTCGAAAGGCGCTGCAAGCAATTGCAGCATGTGTAGTAAGTGCGCGTAAAATTCCAATTTCAATAGTCTTAAATTACATTTGTTCTGTTGTCGAGTATTTGAACTTGGAAATTAAGTGTAGTGGCGCCATCTGTTGTCGAATTATTTGGGTTGCATTTCGAAAGTATGCTACAGCTGCAGAACCTATTGTTATTCTCAAACTTTCTCGAATATCCTAGAGCCTAACTCTCGGAATATATAAGAGCCCGGTGTCGCCCGCCAGAGTCAGATAATGAATGGTATTCTTTGCCGCAATTTTTTATCTACACTATATATATTATTATACAAAGAGGTAAAATTTGTTTGTTTGTATGTAGGGGGTAATCTCTGGAACTACAGAACCGATTCTAAAAATACTTTCTTTAATAGAATAGCCCCAAGTGACATTGACTACTTTTTATTCCGGAAATGTATACGTTTCCCGAGGTAACAGTAAAAACCGAATTCCACGTGGACGAAGTCGCGGGAAAAAAGCTAGTATATAATAAAACAAAGTTAATAAAATGTGCGTGCCGATAAAACTTAAAAAGGAGTCCCGGCACGATAAAGGGACTTATATAGTGTGATAGCCCTTTATCCTCCCTCGAACAAGAAAGTTTCCGTTTTAACTTAAAGGGCATGTTTTTAAAGATATAAGGGCTTTTCCAACCCTTCAACTTGGAAATTAAGTGTAGTGGCGCCATCTGTTGTCGAGCAGTTGAACTTGGAAATTAAGTGTAGTGGCGCCATCTGTGGTCGAGTATTTGAACTGTATTCAGAACAACAACGATTATTTGGGTTGCATTTCGAAAGGCGCTGCGAGCAATTGCAGCATGTGTAGTAATGGCGCGAAATTTAAAATTCTAATTTCAATAGTCTTAAATTACATTTGTTCTGTTGTCGAGTATTTGAACTTGGAAATTAAGTGTAGTGGCGCCATCTGTTGTCGAGTATTTGAACTTCATTCAAACGATTATTTGGGTTGCATTTCGAAAGTATGCTACAGCTGCAGAACCTATTGTTATTCTCAAACTTTCTCGAATATCCTAGAGCCTAGCTCTCTGAATATATATAAGAGTCCGGTGTCGCCCGCCAGAGTCAGATAATGAATGGTATTCTTTGTCACAACTTTTTATCTACACTATATATATTATTATATAAAGAGGTAAAATTTGTTTGTTTGTATGTAGGGGGTAATCTCTGGAACTACTGAACCGATTCTAAAAATCTTTCTTTAATAGAAAACTACGCTATCCCAAGTGACATTGACTACTTTTATTGCGGAAATGTATACGTTTCCCGAGGGAACAGTCAAAACCGAATTCCGCGTGGACGAAGTCGCGGGAAAAAAGCTAGTATATAATAAAACAAAGTTAATAAAATGTGCGTGCCGATAAAACTTAAAAAGGAGTCCCGGCACGATAAAGGGACTTATATAGTGTGATAGCCCTTTATCCTCCCTCGAACAAGAAAGTTTCCGTTTTAACTTAAAGGGCATGATTTTAAAGATATAAGGGCTTTTCCAACCCTTCAACTTGGAAATTAAGTGTAGTGGCGCCATCTGTTGTCGAGCAGTTGAACTTGGAAATTAAGTGTAGTGGCGCCATCTGTTGTCGAGCAGTTGAACTTGGAAATTAAGTGTAGTGGCGCCATCTGTGGTCGAGTATTTGAACTGTATTCAGAACAACAACGATTATTTGGGTTGCATTTTGAAAGGCGCTGCGAGCAATTGCAGCATGTGTAGTAATGGCGCGAAATTTAAAATTCTAATTTCAATAGTCTTAAATTACATTTGTTCTGTTGTCGAGTATTTGAACTTGGAAATTAAGTGTAGTGGCGCCATCTGTTGTCGAGTATTTGAACTTCATTCAAACGATTATTTGGGTTGCATTTCGAAAGTATGCTACAGCTGCAGAACCTATTGTTATTCTCAAACTTTCTCGAATATCCTAGAGCCTAGCTCTCTGAATATATATAAGAGCCCGGTGTCAGCCGTCAGAGTTAGTTCGATTTGAACAGTGAAACAAGCGATTTCGAAACGAAAAGGAAAGAAGTTATCTGTGAGTCTTTATTTTGAAGTATCACATGTGAGTATTTTTAATAGTGTGTTTAATTAATTCTGATGGTTTTTTTTTTTTAATTGTAATTTCCTTAACCTTCAAGCAGTCGCGCGACGTTGAATCGTTGCCTTCTATATACTTTTCGCCGTAAACAAAATATCGCGCAACCGCTTGAAAGTTAAATAATTTTTTTTCTTTGTCTCAACGTACTCCACGTTTACGTAACAATATATTCATTATATATAATAAAACTAAGTTGATAAAATTTGCGTGCCGATAAAACTTAAAAAGGAGTCCCGGCACGATAAAGGGACTTATATAGTGTGATAGCCCTTTATCCCCCCTCGAACAAGAATATGTCCGTTTTAACCTAAAGGGCGTGTTTTTAAAGAAATAAAGGCTTTTCCAACCCTTCAACTTGGAAATTAAGTGTAGCGCCATCTGTTGTCGCGTATTTGAACTTTATTCAGAACAACAACGATTATTTGGGTTGCATTTCGAAAGGCGCTGCGAGCAATTGCAGCATTTGTAGTAATGGCGCGAAATTTAAAATTCCAATTTCAATAAAGTCTTAAATTACATTTGTTCTGTTGTCGAGTATTTGAACTTGGAAATTAAGTGTAGTGGCGCCATCTGTTGTCGAGTATTTGAACTTCATTCCGAACAACGATTATTTGGATTGCATTTCGAAATTATGCTACAGCTGCAGAACCTATTGTTATTCTCAAACGTTCTCGAATATCCTAGAGCTCTCTGAATATATATAAGTGCCCGGTGTCGCCCGCCAGAGTCAGATAATGAATGGTATTCTTTGCACAACTTTTTATCTACACTATTTATATTATTATACAAAGAGGTCAAATTTGTTTGTTTGTATGTAGGGGGTAATCTCTGGAACTACTGAACCGATTCTAAAAATCTTTCTTTAATAGAAAACTACGCTATCCCAAGTGACATGACTACTTTTTATTCCGGAAATGTATACGTTTCCCGAGGGAACAGTGAAAACCGAATTCCGCGTGGACGAAGTCGCGGGAAAAAAGCTAGTAAATAAATAAAAAAACCACGCGATTTGCAAGCGCCATCTATTGATAGTCTGTTTAACTACGTAGTGATGACCACAGACTACTTAGAAGATACTACGTATGTGATGATGCTGACAATTGTCAACAGATGGCGCTGCGCGTCGGGTAGGCTAGGTAGTGGCGTACACGTTTTACCAAAAAAAAAAATGTCATCCAGGTACTATTGTATAAATAGGCAATGTCTTAGTACAATTATCTCTCAAAAATAAATATCTTTTACTAATAATACTTACTTGCATTTACTTATTTTCACTTTATAATATGTTATTAATACTATCCGGTGTTTGATAACGTGCGAAAATTCACACGTATAGACCTAGATTATGTTCTGACTGATAACCTACATATATATAAAAATTGGTCAACATTGGTTAAGATTTAAGGGGTCGATATCATTAGGTTCACACTCCTCTTTAGGGAACAGATTCTGTGGTGACAATAAAATCGAGTGGTGCTCCACGCGTAGTCGCGGGCAATAATTATGCGTTATAAATTATAACACATAAAGATTTTACATAGAAAACGGATATGAAGCGATCAACTTCCTAGTTTTATACTCTCAAATAATATGCTACTGACAGCTACTGTTTGCTCCCTGAATAATTTAACATGCATATGCAGACGGCAGTTTCGGAAAATTCCCGGTAGTTTCATGTAGTTTGGTCTCACAGTTTATACGTACCTATGATATTAATATCTCAGTAAAAACACTTTTTCAATATGTTTCGCCATAAATTGAAAGGCAATTTATGACAGTTGTAGAAAACTTATAAAACTTTTTCCCAATCATAATTAGGTACGAATTCTTCTTATCCCAAAATATAATAAAAAATTGTACGATAAGTTACTTACTTTACGTGGCAAATCCGTAAATTACAGGAAGTTTATAATCATATTGACAGATTGAGGTGTACATCACTTTTTGACCACACTAATAAATGAGAAAATTTGTGTGTGTGTAAGTATGTTTGCTACTCCTTTACTCTTCCGTTGAATGTTCCGAAATGTAACGGTTTAACGTTTAACGAAATTAACTTTTTTTAAGTAACGGATTAGCGATTAACGAAGTTAACTATTTGACTCACGGTGCCCAGCTATGCCGAATTCCATGCCAATGAAGTCGCGGGTACAAGATACCATCAATAAGTGCACTAAGGAGGGATTTTTGAAAGGGGTGAAAAGGGGTGATAAAGTTGGTATGGAAAATACCGCGGGCGAAGCTGTAGCGGGTCCACTATTATGTCATATAGTGGAATGAACAAAGAAGCATAAAAAGTTACTCGTATCATCCTATAACTAATATAAGGGAGTACGAGCCCTCATAAAACAAACCTCTACAAGCACTTGAACGATGTCCACTCTATGTAATGGACCGTTTACAACCACTTTGTATACAGGTTGTGTACAACGAGGTTTTATATGTTTTCGATGTGGAATACATCTTTGTTTTCGACACAATACAAATACAATTCGTTTACTGGGGTGTAACTTCAGCGTAACCTACTTTATGGCGGAAATGGTTGAAATAGTTTTGATTGTTTACTTTTTAGGGGAACCCTAAAAAGTACACAATTAAAGTACCTCAAAAGGAAAAAACGAAACCCTTATAGGATCACTCGTGTGTCTGTCTGTCTGTCCGTCTGTCACAGTCAATTTGCTCCGAAACTACTGGACCGATTGAGTTGAAATTTGGTATTCATATGTAAATTGGTGACCGCAACACGCACGCGTGACGTAAATATATGAATTTTAAACATAGGGTCCAGTTTTTGGGGGTAAATTAGAAAATTAATATAAAAAATTATGCCACCTATATCGTGTGACATATCAAATGAAAGGGCTTATTGTAAGGATCTTAAATTTATATTTTTTTGAATTTTAAGTAAAATAGTTTAGAAGTTATTCAGATAAATAGACGAAAAATGACCATTTATTTCCGAAACTACAGGGGCCAAAATTTTGAAAAAATACAGAAAATAGATCTTTACCTATAGATTACAGGAAAACCTATAAGAAGTCTATGGTATGTAAAGTAACCTAGTAAATTTCAGATAATCATGAATGGAACGGAACCCTCTCCACGCGAGTTTAACTCGCATTTGTCCGGTTTTTGATGTTTAGACTATCTTAAATTACTTTGGTAATAAAGGTGATATTATCTAAGTATATATATAAAACAGTACCGTGACTCACTTATAGACAACGCACAGCCTAAACGGGTGGTCCTAGAGGTTTGAAATGTGGAGGAGACATTCCTCGAGTACCCAAGAGGTGCAATATGGAGAGATTTTTTTAAATTCCATGCCTAAAGTGGCGGAAATGGGTGATAAAGTTTGTATTTGGAAAAGTTAGACAGTTAAAATTTTCACAGATGATGTATTTCTGTTGCCGCTATAACAACAAAATAAATACTAAAAAACAGAATAAAAGAAATATTTAAAGGGGCTCCTATACAACAACGTGATTTTTTTGCTCGTTTTTGCTCAATATTGATTACGGCAACAGGTAGACGCTTGAAATATTCTCAATTTTTTTTGTTATATATTCACTTTAAAAATAAATAATTAAATTAAAACAAAACAAATATTTAAGGAGCCTCCCATACAACAAACTTGATTTTTTTTGCTTGTTTATAGATAACTAGCTTTAGCCCGCGACTTCAATCACGTGGAATTCGGTTATAGTTATTCCCTCGGGAACTTTGTAATTTTCCGGGATAAAAAGTATCCTATGTTACTTCTAATACTTCCAAGAATATAGTATGTACAAAGATTCATGATGATCGGTTAAGTAGTTTTCGCGTGAAAGCGTAACAAACAAACTTACGTTCACATTTATAATATTAATAAGAATGGTACAGAATCCTTCGTGCGCGAGTCCAACTCGCACTTATCCCGGTTTTTTTACGTTTTTTTTTTAAATTATCGATCCTGTATGGTATACGCAATACGAACATCCCAATTAAATATCATATATTTGAACTATAACTAAAAACCGGTCAAGTGCGAGTGAAACCCGCGTGGAGAGGGTTCCGTTCCATACATGATGAACTGCAATTTCCTATGTTACTTTAAATACCATAGACTTCTTATAGGTTTTCCTGTAATCTATAGATAAAGAACTATTTTCTGTATCTTTTTTCAAAATTTTAGGCCCGGTAGTTTCGGAAATAAAATAAAAAAAAATAAAAAAAATGTTCATTTATTTAGGTATAAACCCATTAACAATTAATTACATGAATTGCACAATAAATTATTAAATTAAATTATATTAAATTACATTACATTATATTAAAAACAAATTGAATTCCTATTTCGACATATTATATTTTAAATTTAAATTTTAAATATTGAGCCCTCGCTCGTGAAGTAGCACGTAGTGCATACCGTCCTCACAATATTATTGGCCGATGCGCTCACTCTCGCAACAAAGGACCAATGCCTTTTCCGCATTATGGCGAAGAAGTCGTCCACTCTATTCGCGGCAAACATGCCCGACGCACTACACCGCCACGGCAGCCGCAGCATAGCACGAAACGCGTTGTTGTACTGTACTCTGAGTCTGTTGAAAGCTCGCTTAGTATACTGATACCACAACTGACTAGTGTAGAACGCCTGGCAGTAAGCCCCGAATAGGGTTATTTTTACTGAGTCTGAGCAGTGAGTGAATCGGCGCGCCAACATATTACTTTTCATAGCTATGGCCCGTCGCTGACGCTCGAGATCCTCGTCGTCTTTCAGTTTCTCCGTAAGTATATGCCCTAGGTACTTAAAGCTTGATACAATGTTCAACTCAGTGCCATTCAATGTAACAGGCGGGACGGCATCCGGTCCTCTGCCATACTTAAAAACCATTAATTCCGTCTTTTTTACATTGTAGTTGAGGCCATGCGATGCTGCATATCGTTCACATATGGAAACAAGTATCTGGAGACCAGCGATAGAGGGGCTCAGCAGTGCCATGTCATCTGCATAGCTCAGGTTGTTGACGCATACGCCCGCTATGTGGCATCCAACCGCGGCTCTACTGAGCTCCTCCATCAGGTCATTGACATACAGATTGAACAGAACCGGCGAAGTCAGTCCACCTTGTCTAACCCCGCAGTTCAATCTATATGGATCGGAATTGGAGTCTCCCCACCCAACACTATTAACTTGGTTCCCGTACCAGTATCTCAACAAACAAGCTACTTGTCTCGGTACGCCCGCTTTTGACACTTTATCCCACAGTATATCGTAGTTAATTGTATCAAAAGCGCGGCTCAAATCTAAGGGGGAATGGTCAATTTTCACCTGTTTTCCTAAATAACATCTGAACTATTTTCATTAAAATTAAAAAAAAAATGCTTTAAGATCTTCACAGCCAAGCCTTTCATTTGATATGTCACACGATTTCAGTTGCACAATTTTTTGTTTTAATTTTCTAATTTATCCCCCAAAAGTGGGCGCCATGTTCATAATTAATTAATTTACGTTACGCAACCCTGTTGCGGTCACCAATTTACATTATGTATACCAAATTTCAAATCAATCGGTCCAGTAGTGTCGGAGCAAATTGGCTGTGACAGACGGACAGACAGACAGACAGACACACGAGTGATCCTATAAGGGTTCCTTTTTTCCTTTTGAGGTACGGAACCCTAAAAACTGCTAAGTGCAACGCGCTTAGTATCACTTAGCCACGTTTAAGTTAGGGCACGGCAGTCGGTAATATATCGATGTGTGGCTAGTTATTGGCTTTATCAGTATTGTGACAAAATGTATCTTTGCTTACTCTGTTTTATACCGATAGCATTTGCACGCCGGTCGCCTTGCCATTCAAACGATGCAATCTGGTCTATATTAAAGTCATACATATACAATGTACCGATTTGCATACCCCATATTAAAGCGAGAATTGAAGACTGAAATTATTTGAATAAATCACGGAAAACACGGAGTACCAGCAAAGTACCAATTTGGCTTGTCTAAAACTTTACTGCTACATACAACCGAGACTTATTTGAAAATAAATAACAGCTTTGTAAATTATAGACATGTGATTGCTTTGACTTGTTCGATGTTAGCAAACAATTTGCAAGCTCTGTCCGAAATAAGTCGCTTGGTTGATATTAACAATAATTTGTTTATTTCTAGCCCTCCCATTTTTATTGTGAATACGAGTAAGTAAAATACCTACAGATATAGTGAATAATATGTTTCCATCGGTAAAACTCGGATCTCAATCGGAAGACGACGGGACCCGAAGTGTCAATTAATTATTGTATTAAATAAGTGACATGTTTATATTCATTAATATGAAAGTATATTATTTACTGTCAAATGTCAAAATGAAAAATGACAGCATGGTATGATGGATACTGGCCCCCAATTCTCGATGCATTCGAGATAATCTCAAATGCGAAATTAAACGTCAGATTCATACAGTTGTGTCAAATGACTGTATGCACTGACGTTTAATCTCGATTGTGAGATTATCTCGAATGCATCGAAAATTGGGGGCCTGCTGAAGCTAATTGGGACAGCACGATAATACGAACTTTTCCGATAAAACACGATGGAAACTAATTATGCACTACATCTGCACCTACTTCAATTTCACACGTTATGAGAAAGAAAATAAAAGATAGTTTTAAAAAAACTGCAAAGATAATTCTAGAACATTCAAAAGCCCACTTATTAGGTTATAAGATCAATTTCTTTCAACAAAGAAACTTAGAGCTCCCATTTTTCTTCTAATTGGGACTAAGTGTCAATAACAAGGTTCGTAGATAAATTATGTTACGACTTGGCCCGTTTTTTACCTAATAAATGATCTTGTTTTGTGTCGTTCTAATCACCATTATTATCAAATATTGATGATATTGATATTGAAATATTTTGATACTAAAAAAGTACCTATACAAAGTAAAGTAGATAACTAAAAACCGACGGCGACGTTAAAGCATTTTTGATCCTAGTATGACGCACCGTTAGAATTATTATATAGCCTATGACACTGGGACGCTATCCACGAATGATATGATACCCCATTTATTAAAATCCGTCCAGTAATTCAGGAGCTTAAATGTAACATCTGAATTCTGGTCACATACGTATTTATGTGCATAAGTAGCAGTGCAGTAAGTTTGCGCACGAAATATTCTTTCCATATACTCGTATATCGGTACGATATATTAGGATCCCTAGCTAAATTATTTTTTGTACAGAAATACTTGAAGGGCTGGGGTAGGACACAGGCAACTTTTTATCACGGAAAAATGCACAGTTCCTGAACAGAAGGTATCGATAAAAGAATTCCATACGGACGAAGTACTGGGCAAAAGCTATTGTCAAATATACCTGCGCCTCTATTCGGGAACGCTAAGTGATTCTGTAGCGACTCGTAAGCCAGATTTCTCATCCCACTCTGCCGCATGACGCGTAATGCGTAAGAGCGAGATGAGAAATCTGGCTTACGAGTCGCTACAGAATCACTTAGCGTTCCCGAATGAGGCGCCTGGTATTCGAAATTTCCTGAACGATATCGCAAGTTGTTTTGCTAAGATTATGAAGATTTTATTATCTTGACAAGAAAGGCCGCATTGTCAAACCATCACGATATTTATCTAAAGTCTGTTCGCCGAGAGTTGATAAATATTATGTTATCGTTTCGAAATAGCGACTGTCGCTTAACTATCGCAAACTGTATGACGGGCGTCGCTTATCTTCGCGCGCACCGAGTTTCGTGGTACGAGGGACGCAGATGTTGTCAAATGCAGTAGCGCCGGGCGGACGGCGGTGAAAAAAAAAAACCGGACAAGTGCGAGTTAAACTCGCGTGGAGAGGGTTCCGTTCCGTACATGATTATCTGCAATTTACTAGGTTACTTTAAATACCATAGACTTCTTATAGGTTTTCCTGTAATCTATAGGTAAAGGACTATTTTCTGTATTTTTTTCAAAATTTTAGCCCCGGTAGTTTCGGAAATAAGGGGGGGGGAATGGTCAATATTCGCCTATTTTCCTAAATAACTTCCAAACTATTTTACGTAAAATTCAGAAAAAAATATATTTTAAGTCCTCATAATAAGCCCTTTCATTTGATATGTCACACAATATAGATTGCATAACTTTTTTTTTAATTTTCTGATTTACTTCCCAAAAGTGGCCCCCATGTTTAAAATTCATATATTTACGTCACGCGTCCGTGTTGCGGTCACCGACTTACATATGTATACCAAATTTCAGCTCAATCGGTCCAGTAGTTTCGGAGCAAATTGGCTGTGACAGACGGACAGACAGACAGACAGACAGACAGACAGACGCACGAGTGATCCTATAAGGGTTTCGTTTTTTCCTTTTGAGGTACGGAACCCTAAAAATTTGCTTTCTTCATATACACAATTGCCATATTGCAAATTAATGTCTTATATGTGGGTGTCAAATGTCATATAAATCTGCACTGGCCGAAAAGAAACGAAAAAGAAAAATATATATAACATGTTTAAAACGCGTTGAGTATTGATATGACGTGTCTTGTGTCTTTCTATAATATATCATTGGCTTCGAGTGTGTGGATTGGGTGTTCGCGGGTTGCTTTATATTTATACAGTGAGGCTATTCAATATTAATTTTATATGAAAAAAATACAATATTCCCTTTACTTTTTTATTATCATCGGTAAAAATAATTAGCGGGCCGCTATTGGTAATGAGTTAAGAAGTCCTGATTTTTAGGGTTCCGTGCCTCAAAAAGAAAAAAGGAACCCTTATAGGATCACTCGTGTGTCTGTCTGTCTGTCCGTCTGTCACAGCCAATTTGCTCCGAAACTACTGGACCGATTGAGTTGAAATTTGGTATTCATATGTAAGTTGGTGACCGCAATACGGACGCGTGACGTAAATATATGAATTTTAAACATAAAGGCCACTTTTTGGGGGTAAAATAGAATATAAAAAAAAGTTATGCCACCTATATCGTGTGGCATATCAAATGAAAGAACTTATTGTGAGGATCTTAAATATATTTTCTTTTGAATTTTAAGTAAAATAATTTAGAAGTTATTGAGGAAAATAGGCGAAAAATTACCATTCCCCCCCCTTATTTCCGAAACTACTGGGGCTAACATTTTGAAAAAAATACAGAAAATAGACCTTTGCCTACAGATTACAGGAAAACCTATAAGAAGTCTATGGTATTTAAGGTAACCTAGTAAATTTCAGATAATCATGTACGGAACGGGACCCTCTCCACGCGAGTTTAACTCGCACTTGTCCGGTTTTAACCTTTTGTATCAACTCTCGGCGAACAGACCTTAGGCAATGTCGAATAGAGGCCGAGAACTGGTTTTAAATACCTGCGTTGTTTGGCTTACAAACATTTATTTTCAGTTCAAAACTTATAATTGATTTAACACCCACTTCTTTTTCCATCAATCAACCACTTATTTATTTGCGTCAAGTACAAATTATACACGCAAATGTAAACATTTTAATTGCTTGTAAAGGTTAAGGAAAAGTGGGTGTTGTTTTGATAGCAAAATGTAATGAAAACACGCAGTGAACGAAAAAGCTGTTTTTGTAAACAGGAAAACACAATGAACTGCAGTTTTCACAAAGCAAAATAATTTTTCACGTAGCAACATTCTGATAAAGATTAATTTCAAAAAATCGTAATTAAAAACGTTTATTCAGCAAATAAACTAACTCATCGAACTAATTCATCGAACGTGGCCACAAGTAGTCTTGTGGCTCTGCCCACCCCATTAGGGATTTCGGGCGTGATGCTATGATGATGATGATGATGATGATTCAGCAAATTGGCCACCAGCGGGCTTATTATTCGTCACAAGAATTACCTACTTAAAATATAATAGGTGGAAACCCCACGCGAGGTTAACGCAGATTGGGGACTTTACAACCATCTTTGAATTACTTTGCTGATTGTGGGCTGCCTCTCGATGATTTCTCTCACCGCAATACTCGTGGTAAATGCTGCACATGAGATACGAACATCTTAGCTCGTTTACATACAGCCGAAGTGAGTAAGGAAGTGGGCATGGAGTGGACAGCGCGAGTATGTAAATGGGTCACTTCTCCTGCTCCTGCCGCTGCTAATCGCGTTGCCCATGTAGTAGAAGTGGGCAGGGAAGTGGGCATGGAGTGGGCATGGAGTGGGCAGCGCGTGTATGTAAATGGGTCACTTCTCCTGCTCCTGCCGCTTCTAATCGCGTTGCCCGTGCAGCCGAAGTGAGCAGGGAAGTGGGCATGGAGTGGGAAGCGCGAGTATGTAAATGGGTTACTTCTCCTGCTCCTGCCGCTTCTAATCGCGTTGCCCATGCAGCCGAAGTGAGAAGGGAAGTGGGAATGGAGTGGGCAGCTAGGGTATGTAAACGGGTCTCTTCTCCTGCTCCTGCCACTGCTACTCGCGTTGCCCATGCAGCCGAAGTGAGCAGGGAAGTGGGCATGGAGTGGGCAGCACGAGTATGTAAATAGGTCACTGCTCCTGCTGCTGCTACTCGCATTACCTGTCTCTCCCGAAATTAGCCGTTTTCGTCAAGAAGTCAAACGCGGGCAGCGCGAGTACGAGTTAGTGTTGACATGCTGCTCTCTCGCTAGCATAGCCTTGGAATTCTCCAACTTGCGCAGCGGCTGATCAGCGATGAGGAACACATTCTAATTTAGACCGAATGCCTTTGTTCTTATAGTATAAATTCATAGTTTCGTTTATCTGCTGATCAGTATTTGCAAACGTTAGAGAATCTCACTTAGAAGGCAGAACGCCGCAGCTGCTGCTGTTTCGAAATCCACTATTGCCACCAGTCAAGCACGCAGCAAACACCCACTCACTGCCTTCGAAGGTAGTATGTGGGAATTATTCCTGGGAGCGCAAGCAGCAGTGGCAGTGGCTGCATGTAAATGAGATATCAGAGGTGCGAGCCGGGATCACTCTCAACCCTCTGCACGAGAAGACCACTAGGCCATCTCTGCACTGAGAGCTATGGGTAACTGGTTCTGGTAAAGAGAGCGTCGGTGGCCTAATGGCTAAGGATGTCGACTCGTGATCGTGAGGTCCGAGTTCGAATCCAAGTGGTTGCCATGTACCAATGAGTTTTCTAACTTCCGGTAAGGGTCTGAGCATACGGTGGAAAGGGCCGCTAGCGGACCACTCCTGCCGAGGCCAGCACTAGCCAAAACCGAAGGGCTGCCACAGTAGATCAGCAATGGTCGAAGCGGCACATGTATGGCCCAATTAACCTCCAATAATAATAACTGGTTCTTTCTAAGGATTTCCTTATTCCGGAGTATACGTACAACTCCTCGTTTTATGGCCTGAAATAGCTTGAATGTGTTTTAAAGAACTAAGCCCGGCGCTAAGCCGTGGCACCCCCTTGAGGCTCGCCTTGTTTAACTGAGTTAAACTTACCATTAATATTAAATTCCAAGATTTCGCACAGGGAATTCAAGCCTGCCTCATGATTTATTCGTGTTCAGCGATTTTCGTTTCTTGGGTTACTTTTAAAATGACTTGAAAACTGATGACATTGGGCCCAATGTGAAACGGTGTCGCATACATTTAAAATTTTTAAATTCCCTAAACTTAAATAAAATGTGAAACGTCAAACTCGATTTTGAATAGCACGAAGCTGTCAAAATCGGGTGTCATGTTCCTAATTTCAAGTTTAGCTACTTTTAAATTTAGGGAACATACTTCCGAATTGGCCCCGTTTTATAATAAGTACTAATAATATAATATTTAAGTTAACATAAAAAGTTATTTTAAATTCACAACATTTTTTGTATATAGTGTAAAATAGTGCTTGTTAAAGCGTAGAATTTTTAACTCCATTTGTCAGAACTTTATCTACTTGCATTGATAATATTAACGACCATTCAAATTGACCTTCGATTAGTGACATATATGTGTAAGTTGAAGACTCAGCTTGTTGACGGAAACTTAACTATTTATAGAGTTTGTGAATTCGGCTGTAATTTTTAAATAATAATTATTGTTTCGAATTCATTTATTGTGTGCCGTGAGACACATTATAGAGATAAAAGATTAACTGATCAGAGATGGCCAAAGGTGTCTTATTATTATTACTGCTGGTTGACTAGGCCATATATGTACCGTTTCAACCATTGCTGAAATTGCTGATCTATTTTGGCGCCCTATCTTTATAGTTCACTGCTTAAACCCCTTGCATCCACGAAGTTCCAGATGCTTTGGGCAGTGAGATCTTGTATCTCTTCGAAGTGCATAATTTGTGTTTCACACTCCAACCTAGCTTGCCCAGGGCTCCTCTCTGGGAGCTCCTTACCTCTCACCACCAATCTACCAGCTCACTGTGAGCTGTTATCCTTCCGACCTTTCTTCTGTTACTCAGGTACAAGCGGTTTATATGAATGAAAATATTTATTTTGCAAGTAGGCCACATGGGCTCTTTCACGTGTCTGAAGCTACCAGCGCTTCGAAAGGTGACATCTGCTGAGAAGAAACGCCGCAAGTAACTCAGCAGTAAGTCTTTATTTTCCAACTTCGACATTAGAGTTCTATCTAAAACTAACACATAAAAAATACAACAAACAAGCCTAATGGGTACAAATTAATTATAATAACAAATTAAAAAAAAACAATTAGAATTAAACATTTCATGTCCTAATAATACAAATAACGAATATGAAAATTTATATAATTTATATTAAAGAGAACACTATGGCACTACTATTAAAATAATCCAATGTAACGTAATGCAAATGTGTAATTAATTATTAATGATGACAAAAATGATACTATATTAATTTTAATTGCAATAAATATTGACAATGTATGTTTAATACAAAATAAATAAATATCAATATCAAATATGAAGTCTCTCTAGTCAGGTTCAGATAACGCATAAAACTAATAAATTAAAAACTAACAATTTTAAAATGTCCTTACGATCATGAACCTTACGGACCCCACAGACAGCACCCGTTCACGAGTATGACGCGTATCTCAGCCATCGTCTCCCTCAACCATGTTTTAGGGAAGGTGGCGACCCGATATAATAAAACAAAATAAAAAATTACCACACCTGTCAATAAAAGCGTATAGATGAAATAACTTTTTTAATTAAAAAAAAGTTTATGATGCGCCATTCATACGATTTGGGTGGGTAAAACCAATTAACTCGAAACATCCCTGGGTGCTTTTTTATTTTCATGGACTGGACGGACGAGGTATGCTGGTAACTTTCCCTTAACGTAAAAACATATCTAAATTTAATTTAATGTTTTTGTGGAGGCATCCCTTTGTCACCTATAAACATATTGTTTCGAATTTTGAGTCAGAAATTAATTACCATAGTTATAAAATTGTACAGCATAGCGCTCAAGAACTCTAACGTTGATTATCCATAATGTTACAAATTATAATTTTTCAATTATCTTATCGGCATAACGATAATTGATCGATCGATCAATTTTGTGCCGTGTGGTGCCGGCTAAGAATAGCATCACCCCATCTCCTCCCGTGGGTGTCGTAAAAGGCGACAGAGGGACCAACCGAAGGATGGGCAGCAGCGTCCTTCGAGCACTATCACGACCAACTGCGGTCGCCCACCCGCCTGCCAAGCGTGGCGACTATGGCAAATCCCCCCATTTTTGGGGGAGGCCTATGTCCTGCAGTGCATGTTTTATGGCTGATGATGATGATGATCATAACGATAATTATTTAGAAATAATTTGCGGCATTTCAAAGTACTAATTCTTTTCACTCATACCGTTTGATTGCCTAAAATTCATTAAAGCGAGCGAGCGCAGCAGCAAGTGAAGAAATCTGCTCAATAAATAATAAATCCGGGGACAATCTTTACACAAATCGATCTAGTCCCAAAGTAAGCTCTAAAGGCTTGTGTTATGGGTACAGACGACGATACACATACTTATATAGAGAAATAAATACTTCAATACATAGGAAACATCTAAGACTCTGGAACAAACATTCGTGCTTATTACACAAATATTTGGCCTTACCGGGATCGAACCCGGGACGCTAGCTTCGGAGGCAGGGTCACTATCCGATAGGCTAACTGCGTCGTCAAGTGTTAAAATAACTTTGTTAGGTAAGGTTCAGAAGGCTAAGGCGGGAGCTTCGCTGCATTACGCTCCCGCCTTATTAATATTTTATAAATGTTTATTGCGAATACCAGAGATTCATATAGAAATAAGAAAATAAATTATTCGTATAATTAAATTTCAAGTGTGTCATGATTAGTAAGACACACCAAAACTAAAGAAAAATGCTATGAAGTATTGTTAGTATTCTTTAGCCTTAGCTGCTGATTGAGCGAGCGCAGCGAGCGAACAAGTCTGCCCAATGCAAAACCGGGTTTCTCAGTTTGATTCAGACTTAGTCTTCGTTGTTAAGTTTTTTATATGCCCACAGAACTATTACTGCTAATCTTATTTTACTTTTAAGTTTAAGTCTATGAAGTAATATTATTACGTTTAACATTATTAAGTGTAATAAATTAAAAGTTGTGAGTATATTTTTTATGAATTTCGACAAAACGACCAGCAAAAATCGGAACTCCAAATTATACCTTTTAGGTAATATTAGAATTTAAACATTATGACTAACACTAATTATGATGAAAAACGTTATGGACTGTAAAAATCGGTACTATAGAGGTAACAACCTATGGGAGACAATACAGAACCTTTTGTGGAATATCTACTTTAATAAAAATTGTAATTAGATAATGTAAAATACAGCAACATTGAACCGAAAGAAAGAAACTAAGTTTAAAAAAGTTATGAACGCAGGTCTAGAATACTAATAAAGCTAAGTCCATTTCGAATCTCATTACAACAGGTGCGCAGCATAATAAATCTTTATTAAAACCTGGCGAATGTTCCGAGACTCAAATTATCACAATAATAAGGGAAAGTATTTTGTATTCTATGCCGCTAGTCCACACAAACTTCAACTAATAAAAAATCAGTAAACGTTAACAAAGATCCTCTATATTAAAATAATAATAATAATAATAATAATAATTCTTTATTTCGGACAACTAAGATCCATAAATATTGGACTAAGATTCATAATGGATCTTATGAACAAACGGAAAGACAAAAGCCAGCCAAGTGGATGTCAGACTGTACGTTACATTAAGCACAGTCCAGTCTGACTCGGGTTCCGTACTCCGTAGTTTGCCATTTCGCGTTAATCTTCTTTACAAAGTCACAGTTAATAGATAATAGTACTAACGTACAGAAGAATCACTCTCTAACAAAAACGGTGTTTAGGTACGAAAATATGCCTAATCATGCCTTCTCTCTCCGTCGCATAAGACGTGCTTTTTCGTGTACGCTAGGGTTGTCAGTTTTTATCCGCGTCATCCAACGACAATCACGCGCGAATCGCCCAGCGAGTGAGCGAACGGCAACCTACTGCGATTTACACCTCCGAGCAACGCGACGGCCGAGCGTACCTAAAGTGTGGAGTGAAAGCCACCTGACAAAGTCTATGCCGCAGTCGGTGATGTAGATGTACAACGCATTTGAACAGATTTTTTCAGAATGTACTTATTACCAAGTTGGTTGCATATAACTCATGAACGTTTTCATTTTAACTTCTGAATGAATTAGAAGAATCGATCCGACCATTACCTCGATTAAAATGAATTATGGTCTTAAAGCCACTCCATTTCCAACATACTTAAGCCACTATAAACTACGGAAAGTAAAGAACTGACCCTTTTTTACATCATTAAATTTTATTATTTTTAAAGTAAAGATACGTAATGGAATAAGGTTATTTATTGTGTGGCAGTCGGTAAAGCACGCACGCTTCTTTCAACTTAAATATTCTTGTCAAGTTACATTGCGAGGAAGAACTTTGGAGAAGTTATTCCAAAGCAAAATAAGTAATCACAATGCGTAGGAGATGTAAAATTATTCCGAACAGTAAGTAATTTTATACATTTGTTAATTGTAAAAAAATAGTAAAAATACTGCTACATGTACCTAACATGTTTTACGAATATTATATTTGAAATTAAGGGCCAAATGAGCAATGTTTTTCTAAGGCAAGAGTTTTAATATTTTCATTAGCAAATTGAGTTTTACGTAGAAATGCCATAGGAGTGACTTTGTTGAATTATTATTTTAAGTAATAAATATAATATATGGGGTTTGAAGGTCGTAATCTATAGGATTAAAGTATGCATGAATTGGTTTCGGGAAACGATGCATGTAAATCTATTTTAAGTTTCCTAAGTGAAAATACTTACGAGGAGTGTGAACCTACGGCTTTTCATACAAAAGGCGATAACGATTTCCACCGCTTAAATGTTAACCGATGTTGACCAAATTTTGATAGGTTGTCAGTCAGAACAAAATCTAGGTCTATACGTTTTGGTTTTTTCACTATAATGAGTAAATTCAGTTTTATTGAGCTTCGTCGCCATTGAGGGCGAAGATGTCGCTCCATTATGCCAGCCAAACAAATTCCATTGCTCATCTCCTGGCGAGGCCTAGTCGCACTAACTTAAATAATGCCTTGGCCTCATCCAATGTTGGAAAAGCCAGCGCACTATTGCAGCCACCGACGTCACTAAACAAATTGGTATTGTATTTTAATCGATACCTGAATGACTGGTTCCGCACACACTATTAGTATTCTCATATAAAACGAATTTCGGTGATTACATGACTTTGTTAATCTTTAATCAATATTCAAAAAACGTATAGACCTAGATTTTGTCTTGACTGAAAACCTATTAAAAATTGGTCAAAATCGGTTAATATTTAAGGGGTGGAAATCTTTATCGCTCTTTGTATGAAAAGGGTGATTTTTGCCGTTGGTTCAGTCCTCTGCCGGAGGTTATATTTTTTGCTAATAACTACTGTAAGACTTTAAAAAAAAAAGATGAATAACCGGCTATGTGCGTGCATGGGTCATGCCCGCACATAGCCGGTTATTCATCTTTTTTTTTTAAAGTCTTCAAAAGTCGTCAAAAGATTTTCTTGGTAAGACTTTTAAAAAAAAAGATGAATAACCGGCTATGTGCGTGCAAGACCCATGCACAACATAGCATCCATTGATGATATTGTCGTTATAGATTTTTCAAGAGCAGGCTTGGACATGTTACTCGCCTATAAACCAAATAAGCCTACTCAGTAATTTTCCTATTAACTCTCAGAAGAGTTATTTTCCAGATTTTTGAATTTATAGTTTTGGTTTTAGGGAGACGACGCACTCTTACAGAAATGACACTTTTACAGTTTAATATACCATTCGAGGTTATATTAGGTCCTTACATATGAAATTGGCGTTTTGTACGGGAGGAATATAAGGTAATTTTTCTTTTTGTAAAATATATTTAATTAATGCACCGTTGTCATCTATGCACTTTTGCCATCTCATAGGTAGTTCATTGATCCCTTTATTAAAAAACACATGGGGGCGAGAATCAATTAACTCTTTGAAGGCGGTTTGGACTGCCGCATCGGCGTTGAATTTTTTTCCTTGTAAGAAGTTGTCCAAATTCCGCAAAAAATGGTAATCTGTTGGAGCAAGGTCCGGGGAGTACGGTGGATGTCGCAGAAATTCCATTTGTATCTCATGTAACTTAGTGGTTGCTTTTTTGTGCAGTGTGTGGTCTTGCGTTGTCGTGAAGCAGCAGTGGCCTAGAGCGATTGACCAATCTCGGTTGTTTAGCAGCTAGTTCTTCCTTTTGCTTCAAGTGGATTAATACAGTTTTATCACTTATCCCAAAGCCTGCAGCTATCTCTGAATTGCTTTGTGATGGATCCGCTTCCACAATAGCCTTTATTTCTTCATTTTCCACTTTGGTCTCCGGCCGTCCACGGGGTTGGTTCTGAAGGTCGAAATTTCCAGAACGAAAACTTTGAAACCAAAAACGTGCCGTGCTTTCTTTTGCGACACCAGCGCCGTACACATCATTAATCCTTCGAGCTGTTTCTGCAGCACTGGTGCCACGGTAGAACTCTTACTCGTAAATATACCGATATTTCATGTTTTCCATTGTGCGGTAATAAGCGACGCCAAAGAAAAAAATAATGAAGAAAAAACTAACGAATAACTGTTTTCAAAACTCAAATGTACCAGCTAAATGAATTTATAAATGTGAATTTGGAAATCTTACCCAAAGAGGAGATATTTCAGATCAAAGTGGTCAGTACGATAAAACGCTAATTTCATATGTAAGGACCTAATACAAGAAACACTTTTTATCTTTGACTTTTTTTTGCATGAAAGATACCATAGAGAAATGGTGATATTATTGGACGTTTCGCACGGGACATTAAAATTAAATTATGAGAAAATGGACATGGTGAAACTATGCGGGTTCCTAGTTTGACTACGGAACGGTAAATAACGAAGTAAGGTCCTATCTCCCGAAGAACAAAAATACGGACGTGGAATTAAATTAATTAGGCCATATTTTGTGCTACACGGAAAAGGGAACGGCTTTTAAATAAAAGAAAGAGAGAAAAATGGCAGAAAAATCCGCAAAATGGCCACTTACTCTGCACTTTTGCTCGACATATTTTCATACAATAAAACGAATCTACCAGTGTTTTTTGCTTTTTTGATTACGTAGACTATGCTGGCTGCCGTCCTTCATAATATATTAAAAAACGAAAACTTGCCTCTGTCGTAATATTTTTTGTCGATAAACGTTTAGACAATGATTAAGATAATTATTTGTTTAAGTAAGTTATTAAATAATTTTAAATAAATTCTTATCTAAGGGCAACACCGCCTGCCAATACCATAGTCGCATTGTCATTATCAGTTTCAATAAATATGCTAAAATCTATAAAAATACGTAAATGTACTCGTAAGCTGTTCGTAAAAACCAAAGTCGTGGAATCTAAAGTTAACAATTAGGGCACCTACTTAAGCAAATTGTTTAGTTTAAAGTATATTATGTATTGAAGCAAACTACGTATTTAATCAATCAGTATCTCTCATCAAACTACTAGGAAACTGCTTCATATTCTAATATATGAACATGGAACTTAATTGTGAGTTATAAATTTAAAAAGTCTTAGCTATTTGTCTCTACGTTTAGTCTCAAGTTAGTATGCAGGAAATTTGGCTTTAATAATCAAAAATGGATAGGTTAGAGTATCTAAAATTCAAGTTATTTAACAAACCAAAAATACTTCAATTAAATAAAACTTACTAAAAGTTCCATACCTTTTTAAACGTATTCAAAATGTAACTTGCGTCGTTGATGCACTTTTAAGTAAATTTTGAAACTTTTAAAACTCACGGTGTACAACTCAAAACTTATGTAATTTTGCGTACACGATAAACTTGTGTATTTGGCACAAAACTCACTTATAAGTTATGCTATGCTATGCTATGCTAACATTCGTGTTATAGGAATGTTTGGCTGGGGTTGGAGCGTCCGCCCGGAGTCGCGTCTGATTTCGTACTAAGGCATAAGGGTAGCAACCCTTTCGTGATCAGACACCTTTGAGGTACTAACGAATGAATGAATCTTGTTTAGCGACGCTTTCATTGTTCAATACTAAAAATACTTATAATTATTTGAATAATGAATTTTTATTGTATTTATCCGCTCGCGGGCGATTGTCATACTTTTAGTCCGTAGTCCCAGAGGTAAAATACTGTAGTATCTGGATTTTGAGAAGAGATTTGTGACGCACTGGACCCATAAATCTCAAATATATATTTCCTACGCGATAGGGGATAGGACAGTCCGGAATACAAAAAAATTGCAACATACTTGAAATTCAAATAATAGCTAGTGGACAATAGCTGGGCCCTAAACTTTCCATTCAAAACAAAAAGGCCTATTTCTTACGATGTTTTTATGAAGTATATAGAAATTTTGTCTGATTTCGCACGTGCTTCCTAAAAACTGGATTTTTGTGAAGTTTTAAGGCTCGTCCTAATATTAACGGATTTCAGATATGACAGACAGGCAGATTACAACTGTTCCTTTTTTTAATTTTTGATTTTTCCAAACCCCCTATCTTACAAGAGCGTCCTAGTTAGCAGCCAGCACGTAAAAAATATGTACTTATTCGAGTAACTGTGGGTCTAGTGCCACACCCTTATATAGCTCTATCCAAATTCATATACTATAGTTTTTTGCCTCTAGGCGATGGACTATACCTGTCGCCGGTCGACTGACAGGTGGGAAATTTGCTGAATAAACGTTTACAGTTTGAGTATATATACGTCCCACTGTTGGGCACACACCTCCTCTCATAGTGAGGCCCAGTGCAGACTGAGGACTTACGTAAATATCAAACACAACTCCGCAAATGAGATCTGAAAATCTCAGAGGTGCAAGCTGGGATTTGATCCAGTGACCCTCTGCACGAGAGGCCGCGCGTCATACCACAAAACTACTATTACATATAAGAGCGCTTACGCACTACGCCCGATCCGTATCCGATCCGAACCCGTGAAAATACGGAATCGGATATTGCTTACGCACTAGTTCGAATAATAGGGATCTAAAAATCTCGGACTGTATTCGGATATTGCTTACGCACTAGTCCGAACAATACGGATCTATAAATCTAGGACTGAATTCGGATATTGCTTACGCACTTGTATGATCTCTGATCCAACTGCCACACTCATACGCAGCTCGGATTTGGTTCGGATATGGTTCGGAGGCAGTACGCAAGCGTTCATACAATACAATACAATACAATACTCTTTATTGAACACCACAAAAAGAACAGAAAAGCATACACTAACAAAATAAAGTTAGGGAACAATAGGTGGTCAAATAATACTTTGGCTACTTCGGTCCGTCAATAATCTTCTCTGGAATGGAAGTTCACGGATGATGGAGAGAAATCGGATGATGGAAGCCAGACTTAGTAGCTAGTGCCTAGACCACCATATAAATAGTTCTACGACTACTCCGGTCCGTATTTTTCACGGGTTCGGATCGGACACGGATCGGACGTAGTGCGTAAGCACTCTAAATGCCCCTTCCCAATATTCTATCCGCGGAAAGATTTAGTTACGTACTACATGTTAGAATTTGACATATTTAGTATGCGGAAAATGACAGATTTTAATCCGTAGTAATCAAATCTATACGCGGATTGAATATTGGGAACGGGCATAAAATGGCGCCTGTGAATTCGGCCTTTACATGCTACGGCGTAGCACTTGTAAACTACGCCGTAGGCACGTTGCACAATCTATGAATCAGCCATGTGCCGTGCGCAGCGGGTGAACAGCGATCGGGGACACGTTCTTTAGACCGAATAACTTTGTACTTACAGTCTGAATTAATAATTTCGTTTATCCGATGATCAGCTGCTGCACACGTAAGAGAATCGCACCCCTAAAATAATGTACCGCGAGTACATTGCAGTCATTTATTTATAAAAAAAATATTATTTCTATAAGATCTTGTTACAAATTGAATTATTAATGCATATTTTCTTTGATACCACTAGTGACTTATTAAAGCTCATGACACGTACAAAATCGAATCAATTAGGATTTCTTACATTCATAGATTCTAATTTATATATGTGTTATATTATTCAGCCCATATAAATACAAACACATCGCTCACATTAATTGCAAAGGTGAGACGATGCAATTAAATCAGAATGCAAAAATATAAATTAGTAGAATAAATATTAATGTTGAATTTGCATATCGCATATCTTTTTCTCAAACGCAAACGATGAAAGGTTTAAAACATGCATATTGTAACACAATCAAGTGTCCACGGACGCCGCTGTGTGGCGCTGTGATTCCTGTTTATCATTAAAAACAAAATAAAAACCAATTTTTTAGTTTTTTTGAGACGTATTTTAATACGGGTTTTTATTTAATAACCAACTACCAGGGAGACTATGTCCAAAATAACATTGTCAATAAGATCAATGTAATAAATTTTATAACATAGGTCTCAAGAAAATATAAGAAATAAATATAATCTAATTATTGATTATAACGGAAGCTTAATAAGGGGTTAGAAGTACTTATTATAATTTTGCCGCTTCTTGATAATAGTCATACATAATCTATAAGTAATAATCTAATAATAGAGGACGAAAATAATTAATAACCACTCTTAAGGAAAGGAAGTCACGGGTTATAATTTCAAAATTAAATTTAGCCACAAAATCAGCTAACACAAACAAAATTCAAACTAGTAACCCATATTAATAACTTTTCAATAAGCGACGATCAAACGCGAAGTTACGCTAAGATTTCTTTCAAGCCGTAATTAGACATCATTAATTATTATGTATAGAATCGGTAATTAATTTAATTAATAGATAACGTGTCTAGAAACTTGTAAAAGTCTGGTGTCAAAGACGAGATGAACAAGAACGCAAAGGTACTGACACAGAATTATATAAAAAAGGAAATGAAATAAAATTAGACAAAAAAATAGTAGATTGTTGCACCAAGCAGAAAGTGATTTATTATTGCGCCGAGTGTTGGTTTGGAGCCCGAACGCAAGTGAGGGCTCTAAAAACACGAGCGCAATAACAAATCACTTGATGCGAGGTGGATAATCTGCTTTTCTTTCTACTACTGCTAAAAGTTGGTAAAAAACGTAAAGGTACAGTGAAACCCAACTAGCGAAGTAAAAAGGATATTGGCACCTGTTATGATGCACCCTTAGAATTTTTATATAGCCTATGACACTCGCACGTTCTCCTCGAATCTTAAGATGCCCTATTTATTAAAATCGGTTTATTGGTTCTGAAGCTATAGTCGAAAATCCGAAAATTTTCACAGAAATCTTGTATCTAGGCCGCCGATATGTGGCCTGCTTTTTTTTTTTTTTGTTAACAGTAAGTCCACAGAAGAGTGGTCGGCTGTCTCGTCGGACTGTGAATGGGCGGATTGGGTAGCTGTTGGTGTAAACTTCTTGATCAACCAACCAAATTAAAAAAAAAATACAAAACAGTGCAATAATGAAATTTGTATGCAACTTTATTTGCTCTAGAGCAAATAAGGGCTGCTTTGTGCTGAGTATTTAAGGCCATTATGATGAAATTAAAGGGTAGTAGGAAGAAATATATATTTATTTTATTCCCATTGTACACCGTGAATTACCATCAGGTGGGTAGATTAAACTGTATATCGCGTCGATTGCGCGCTACTTGTATAAGTAATGGATTTTGTATGGTTTATATCTCGCGCTGACGGCGGGGCGTATAGAGCAGCTAAATCGGCTATAGCTGCTCCATACGCCTGCGTATAATAACACCCTTTCCCATCAAGTGTGATGAAAATAAATTAAATTATTTGTAAAGGCTCTAGGAAAACGTTTGCGTGATTTAGGCCACGATGATTGGTCCGGTTCGTACCTGGTTCAGAGAAATAATTGGCGATACAGCTCGGAAATGCTGATGGTATATTCGGGATATTTGGGTAATAATCGGGCAGGAGCGGAATAACGCTCCTCTGCTGCACTGGGAGTGAAGAACTAGCATAGAGTGCGTGCAGACGCTTATCATCCTGGCATGTCGTAAAAGTCGACTAAGGGACGGGTCCTCTCCGACATGGTGGACTATCTGTATGGGCGATGGGCTGATCACCTGTCACCATACGGTTCATCATACCATCTTAGGACTAATTAATTAATCGAACGTGGCCACAAGTAGTCTTGTGGCTCTGCCCACCCCATTAGGGATTTCGGGCGTGATGCTATGTATGTGTATGTATGTTTCTTTAATGTTTTGACGAAGCGTGTCGTGGAGTTCGGTTTGAATATTTATTACGAAGCGTGTGGCGCAATTTATCACCCAATGATGTTTGATTTGACGAAGTATGTTGCGGATTATCATGTATTTATTAACGAAGCGTGTTGCGGATATTTTACTTGCGAGTTAAATATTAAGAACTATTAAAGTATAAGAGTAAAAAATGATTTAAACAAATTAATAAATATGGCTATAAGTTGATGCTGTCAAGCATCGTAGCAAAATAATTTTCGATATCGCTTAAGCAATGTGTAAGCGATATGGTATAACGTATCAGTTTGCTTTGGCTCGGATGTATTTTTTATTATTTGTTAAATACATACATATACACACATATTATCACGCCCGAAATCCCTAATGGGGTGGGCAGAGCCACAAGACTACTTGTGGCCACGTTTGATTAATTAGTCCTCAGATGGTATGATGAACTGTGTGGTGACAGGTGATAAGCCCATCGCCCATACAAATAGTCCACCATGTTGGAGAGGACCCCGTCCCTTAGTCGACTTTTACGACATGCCAGGATGATAAGCATCTGCACGCATTCTATGCTATTTCTTCACTCCCAGTGCAGCAGAGGAGAAATATGTAAAATCTTACCCGATTTCTTAGCAATCTGGATGAGTCCTAAATATTTCACAGACGATTTTAGTCCTCCTTACTATACCTAAAACTGCAAAAAACTTGTCATTGTATAAAGGATATATGCTTAGGTCACGGCCTTTGGAGACTCGCACCATTTCAGGTTTTACTCGATGAAAAATGGATTGTTACAGTTACAGGTATTCCAATTTACGCATTATAAAATCTATACCTGCGCTTGGTGACTTTACTATTAGGTAAAATTAGTTCAACACAATTTAAATAATACACTTTTGGCGACTATCGCGTTTATTCTATCCTATCCTACTATCCCACTCCGCTTCGTAATGGTTGAACAGATTTTCATGTAACTTGGTATAGCTACCTTAGGTCCTGGAATAGGTCGATGGCGACCTCGTGGAATCCAGTCATCAACTAATCAATCAATATAAGCATCGAAACTTATCGTCGGCTAAATCCTCGGACATTGTCATCGGTCATCTGATAATCCGGGTGAACAAAAACAAGATATATTGCAGGTAGTTCGACTCGCAAGTCACAAAGATAAACGCATGGCCTCTTCAATCTACTCTTGATGACGGCCGTTGCAATATGGCCGAACCTTCGAAGTGTTTGTTTGTTGGTGTGTTGGTCTGTTTCTCCTTGTTTTACGCAGCAAAAAAAAGTGATTTTGCCTTCCAGAAGAGTTGGGGAGGGGGACCAATCCCCCCCTTGTATCTGCGCCTGCTTTTATCCCGGACAAATGCAGAGTTCCAGGGTCCAGCAGTAAAACATAAATATAACGCGATAAGTCCAGTTTCTACTTCATTAATGATAACGGAAAGCGGGTAGGCTTGATTAAGGTGAAGGGAGGGCTTCATTATTTGTATTGGAAATACCACGGATCAGGCTGTGGCGGTACCACTAGTAGCATTGTTTATCTAGCATTGAATAAGTTAAGGGCAACTTCCAAGCTACGATCATATAAATGGAGAAATAAGATAAGGTTCAAATTCAAATTATTTTCTTCTAAGTAGGCCACATGGGCTCTTTCACATGTCTGAATCTACCAGCGCTTCGAAAGGTTAAACTCAGCAGGAAGTGAGACTGAAGGGCAATCAGTGATGTGAAAGTGAGATGATCATGCTTCGATTAGAAGACACAGGCTGAACAAAGTCTGTGGGAAAGACAGATTTTGCAGGACGGCTCGACAACCAAGTTTTTATCTCCTTATTTATTATGATCAAAGCTTCAAAGGCTTTAATCTGACAATCAAAAGATACTAACAACAACACAGAACTTTGTAGCTTTAAAGTTTGAGTTACAAGTTGCTTCGCTGTTGGCTTAATCGATACTAACATCTAGGTTCTATTCGGGAACGACCAAGCGATATTGTAGCGACGCGCTAGCGAGAGTATCACCCACTCTTCCACACGATGCGTAATGCGTAGGAATGGGATGCGAGACGCAACAATATCGTGTAGACATTCCCGAATAGAGGCGCTGGTAATTCAATCATTAAAGAGCTAAAAACAACTTGAAACTTTTATTTTCTGACAGATTTAATTGCGCAGTGGCATTCCAACGGCCTCAAGTAGTCGCAGATGCTCTTAATGTTGTACAAAATTTTATTAATGAGTTTCCAGGTGAAATTTTTCCTTTGTTCCGACAAGAGATACTATGACACGTCGTCGTAATAGAACGCGATTGCGCGATCATCGCTAGTTCGCGCGAACTTTGGTCGTTCGAACTTTGGTCGTTCGAACGCGCGATCAAACATACTCATGTCGAATAGGTGTCCTAATTGATCGCACGAATGTCAATTAAGACATCTATTCGACATGAAGAAGAAGAAGAAGAAGATTTATTGACTTCACAAGACACACAAAAATAAAGTACTTATCAGTATGTTTAATCGTGCGTTCGTGCGAACAAAATTCGGTTGAACTAGCGATGATCGCGCAATTGCGTTCTATTAGGACGATGCCTTATACAGGGTAACTATGAATATATAATGTAAAGCCATTGTTTTAGACATCTCATCTAGATTAACAACGCATGTGCATTCCTGTAGTGCTGGAATAAAGAAATACACTATTTATTTATTTTATATTAATACTAATTTATTTTCTTAAAGATGGACATTTTGATTAAACCACGGTCTTACATATGACCTCTATCCGGGAACGTCCAAGCGATATTGTAGCGACGCGCTTGCGAGATTCTCATCCCACTCTTCCGCACGATGCGTAATGCGTAAGAGTGGGATGCAACTCTCGCTAGCGAGCCGTAACAATATCATTTGGACGTTCCCGAATAGAGGCGCAGGTCTTGCAACTGGGAAAAACAATGGGACGCAGTGACTCCACTATTGCAATAAAAAAGTGTTACGTAACCTAGTAAGTAAGTAAGAAGAAATTAAATACTTTCTATGCAAGCGAGTTACAAAGGAAGATGTAACAACGAGAACCTACGTAAGCCAGTTCAAAAAACCGGCCAAGTGCGAGTCGGACTCGCGCACGTTTATGTATAAAAATGGCAAAAAAATCACGTTTGTTGTATAGGAGCCCCCTTAAATATTTATTCTATTCTGTTTAAAAAACAGAAGTACTTGTTGTTATAGCGGCAACAGAAATACATCATCTGTGAAAATTTCAACATTCTAACTATCACGGTCTATGAGATACAGCCTGGAGACAGACGGACAGACGGACAGACGGACAGCGGAGCCTTAGTAATAGGGTCCCGTTTTACCCTTTGGGTACGGAACCCTAAAAAGAAGATTAGTTTCGCCACTCATACTTTTTTGTTTTATTTATAAGCTAGTGTTCAATTATCAATTAATTATTGGCAAACTTATTTTACACATCGAACCAAAAAACAGTGTAACTGTTAATTAACTGTTGACTGAGTTAATGAATGGACGTAATAGTCATCGTGTTTAGACTAGACGTAATTGCAATGAGCCCTGGCTAGCTGGATGCAACCAGCCGCGGTATAGTGTTGTACGCATTCATATCGATAATTTGACCGAACAGCACGCGATATAAAAGCTACAATCTGATTGGTGTATTCATATTGCCTGCATATTGTGTTGCTTTTTCGTCGCCTAAGTGAATTTTATTATTAAATTAGTATATAAACAATTAAAGTTAGAACTAATATTGGAATAGACATTAGTCCTACTTATGCACCAATAGCAGACGTGCGGCAGAGATCATAGGGACTTTGACTAATAGAAAAAAAACAAATAACCATTAATTTACGATTTTTTTAAATTAAAAATCGAGCCACCAAACCGTCAAAAATAAAACAAAGTTTTCTAAGTTAAAGTTAGCTTTCGAAACAGTTTGAATTCAAACTGTTTCTGCTGTTCTGGATGCCATAGCAAATACAAGATTGTGAATAGGGTAAAATTAAGAAAAAAATATTTATTGAAGCATTCGCACACATGAATAAATTTTGAATTGAACTCAACTCCACTTAAATAGGTATTAAAGACAAAACTCAACGCCAGTTTGTTACATTCTCTATAGGCTCCTTGAATAAGCTAGACTGCTCCCCCAATGATCGCCACAACCACCTAGCCTGTGCTGTTTGCATCCTGCTGCATCCTTGCTGAGTCGTTTTTACCAGGTTATGTATGAGTCCAACGTGTGGGTGATCTGTCTTCCAGTTCGCGGTCGTCACACAAGAACTCATCACGCAATCCGAAGTAACTCTAGCGTTACTGCCTTGTTATATATTTATCGATATCGATAGATTAATAGCAGATAAATAAACGGCTGGTTTTGCACTTGGGTTCCTCAATTGATTAGCGGAGGCCATGATCACATCGTTGGATTCAATTAATACCAGTAAATTATATTTAAGCAAATATTTTTTATCATTAACTCGTTCATTAATTCATTAATCATTTTGCAAAGCTTATATTCCACAAATATTATAAATGGGATGGGTACAGTGGTATAGTAGTCGCCTAGTGGTCTGACGCCTGCCCCTTTAGCAAACTAATTTTTATCGCACACATAAAGCATTCATCCCTTTCGCACCCGCATGTTAGTTACTCCTCTGCTGCACTGGGAGTGAAGAAATAGCATAGAATGCGTGCAGATGCTTATCATCCTGGCATGTCGTAAAAGTCGACTAACGGACGGGTCCTCTCCAACATGGTGGACTATCTGTATGGGCGATGGGCTGATCACCTGTCACCATACGGTTCATCATACCATCTTAGGACTAATTAATCGAACGTGGCCACAAGTACTGTTGTGGCTCTGCCCACCCCAATTGGGATTTCGGGCGTGATAATATGTATGTATGTATGTTAGTTAAAAAGTGACAAATACGTTATGTGCGCGATAAAAGCTGGTGTACTAAGCCCTTTGGCCTCTCGTGCGTCGCGGATTTAAACTCCGGCTCGGCTATAAGATATCCTCTCGCTACCTTCGGGATTCTACGTTAGAATCCCCCGCTTTGCTCTTGCTTGATTCTACTATTGAATACTTCTTTGCGCTCTAGATTCAATTATCCCTCTCCCTAAATATACCACTTTACGATTTAGACTATCTATTTACCTATACATACATTGTAATAAAATCGTAAAGTGGAAGAAATTTATAAATCAAATAACGTTAACAGTGAAATTTTCCGTATGTTTTGTTCGTCTCCTATGCGATCATGCGTTCCTATACCATTCATTCGATTACAATGAAACTTTGATGAGCCAATAAAAGATCAAATCGTTAATAGACCGTAATCTCAAAAACACCAGGTAGCAAAACGACTAGATCGCAACATGTTGGTATAATCAGAGCTATTTTCTGCGTAACATTTTAACATCAAAATATATGACGTACTAGCTTTTACCCACGCCTTCGCAAAGATAGATGTGTACAGAACAAAAGAGTCCTATGAACTTGCACAGAAACAAATTCAGTAAGTTAATTTGCTACCTGGTCTTTTTGAGATGTGGTCAATTAAAGATGTGGTCTTTTCGAGAACCAGTTTTGCTACCAAGTAATTCGGAGATATAGGCTTTCTGAGATCTGGACCTTATGATGATTTGGTCGTCTTGACAATATAGTCGTTATGATACCAACCCAAATTGACAGATGGACAAACACGCGAGTGATCCTATAAGGGTTCCGTTTTTTCATTTGAGGTACGGAACCCTAAAACTGACTACCCTAGCGTACACGAAAGAGCTCGTTTCATGCGACGGAGAGAGAAGACATGATTAGGCATATTTTCGTTCCTAAACACCGGTTTCTTTAGACAGTGATTCGCTACGTTAGTACTATTATCTATTCTGTGGTATAAGCAAGTGTCAGAGATAAAAATCACCATCAGGTTATTCCTTCCTTTTCTTCCTTTCCTTTTGAGGTACGGAACCCTCTAAACAGACCGGCAAGCTGGGTACATTTAGTTTGGGATAGGATCATGAGGTCTAATTAGCAACTCGTATATATCGCAACTCGTCTGTTTCGCATTTGGTCTAGATATCTGCTGGTCTAAAAAGCAACTGGTCTACAATATTTTTTGAGTAGCAACTGGCCGTCCGTCTGTCAGGCTGTATGTCATGAACAGTCATAGTTAGACGGTTGACATTTTCACAGATGATTTATTTCTGTTGCCGCTAAAAAATAAATATTTAAGGGGGCTCCCATACAACAAACGTCACATACCTAGTCAAGTTGCTACTTAAACCAGTTGCTACTCAAAAAAAATTGTAGACCAGTTGCTTTTTAGACTAGCAGATATTTAGACCAAACGCGACATAGACGAGTTGCGATATATACGAGTTGCTAATTAGACCCCATGATCCTATCCCGCTAGTTTATGATAAAGCTCTATTGAAGCATCTATCTAATTCAGAATTAAATTGGCAAACCAGATACTACATTAGCACAATGCTTTTTGCGTCAGACAGCTGCGTTTGCACGGAACAGTGAATAGCTTCATACCGCAAACCACACTATCACTTTACGCCTGCCCATAAAATTAGCGCATCGGTAAACCAAATAAATTGCAAAAATTATATTATGCATAATTTAAATTCTGTTCGCCAAGAGTTGACAAATAAATCAGGGCTTCTTAACTCATTACAAATAGCGGCCCGCTATTTATTTTTATCGATGATAATAACAAATTAAAAGGAAAAGCTATATTTTTTTCATAGGATATTATTATTGAATATTCTGTATACGTCCCATTGCTAGCATATCATCAGACGACGACCATAACGAAGTCAAGTCGGAGGAAGAATCAGAGTTGGTGACGTTTATTATGAAACGTTCAATATCTTCGTCTCGAACAAAATTGGCGCGAACTAGCGATGATCGCACAATTGCGTTCTATTAGGAAGACGCCTAAGCGCGATTGGATTTAATATTTATGTATTACTAACATTACAGTAAGGAAACATATATCGGATGCATATGTATATCGGATGAGGGCAGAATCAGCGAAATAATATGGAAGTTTCATGGGTAAAAAATATATCTAATTAGAACGTCAGTTAGATTATCAAAAAATTTTGATCATCTTTTTGATTCTTTATCAAATCATTTAAAATTTATAAAGATACCGCGCAAAAAAAAAAAACAATGTTCGGGAGTGGGGACTTATGACGTCACTTATTGGTACAAAGTGTGAGAAGTCGTGACGTCACGCGGAATTTCAACGCACTTCTTAATATTATTGTTTAATTGACAAAAGAAAAAATATGTGTTCAATCTTTTTTTATCGATCTGATCGAACGTGGCCACAAGTGGTTTTGTGGCTCTGCCGACCCCATTAGGTATTTTAGGCGTGATGCTATGTATGTATGTAATCTTTTTTTATAATGTAAATGACGGACTAATTAGAATTTTTCAGAAAACTTCCCTATTCAGTAAATATATCTTATCTCTATATACTTACCTACAAAATAAGTTAAGATAATACATTAAGATTTACTTTCTTAGTAAAATTAATATCACCATTTTATTTATGTTCCCAGTTCGGTGATTTTAAACAGTTTTGAGGCAAAGTTGAATCAAAATTAATGGATTAGAAAACGAAATGAGTACGATTTAATGAAGCGTTCATTTTCATTATTTATGTTAGATTTGTTTGAATTAATATTTACTGATCATTTCACTTCATTTAAAAGTAACAACATACCTACCTAAAAATCCCTTTTAAGGGTATTGTACCTAAAAGGTAAAAAATGAACCCTTATGGTGAGACATCTTTGTTTGTATGTCTGTCTGTATGTCACAACCGTTTATCTCAGCAGCTATTAATGTTATGAACTTGTGAATTTGTTTTGCGTGGCCCCATATATCGCAAGAATAAAACTAGTGGCTCCGTGAGCTGTAGACCTCCCGACAAACTTAACTTTGACGTTGGAAAACTGATACATCGACATAGGTCGGGTCAGTTTCCCAACACCGCAAATAAGTTTGTAATTGCAAAAACCCCCATAACTCCGCCATTTTGAAAAAATTCGAAAAACTGAATTGACAAAAAATCTATATAATTATCGAACCTGCTCACAAAATTTCACGAGAATCGATTGAGAACTGCGACCTGCGCCTCTATTCGGGAACGCTAAGTGATTCTGTAGCGACTCGTAAGTCAGATTTCTCATTCCACTCTTCCGCACGCCGCGAAATGCGTAAGAGCGAGATGAGAGATCTGGCTTACGAGTCGCTACAGAATCACTTAGCGTTCCCGAATGAGGGGCCTGTAGAGGAAAACAAAGGGACAGACGCCGGACAGCCGATGGACATCCACTGGACATACGAAAGCATTTTTGCCCAAGCTGCAACGGAGACGCTTCGCTCGCTTCGCTCGCTCGGTCGAAAATTTTACTGAAAAAGGGGGCCAATGCATGCAAAGGACCCTCAGCGCGCAGGTCAGACTCGCACTTGCCCGGTTTTATGGTATAGATCAGATTTTGTGGATTAAGGATTTATGGAAACGTTTTATTTTTACTTATTTTTATTTAGCGTAATTTATTTAAGAGCCCGTTATCATGCTGTCTCATAAAGAGAAAGGCAAAAAATACTTCTATTAAAAAAGCTCTTAAATAATAATAAGTCGGCAGTCTTTTGCAAAATATGACCTCAAAAGTTCTTTCCATTCTCGATATAATTAAATGTAATGTTTGTACATTTTTATTTGGCTTTTTATATATGATGTAAAATCAATGTTTTGACTCGTGAAAAGATGATTTCCTGGTGAGTTTCTTGCGGCATTTCTTCTTAGTAATGATGGTCCTGTCCGAAGCTGTAGATTCAATCCATTTTTTAATTTATTCATGTGACAAGTAAAACAACCCACAGGTGTCCAATTTGCAGAATAAATGATTCAAATTTGAATTTGATATTGTTAGGAAAAAACCTTTCAAAAACTTTTAAAACGCATCGTACTTTGACTTATCTTCCATAAGACATCGCTTAGGATAGTAAGCCCCTATGTTGGCTTACCCTGGACAACAGTAATCCTGTGATAAACGGGCCAAAAATCTTAAATCGACCGTGCGAGCAAGGTCATTCGCGTCACTTTGGCTGTATAGTTCAGTAGTCTGTCGAACTACACAGCTTCACTGAAAAAATGGGAGGGCTAGGAATAAACAAACGATTGCTAATACCAACCAAGCGACTTATTTCGGACAGAGCTTGCAAAGCTGTTTGCTATAAATAAATAAATAAATAATCAGGGGACAATCTTTACACAAATCGATCTAGTCCCAAAGTAAGCTCTAAAGGCTTGTGTTACGAGTACTGAACGACGATATAAATACTTAGATAGAGAAATAAATACTTAAAAACATAGGAAACATCCAAGACTCAGGAACAAACATTCGTGCTCATCACCCAAATATTTGCCCTTACCGGGGATCGAACCCGGGACGCTTGCGTCGGAGGCAGGTTCACTACCAACTAGGCTATCCGCTATCCTAAAGCAATCACATGTCTATAATTGACAAAGCTGTTATTTATTTTCAAATAAGTCTCGGTTGTATGTAGCCGTAAAATGTTAGACAACCAAATTGGTACTTTGCTAGTACTTCGTGTTTTCCGTTGAGGCCGTGAGATCGATTCCCGCTGGAGTCAGATTTTCATCTCAGCATGCATCGTCTGGGGTCGTTTGCATATATCTCGTTACGTGATGTTCAAAGATACAATCTTGGATCCGAGATGATCTCAATATAGTTTCGGTTATTGAGTGTGACGTTATTTATTTCATCGTCGGCCTATATACGTCCCACTACTGGGCAGTAGTGCCCACGCGGGTCCAGTGCGGATTGGAAACTTCATACATACATACATGCAGCATCACGTCCGAAATCCCTAATGGGGTGGGACTACTTGTGGCCGCGTTCGATTAATTAGTCATAAGATGGTACACATCTTTGAATAACCTCACAGATACAGACTATGCATGATTCAGTTTCCTCATGATGTTCTTCCTTCTCCAATAGGAAATGGTTTAGTAAAACATCGTTTTAATTGAAATCTAGTTATCATTGCTTTAATTTGTTTACCATTTATTATATTTGTCTATATAAGTATTCGTATCGTTGTCTATTGCCCATAGTATAGGGTCTAGTTTGAGACTAGATCATTGTGTTAGTGTCCAACATATTATAGTAGTGGCTCCGTGAGGTGTAGACTACGCGACAAACTTAACTTTGCAGTTTGAAAACCGTTATCCCAATACATCCATATAGGTGGCGGTCCGTTTACCAACACCGCAAATAACTTTGTAATCGCAAAAACGCCCAAATCGCCGCCATTTTGAATAATTTCGAAAAATTGAATCGACAAATAATCCATTTAATGTTTACATAATTTCACGAGAATCGTTTGTGAGATGAGACCTGTACAGGAGAACAAATGGACAGCCACCCGACATCCGCGGGACATACGAAAGCATTTTTGCACACGCTGAAACGGAGCCGCTTCGCTCGCTACGATCACTCGGTCAATTATATCAATTATCTATGAATGTCTAGTCTCTTTTTGCTAAATAAATTTCAACATAGGTACTAATATGCTTAAGAACGTAACCGAATGTATTTGTCACGGTGATAGCGGGCAATTGAAGTTCGATTATGGGACACCCCTCGAAATTTTCGCAAGGCTGTGCCTTTGGATTGAGCGTTTTTAAACCCGTGTTTATCTGAAAATTCGGAGTATAAGCAAAAGGGGTCTCCGCACTTTAGGTACGCTCGGTTGCCACTCGCTCGCTCGGTGGCCGATTTGCGCGTCATCAAGTAGCCTAGATGTTTGGTGTTGTCAGGTGATGCGGATTAAAATCTGACAACTGTAGCATACTGAAAGAGCACGTTTCATGCGACGGAGAGAGGACATGATTAAGACTAGATTTATTGTCAGAAATAGTCCAACATGTTTTGGACTCATATGGAGTCCTTCTTCAGGGTTTGAATGCGGTCGCGGTCAAAGCAACCAACGCGCAACACGCCGCGCGGCGGGCAGTGCGTGGGTAGATCGACGCGCAATGAATAACTCTATCCAATGACATTCAAATGTAAAAACCGCTAATTTTCGTCTTAAGCGGTGTTGATAGATATGCGACAGTATTATGTTTACGGTTTTAACAAAAATAGCGTAAGAGTTATCGATAAATTTCAGTCATCGAAACTTTATGATAGTTACTTTTATGATCGACCGAGCGAGCGAAACGAGCGAAGCGTCTCCGTTTCAGCTTGGGCAAAAATGCTTTCGTAACTATGTACAGCGGCGTCTTTCCATTTGTTCTCGGTTACAGGTCGCAGTTCTCAACCGATTCTCGTGAATTTTTGTGAGCAGGTTCGATAATTATATAGCATTTTTTTGTCAATTCAGCGCCTCTATTCGGGAACGCTAAGTGATTCTGTAGCGACTCGTAAGTCAGATTTCTCATATCGCTCTTACGCATTACGCGTCGTGCGGAAGAGTGGGATGAGAAATCTGGCTTACGAGTCGCTACAGAATCACTTAGCGTTCCCGAATAGAGGCGCACTTTTTCGAATTTTTTCAAAATGGCTGAGATATGGGGCTTTTTGCAATAACAAACTTATTTGCGGTGTTGGTAAACTGACCCGGCCTATATCGATGTATGGGGATATCAGTTTTCCAACGGCAAAGATAAGTTTGTCACGGCGTCTACAGCTCACGGAATCACTAATATGTAACAGAATCCCATTTGAAGCGTCAAAGTATTGTTATCAAAGAGTCGAAGCGCGCAATTGACCTCGGCTTATCCGTCTTTGACTTACCTACTCTTACTGGTATTTTTCTCACTTCAATCTAGTGAGTTGGACGCATAGCTTGTGAAGAGCATCTTCAGAGAGTCCCTAATCAACACTGGGTCCGGGAAACGGCTTTGATCCCAGCCCCTTTTATAAGAAGGGAAAGGTTTGTTCCCTATACCAAAGGGCTATACATTTGCTGGGTTTTTATCATACCTTGCGAAGTTTACTTTGAAAAGAAATAATAAAAACCGGTCAAGTGCGAGTCGGACTCGCACATTGAGGGTTCCGTACTACGCTAATTTGGCATGGTCTCAAACAATCAATAATAGACTTTATGTTAATGATATAAGAACTTTGACCGTTTCAACGTTGGCAGATTGTTAAGCTGCCGCGGTAATTTTCTGGTTTGATTTCAATATATTTTTCACATTTCTATATCGGAACAACATTTAATTGCTATTTGTTGTTGGATTATGTAATATAAACTATAATTAGGCCAAATTTGATGGCAAAAACTTAAACAGTTTTGGAAATAGGTACAGCTGGAAAAAAATGGTCTCAAACCAGTACTTTTAGGGTATCTATGTATGGGGAGCTTCTCAGGCTTAAAACTTTTTGATATTTTTATTATTTGCTAGTATTTATGCTATAACAACATATATTCATTGAAAATTCCAACCTTCTAGCTCTTACCGTTGCTGAGCTAGTGGCCTCTGACAGATGAAATTTCTTTATCATAGTAAGTAACTATCTGCTTCTACATTATAAAAGTAATACATTATAAATGTTTATACAACATTATAATAGTTTTATCCATATTTATAAGTATTCGTATCGATCTGTTTCTTATTAATCTCGAATATAGGTCGATCTACTGAAAAATACCTAGCAAAAATACCATAGATATCGGGTGAATTTTGATGTAGGTAAGACTTTGTCCCTTTAATTTCAAAATCTTAATACAACAATACCAGATTCCTCAAATGAGAGATAATTTGAGAATGTTTCGTATTGTATTTTAATACTATATGTCATTTAGAAATATTAGTTTGATATTTTAAGAATTCAAGTTAATATTTGTTGGCCGAAAAAGCAAAAATTAACCTTGCGTATCGTAAGCAGAACCGCAAAACTGAATCCCAGGGACATTCAAACAAAATTGTCACTTGCGACTTCAATCGCTACACGCAAAAAGCAACCTTATATCCTTTTCAAATGGATCGGAAGTATTCTGCGTGAATACGTGCTCGAATTGAGAGTACCTAATCTGAAAGATAGATAGATACTTTTAAGGGCTGGAATACAAATTGTCGAAAATGTGTGAAATTTAATTGCTTATTGCAGTCTTCTCAATCAGTGGATCGGAAGAAGATAATCATATCATTATTTTACCACAGAATAGATAATAGTACTAACGTACAGAAGAATCACTGTCGAACTAAACCAGTGTTTAGTCACGAAAATATGCCAATTCATGCCGTCTCTCTCCGTCGCATAAAACGTGCTCTTTCGCGTATGCTAGGGTTGTCAATCTTTTATCCGCGTCACCCAACAACACCAAACGTCTAGGTTACTTGATAACGCGCGAATAGGCGTGTTTCCTGAAAAATTGTAATTAATCCGTCATTTACATTATAAAAAAAAATTATAGAACACATTTTTTTTTGACGATTAAACAAAAAATTACGAAGATATGTGCGTTGAAGTTCCGCCTGACATCACGACTTTGTACACTTTTTACCATTAAATGACGTTGTTAGCCCCCACTTCCGAACTTACACGCGCGTTATCTTTGTCAATTTTGATTGATTTGATAAAGCAAAAAATACGTGTTCAATATTTTTTGGTAATCTAACTGACGGACTAATTAGATTTTTTTTTCTCAGGAAACATCCCTATTGTCCAGCGAGCGAGCGACAGGTAACCTACTGCGATTTACAGCTCCGAGCTGTTCGACGGCCAAGTGTACCTAATGTGCGGAGTTAGAACCCTCTTCTTCTTCTTCTTTTGTAACACTTTTTACCCGACTGCACTGTAGTAGGTATGTGTAGGTATGTGTGACCAATCAGAGGTTCCACTGTAGTTCCTAAACTACTGGACCTCTTTTAATAAATGGGGTATCATATGATTCATAGCGAACTTGCGAGTGTCATAAGCTAATCTTTACTAATATTATAAATGTAAGACGGCACTACTGTGAGTGTTATAGCTATACCCTTATTATGATATATTTGTTATCTGTACTAAATTATTGGATTATTTAATTTATCTAGCTGGCAATATAATTATTTCTGTCATATTAGAGTTTATGAAGTGGCAAGAGTGTGGTTGTCAAATATCATCGCGGTTGTAATTTGAACATTATTAAGGGAACCTTGTAAAACTTATGGATTAAATCGGAACATATTGAAATCATCTTGTTTTTATTTGCGAATAGAATTAAACATACATACATACATATTATCACGCCCGAAATCCCTAATAAGGTGGGCAGAGCCACAAGACTACTTGTGGCCACGTTCGATTAATTAGTCCTAAGATGGTATGATGATGAACCGTATGGTGACAGGTGATCAGCCCATCGCCCATACAGATAGTCCATCATGTTGGAGAGGACCCGTCCCTTAGTCGACTTTTACGACATGCCAGGATGATAAGCATCTGCACGCATTCTATGCTATTTCTTCACTCCCAGTGCAGCAGAGGAGGATAGAATTAAAGATTCTACATAAATGTAAATATAAGTTTGTTTGTTACGCTTTCACGTAAAAACTACTTAACCGATCATCATGAAACTTTGTACACATACTCGTATTTTCTATGGTATTCGGAAGGATATAGGATACTTTTTAACTCAGAAAATTTTAAAGTTCCACGCGGACGAAATCGGGGGTAGAAGCTAGTAGCTATATAAAAACATAAGGGAGCGGCATAGTAGAAACAAAAATTATATTTATATAAAATTGTCTTAAAGACTGGATGTTATTGTTGTTTCAGAATATATTTTTCCTATTCTAATCAATCCCGACTAAAAAACACATATTGATCCACTAAACCGGGACTGCTATAAGAAGATAAAACACACCCCTTAAACGATTTGGGTTTATATCTAAACCCTTCAACGTTCTCAGTGCCTCTTTTATCAAACTTTCTGTCTTCACATGATTTTTCTTCAAATCCCTTCATTTGTGGCAGATGAATGATCCCGGTCAATGGCCTCTCGGCAGATGAAGAAAACACATTGTCTTTTTATCTTCTCATTTTTTTAACTCTCGACAACGTTATTTGTCCTATGACGCTGGCCATAGCAGGATAATACTTTGATCATCTCAATTTTGATCCATTGATTCGTCATGTATTTGTTGAACGCTTTAATATTAGGGATTCTCCCAGCGTACTCTTCCGTTACAACCATCCTTCGTGAATTTTTGTTGACGGTAAATGAGCTAACGCTACCCATTTTGCCAAATACTGTCATCCGTCACGATTTTCGGTTAAATTCATGTCGTCACCATTCTTGTAAATTGCTTGGCTATAGTGAAAATAGCAACCAGATATGGCCGCGGATGGGTAGATGGCCCGTAGTGCGTTAATCGCTCCAATTTCAAAGTCAAATTTCAACCGTAATACCGAAAGTGCTCCTAAAAATACTGCCACAGATGATACAGACTCTGAAGCCGCAGATAATGAGATGTGTGATTATCAAGAACCTTCATCAGTATTATCTGATGTTTTCACGGCACGGTCATGAGGAGGAGCACACGGTAGAAGATCAATATCTGGTCATGGAGGTCGTAAACAGAGGAAGTCATAGGCAAACTCGTGAAATTTCCATAAAATACTGAAAATATTATAACTTTGTAAGTCCCGTTGTACTTAACTTAGTACAAATTCCTCTACCCGATTACTACTTGGCATATTGAATGATTTGGTTCTAATTTCAATCTTGTACTAATTCAAACATGGATAAGAACTATTTCCATAATTTGTACTTATTTTGGTATACGGGGATGGAACCACTACTGAGCACGAAAACTGTTGGGACTTAAGAGAACGTGATAAAGACTTGTGGTATTGTGTGAGATATGATTGTTTATCAAGGAGACAATCTATTCTCCATTTTTAAATGAGCAAGGATTGGTTTGGGGCTATCAGCAGTTTTTTTATCTTACCCGTGAACCATGGTTTTTTTTTTTTTTATGTCATTTGACTGACAAACGAGCTGACGGCCCACCTGATGGAAAGTGGTCACCGCCGCCCATGGACATCTGCAATACCAGACGTGCTGCCAATGCGTTGCCAGTCTAGGGAGGTTGGGGAATGGGGATGGGATGGGGATGAAGGAATAGGCCTCCGGATCTCGTCACTCACCGTACGAAACGCAATAGCAAGCTATTACTTTACGCCGATATTCTGTGAGAGTGTGGTACTGCCCCGGTCGAGCCGGCCCATTCGAACAGTAATCATCTAGTGAGGATTACTGTTTGGCTCTACCACTACCACTACCTGGTTCTTTTTTCGGTTGACATATTACCTGAGTGAAGTTATGCAACATGTTGATCAACAGAGGATTCCATGTTACTGGTCCTATTCACAGAGGAATAGGACAAATCCGAAAAGATATTTATCTGATTGACGAAAAGTGTAGGACAGTACTTGGTTCGAACTCACCCATAGCACGTCTCTGCAAGTTGTTTAACGCCTGTAGCGAGTCCGTGGACATATACGCCGATTCACTTCCCAAATTTCTCCACAAGGTCCGTGATTTCTTCACGTAACCATTTTTTTTTCTCTTCTTCTTCTTTTTGTTTTTGCTACGATATATTATGTTTTATATTGTGCTTTGTAATTTCCTTATTACCTTATTTAAATTTTGTTTGCACTATGTTCGAGTTACCTACCTTTGTTTTTTTAAGTTTTAGTTTAGTTTCTGTAAGAAGTTCACTTTGCATGTAGTGTTTATCTTTAATTAGTTGTGCAATTGTACTTGACCCAAATGTATATATATAAAGAAATGTCGTTTTTGTAACAACTGTTGGTGAACCAATAAAAAAAAAAAAAAAAAAGTAATTCATAAAGATGTTCCCAGGTTCAGTGTTGTTAAAGTGAGAGATGATGGAAAACTGGCAAGTTTATTAAAAATATTACTTTACCTTTTGCACAAAAAATCTTTTATTTTACATTATTCAGTTTGTATTCAGGACATATTTGCCTGTTTTAGTCTTTTTTAGCTCGATTAAAACGGTTACGTCCTATAAGAAGGGCATATGAATTGCGTTCACTTGTACTTCATGCAGCACATAAGGAAAATCCAGATTTTCCTGCAAATGATTTTTTTTACTATTTTTCCGGACATTTTTTTTCCATAAAAAAAGGTCTGGAAAAATAGTAAAAAAATCCAACTTTAGGAATTCTGGTCTTCAGGAGGGTATAAATATGACTTAATAAAGTTCTAATATTAGTGCAATGGTTTTTTTGTTCTCTCACCTTTTCCTGTTTGGTTCTTAAGAGGATATAGATAAAAATCCATTTTTTCTAAGCAGTTCTTTTGTAGCTGATGCTGTCTGTACCACAATTAACGTCGTCTGCGCCCACGATAATCAGCGGGAATTGATACGAGAAAAACCCCACGATAAAGTCACGGTCAGGGGTAAACCCAATCAGCAATAGTTAGTATAAACATGCGACATTGGCTGAGTGCCTGGCTTTTCATAAGTCATAAGTCAAGCGGCTGGGGGCGGGGAGATATGTATTAATTCGTTTGATTTTATAACAATATTGAAACACGGAAAACACAAAGTGCTAGCAAAGTACTCTAGTGGGGTAGCTCGACGGTAGCTCGAGGAGACGGGGATACAGTGCTTCTGCTCTTCAAGCTAAATTCAACACCGCTCGTAGCGCGAGAGTAACAGGATGCTAATCTTTAGAATTAAAATACATTCTTAGAGATTGACTATATTTTTCATTAGAAGGATACATGAGTTGCCTCTTCAACGGCGCAAGATGGAATGAAGATCTGGACATGCGTATCCGATGTTTTAATAATATTTAAATTCAAAAATACGAAAAACAAATACATCGGCAATACGCCTGTCCAGTTACAATAAAAATACTAGAGCAAAATACAGCTACATACATACATGCATACATGCTCTACAGTACCAATTTGGCTTGTCTAAAATTTTACGGCTACATAAAACCGGCCTCTATTCTCCGGTCTAAGTAATATTGTAGCGACTCGCGAACGAGATTCTCATCCCACTCTGCCGCAATGCGTAATGCGTAAAGCGGGATGCGAATCTCGCTCCCGAGTCTCTACAATATCACTTAGACGTTCCCGAATAGACGCCCAGCACTTATTTGAAAATAAATAACAGCTTTGTAATATTATAGACATGTGATTGCTTTGACTTGTTTGATGTTACCAACAGCTTTGCAAGCTCTGCCCGAAATAAGTCGCTTAGTTGATATTAGCAATAATTTGTTTAGGTATATCTAGCCCTTCCATTTTTTCAGTGTACGTCTCATTCAGTAGTTCTACACTTGGGGCTTAATTTCACATGGCATACAGTTTTGTTTTTATAGTAAGAGGGTGGCATACGAGCAGGCGGGTTACCTGATGGTAAGCAATCACCGCCGCCCATGGCCACCCGCAACACCAGGGGAATCACGGATGCGTTGCCGGCCCTTAGAGAAAGGAGTAGGCTGACAAACAGGCAGACGGCCCACCAATTCCGTAAAGTATCACGGTGTACTTTTTAGGGTTCCGTTCCCAAAGGGTAAAAACGAGACCCTATTACTAAGGCCCCGCTGTCCGTCTGTCCGTCCATCCGTCCGTCCGTCGGTCACCAGGCTGTATCTCATGAACCGTGATAGTTAAACAGTTGAAATTTTCACAGATGATGTATTTCTGTTGCCGCTATAACAACAAATACTAAAAAATAGAATAAAATAAATATTAAAGGGGGCGACCATACAACAAACGTGGTCATTTTTGCTCGATATTGATAACGGCAACGGGTAGACGCTTGAAATACTTACAGAATATTTAGATATATATTCACTTTAAAAATAAATAGTTAAATTAAAATAAAATAGATATTTAAGGGGGCTAACATACAACAAACGTGTTTGTTTTTGCTTGATTATAGATAATGGTACGGAACCCTTCGTGCGCGAGTCCGACTCGCACTTGGCCGGTTTTTAAGTACAAACCACTATGCACACAGAAAAATAATCAAAGCACGATCTCCAACTTGTATTAAACAATGTTTTTCAATATCGCGTCTCGTTCACCTTCATTAGTACTGGCCGCAAAGTTTTTTTTTGCGTCATTAAAATCGTCGCTTCACTAGATCACGGTAAAATGAGAAACACTAATGCAACGAAACCATTATTGTTATTTTTTTAAGGCGTTGGGCACCCAAGTAGAATTTGCCAGGCTAATCTATGTTTAGACAAAAATATCTTTTGTTATAATTTTGTCTAAACATAGATTAGACCTGGCAAATTGTTAAATTATTATGTTCTTTCAATGAGAACTTACACCAAAATCTTTAGTGAGTTAATGAGTGATAATTGAGTAATGAATGTTTTACCCATTTTGACAGATCATGAAGAATTATTTAACTACGTAATAATATTCTATGCAACTACGGTCCACGCGCGAGTTGAGTGCCTGAAATAAAACGCGGGTGCAGCTCCCCCCGCCGCCCGCACGCCTCGCCTATCATGCCCACATTGTAGTGCTGTGACAACTCGCGCGCGCTGACGGGACAGTGGTCACGACCGCCCATGGACATCTGCAACACCAGAGGTGCTGCTAATGCGTTGCTAGTCTAGGGAGGATGGGGAATGGGGATGGGATAGGGATGAGGGAATAGGCCTCCGGATCTCGTCACTCACCGTACGAAACGCAATAGCAAGCTATTACTTTACGTCGATATTCTGTGAGAGTGTGGTACTACCCCGGTCGAGCCGGCCTATTCGAACAGTAATCATCTAGTGAGGATTATGAAAATGCTGAAATTCCAGTTATATAATATTTCATACAGTATTGTTATAGTGCTCTACTTTAATCATGGAGAATAGACGTCTTGAACGGACTCATAACTTATGAGTACTTGAAATACACACGGCTTTGCCCCCCCCCCCACGTTAACTTATGCCTTTAAGATACATTGTTTTCTAAACTGAATAGTTTGCGCGATAGACACTTTAAAATGTGTCCCTGTAACTTCTAAAATAAGAGAATGATAAAACTAAAAAAAATATATGACGTACATTACCATATAAACTTCTACCGAAAATTGGTTTGAACGAGATCTAATAAGTAGTTTTTTTTAATACGTCATAAATCGTAAACCGCAATTTACGTTTCATACAATCAACTCAAATATAAAAATAAACATTTAATTTCATGAACATAAACCTTATGCATAAACCGTGAACCATTATTTTCTAATAAAAAATGTTACTAACTCGTTATGGATCAAGGTCCGAAATAAAAAATTCTATTCTATTCTATTCTAAAATCTGTAATGGTACGGAACCCTTCGTGCGCGAGTCTGAATCGCACTTGGCCGGTTTTGTAATCAACCAGAGAATAATTTCTATACTTACCTATAGTTGTAGAAAAAATTTCACTGCTTTACTGTTTTTTAAAGTTACTGTGTAAGTTTATTGGTAGTAGGCAAAGTTTTTCACTTTGAGGTTTATTTTATGGGCTCAAATTGCAGGCGCTGTTTATATCAATACATACAAAACAGTACCGTGACTCACTTATAGACAACGCACAGCCTAACGCTCTCCTCTGCTGCACTGGGAGTGAAGAAATAGCATAGAATGCGTGCAGATGCTTATCATCCTGGCATGTCGTAAAAGTCGACTAAGGGACGGGTCCTCTCCAACATGGTGGACTATCTGTACGGGCGATGGGCTGATCACCTGTCACCATACGGTTCATCATACCATCTTAGGACTAATTAATCGAACGTGGCCACAAGTAGTCTTGTGGCTCTGCCCACCCCATTAGGGATTTCGGGCGTGATGCTATGTATGTATGTATGTATAGGGCTGAAAAGGGGTGATAAAGTTTGTATGGAAAATACCGCGGGCTCTTTAAATGGAAACCAAATGGAATTAGAAATGGTTTCAAAGTAAAGAAAATATTATTTTACTCGGTAAAAAAATACGCTGCAGTATATAAACTTTGTTAGAAAACTCCTAAAGTTTACACAAAGTTTGATTCTCGTAGATTAATGTTAATTTGATTAAATTCCGTAGGAAAATCCAAGGGATCCAATCTAGGGATCTTCAAAAAACGAGCCTACTCCTTTCTGTAAGGGCCGGCAACGCATCCGTGACTCCCCTGGTGTTGCGGGTGGCCATGGGCGGTGGTGATTGCTTACCATCAGGTAACCCGCCTGCTCGTTTGCCCCCGTCTTAATAAAAAAAATTTTTTGTTTATAAACTCATCAGTTAACAGACGTCGCGTTTTAGGGCCTCAATTCGACATTGACTAAGCGATATGGCATAATATATCATACCGCTTTATTTTTATTTTCCACTAACATTTGCCCGCGCCTTCGTCCGCCTAGAATTGTGCAATTTTTCCAGGAAAAATTATATCATATAAATAAATAAATCAGGGGACAATCTTTACACAAATCGATCTAGTCCCAATGTAAGCTCTAAAGACTTGTGTTATGGGTACTAGACGACGATATATACTAAACTTTACCTTAATACTAACCTTTTATTTATTTATTTATTGATACACCAACAGTGTCAACACAGAAACTTACATAAAAACATGCAACTAACAATAGGTACAGCACTCACATAGACTTAAATACCAAAATTCCTTTTTTTTAAATACTAAAGCTTCGTAAAGTCTCTATTATTTAATTTAATATTGTTTCTTTTTCAAAGTAACTGAAACATTTTTGTCTGAATGATTTAAGTCCCCCTTACTCCTCACGATACCAAAATACATCCTTGCCAAACTCATCCAAATGGTTCGGCGGTTTTGCCGTGAAAACAGACAGACTGTATTATATTATATAAGTATTCGCATTTATAAAGGGGCTCGTGAATGGTCTACTTTTTTGGCAATTTATTCCTGCAATTTGGGCTATCTCTAAAAAGATTACATATTACATAACTAACTTTAAATTGCCGAAAAACTAGCCCCTATACGAGCCCGTTACAAATAGTATGCATTTAGGTTTTATAAAAAAAATTACAAAACGACTTACACCGATTTGTTGAATATTGGCTAGGTCACTGTTAGTTCTAGTCTCCTAGATATTAAAGTCCTGTGAAATGACCCGATACAGCTTGAAAAAACACCTATTATGAAAGGATTTTTTCCCAACATAATACCCTGACGAAAAAATCCACACACAATACCAAAAATAATACTTAAGCCAAATGAAACCAAATAAAATTGAGCCGTATAACTTTTCCTAATAGGTTTATATTCCTGTGCGGTTTGAGTGGTGTTTACGGTGTTTTGCGTTTTGATAACCACTATAATCTGCTGTGATTGATCACTTCAAGAGCTGGAAAGAGCGTGGTAAAATACATTTTGAAAGGATCGTTTTGGTTTAACCATAATTTCCACCAAACGGCCCGCATCGCATCGGATCGGAACGGATTTTACAATCTTCTAACAATATTAAATCATGTACAGTAGAATCCGGTTATAACGACGGCGAAGGGACCTGTGATATTACGTCGTACTAACCGGACGCCGTACTAACCGAACAGACATTTATGTTTTTTATTAATCACATATTATTACTAGTATTTATATTGAATTGTGGATATTGTCGAATGATTTACACCGAATTCCTTCGCAATCGTTACATTCGACTAGTCAGCTTCTAAACGTTGTATAATTACACTTTTTTCTTCAATAGAGAAACTTTTTCGTTTTGTAGAAGCCATTTTTGTACGCGTACTCACTCGTTACCCACAAATTAAGTACTGCCGTAAAATAAACCGTCGCATTCCAATCAGCTATGTGCAGGAGATAGCTTCTTACCGACGATTTATTTGCAAACACGTCAACGCTCGTCGTTGTAACCAGACAAATACGTTTGAAATTCCGTCGTTATAAGCGGCCGTAATAAACGGATGGAATTTCATGGTGGCTCAAATTAAAACCAAACATATGCTTATAAATACGTCGCTAAAAACGGTTGGTTGTTAAATGCGAAGTCGTACTAAACGGATTCTACTGTATGCAGTATTTAAAGTATATGTATATTACCTAGCCGCGCGTCGCAGCATACCGTCGGCTACGATCGCGTGTCGCGGAAGACGCCCGCGGTGCTGCTGTGCGCGGCTACGAAACAGAGACTTTAAATACTGTGTACGTGATTTAATATGATTAGAAGATTGTAAAATCCATTCCAATCCGATGCGATGCGGGCCGTTTGGTGGAAACTATACCTTTTGAACCTGACCTTTCCAAGTCGCTTCTGGTCCAACCCATTTTATTCGCTCACTCACTGCTATTTACCATTATGGATATAGCTTTTTGACGACGCGGATAGCCTAGTTGGTAGTGACCCTGCCTCCGAAGCAAGCGTCCCGTGTTCGATCCCCGGTAAGGGCAAATAGTAATTTGTGTGATAAGCACGAATGTTTGTTCCTGAGTCTTGGTTGTTTCCTATGTATTTAAGTATTTATTTCTCTATATAAGTATTTATATCGTCGTCTAGTACTCATAACACAAGCCTTAAGAGCTTACTTTGGGACTAGATCGATTTGTGTAAAGATTGTCCCCTGATTTATTTATTTATTTATTTTGTAATTCAAATTTTAGACTATACAATTTTAGACCAATTTTTCTGTGCTTCAGGACATAAATAGGTACGCAAAAAAAATGCTAAGAAGGAAGTATACCATTAAATATAATACCAAACATTTTCGGACAAAAAAATTTAGCGCATATTTTAGACCATGCGAAGGGCACCCGTGAAAACGAAAAACAGTTTCCCATTTATAATAGTAGTAAGGATTATTAATATTATAGGAATAAGGCTATGCCATATACGTGGTCTTATTCTACACGAAAGGGTAAAACCCTACACAATAAAAACCAATGACATCGATATATTAACCTTTTTCATCCATTCACATTATAAAACCACGAAAACCAACCCTGTGAAAGCTCTTATTTCGTCTGCATAGAGGCTATTTTAGTTGAATCGTGGTTCTTCTAAAAATGGTAAAAATACTGTATTATAAGGCATGTAACAAGCCCGCGAGTAGCCCTATAAGTATAGATAGACACACTTTAGATCTTTGACTAATTATGTATACTAAAGTGGACGCCTCAACTTGATTTTTTGTAAAGCCTGTTGAGGCCAAATGGCACAAACGCCTATAAGAAAACGATCACCGCCGGACGCGGCGCGCACGCCCGCTCCGTCATCAAGTGCTCGCTGTCATTTGTTTGAGATGTCTGTTCTAGTGTAACGTAAACTTCAATGCTTTAGATAGATAGAAAGACGGACAGACGAATGGACTGATAGAGGAACGATGACATTATTAAGCCCGCAGAAAGCCGTTGGACGCAAAAGGCGTGCGATCGTTGGTTTTGGAAGTCTTTGAGGGAGACCAATGTCCAGTAGTGAACGGCGACGGGTTGAAATGATTATGATGATCAGATACATAAAGAGTTTGTTCACTTATAAATATGATAATTTATAGAACAATACAATGTAAGTAAAATAGTCATAAGCCATTGAAATCTTAAACAATAAACAGTTCCGTATTACCTATAATCACGTGATCATTCCCTTGTCTGGATATTATTTAAGAGGAGTTTGAACCTACGGCTTTTCATACAAAAGGCGATAACGATTTCCACCCCTTAAATGTCAACCTATGCTGACCAATTTTTGATAGGATGTCAAAATGTCAAAATCTAGGGCTATACGTTTTGATTTTTTCACTATAATCAATAAATTCAGTTTTATTGTGGTTTCAGTATACTCATACAAAACTAATTTTGGGATTATTTGAATTTCTTGATCTTTAATCAAAATTAAAAAAACGTAAAGACCTATATTTTGTTCCGACTGACAACCTATTCAAAATTGGTCAAAATCGGTTAACATTAAAGGGGTGGAAATCGTTATCGCCTTTTGTATGAAAAGGGTGATTTTTGCCGTTGATTCACAGTCCTCTCGTAACATCTAGAGGCCAATTTAAAAATCGAATTGTCGAAGTAATTTTCGATGTATTTTTTTCAAAAGTTTATTCAAATTTAGAACAAGTTTATTGAACCGCAAACTTTTTAAAAAGCGGAACATGCAACAAACTCGTTCGGCTGAATGAAAGCGGTTCGCGGTTGCACGTTGCATATTGTGCCGTAGCGTAGTGCCGTACTAAAATATTGTCGATTGCATTTATCGAGATTTATTTCAGATGAATATTGATTGTAATCATAATCATAATAATTTATTGGTGAAAAAATAAAACTAACTTAAAAGTAAATATTTATTTTAAAAAATAACGATCATATATGTCTTTAATGTACATAAATGAATTGTAGAGCAATGTCAAAAAACTTACTTATCAGTTCAGGCGCCTCATTCGGGAACGCTAAGTGATTCTGTAGCGACTCGTAAGCCAGATTTCTCATTCCACTCTTCCGCACGACGCCAAATGCGTAAGAGCGAGATGAGAGATCTGGCTTACGAGTCGCTACAGAATCACTTAGCGTTCCCGAATGAGGCGCCAGTTTACGTTTATAAATAGGGATACTTCCTGGGTAAAAAAAAATTATAATTCTGATTAGTCCGTCAGTTAGACTATCAAAACATATTGAACACGTATTTTTTGCTTTATCAAATCAATCAAAATTTGACAAAGATAACGCGCCTCAAAGTTCGGGAGTGGGGGCTAATGACGTCACTAACCTACCTAATGGTGAAAAGTGTTAAAAGTGACGTCACGCGGAACTTCAACGCATTATATCTTCGTCATTTTATGTTTAATTGACTAAAGAAATAGTAGTTTATGCAACGGTTGCATAATGATAGGCCTTAAAACACTAGTGCGGTTTTCATGAAACGAGCCGATAGGCGAGTTTCATAACAAGATCGCACGTGTGTTTTAAGGCCAAATTATGCAGAGTTGCATACATAACTTTATCTACACACATATTATAAATCCTCCATGATGGGTTCAGAAACAATATTTTCTGGCAACAAGTTATTTGTTGCAATCGTGGCTGCATATTTCCGATATCCGGCGCATTTTCACATCACACACACTCCGAGAAGACTACTTACTATTCATATTTTCAACTAAAATGTAAATTACACATGAACTTTTTCTATTCAATTCAACAAAATTCTACTTTCGTTCAGCAAAACGTCAACGCGGCGCGGCGCGTCATTAATGGCGGCCGTCCGTCAAGACCAATTTCTTTTTTAAATCATAGACAAACGGATGAAGTCTCTATTCTCACGTCACTCGAGATCAAATATTGTGCAGTTTATATTAAAAAACATACTGAATTGACGTTTCGTATCAATAACTGTTTTAATATCTATGGATACTAGAATAGAGACCCACTTGAGTATGACAGCTGTTCCAAATTTAATCTCATTTCTTTACTAAAAACGATAAAGAAGTCATGTTATTTCTTTATCGCAGCACTGGTTTTTCCTAATTGGTTGTTTAAATGGTGGTCATTTCCTACGCTTTTTGATTAACCAATGGAGGTTTTATGATATGGGTGTAGATAAAAATAATTTTTCAATCGTTTTTGATAATGTAAATAGATTTTTATTCAGGAATCTAGCCTATTCTTCGATAATATAGAACTAAATTTTATTTTGAAGCTTGGTACGCTCGGCGCATGTGTAACATTCTTTGGAAACATTTTAGCTTTATGCAACGGGGATTTTAGATAAGAAACTAAATTTTAGCTTATCGTAAGACGGAAGTCAAAATTAAACATCTTGGAAACTTAAAATACACACGGCAGACGGCTTTACTCATCATTCACCATCGACGAGGAGCCGCAGCCAGGCACATCAGCAACGCCGGCGCCACCTCCCGCCGCCGCCCGCACCCTCTTCACGGTCCCAACGCGTTGCGCGGCGGGCAGTGCGGGGTGGCTTTGACCGTCGCCGCACTCAACCCCTGAAGAAGGACTCCATATAGTTGGACGAAACATATCGGACTATTTCTGACAATACATCGTGAGTAAAGCCGTGTGTATTTAATAATACGAAAGATTTAATTTGACTATTAAAAATATAAAAATTTAACAAATAAAAAAACCGACTTCAAACACCCTTTGAAATGTAAGAAATAATAATTGGCCTTCGTAAGTAAATTACCTAGAAACGTCATGTTGTTCATTAAGTGATACATTAAATACATCGAAATCGGTGTTAATGAACAACATGACGTTTCTAGGTAATTTACTTACGAAGACTAATTATTATTTCTTACTTTTCAAAGGGTTTTTGAAGTCAGTTTTTTTATTTGTAAATTTTTTATTATTATTTCACTTTTTTTCTGATTATCATATGTGATTTAAGGACACACATGTAATACATCAAGTAACAATAGCATAATGCCAATTACTCATCACCCTATACAAAATTTCGCTATCCAAGTTGCAAGAACGTCAATCGTTGAGGAGTTCTCCTGTTTCTTCACCACCGGTTCTATTTTACCAAATGAATTTTCATGAGTATAAGTTACTTCCCAACCTTATACAGAAATCTAATAGCCACCCGTGAAATACTTACCATTGAGGCGTTCTGGTGGTCATCCGTGGTCTTCGTCATCAGTTCCAAGTCCCCAAATTATGTTTTTGAAACGCAACTGCTAGAGTTATTAAAGAAAATATCAAAATTTCTATATGCGTGCCTATAACATTTGAGGAGTTCCTTCGATTCCTCATAGATAACAACGGGACCAATTTGGAGTAATATCCTATCGATTACAAAAAGAAACATGCAAATCGGTCCAGCCATCTCCGAGTAATCGGTGCACATACTCGTACATATAAAAAAAAAGTACGCGTCGAATTGAGAACCTCCTCCTTCGGAATTTTTGAAGTCGGTTAAAAATATATTTACCTAGAACATAGCGGACCGTAGGTAAAACAAACAGAAATTTGTGACATTTGAAATATTCAGCAGCACTAAAACAGAGAAGCTTAAACTCTACGTGCTATCTTTACAATTTTCCTTTCAAAACTTGCTGTAAAATTAAAGCTATGAAAGGAAAAATAAAATATTACTTTGAAAGCGTTGGTGGAATAAACATACTTGATTCACTACAGTCGAGTGCGTTTCAGCAGACGGTTTTCAACCATGCCGTTTGCATTCTATAAAACATAGTTTTGTCAAAATGATTTTTAATTTTGCAGAATGTTACATGCTGTAGTAATGTCTACGACCAACCATCATACCAATGACGTCATTTTCAAAAATTAATGAAAAAGGGTTACATATTTTTTTACCGAATTATGCTCAAATAATTGAACTATTGCAAGTGACAGCAAAATTACTTATTGCGCAGTTTTTTTTTTATCAAAAGCTCAATTTCATGCAGAGTTTCCAATTAACTTTCGATTATTTTTGACAACCTTCCTTTTGTGACGAGCTCGTCCTTACCTGAACTATTCTTTTTTTTCGTTTAATCTAACGGGGAAGATCTTTAATCTATAGCCAAACAGTAATCCTCACTAAATGATTACTGATCGAATGGGCCGGCTCGACCGGGGTAGTACCACACTCTCACAGAATATCGGCGTAAAGTAATAGCTTCCTATTGCGTTTCGTATGGTGAGTGACGAGATCCGGAGGCCTATTCCCTCATCCCCATCCCATCCCCTAGACTGGCAACGCATTGGCAGTACCTCTGGTGTTGCAGATGTCCATGGGCGGCGGTGACACTTTCCATCAGGTGGGCCGTCTGCCGGTTTGTCAGTCAATTGAGAAAAAAAATAAAGCCTCGAAAGTGTTTAATGATACATCGTTTTCCGTAATACACACTTTATATTAATATTCACAAAAGGCCTATTCACGTTGAAGTACCCCTTAAAATACGTTTATTTGTACGGAAGGAAACCTTCCCATCTTAAAGAAAGGAGCTAAAGACCTCCTCACAAAGTATGACGCTAGAAATGGTCGGAAGTAAAATTACACTTCAAGTGCTGTTGAATTATGTAACTTGCGAACTCTCGCCGAGGAGACGCATACATTATTATTACTTGTATTATATTTAGGGTGATATACCTATGCACCGCTTTAACCATTGCTGATATATTGTGGCAGCTCATTTAGGTTCTATCTAAAGTCTGTTCGGCGAGAGTTGATAAAGATTATGATATCGTTTCGAAATAGCGACTGTCGCTACGGGCGTCGCTTATCGCCGCGCGCACTGAGTTTTTGTGGTACGAGGGATGCAGATGTTGTCAAGTGCGGTATCGCGCCGGGCCACAGTGTATTTTTGAGCCTAATTTTCGGACATGCCTCTGATATTCTAAATATGGATAGCTATGAATATTTTGAATGCTAGACTAAAACCCCCAAGTCGTTCCTTCTTTTCGCTTAAGAGAAAATCACTCTCGGAAAACAAAAATTTTTCCCTAGTGGAAACGGAAAAAAAAATCTAGCGCCACAACTAAAAAAGTGAAATTAATCTAGCTCAAATCGGTCTAAAGCCTATTCAAAGAGGCAACGCTTGCAGATACTACGACTCTTCTAGCCTTATTGTAGACTGAGATATTCAATTTTACTTTTTTATTTCTTTCATTTTTAAGGTTCCGTACCTCAAAAGGAAAAAAGGAACCCTTATAGGATCACTCGTGTGTCTGTCTGTCCGTCTGTCACAGCCAATTTGCTCCGAAACTACTGGGCCGATTGATTTGAAATTTGGTATACATATGTAAGTCGGTGACTGCAACACGGATGCGTAACGTAAACAAATTAATTTTAAACATGGGAGCCACTTTCAGGGGTAAATTAGAAAATTTAAAAACAAAGTTACGCTAACTATATCATGTGACATATCAAATGAAAGGGCTCATTATGAGGATCTTAAATATGTTTAATTTGGAATTTTAAGATAAATAGTTAGGAAGTTATTTAGGAAAATAGGCGAAAATTGACAATGCCCCCCCCCTCATCTCCGAAACTACCGGGCCTAAAATTTTGAAAAAAATACAGAGAATAGTTCTTTACCTATAGATTACAGGAAAACCTATGAGAAGTATATGGTATTTAAAGTAACATAGGAAATTTCAGATAATCTTGTATGGAACAGAATCCTCTCCACGCGGGTTTAACTCGCACTTGTTTTTTACAAAACGTACTTAAAACGCCCAAGAGATTTTTACAGTATTATGTAGGTATTGTAGTAATCTGTGCACCTGAATTTTATTTCATGGTTATCTCGTGGTGTAATCAAAATATGGCTATTTTTCAGTTTTCATTCGGGTTGTCGCAAAAAAAATCCGAACACACATTTACACGCTACACGTACATAATATTTGCGTCGCCATATTGCTATGCTATATTTTAGCTCGGAGCACACGTATCGTGTAAACGCAAATCGGATGCACATTTGTAGTGTAGCTTCCAGAATGTCGATTCGATGATCATCCGAAGATACAGATTTCTTGATGTGGCAATTAATAAGGAAAATGATATTGGGTTTTACCCGTTTCATGGAGGGTTTTCTCAACCTCTGAAATAAACTTCATGTAACATTCTATACTTCCTTTTATTTTTGAAAACCATGTGTCATCGTAAAAATATCAGAAAGTGTTAAGCCTGAGAAGCTCCTTATACATTGATATCCTAAAAATTTTAGAGCAATTTTGTTCGAGCTCCAGTTCCAATACGGCTTAAGGATCAGCTATCAAATTTGGCATGATTTAAGTCTATACTCCATAGTTACAACAACAAATATCAATTCAATGGTGTTCTGTTATAGAAATGTGAAAAAAATATTTTGATATCAAACCATACAGCATGTAACAAAAACCCTGTTGAATCCATTAATGGGGTATGTACAATAACATAAGGAAACCGTTATAATATTCAAAGAATAAAAATACTAATAAAATAAGAAGTTATTCCGGTTTAAAAATAATAATTAAAAACATTTCGCTTGCGAAAATGTTGATTACACCTGTACCTACGCACACGCACGTACAGGAGCGCGGTACGTCAGACGCAGGCGGCATCCTTTGACAACGTTTGACAGCGCCGCCGAATTTAATTTTTTTAAATCTTTTTTTTAAAACTATTTATAAAAAAAAAATAGATATTCAGAATTGCAATTCCATATACATAACTAAACTAACGGATTCAACAGGGTTTACCACTGCAGCTTAACAATCTGCTTACTTATTTGCAACTGTCAAAGTTTTTATACCATTAACATAAAGTCTATGATTAATTGATTGAGACCATGCCAAATTGGCGTAGTACGGAACCCTCGGTGCGCGAGTCCAACTCGCAGTTGACCGGTTTTTTCCTTCTTGCAAGCTTAATTGACGATAATAATGACACAGTATGATGTCTCGGCAGTGTCCGCGAAATAATTACCTACGGCGGCGCGGTACGTAAACACGCACTAGGGCTGCCCACTGACTGTATTTCTTAGGTTACGTTTTTGCTAATGCTACATAAAATTGTCGTATTATCGTTCTATGTAATTTAACGTAATTTTATTTTAAAGTAAAATTCTAAATATATATATATTTAAGATTGTCATAATGAGCCTATTTCATTTGATATGTCACACAATATTGTTAGCTAAACTAGTTTTTTTAAATTTTCTAAAGTACCTTCAAATGTGGCCCCCATGTTTAAAATTAATTTATTTACGTTACGCGTCCGTGTTGCGGTGACTGACTTACATAGGTATGTGTACCAAATTTCAACTCAATCGGTCTAGTACCTACTTTCGGAGCAAATTGACTGTGACAGACGGACAGACAGACAGACACACGAGTGATCCTACAAAGGTTCCGTGATTTTCTTTTGAGGTTCAGAACCCTAAAAACGTCCGTTACATAATATAGTCGTAATATTTACGTAATTTGTATACGACTTTGCAATCATATCATAAAGGTTCATATTCATATTCATATTCATTTATTCATAATAATAATAATATAGGTCATAGTAAATTATTTTAAAACATTAAATTAAAATTAAATTAATTGCACAATAAATAATAATAAAACTGATTTACATAAAATTAATGGTGATAAGTTGATTGGCATATTCATAACATAATAAATTCATTATAACTATAGAATGTGTGCTCGAGAAGCCAACTTTTAAGTTCTACTAGGTAACCTTTATTATTTTTACCTGGATCGAGCAAAGACAGAACGGGTCAAAAAAAAAACGCTACGATTAAATTATCAAAACATTTGAATAAAATAATTAATACATTCATTAATATATTATTTAATTTTTTTTTAAAAGTTTTGTCATTTAAGTTAATTAATATCTCACCAAAAACACAAACGTTAAAAAGGAGCCAAAGTACTTACTTCTCAAACAATCGTTAGATCAAAAAAAAAATTAAAATCCAGATCGACGCTAAGTCCAAAAACACTATTCCCGTTGTCACGCGGCCAAAGCCGCGGGCAGAAGCTAGTATAGTGTTAGTGTATTCTCACCTACTAGGTAAATGCCTGTTCGTTTATAAAGAAGCCGCGCCGCCGGCTTATGTCAAAGGCTCAAAACGCACGACAAAAGCCGCTTCAGCGCGCGCAAAGGGAGAGCCGACGCCGCGCCGGCGCGGACATCTATTAAAACGATCACACTCTGCCTGTCATAGAAGTTGCTCGCTACGCCTTAATAATGCTAATACCACCTAATACCTACCATAAATAACACAGAAATATGTAAAAACTAAAAATAATGACATTTGTCCTACCTTGCCGGCTGAGTTGGTAATAAAAAAAAATGTTATTTGTGGTTCTGATATAGATGAATTTATACATCCATACACTGAACAATATAACCGATAACTTCGTGCCATAATTAACGTAAATAAAAGCGCGGGAGCGCGTCACAGTGTCCACGTCCGTACCCAACCGAGGCGCGCTCTCGCGAGTCGTCAGTCGCGACTGTTGTGTACCGAAGTTCATCGAGATTTCGAAGCGCGTCGTTTCGGCCGTTTGTATGAAGATGGACTACTGTATACTTGATTATACTGTGATAATGACAAGGTCAGATCTTCGAGATCGCATACATGCAAAAAGAGTTGTATAGTAATACTGCAACTTAGAACAAATGCTAACTATATGATGCTGCCATTCGTTATGTTGCCGTATTACTGCAAAAGTACCCCGACGTGTAAATAAAATTATCTATATAATAAGGAGGAGCTGAACTACTGACTGACTGATATATGAAGACAGCCGAAACCGCTGGAGTTTGAAGTGTAACATTTGGCAGAGTTATTGTTATCTAATGTAGGTGTATGCATACAAAAATATGTCCTGAAATCCACTTCTAACGGGGTTAAATCGCAGTTCAATATTTTTTGTGGAGCTCCCGCGGTTGAAGCTCCGGCGGGTTCTCTAGTTAGATATTGTCAACCAGACAACTTAGGTAATGTGGAATAGAGCCCCAGTTGTTGACGATATATGATCGCGGCGTGTTGGAATAAAAGATGTTATAATACACACAGTAATTTGATCAACACACGATGGTAGTTTCATGCGACCTCTTAAGAGCATTCAGTCTATTTTTACAAATTGAAAGAAAGTAGGTAAACAATAAGACATTTGAACTGATGCTTGCAAAACACCGAAGAAGGTTGTTTACGTTGTGATGAATTTTCATAAAAATGCCGTTTACATACCGATTCAGCTTTCGACAACCCTAGCACCGGAAAATCGTGGAAGTCGCTGCAACTACTTTACACCACGAGATAATGATGTAACAAAATTCAGGTGTATAGAAAACAGTAATACCTACTGTTGCGTTCCAGCGCGCCCCGCGGTAGATTTATGATGAATTCCGGGAAAGCTATAGGCGCTCTGTTACACTACCTCACCTTGGTCGTAGATCCAAGGGTTCGACGTTAAATTCGAACAAAAGACAACCTTCACCTATTTGTCAGATGTCCAAGCAATCAGAGGGAAGGACAAAAAAAAATACCCCAACTCTACACCAAGCATGACCAGACCCTTAATTGAGTAGACCCTTAATTAATTAAGATCAACAATAACGGTTGAACGTACCGAATCGAATTCCCTTGAATAGGTACTATAATTACCTTAAACTAGTATATCAAAGGACGAGTGTTAATGTTAATAAATGAAACCCTAAACACTAAGTCTATACACCACTAAACACTAAGCGTCGAACCTATAGGCCCCAACTATTCCATACCAAGCCTGATAACTGAGTAACCTGTTACGAAACAACCAAAACCGCTAAACTGCTTAAATTACTGAATAACGGGACAACGCGCGCTATCCCTTAAACGTCAACCAAAGCTGCTCTAACAAGACATCTCTCCGGCCCATACGAACGATATGCAAACTCTAAGTAGGTTAGAGTTTGCGTATCGTTCGTATGTATAACGAGGACAATTACCATCAAATGGTCTCGCTTCCTTAAATTACGAAGACGAAACAAGAGTATTTATAACTCAGCTCTACGCTGTAACTATGCAGTCAAATGGAAGGAGTTGATATTGGGGCGCTCCAGCCCAGAGATGGGAACAGTATTCCATATGAGGCCTAACCTGTGCCTTGTAGAGAGCTGTAGGCGATGGGCTGGCGTGAAATACTGACCCGCTCTATTGAGCACTCCCAATTTTTTCGAAGCAAATAGATAGTAAATAATAAAGCTTTATATTAATGAATATAAACATGTCACTCATTTAATACAATAATTAATTGACACTTCGGGTCCCGTCATCTTCCGATTGAGATCCGAGTTTTACCGATGGAAACATATTACCTATTCACTATATCTGTATGTAGGGTTGCCGAGACACATTTGGCAGACTTGAGACAGACGGCATCGGCATACATAGATTTAAAGAGGCTAGTAAACGGGATAGTTTTTTGGCGATTTATTTCTGCAATTTGGGCTATTCCCAAAAAGATTACCTTCATCACTATTGGGAACAAAAAGTTTAAGTGTGAACTTTCGGGGATAGCCCAAATTGCAGCAATAAATTGACAAAAAAAAAATTGCTCGTTTACAAGCACCTTTACAGCGATAATCCGTAGCAATATTCATGAATGTGTTCAAATAAGATTGATAGTTTCAATGAGACAGTACAAAAGTTTTCCAATTTAAATATTCGTATAACTAAAACAAAACAAATGATAACCTTTCTAGAGAGATTGTAGTTTTTATCGTCGTAATTAAAGAATACTCAAAAGCTTCATATCAAATTGGATCTGAAGATTTTTTGTCAACTTACTTATTACTTAAAACCTTTTTACTCTTATCAAAGTTGTTATAAGTATTTAATTTTTTACCAAATTTATTGATATTTGGGGCCAACTCGAAACTGTATTCGCTTAACTTACAAGTCACTAAACTTAAAATGAGAAACTTAGAGTAAGTATAGAATAATAATAGAGTAAACGTTGAAACCGTCAAGCCATGCCGCCCAAAACTTCAACTACAGGCCACACGGATTCATACAAACCCATGCGCATTTGTTTGGCCTGTAAGGTTATGATACTAAATAATATTGGCAACTTGGTGTTTATTTGTGACAGCATTATTTCATCTTATTAATTTGGTCATACTGTCACTGGCTGACGTAAGGCGAAGAACCATATTTGAAATCGACGTATTAATAAAATACAGCCATCTTGTTTTTTCATTAGGGCGCTGATGTTTGCGGGAGCAGCGTAGCATTACAGTCGTAGGTTAAATTAATTTACAGCGTATCTTTACTTCTATAATCTAAGATTTTGAGACTTCAAACTTGATTTTGACAAATCTGTGGTATTGAAAATAGAGCTTGATGTTACTTATTACATTTTTAGGAATTTTTTAATTAAGAAGACACCATTTCGATTTGGACCCATTGATGAAGTAAAAATAATAATCGCGTTAAATTATGCAGATGTTACAACGGCTGTGTCCACGAGTTCTTCTCGAGATATAGGGTTTGACGAGAGAATTTTAAAAATATAAAACATATCGGTACCCTAATGGCATTTAGTGTTGGCATTTGGTTAGGCCACATGGGTCTCGTTAGGTGGCCAACGGTTAGATTTGGCCGTCGTTTTGAGGTAAGGCCTACAGCCCAGTACAATAAAGGGCCATGGTAGAATTTCCAACTGAAACAACTGTGCCAACAATCTTAAACCAACGGTAGCAGAAGTCGCATTGGCCCAACGTTGGTAAGTGGATGGGCGTAATGATAATATTTTACTGCATTGGGATCAATGTTACTTAATATACCTAATAGGGCCTTCATTGTATACAATGCAGACATGCCAACCGTTTTTAAACAACGGTAGCGGTATTCACAATGGCTCAACGTTGGTAATTGGTTGGGCGTAATGATATTTTTTTGTTATATTGGTATTATGTAGGAATGATGTTAGTTTTATGTGGACAAACTCCTAACTATATCCATACGGATTCCCTACTGTTGGATGCCAACGGAAAATGCTACTAGGGTATTTATAAGTACTTTCTTTATACAAATACATGAAATACCTTAATTTGGAATAATTTATCTCTACCTGAACTGTCCATATTATTATAAAGTAATAACACACACAGATACACAAGTAACAACTTAAATGAAAAAATAAAAGAAAACTATTAATTATAAAAAACAAAAAACCCGACTGCATAACCTCTAAAAGAAAAAAATGGAATCTGCCGGGCGTGCTCGTGGGATCGATCGATACCTATGGAAATAGCAGTCGGTGACTTCAAATAGCTATTATAGAACGTCACGGAGTCGCATTTTTTCGTTGTTTATACTTAGATAATAATTTGAGAAAAATTACTTACTAACAAACATTTTTATACACATGCATACATACATAGCATCACGCCCGAAATCCCTAATGGGGTGGGCAGAGCCACGAGACTACTTGTGGCCACGTTCGATTAATTAGTCCTAAGATGGTATGATGAACCGTATGGTGACAGGTGATCAGCCCATACAGATAGTCCACCATGTTGTAGAGGACCCGTCCCTTAGTCGACTTTTACGACATGCCAGGATGATAAGCATCTGCACGCATTCTATGCTATTTCTTCACTCTCAGTGCAGCAGAGGAGGCATTTTTATACATCCCATCATAATTACGTTTCCATTAAATTTCTGTATTCGATTGAGACATAAGATAAAATAATAAAGAAAAGATTTTGTCTTTGGGAGGTGTGTAAATGTAAACAAACATTATCACCGTCCGTATCTTGACACATCATTCTGTCATCAGACGGAAAATTGAAATGAAGCATTCATAGCCTTCATTGAACTTTGTTGTTTATCCCAATGTATCAATGTTCCGATTCGACACGTTAATCTTTGGCTTACATTAAGGTTCTGTCTATTTTTTGCCGGATTGTGCCAGCAAAGAGTATTGTGTTGCTTTACATGTGCGGCTGGAGGCTGTTTGGCTGGTCAGTGGCCCATTGCATAACTACTTGTAACTTGTATTACAAGCGGAAGCCTCTTTTTAACTTCTTTTACTAGAAAGAGACTTTCGCTTGTATTACAAGTTACAAGTAGTTATGCAATGGGCCTCTGGATTTTAAAAAAAATAGTTGAAACCGCATTCGTTTTAATGTCATAGGGTTTATAAAAGTCATCCAAATTTGTTCTGCTGTTGAGCCCAATTCATAGCATTTACATATTCGTAGAATAGGATATAATGTAACACTGCTGGTAGGTTCAGAGTCAGGCATTTGGAAGAGTCCGTACTTGCAAAACAAATATTTTTCTTTCTGATTGACGAATCGAGTTTAGTTTTAAATTGGAAACGCACCATGTTGATCGACAATTCAGAAAGCAAATTAGGAAAAGTTTATATTTTGGATTGAACCCCGAACTTTTTTAACGTGGGCGACATATTCCTCATATATCGCTAACGATTAAAGTTCGGGGTTCATGTTAAAAATTGCCTCGAGGTGGCAATTTTTAACACTTTAATTTGGACTATATAGATCTAAAATGATGTTCTTAATTTTGTGTCCCTACGAAGAAAACAAGACCTTTTAAACGGACCCTCATAATATATTGAAAAGTAAATAAGCTCGGCAAATATTAATATAACTCCATATATCGTCTCCTTATTGCATGAACCGACTAAACTCCCTTATAGGCAAAAATGAGTTAGGTATATATACTGTTATGTAAATTACCATTATTATAATTAATACATATAAACAGTACCGTGACTCACTTATAGACAACGCACAGCGTAAACGGGTGGAACGTTGAGCTTTTCTTGTTTTAAGGCAGATTTAGACAGGGTCAGTGCACAAGTCAGTATCGGTGCCGAACCGACTGACCTAAAAATATTCGTATGAGAATATACAAGTCAGCGCTGACCGTCCCACCGCTGTACTGACTTCAAATCAATTTACATTTGGTTTTTCTCGGGTCAGCGTTGACTTGTCTCGAATTCGAAGTCAGTCACTGACCCTGTCTAAATCTGCCTTTATAATGAACTTTTACCCGCCCACGTGGAATTCGAATACTACACAATATTCCTTTGGAAGTTTTACAAATAACCGTAATTAAAAGTACCTATAATTACTCACAGACACATTTTCGCATTTATAGTAAATTACAAAAAATAAAAATTAAAAATCTATTAAGTTTATTAAATTCCGGTTAATAACCGAAATTCAGTTAGATTTCGATTTTAACCGAATGAAACCGATATTCGATTTTCGGTCGTAGTTGCAATCTCTAATTACAGAGTATAACGGCTCTTCCAATAAAAAGTTTTTCAGTCGGCGTCCAAATATTTCGTCAAGTAAGGATATTAGTACGGATTCAATGAAAACAAACATGTTTGTGGATGACATAATTAAGTGACTTTAGGGACAATATGTAGCGTATGGCATGGCGCTTCGAAAATTAATGAGAAACCGGTGACTCATTGAATTGAATCATTTATTGAGTGTCAAGCCTAAGAAACATAGACTAGACTGGAAACTAAGCAAGTTACAACAAACAACATTACGCCTAGGGCTTCCATTCCGTAATTACGTAACTTCATAATTACGTAATTACGGATAGATTTTGACCGTTTTAAAAATACGTAATTCAAAGGTAAAATTCCGTAATTACGTAATTATGTATCTTTATACGTACAGTAAAAATAACATACCGACGAGATGCCGATTTACGTTAAATTTTATGAAAAAACACGTAAATCAAATAAGTAACATTGTTAGTTGTAAAGTAACGGGCAACATCGTACGTATGTATGAGAGTGAATCAAAAAGTAATTACAATTACATGCTGGTAAAACATCTTTATCCGAAGTTTTGTTTTTATGTTATTACTCATTATGTCACGATATTTTTGTTTATTTCCATGTGATAGCAATACCTTTTAAAAGTAGTAGATTATTTCATGAAAGGATTTGCATAATCGAAAAAGAAGAAACGAGTTAGTGCCGTGATTAAGTACATGTGTCTGAAAAAATGACTGACTAAGGATATTTTTTGATCATCCAGGCGACTTAAGGGATTAATAATTTACCCTCTTCCATGGCCGCTTACTGCGTTGCTGAATTTAAGGAAGATAGATGAGCTATGAAGATGGTCCTGGTTCGGGCCGGCCTTCCACCACAGTTATCGAATGAAACGTCGAAAAAGAGGAAATAAATATTTTAGAAGATTGAAGAACCACAATCAAATATCTAGCAGAGACCACATTTCATTCTGGTAGCATACAATCATGTTTAACGGACACTTTAGGATTTAAAAAGTATCAGCAAGATGGGTTCCTCGAATGGTAACCGAGAAAAATCAAGAACAAACCTCCATAGGTTTTAAAGCGGAATCTAGAATTCGTTGAGCGTTATCGATATAGCTTCTACCCTCATTTTATAACCATGTATGAAACGTGGGTCTACCATTTTGATCCTGAGACGAAAAAATCAAGGACCCTGGAAACGCCAATTATCTCCACCAAAAATAAATTACGGAAGGTGTTGGTATTTGTTTATTAACTACCTGCTGAAAGGAAAAACTACATCAAGCAGTTAAAGAAAAGCCCAGGGAAATTGTCGTTAGGCGTGCTACTTTCACCATGATAACGCTCCAGCGCATCGATCCCAAGATGCGCTTGCAACATGCCAGACTCAAAGATAAGTTAAACCCGTTTATCTCTATGAATATCTCTTTCATCTGCACTTGATTTCCACATCTTTCAAAAATTAAAGGAGTATAACCGTGTAAAAATTAGCAGTCATGTCTGTGGTAGTTTTTTTTGATTCGGTAGTACTTTTTGAGACTCAAGCAAAGGTTTTTTTTCATGAAGGTATCAGAAAGCTCGAGAACGTTACTTTCATTGTATCAATTTAGAAGGAGGAAAAAATATTAAATCACAATTCTGTTCTTTTTATCGTGATTCTAAGAACTTTATGATTTACCCTCGTTCTACGAGACCTTTAAGGGGCTCGAAATAGTGCCGTATAAATCTGTTAAACATATTTTTTTATTCAGTGTTTTCCTGAATGTTATAATCTGACTTTTATTAATTTGGTACGTAAAACTACAAATCCATTTTTTTATAAAAAAAACCAGGTCAGTTACGTAATACCGTAATTACGTAATTTAAATCATAAATCCGTTACCAGTTACGAAATTGATATATCCGTAATTTTGGAAGCCCTAATTACGCCGCAGTCAGTCACAAATGACGAAAAAACACTCTTAAAACTAGGAGCTTTTCATGACAAGTCAAAAAGGCATTGAGAACAATAGTAGAAATTCTACACTGAATAAAATAGGGCTAGTAATAAACAAATTATTGTTTATATCGACAAAGCGACTTATTTCGGACAGAGCTTGAAATGCTGTTGGCTAAACTCAAACAAATCAAAGCAATCACATGTCTATAATCGACAAAGCTGTAATTTATATTCAAATGAATCATTGTTGTATGTAGCCGTAAAATTTTAGACAAGCCAACGATACCAGATCAGGTCCCTTCTTCACGTCCTATCTGAATATTATTCAGATAAGACGTAAAGAAGGGTCATTCATATTATGCGACTTCCATTTCTTAAACTGAATTCGAGTTGGTTGTTTTTCTGGTTTGAATTTCGAAATTAGACAAGGACAGAATTAGAGTAACATGACGTCATAGTGAGAATCAAAGAATCACACCAGCGCCATTAGTGCACGAGCAAATTATGAAAGCAGACTTCAATTTATCAACATGAATTCGCTGCATGATGGCCGCAGTTACTTCGACCCGGTCCTATTACGCGGATTCATAATTGAACCGTATTTGCTTGAGAATCTGAACTTTGGTGTGCCTACGCTTCCTTCCGCCTCACAACTTTCCGCCCTACTATATTGGAAGTAAGCTCGCATCCTTACCGCTTTGTAGAATTCAGGAGCAGATTGCCTTAGCCAATTCAACAGTAGTAGTCTTGCTCGTTTTGCATCACCCTTAGGACTTTAAAAATTCATAGAAAGTAAATTCATTTTTGCAGCGAACCATTCCTTTTCTTGACGAATCGACTTGAATTAACAAATATATCATCAGGTTTTTAACAAATATAACAACTTTAGCAGTAATCCCATTGTTGTAATTATTGCACAAACTACGTTCCATTACTGCTACACTTTATTTCTATCAGAACCAGTTAAGACCCAATTTATGAAGGATAAGGATAATCCTCAACCTTTTGGCAGTTATCTTGTGGATAAGTCTCGGAATCCACAAGGTAGGAATATAGACATTTACCGAAAAACAATCCGGGTATCGGTCGGTATGTTTGGTCTTACTGGTAGAGTGTGCCTTAAACCATTAACATCACCTTTTGTAGGTACTCTAAGTAGGTATCCTACTGTGAAATAAAGATTGAATAAATAAATATTTAGTACCTAGTAAATATTTCTACAAGCCATATTTTTTAAGATATCAGTTCTTATCTAAAAATCATACAGGGCAAACCTCACCAGAATACCCCATATTATAATATCGGACACTTAGATAAGTTAAAAAAAACTTAAGTTTAAAGCGATTATTTTGCTTATGACAGCGTTTCAAGCGGTAGTAACTGCCCATATCAGTAGTTTTCATATTTTTGATAGGATTCTAATGGATAATGTATTTTGGAAAAGATAAGTACTTAGTGTTTCTTTTGTTACTTTTAGCCGATAAAGACGCTTTATTAAAACTGTTCACTAAGTAGGTATATTCTTTACTATCTGTGAAGGGAACATCGCGGTCACTACTTGGAAACCCTTCGGCTCGATAAGTGTCGTTCAAAGCTTAGCTATTCTTCTTAATTCTATCGGTTACTTTGGTTCTTTCACGGATCGCCTCATTTCTAAATGGACACCTTCCTTAGATCTTATTTATAGACACAATGTAAACTGGATCGGTAAAACAGTTTTTATCGTTTTTAAGGGTTCCGTACCTCAAAAGGAAATACGGAACCCTTATAGGACCACTCGTGTGTCTGTCTGTCTGTCCGTCTGTCACAGCCAATTTGCTCCGAAACTACTGGACCGATTGATTTGAAATTTGGTATAAATATGTAAGTCAGTGACCGCAACACGGACACGGTAATGCCACGTTTAAATTAGAAAATAAAAAAGTGCAAACTATATTGTGTAACACATCAATTGAAAGGGCTCGTTGTGAAAATCTTAAATAGGTATATATTTTTTTTTAATTTTAAGTTAAATTGTTTGGAAGTTATTTAGGAAAATAGGCAAAAATTGACCTTCCCCCCTCTTGTTCTCGACAACTGGGACTAAAATTTTGAAAAATAAATAAATACAGAAAATAGTTATTTACACATAGATTACAGGAAAACCTATCCTTCATGCGGCAAATTCCCGAAGTAGGAAAGCCAAAAAAATGAGTTCTTTTGGCGGCTGCTATTTTGCACATTTCTGCTTATGTGGCAAAGTACTGCGGCGGCCAGAAAAAAAAATACGACATCTGGCAGTCTCCCGCTGCGGAACAATGTTAAGGTACTCTGTTTTGATGTGAATTTGCGTGCCTCAAACTGGTTCTGCACTGCTCTAATACATAGCAATGTGAAATCATTGAACAAAGACAGGCTACAGTTGGTATATTGCCAACAAAGTTTTGTTTTCTAGTAAAGTAACATAGGAAATTTCAGATAATCATGTACGGAACGGAACCCTCCACGCGAGTTTAACTCTCACTTGTCCGGCTTTTGACACTTTGTAGATTCGGAAGCTCTTATGAGCGAAATCGATTTTCATAAATCCAAACAGTCATGTACATTAAGCATTCCGTCTTGAGGTGACCCCAAGCTGAAAGCTTAATACGTTGCTCAAAGTAAGAGTAGCGAACGTACCTCATAAGAATTAAGACCTAGCTTTTGCTTGATTTGATTATAATTTTAACTTTCATACTTGATACAAGGTTAAAAACTACTTCCATAATTTGTTCTATGCATAGACAATAGGCCGGAATCATTACTAAGCATTAAAAATGCCAGGACTTACGAGGCTATAAGTAAATTTATGTTAAATTTCCTCCAATAAAACAATAACAGTGAAACCCTTCCTCTAGTGGCACATTTGGAGCCCTTAACTGCCGTGGTAGTTATAAATCGCAGTAACGACCAATCTGGGCAATATCGTTGATCGACATTGTTCAGATAACGGCACTAATTTCGTTCTATTTCAATCTACGATTGGCTAAGGTTTCAATGCCGGTAGGTACCTATAGAAAAACCGGACAAGTGCGAGTTAAACTCGCGTGGAGAGGGTTCCGTTTCGCACATGATTATCTGAAATTTACTAGGTTACTTTAAATACCATACACTTCTTATAGGTTTTCCTGTAATCTATAGATAAAGATCTATTTTCTGTATTTTTTTCAAAATTTTAGCCCTAGTAGTTTCGGAAATAAGGGGGGGGGGGGGGGGAATGGTCATTTTTCGCCTATTTTCCTAAATAACTTCTAAACTGTTTTACTTAAAATTCAAAAGAAAATATATTTAAGATCCTCACATCAGCCCTTATTTCTAATTTACCCCCAAAAAGTGGCCCCTATGTTTAAAATTCATATATTTACGTCACGAGCCCGTGTTGCGGTCACCAACTTACATATGTATACCAAATTTCAACACAATCGGTCCAGTAGTTTCGGAGCAAATTGGCTGTGACAGACGGACAGACAGACAGACAGACACACGAGTGATCCTATAAGGGTTTCGTTTTTCCTTTTGAGGTACAGAACCCTAAAAACCACTAAAGAACGCACGCTTTAAAGATAGCATTGTCTAAAAGACTAAACTTGCAAGACTCAACCTGAACCAACCAAAAGCTTCTAAAATAGTTATATTTGAATGTCCAAACCGATGTTTTTAAATAATTGATTATAAAGGCACATAATTGTGTGTTAAGAGGAGTGTGAACCTACGGCTTTTCATATAAAAGGCGATAACGATTTCCACCCTTTAAATGTTAACCGATGCTCACCAATTTTTGAAAGGTCGTCAGTCAGAACAAAAAATAGGTCTATAAGTTTTGATTTTTTGACTATAATGAATAAATTCAGTTTCATTGTGGTTTCGGCAATTAATTGACTTTCTTGATCTTCAATCAATATTCAAAAAATGTATAGACCTGCGCCTCTATTCGGGAACGCTAAGTGATTCTGTAGCGATTCGTGAGCGAGGTTTCTCATCCCACTCTTCCGCACGACGCGTAATGCGTAAGAGCGAGATGAGAAATCTCGCTCATGAATTGCTACAGAATCACTTAGCGTTCCCGAATAGAGGCGCTGGAAATTGTTCTGACTGACAACCTATCAAAAATTGGTCAAAATCAGTTAACATTTAAGAGGTGGAAATAGTTATCGCCTTTTGTATGAAAAGGGTGATTTTTGCCGTTGCTTCACAGTCCTCTTAAGGGTGCGTCGTGGGTCCCTTGACGCCCTGTCAGTATTATTGTATTGTATTTTATTAAATGCGAAGCCACAGAAGCACTTTTTTTTACTAAACGCGGACAAATACCCGCTATTTTCCGTTGAAATGATGACAGTTATATCTTAAAAAATCTTAGTTAAAGACTTGTGTATTAAACTGTGTAAGAACTTGTGTGGCATAAATAATAAAATAGGTACTTTAGTTTAATAGAGAATACAACCAAGCACTTATGAGGGCGCCACACTGGACGCACGATACGAGCTTAATTATATTAAGCGAAACTATTGATATCATGAATGTAGTGAAACTTCCAAATTAACTACGATACGGCGGTACCTACTATTACGGGCTTGATTTTAATTTAGATAACGCGGCAAAATTTATAGCGCTTAAACAAAGGCAGGCCTATTCTATCAGACATTGGGTGTTGTATATTTTCAGCTGTTTTCAGGATTTAATTTTCGGTTCAACAGGACTTCCGGGATATTCCTGCTGGACCACGTATCCGCTATTTTCATATTAAAATGAAATAATTAACTGTTTATAATTTAGAATGTATGTTTTTCATTTTTATTACACGAAATTTTACCCGCAACCTCGTCCGCGTGGAATTAGATTATTCCTGCGAAACTTATTATTTTTTGTGGTAAATATTTATGTAGGGAATCTGTACTTAAATCTTCTTTAAAAATTTAGTTCGTTTCTTTAACTCTGTTTGGGAGATATCAAAGAAAATTTAATTAAAATGCACGTATAGGTCGTTGCGGGTATTTAATCGGCTTAAGGATGAAAAAACTGGTCAAGTGCGAGTCGGACTTGCGCACCGAGGGTTCCGTAGTACGCCAATCTGGCATAGTCCAAACCAATCAATAGATTTTATGTTAATAGTATAAGAACATGTTTAAAATTTATTTATTTACATTACACGTCCGTGTTGTGGTCACCGACTTACATATTTTAATGGCCGAATTCAGAAAAGCCACTCAAATTGATCTTTAATTAAAGTGACGTTTCAGTGACGTTTCTGTTTAGGTTGACAACTAGTGAGGGACATTTAACTATTTAATATCTTATCAAAAGCTTAAGTGGTGTTTCTGAATTCGGCCATATGTGTACCAAATTTCACCTCAATCTGTCCAGTAGTGTCGGATCAAATTGGCTGTGACAGACGGACAGACAGACAGACAGACACACGAATGATCCTATAAGGGCTCCGTTTTTTCCTTTTGAGGTACGGAACCCTTAAAAAGGCGGATGCGAATGGGTATATCAGTAGAAGTGGTCCTCGCCAAACGTTGATTAACCAAATTGACAATATACTGAAGAGAAAGAAGACAAAGTACTAGGGTTACTTTTAATCTAGTTCTACACGAGGGTGCTATAAAAAAGGATGAATGTGATCTACACGAAGTCTGCCAAGATTAAAGGCCGGGGCAAACCAAACGCGGTTGCGGCGCGTTTGCGGCGCGAACGCGGGTCCGCGCCGTTGTCGAACAGCGCGAGCCAATTTACCATGCCACACCAAAGTAGCCACGGCGTTTTGTGTGCCCGGGCCTTAACTGGCATTCTGGCATTCTCCCTAAAGGCTTCTGTGAACTTATATGTATTGTGTTATTTTAGTTTCATGTATTTATTAACCCCCGACGCATACAGAGGTTATAAGTTTAACGTTTGTATCTGTGTATCTGTCTGTTGCATCGTAGCTCCCAAACGGATGAACCGATTTTGATTTTGATTGTTTTGATTTGTGTAATTCAAGAAAATCTGTTCTTCCGTTTGAAGATTTATTTATTTATTGAACAAAAATCAGATCAGATCATCGGCTCTTTACTTGAAAAACAAACGGCTTTACTCACGATTTATTGTCACAAATAGTCCGACATGTTTCGAACTCGAAGAAGAAGAGAAGGACTCCAATCGAGTTCGAAACATGTGCGTGTCAATCTGCATTGCCCGAAAAGAAACGAACAAGATTTTTTTCTCTATCACACATGTTTAAAACGCGTTGAGTATGGATATGACGTGTCTTGTGTCTTTCTATAATATATGTCATTGGCTTCGAGTGTGTTGTTCGGGTGTTCGTGTGCTGCTTTCTGTGTATACGGTTACACTATTCAATAATAATATTCTATGAAAAATATATAATTTTTCCCTTCAAATTTTTATTATCATCGATAAAAATAATTAGCGGGCCGCTATTTGTAATGGGTTAAGAAGCCCTGACTTTTTACTTTTTTATCAACTCTCAGCGAACAGACCTTACTGCTTGTTTACTGTGAAATAATCTTATCGTTCTCGTCAGACGGACATAATTACAACCTTTGAACGTTCCTGAACATATTTATTTATTCTTCCATTTCTTTTTATGAATAAAATATCATCGAAACCGGTATTTAATGAAGGTAAGAAAATTGACGCTGAATAAATATTGGCGAGGTGGGATAGCAATACTTCCTTTGAGGCGCTATTTGATTTGCCCTCATGTTTAAGTTCCTCTGTCAGTAAGTTTATCTAGATGTCAGATGGCCATACTAATACTATATTAAAGTGCGTTTGTTTGTTCTATTTTCACGACCAAACAGCTTAACAGAATTCCATATAAAATGGCACAAATTTAGCCTGTTATATGGAGGAGGCTACATTAGTACCATACAGCCATATTACATAGGATTTCTAGAAATCTTTATAACTACAGAAGGATGAGAAATGCTACGGTACGATTTTGTGAAGGCAAAAAATTAAACCCTTCATAAGACTTTCCGACCATTTAGCGGCGAAAAGCATTTTTAAACACAATTGTAATGATCAAAGTAGCACTGCCACCCACTAGATGGAGGAACTAACAAAGCATTGGCAGCACCTCTGGTGTTGCAGATGTCCATAGGCGGCGGTGACCACTTTCCATCAGGTGGGCCGTCTGCCTGTTTCTCAGTCAAGACATAAAAAAACCGGCCAAGTGCAAGTCGGACTCGCTCACGAAGGGTTCCGTACCATTATCTATAATCAAGCAAAAAAAACATGTTTGTTGTATGGGAGCCCCCCTTAAATATTTGTTTTATTTTAATTTAATTATTTATTTTGTAGGTAAATGTATAACTAAATATCCTGTGAATATTTCAAGCGTCTACCTGTTGCCGTTATCAATAACGAGCAAAAACGAGCAAAAAAATCACCTTTGTTATATTGGAGCCCCCTTAAATATTTATTGTATTCTATTTTTCAGTATCTGTTGTTATAGCGGCAACAGAAATACATCATCTGAGAAAATATCAACTGTCTAGCTATCACGGTTCATGAGATACAGCCTGGAGACAGACGGACAGCGGAGTCTTAGTAATAGGGTCCCGTTTTACCCTTTAGGTACGGAACCCTAAGAACCTAATAAAAAAGTATCATATTTTGTATCGAGAACCCTGGAAGGATTTTAAGGAATGTTTTATTACATATTTAAATGAAGGAATTGTTGATTGTTTTATTTTCTTTATTAACAACTTCCTGTCATGTACGGTGAAATTGTGGAACCAACTTCCATCAGCGGTGTTCCCGGACTGTTTCGACATGGGGGCCTTCAAGAGAAGAGTTTATTTTTACCTAAAAGGTCGGCAACGGCTCAATGACTCCTTCGGGGTTAGTGATGTTCATGGGCGGCGATGATCACTTACCATCAGGTGACTCGCATGGACGTTTGCCTTCCCTTATATTAAAACAAGTGCGAGTTAAACTCGCGTGGAGAGGGTTCCGTTCCGTACATTATCTGAAAATACCTATGTTACTTTAAATACCATAGACTTCTCATAGGTTTTCCTGTAATCTATAGGTAAAGAACTAATTTCTGTATTTTTTTCAAAATTTTAGGCCCGGTAGTTTCGGAGATAAGGGGGGGGGGGGGCATGGTCAATTTTCGCCTATTTTCATAAATAACTTCCAAACCAATCATCAAAAAATTCCAAAAATATAATATTTAAGATCCTCACAATAAGCCCTTTCATATGATATGTCACATGATATAGTTAGCGTAACTTTATTTTTTAATTTTCTAATTTACCCCCCAAAAGTGGCCCCCATGTTTAAAATTAATTTGTTAACGTTACGCATCCGTGTTGCGGTCAACGACTTACATATGTATACCAAATTTCAAATCAATCGGTCTAGTAGTTTCGGAGCAAATTGGCTGTGACAGCCGGACAGACAGACAGACAGACAGACAGACAGACACACGAGTGATCCTATAAGGGTTCCTTTTTTCCTTTTGAGGTACGGAACCCTAAAATAAAAACGAACAAAAGCGAGTCAAACTCGCGTGGACAGGGTTCCGTTCCGTACATTATCTGAAAATACCTATGTTACTTTAAATACTATATACTTTTTATAGGTTTCCCTGTAATCAATAGGTAAAGAACTATTTTCTGTATTTGTTTCAAAATTATAGGCCCAGTAGTAAACTGGCTTCGAGTTGCAACGTACGTACAAAAGCCGGTATTATGGAGAAGAAAATGTATTTGTTTTCTCTGTCCCACACGCAATTTTTGTATGCCGACGTTAATCTTGAACAAAGCTACTAAATTATGTATGATTTACTAATTAGAAGTTACTGAGTTTTGAAAAGATACTATTCAATTAAACCGAAGTTAATATCAGTATTGCATTCATCAATGGGACTCGTTAGGCACCCCACGCTTTAGATTAATTAGCTGCATTCCCTCAGCTTCACAAAGGTCAATAATGATGGCAGGCGGTAATAATAGATTGTTGACCAAGGGCTGTAAGCAATCAATTTGCACCCGAGACGATAAGGCGTACGAGCGAAAGCAGCAAAGGCGTTTGTGATGTGCATTTCATGATTAAGTGTAACTAAACGTATTTCGTCGCTTATATAACAACAGCGCGTCATTTTGACCGACTTTACAGGAGAGCGAAAGAACATTACCTTTGTAACAACGCGTAATTCAAAAAAACAAGCAATAGTAAACATCGCTTAAGTACGTGGCAATAAACTCATTCGATTTTTGCTAAAATGTAAAAAAAAATACCACCACATTAAACAAGTAAAATTAAATAAGAAACAACATAAAAGGACTTAAAACTAGGTGGCAAAAAGGCTCAGGACTCAGCGTGTGCTGAGAGCATTACGCCCACAGCGCTGTCTTGCAGCCTGCACCTTGACTCTCTGAAAGTGATTCATATTTCACATGCCAGGTAGGGCTTTCATTAATAATGTACCTAAAAAATTATTATTATTTAAATTATTATACGCAAATCATTATTTCTTATAATAACTTCATTAGCTTACTTTCTCTATGATAATGTTACTTTATTTACACATGTTTAGGCACAAAACTCACGAAAAACAATAAATAAACACGGAGCGCAAAGTTGACAAAGTATGGCCGTACAACGACTTGAGCGGTGTTGGAAGGCCAACCGACTTGCGCTCTGATACTTTTTAGGGTTCCGTAGCCAAATAGCAAACCGTCCGTATTTCACAGCCACTTTTTTCCGAAACTATAAGACCTATGCTGTTGAAACTTGGTAAGTAGATGTATTCTGTGAACCTTCCAAATTGGTAAAATGTGTGTAAGTATCTGCTAAAATACATACATACATACATACATAGCATCACGCCAGAAATCCCTGATGGGGTGGGCAGAGCCACAAGACTACTAGTGGCCACGTTCGATTAATTAGTCCTAAGATGGTATGATGAACCGTATGGTGACAGGTTATCAGCCCATCGCCCATATAGATAGTCTACCATGTTGGAGAGGACCCGTCCCTTAGTCGACTTTTACGACATGCCAGGATGATAAGCATTCATGTTATTTCTTCACTCCCAGTGCAGCAGAGGAGATTTTCTAAAATAAGAGAATGATAAAACCTAAAACAAATATATGATGTACATTACCATGTAAAATTCCACCAAAATTGGTTTGAACGAGAATTTTGTTAATGAATATTATAGTCTTAGAGACATTCCTTAGGAAGGCGCCTGATGAAATTTACTTAGCTTCAAAGGTAAGCTGAAAGTAATATTTTTTAATTCCTCGCCACTGCGTGAAGAAAAGCACTATGTAGTGTCCCGAAGGTGCAATAAGCACATGAACTCTAGTATATCTTCGAGTGCCTCTCACCCCCGGCTCGGCCCTGAAACTCACTCGTGCATCTATGGCATACTTTTCAGTCAACTACCGTACGTTTTTTGCGGAATTTTTTGCCACGTACGGTAAGAATTTCTCAAAGGGCCGGCAAAGCATCCGTGGTGTTGCGGGTGTCCATGGGTGGCGGTGATTGCTTACCATCAGGTAACCCGCCTGCTCGTTTGCCCCCCTCTTACTATAAAAAAAGCCTCTACAACAATAATATACTATTATATTATGAAAACACTACAACATCATTATTTATTGAATTAATTAACTAAATTTAAAAAAAAACCTGCAAACCTTTAGTTTGATAAATGTTAAAAATCGACTTTTAAAAGTGGTAACAAAATGACAGCTAAACTTTAATGGAAATGGATGGATGAGAAATGTTATTTTATCTACACCCATATCATAAAACCTCCATAGTGTAATCACAAACCGTAGGAAATGACCACCATTTTGACAACCAATTAGGTAAAACGAGTGCTGCAATGTTATTCCCGTATCGATTTTAGTATAGAAATGAGATTAAATTTGGAACAGCTGTCAAAACTCAAGTGGGTCTCTATTCTAGTATTCATAGATATTAAAACAGTTATTGATACGAAACGTCAATTCAGTATGTTTTTTTAATATAAACTGCACAACATTTGATCTCGAGTGACATGAGAATAGAGACTTCATTCGTTTGTCTATGATTTAAAAAAAAATGGTCTTGACGGAGGATCGAATTGCCGCCATTATGTTGGTGTTTTGCTGAACGAAAGTAGAATTGTTGTTGAATTGAATAGAAAAAGTTGTTTGTAATTTACATTTTAGTTGAAAATATGAAAAGTAGTCTTCTCGGAGTGTGTATGATGTGAAAATGCGCCGGATATCGGAAATATGCAGCCACGATTGCAACAAATAACTTGTTGCTACAAAATATTGTTTCTGAACCCATCATGGAGGATTTATAATATGTGTGTAGATAAAGTTATGTATGCAACTCTGCATAATTTGGCATTAAAACACACGTGCGATCTTATTATGAAACTCGCTAAAGCTCGTTTCATGAAAACCGCACTAGTGTTTTAAGGTCTATCATTATGCAACCGTTGCATAAACTACTATTTTGGGTTTAAGTTTTATGTTTCTTAATACAAAGGCACATCCCGTAAAGCTGTGGCTGTGTGGGGTATATATTTTATTAGGTTTATAGGTATCTTATTTCTCAAAATTATTCGAACATTAAAAACAATAATAAATAGGTAGGTAAGTATATTCTGTTTCCTTAAAAAAACAGTCAATGAGTCAACTCTACTGGATACCATGGGAAAAATCACCCCTGTTTAACCTTAAAAACCGGACAAGTGCGAGTTAAACTCGCGTGGAGAGGGTTCCGTTCCATACATGATTATCTGAAATTTACTAGGTTACTTTAAATACCATAGACTTTTTATAGGTTTCCTGTAATCTATGGGTAAAGAACTATATTCTGTATTTTTTTTCAAAAATGTAGCCCCAGTAGTTTCGGAAATAAGTGAGGGAATTGTAAATTTTCGCCTATTTTGCTAAAAAACTTCCAACTGTTTTACTTAAAATTCAAAAGAAGATATAGTTAAGATCCTCACAATAAGCCCTTTCATTTGATAGTTCACACGATACCTATATAGGTTGCATAACTTTTTTTATTATTTTCTTATTTACCCCCCAAAAGTGGCCCCGTTATTTAAAATTCATATATTTACGTCATTTGTCCGTGTTGCGGTCACCAACTTAGATATGTATACCAAATTTCAACTCAAACGGTCCAGTAGTTTCGGAGCAAATTGGCTGTGACAGACGGACAGCCAGACAGAAAGACAGACAGACATACACACGATAAGAGTTTCGTTTTTTTCTTTTGAGGTACAGAACCCTAAAAATGGATGAAAAACTATGGGTGTTTCTATTTCTTCGCCGTCATCAGGTTAAGCTGAACTAAGAACAGCCTGCTCTCACCTGCTTCCATTTTTTTCTTTACGGTATGCTCGCAATCATTCGGCATCGTACACGACAATACGTCACTGCATATACGAGTATTTTCCACGTAAAAACATAAATTCACGCCACATCTGCTGGCAAAGTTAAATGTTCCAGATAAATCAAACAACGATTTACACGGACCGCCATCCATAGGTGACGTTCGTGAAATATTGGAATCCACACGTCCTGGTCACGTTAAATGGAGGTATGTATATGGGTTGTTTTCCTCTTGGTATTTATCTCTATAGACCGTGCAGTGGTAGGTTAGTTGTCTACCTCGTAGTATCTTGTGCAGAGGGTTTCAGTGAAGGAAACCATCTTAAGGAGGTAATTGAAAGTGTGCAATGTAAAGTCCCTACCTAGTATCATTTTCCATTGGCATCCATTGGCCAACAGTAGGGAATCCGTAGGGATATAGTAGTTTCCGGGGGACGTCGTTTTGGTTGAATCTTCGGGATCCCACGGCGCCCCCGAAAACGGCAAAGAGGGTAACGCCCGCGCCGGAGTGGTTTTAGTGGGTGTGCTCCCCCTTGGGACAGAGTCCCACATAACCCCTGCACTTCCCCAGGCGCGGGGGTTGGCGTAATGCATTTCCACTCCGTTAAAAAAAAGGGATATAGTAGTTTGCCCACATAAAACTAACATTGGACCAATATAACAAAAAGATTATCATTACGCCCAACCAATTGCTAAAGTTGGGCCATGGTGAATACCGGTAAACAGGAAAAGTAGGAAAAGTGTAAAATCAATGAAAGGTGGATCTCTTAATTCCAGCACCGCAGGAACGTGTAGGCGAGATGTATCTTAAAACAATGGTTTTGCATTACGTTACAATACTGTATATTGCGACATTTATCGCCATCTTGTCTGGATCGTTAAGGATAAAATGCTCTGACTGCGTCTGTCTGCCCTGCAACAGTAGTTCTATCGCGCAATTAAAGCATTTAAATCTCGTTCGTACCCGCTTTTAAGTTAAAAAGTGACAGATGCTTTAATTACGTGATAGAAACGGGTTGTGTGGGTGGGTGGTGTCTTTTTGAGATGTGGTCTATTAAAGATTGTTGTCTGTCTTTTCGACACCCAGTCATTTTGCTACCAGGGTGGTTACAACGATCTCTAAATGCGATTCTTTTTAGACCCCAAGCTCAACTGTGTTGTCATTTCTTTTCTCATCATAATATTGTACATATGTAAATACAATGTCGCGGTACGCAATCCTGCACTGCATTATTTTTACTTTCATGTTTCTTCTGCCAAACCCAACATTCACTAAATCCAATAAAAGTAAAAATTAATACTGATAATTGGATTTTAACACAAAAACTTTAGGTGGATCTTTATAAAAGAGTAATGAAACAATGTCGTGTCAAAGGGCGCTTTATCGGGGTAACAAATGATGCGTTTTTGCCTGGTTGCCATAAATCAAAGAGGATGAAGGAAATGTCTGCGATATTCAATGTCGTAATGTACTGGCTGTGAATTTTTCTCTTTCAATATAGTCGTGCGATTTCGATAATGGTTACGTTATGAAAATGAAGTTGGGTTTTACGAGCTCTCCGTATGAATTATAGTCGTCAGAAAATGAATATTTAGCAACAATGAAAAGCAAAATACATTTTGGCAACATATGGATTCTCGTTTCGTCTATCTGATCACCTGCAGTGGCGGACTAACAGCGGGGCGGAAGGGGCGGCCCGCCCCGAGCCTCCGGTCTTGGGGGGCCCCCAAATGCCTCCACGTTCCCCTGATCATGGGGTGTCAACTCGAACAAATTATAATTAGTCTTGAAGAGGGGCCCTCATTCAGCTTTGCCGCCCCGGGCCTCTGACGGGCTTAGTCCGCCACTGATGAACTGCGCTTTGTAATTACTCTAGAATACTGTCAAAGATTATTTAAATGTATTCAACTTTAATGTCAAAATACTAATAAATAATGGAGTGTGATTCTCTTAAGGAAGAATCAGACGGTTCACTTTTTGTTCATTTATCTCTTTCATTCTGCATCTTTCATTAGAACAAAACAAAATTGTATCAAAAATGTTACGTGGAATGAATATAACAATAATGAGTGAATCCTCTGATTCTTCCTTTAAATAACCCTTCGTCAATGATTACATCGGCAAACCTAACCTGTCTTCTCTTGTATTAGTTAGTTCTTGGTCGTATTCGACACTGTTCTCGTAGGTAGCAGTGGCGCAGCCTGCCTACAAGCCAATTCCTGACGGTTTTACCAAGCTAGAAAGCTACGGCTAGCTGTCAGTGAAGTCCATGTTACTCTAACTAAATGTCAGACTCGCACGTACGGTTCTAATTCTTCCGGCTTCCCTTAGGAAATATTTGACGCTTCGCCACTGGAGGTAGGTACTTAACTCCGCATAACATAATGTCTACGAGCTCGTGGTTTAATTTATGATTGTGTTAATGATTGTCAGGCGAACGTTGAGAGATGAAATAAACGACGAAATTTGATAAGGGGCAAATAAACTTGACATTGCTCCTCTGCTGCACTGGGAGTGAAGAAATAGCATAGAATACGTGCAGATGCTTATCATCCTGGCATGTCGTAAAAGTCGACTAAGGGACGGGTCCTCTCCAACATGGTGGACTATCTGTATGGGCGATGGGCTGATCACCTGTCACCATACGGTTCATCATACCATCTTAGGAATAATAAATCGAACGTGGCCACAAGTAGTCTTGTGGCTCTGCCCACCCCATTAGGAATTTCGGGCGTGATGCTATGTATGTATGTGTGTGTTGATCCTAATAAACTTGAGTTTGATCTAACGGCCCTCACCGCAGCGCAATGACAAGCAATACATATAAAACAATACCGTGACTCACTTATAGACAACGCACAGCCTAAACGGGTGGTCCTAGAGGTTCGTAAGGAGGAGACATTTCTCGAGTACCCTAATGGGGTGAAAAGGGTTGATAAAGTTTGTATGGAAAATACCGCGGTCTGTGGCGGGTCCACTGGTCAGTCATAAAAAACCAATCGGCACATATTTAAAAATAAAAAACCAAACTTAAAAAATACCATGAGAATAAATAGCTATTTTCCGTAGGAAGAATTTGTTCCATACAAATTTCAATATTTTCGGCAATGACGTTCTACAATCAATTTAAATAAAATCCGAAAGTGCTATAATATTTTATCTTTTGTTACACAGTTTAAAAAAGAGATTCTGAAAAATATATGGGATCTCTAATCAGTGTTGCTAGTTTTTTTTCTTAAAAATCTAACATGTAGCTTCGTACAACGGGCCACAGATGGGAAAGTCGTTTTTTTGTTACTTCTGGTTAGTTCCTAGTTTTACAGTTTTGGCGCTGTTAAATTACACAATCTGTGGTACGTAATTGACAGTCCTAGGGCTTTCAATTCAATTGCTCTGCATGTCGATATTTTCTAGTGATGTGACTATGATAAACGTTTACAGCACACTGAAGCTTTATATTTGTTTTAAATAAATAAATAAGGAAAGAAAACTGCACATGTACTTCAATCATTTACTAAGTACTTCTAGTGGATTTTTCCCTTAACCTAGACCTTAGGTCGCTTCGCCGAGAGTTGATAAATATTACGACGGTCGAAATAGCGACTGTCACTTAACTACCGCAAACTGTATGACGGGCGTCGCTTATCGCCGCGCACACTGAATTTCGTGGTACGAGGGACGCAGATGTTGTCAACTGCGGTGTATAGCCAAGCGGACGACGGCGAAAAAAAATTATTTGTTTTGTTCATACACACAATCGCCATATCGCAAATGAATGTCTTATATGTGCGCGTCAAATGTCACACAAATTCAATAATCTGCACTGACTTCGGCCAAAGAAACGAAAAAGAAAAAAGTATCTATGACACATGTTTAAAACGCATTGAGTATGGATATGACGTGTCTTGTGTATAATATGTCATTGGCTTCGAGTGCGTGTTCTGCGCCTCTATTCGGGAATGCTAAGTGATTCTGTAGCGATTCGCGAGCGAGATTTCTCATCTCGCTCTTACGCATTACGCGTCGTGCGGAAGAGTGAGATGAGAAATCTGGCTTACGAGTCGCTACAGAAACACTTAGCGTTCCCGAATAGAGGCGCTGTTTACGTGTTTCTGTTTCAACAGTTAGGCTATTCAATAATAATATTCTATGAAAAAGATATAATTTTTTTTCTTTAACTTTTTATTATCATCCGGTAAAATAACCGCTATTTGTAATGAGTTAAGAAGACCTGACTTTTTACTTTTTTATCAACTCTCGCCGAACAGACCTTATTTTCCGGATCGAACAACGACATCCAAAATTTTCATAAATTATCGTTCATGGGCATGCAAAATAGTCATCATCATTATCATCATCATTTCAGCCGAAAGACGTCCACTGCTGGGCATAGGCCTCCCCCAATGATCTCCAACACGACCGATTCTGTGCTGCTCGCATCCGGCGGAGACCCGCAATTTTCACCAGGTCGTCAGTCCACCGTGTGGGTGGTCTGCCGACGCTGCGCCTTCCGGTACGTGGTCGCCACTCAAGAACTCTGCGACCCCATCGGCCATCTGTTCTACGAGCAATGTGCCCCGCCGACTGCCACTTAAGCTTAGCAATTCTTTAGGCTATGTCGGTTACTCTTGATCTTTTGCGGATCTCCTCATTTCTAATTCGATCTCGCAGCGATACTCCGAGCATAGCCCTCTCCATCGCCCTTTGGGTGACCTTGAGCCTTGTTATGAGGCCCATAGTGAGCGACCACGTCTCAGTGCCGTAAGTCATCACTGGCAACACACACTGGTCAAAGACTTTCGTCTTGAGACACTGCGGTATATTAGACGAGAAGATATGGCGTAACCTCCCGAACGATGCCCAGCCGAGTCGGATTCGACGATTGACCTCTTTCTCGAAGTTGGCTCTACCTAACTGGACGGTATAATACGGTGCAAAATAGTCTCTGGGTGTAATTCGTTAAATCACAAGCGATAAAACAAAACTTTATCGGTGCCATGTTCGACAATAACTACACACACCAAACACGGTATGGAACGATGAATTGTAATGTAAAACACAGGAGGGTGGCAGCTAAAGGAACTTAATTCAACTAATGCGAGGAGGTCGCAAGATAACCGGCACTGAACTCGAAGTTTACCTACAAAACAACTTAATTTAAATTAACATAACCTAGTCGAATTGAAATTGACTTGACAGCGACGTGACAAAGATAGGTTCGCAGATTATAAAAAGTCGCTGCGCCGAAACTGTAGTAATGGGACTAAAGCTGTCAGCACCCTGCACAGGATGGTAAGAAAAAAACTGACACGAAGGGTTCATAACATTATGTATAATCAAGCAAAAAAAAAACAAGTGCTAGTTAAACTCGCGTGGAGAGGGTTCCGTCCCTTACATGATTATCTGCAATTTACTAGGTTACTTTAAATACCATAGGTTTTCCTGTAATCTATAGGTACAGAACTATTTTCTGTATTTTTTTCAAAATTTTAGCTCCAGTAGTTTCGGAAATAAGGGGGGGAATGGTCAATTTTCGCCTATTTTCCTAAATAACTTCCAAACTATTTTAAAGATAGAACAAAATATATTTAAACTCCTCACAATAAGCCCTTTCGTTTGATATGTCACACAATATAGATTGCATAACTTTCTTTTTTGAATTTTCTGATTTACCCCCCAAAAGTGGCCCCCATGTTTAAAATTCATATATTTACGTCACGCGTCCGTGTTGCGGTCACCGACTTACATATATATACTAAATTTCAGCTCAATCGGTCCAGTCGTTTCGGAGCAAATTGGCTGTGACAGACGGACAGACAGACAGACGCACGAGTGATCCTATAAGGGTTTCGTTTTTTCCTTTTGAGGTACGGAACCCTAAAAAACACGTTCGTTGTATGGGATTTGTATAAAATTTAAATATTTGTTTTATTTTAATTGAATTATTTATTTTAAGTGAATATATAACTAAATATTCTGTGAATATTTCAAGCGTCTACCTGTTGCCGTTTTCAATATCAAGCAAAACGAGCAAAAAATCACGTTTGTTGTATGGGAGCCCCCTTCAATATTTATTTAATTCTGTTTTTTTAGTATTTGTTGTTATAACGGCAACAGAAATACATCATCTGTGAAAATTTCAACTGTCTAACTATCACTGTTCATGAGATATAGCCTGGTGACAGACGTACAGTCAGACAGACAGACGGACAGATAGACAGCGGAGTCTTAGTAATAGGCTCCCGTTTTACTCTTTGGGTACGGAACACTAAAAAGAAAGCATTTTTCCAGCATTTCAGAACGCCGTTGAGAAAAGGAAAAATGATTTTTAATAAAATTTGTGTCAAAAGAGCGCTACCTGTGAAAATTGTTTTTAATTCAAAGCACTCTTGCAAATTCAATTTTAGCCGCATGCATAAATGCAGCCGCGTGAAACATGATGAATGCACTCGAAGGCACTCGCGCGCATTCAATTTGCAAACCTTTATGAATCTGCAGAACGCCGGCTTGAATTTTTTTCAAATTATATTGGTGTCCTACTTTGGACGCATTTCTTTTAGGAGGGAGTTATTAAATGGAAATAAGGTATTTAACGATATTTATAACTTAACGCCTTTTAAAACAAGTAAGCATAGATAATCGATGCTACCTGGACCTCTATTCGACATTGCCTAAGCGATATTATATCGTTTTTAGGGTTCCGTACCCAAAGTGTAAAACGAGACCCTATTACTAAGACTCCGCTGTCCGTTTGTCAGTCCGTCCGTCTGTCACCAGACTGTTCACCGAATTCAGAAAGGCCACTCAAATTGAGCTTTAATTAAAGTGACGTTTCAATGACGTTTCTGTATAGTTTGACAACTAATCAAATTATTAAGTGGCGTTTCTGAATTCGGCCATGTATCTCATGAACCGTGCTAGTAAAACAGTTTTTATTTTCAAAGATGATGTATTTCTGTCGCCGCTATAACAACAAATACTAAAAAACAGAATAAATTAAATATTGAAGTGGGCTCCCATACATCAAATGTAATTTTTTGCCATTTTTATAGATAATGGTACGGAAGCCTTCGTGCGCGAGACCGACTCGCACTTGGCTGGTTTTTCAGTTTTTTCTTCCTATCGGTTTTTTATGGTTCAAATGTCAAAATATTAAATACTGGTGAAATTGTTACGGTTACAGAAGTTTCGAAACAAACCGGAGAAAATCTTTGGTTTTCCTCCAGCATAATTATTTACACTGCGTACAGCCATATTATTTTTTAATGTGTGACATGTGAAAGAGACCCCGTGTGGCGTACCTGCAAAATTTATATTTTTATTTCTATTTTCATAGAAAACCGGGTATTCGGTAGAGAATCGCACCCCAGGAGAATCCGTTGTGATAATGCGTTATATGTCTACGCGTATAACGCGTAAGAGCCAAATACGGGCGGCTATTAATTACAGCTTGTCGCGGGCATCTGATTATGATTTATTTTCTCTTGAGACAATTAATTAGGAACATAAAAATATATACTTCGTAAGGAACTGCCCAATGCGATTTGCGCGATGCTCACTTTTCCGGTGTCAAATCCCGAGTTAGACACCATCGCGCATTCAGTAAATATTGCCGACATCGGAGTTCATACATGGAAGAAAGGTCTATTATTGGTTGATTCGTGCGTTTTTTTTTTGTGGTTCGTAACTCCTAGTTTGTTCAACGCAGTCGTATTGAACGTCATATCCTTCTGTTTAACCGACTTCAGAAAAGGAGGAGGTTCTCAATTCGTCGGTATTTTTAATTATTATTTTTCGTTTATTGGAGATATCGATTACTCGGAGATGGCTGGACCGATTTGGATGTTTTTTAGGGTTCCGTACCTCAAAAGGAAAAAAGGAACCCTTATAGGATCACTCGTGTGTCTGTCTGTCTGTCTGTCCGTCTGTCACAGCCAATTTACTCCGAAACTACTGGACCGATTGAGTTGAAATTTGGAATTCGTATGTAAGTTGGTGACCGCAACACGGACGCGCGACGTATATATATGAATTTTAAACATAGGGGCCACTTTTTGGGGGTAAACTAGAAAATTAAAAAAAAAAGTTATGCCACCTATATCGTGTGACACATCAAATGAAAGGGCTTATTGTGAGGATCTCAAATATATGTTTTTTTGAATTTTAAGTAAAATAGTTTAGAAGTTATTCAGGAAAATAGGCGAAAAATGACCATTCCCCCCCCCCCCCTTATTTCCAAAACTACTGAAGCTAAAATTTTGAAAAAAATACATAAATTAGATCTTTGCCTATAGATTAGAGGAAAACCTATAAGAAGTCTATGGTATTTAAGGTAACCTAGTAAATTTCAGATAATCATGTACGGAACGGAACCCTCTCCACGCGAGTTTAACTCGCACTTGTCCGGTTTTTAGGGTATACGGTGTATTGTAATCAAAGATGAGGTCCGATGAGAGGATCTATGAGGAATCGATGAAACTCCTCAAATATTATGGGCACGCATATAACAATTTTGTTATCTTCTGAAATAACTCAAGCAGTAACGTTTCAGAAGACTTATTTGGTGAATTGAAATTGATGTCGAAGACCATAGATAACCACCGGAACTCCTCAATGATAAGTATTTGACAGGTGGCGATTAGATTTCTGTATAAGGTTGAGAAGCTATTTATTCTCATGTAAATGCATGTGGTAAATAGAACCGGGTTTGAAGCACCAGGAGAACTCCTCAGAGATTGATGTATTTGCACCTCGGCTAGCATTATTGTAAAGGGTGATGGGCAATTGGCATTAATATATATCTGTGGAATAGCTAAACATAAATAAATGCATGACAAACAAACAAAAAGATCATTTTGACTGTTACTTTTTTTTCTGAATTACTAGGTTTTGTCATCCTCATCAAATTTCTGTCATTTTTTATTTCTACGATATTGGCCTAAAAACAGTATTTTCGGAAATAATTGCGAATTTCATATATTTTGTATACCAAAACCAATGTAAAAAGAGTCCTGACGGCCATATAAAATGTATGACCTTTTTTCATTGATCTGGCATACACTCTAACTGAAGTGTGACGTCATATTTCCGTGCCATTTTGTATGGAGCGTTTTTGTAAGTGGTATGAAGTAGGACTTTTCAAAGCGTCGTATCTCGAAAAAAAAACAACACAATAATGTTTTGCGAACACAGTTGCGTTTCTATGACTCAGTATTTTGCAAAATAAGATGAAATAAAAATCATACAAGTAGCCAATTCAATTATAATTTGACCTTCAGGCCCTACCGATTCCCTACAAGCACTTTGTATCAACATAACTCAGGTGCTGACTGTTAGGCAATTATACATCTTTTTAATCGTAGCCAAGCAACATAAAACTAGTCCATTCGGTGACAAAAAACCGGACAAATGCGAGTTAAACTCGCGTGGAGAGGGTTCCGCTCCGTACATGATTATCTGAAATTTACTAGGTTACCTTAAATAACATAGACTTCTTATAGGTTTTCCTGTAATCTATAGGCAAAGATCTAATTTATGTATTTTTTTCAAAATTTTAGCTTCAGTAGTTTTGGAAATAAGGGGGGGTGAATGGTCATTTTTCGCCTATTTTCCTGAATAACTTCTAAACTATTTTACTTAAAATTCAAAAAAATATATATTTAAGATCCTCACAATAAGCCCTTTCATTTGATATGTCACACGATATAGGTGGCATAACTTTTTTTTTAATTTTCTAGTTTATCCCAAAAAGTGGCCCCTATGTTTAAAATTCATATATTTACGTCACGCGTCCGTGTTGCGGTCACCAACTTACATATGAATACCAAATTTCAACTCAATCGGTCCAGTAGTTTCGGAGCAAATTGGCTGTGACAGACGGACATACAGACAGACAGACAGACACACACGAGTGATCCTATAAGGGTTCCTTTTTTCCTTTTGAGGTACGGAACCCTAAAAAGCTATATCAAAGCACTTAATCAGAAATGTATGCCTGCCTATTAAAATATCGAACTGCTATATCTAGACGACAACAAAAATATATGACTAATTTCTAATTTATATTTTGAAATGACGATCCTTTACGGAGATACCTACCTTTTTCATTTGTAATTCTGACATTTAATATTAGTTAATTTAAATTTGGATTATAACTTTTTATTTGTATTACTGACGATCTCAATCAATTTCATATTTATCTTGAAATGACATTTCACATTGTGTGCAATTTATAATGTAATATTATATTGAAAATAAATAAATCTGATCTTATCTTTAAAAAAGAATGATAGATTTGGCAATTACGCGTTTAGGACATGCCGACACACCTTTTAATTTTTTCTCGTCTGTCTGTCTGTCTGTGTGTGTACGGAACCCTGAAAACGTGTAACGCCAGAAACCATTATTCCATGACCGGAAAAATATTTCATTGAAAAGAATAATCATATATAATTTCGTTTTTAAATTTAAGTTATTATCATGTGATTTAACGACACACATTTACTACATCAAGTAACAATAGCATAATGCCAATTGCTCATCACCATTTACAAAGTGTTGCTATCCAACATGCAACGATGTCAATCGTTGAGGAGTTCTCCTGGTTCTTCACCACCGATTCTATTTTACCACATGGATTTTCATGAACATTAGTTGTTTCCGAACCTTATATAGAAATTTAACCGCCACCCGTGAAATAATTATAATTTAGGACTTCCGGTGATCATCCATGGTCTTCATCAACAGTTCCAATTCACCAAATAACGCTTTTGAAACGTAACTGCTTGAGTTATTACAGAAAATACAAAGATTGCTATATGCGGGCCTATAATATTTGAGGAGCTCCATCGATTCCTTATAGATCGTCTCATCACACATCAACTTCGACTGGAGGTATACCTTACCGATAAAAATAAGAAAATTTTTAATTGGTTTAAAAATGACGGAGTTCTGAGGTAACAAACATTAAAACAAATTAACAACCGAATAGAGAACCTCCTCCTTCTTGAAGTCGGTTGGAAAGAAAAATAATAGTGCATACAGATGTAGTGCATAATTAGTTTCCATCGTGTTTTATCGGAAATGTTCGCATATTTTATCGTGCTCTCTCAATTAGCTTCGGCAAGCCCCCAATTCTCGGTGCATTCGAGATAATCTCACAATCGAGATTAAAAGTCAGTGCATACAGTCATTTGACACAACTGTACGAATCTGACGTTTAATCTCGCAATTGACATTATCTCGAATGCATCCAGAATTGGGGGCCAGTACCCATCATACCATGCTGTCATTTTTCATTTTGACATTTGACTGTAAATAATAAAGTTTCATATTAATGACTATAGTATGGCCAATACTGCTGTGCACCTCTCTGAGGTATGCGCGCGGCGAGACGGACAATAAATAGTAGTATCTAAAATATTATATATAAGATTTCCGATTATATAAGATTTGTCCGACGTGTATTGATCTCATGTGAACTCATGCTCTTTTTTCCCCCGCTCCCACCTCGCCGCGCATACCTCAGAGAGGTGCACAGCAGTATTAGCCATACTATATTAAAAATTTGTCATTTAATACACTAGTTAATTGACACTTCGGGTCCCGTGTCGTCTTCCGATTGAGATCCGAGTTTTACCGATGGAAACATATTACTATTCACTATATCTGTACCTTATTTTAGCGATTTGTTCGTTCGATGATCTTTGTTTCGTGAGTATATTTATCGTGAAACGCTGGAAAAAATATAGCGCCAGTGTTAATACCCACAATATATCGCTCAGGATGAAGCCGTAGCGTTTGTTCTAATCAAAACAGAGTATTTTCTCATTCCAGTGGATTATTGTTTCACTGTAACACGAGAAAGGTCTTGATATGAGGCCTTAGAAGTCTGATATCTTTATCAAATTCAAAGTTGTATATTTCTGAATTGCATGCGTTTGATTTATTTTGGCTGATTGTTGCTCCTGCCGCTCTATGCACACCTATTGTTCTATTCATTGTGATATTGCTAATCAAATGCTGCAGTTCGAATGTTATTTGCAATTTATTTTGTAAGATAACTGCACTTGTAGGTTGTCCATCGTGGATTAATACGCTACGCTAAAACTCTGACTGCCATAGAACTGCTTTTTAACTGAATTAGAAAAACAATTGGCAGGTCGTGTCCTCTAGACGTCGTTTTTCTCAAAATTCGTTAAACACTGAACCTACATGGTATCTTCATAAAAAAGGTCCAATGAAATAACAAGTGAATACAGAATATAGACTTGTGTAGAATTAAGTTAATTTATATACAAAAAAATAATGCCAGCGCGTTTAGACGGATAAAGTTTCATTTTATTCGTAGATTATTCGGCTCTGTTTCAGAGAGTAGGTGGAGAAAACTAGGTAGGTGGTGAAACACCCACTGTAATTTTATTCAGTTATTTAATCTTCATTACACAAACTTATTTTTATTAATAAGATTATTTTCGTTGTTCTGTTTACACACTAGCGCTGGGATAACCGAATAATTTCGTTTCTCATACACAAAAACCGATTAAGAAAACTCGGCCTGCTAGATAAAAAAATTAATAACTCCTCAATTAATAACTCAATACTCAATACTCAATACTCAATTCTTTATTGCTATTCCACAATGTAAAATTACAGGTGTTAAATTAAGGTATGCGATCATCATGGGCCCTGTTGGGCACAGCAATATAAATATATACATACAAAAGGACAACTTATGACATAATTATTGCACATTACTTATCCTTAATTTATAACATTCATAAACTATTATTAAATTATAATGAATTATTTTAATTATGCTACTTATTATATTAATTAACTACACATTATATTATATTTTATCATCTAAGTATTCCTTTATGGAATAGTAGCACCTTTCTATCATTAGTTGTTTAAGTTTATTTGCAAAGAGTTTTTCATTCAGTTCATTTTTTATCGTATCTGGCAATTTGTTATATATTTTAATGGACATAACATGTGTGCTGTTTGAGTGGATTTTTAATTTTGATGGAGGTAGAATTAGTCTATTTTTGTGTCTTAGAGAATGTAATGAAGGTAGGTCTTGTCGTTTTCTGTAGAAGTTTGGGTATTTACGTACGAATTTACATATTTCAATCAAATATATACACGGCAGGGTAAGTATTTTTTGGTCTTTAAAATGTGGTTTACAGCTATCTGTATTATCTATGTTTACAAGGATACGGATAAGCTTTTTTTGTAGAATAAAAAGAGTTTGTGCGTCTGTGCTATTTCCCCACAGAATGACGCCGTAGCTAAGCCAGGCGTGCGCGTACGCATAGTAGGCGCCGAGGGCTGTATGCAAATCGGTGGTTTTCTTAATTTCGTATAGGGCATAAACAAACTTAGACATTTTGGATTTAATCTTTTTTACATGTAATTTCCAGCTAATGTGCGTATCTATAACTAGTCCGAGTAGGGAAAAATCTTGCACAATTTCTAATTGTATATTATTATAACTGAAATTAATATTTAATGGGGTTTTTTGGTATGGATGGAAAGACATTATTTTTGTTTTGCTGTAATTTAATTGTAAATTATGCTCAATTTTAGTTTTTCATTTTAAGTAGTTTTAGTTTACAATAACAATAACGAGATAATTAGTATGTTGTTAGAATTAACATTAAGCGGGCAAGTTTTTACAACATGTGGTTAGCTTTCGATAGTGTATTTTTCTCACGAGATTTCTTAAAAAATCGAGTAAAGATTTCGTAAGACAGGTATCTTTGTAGGAAACGATTAATTTTGCTGACAAAATGAAATTTTCTGCTGAAAGTCACATTTTGGAAGAGGTACATTATTCCATCATCTATCTCAAAAACAAAATCCGATAGTGTTAAAGTTAAATTCTTTTTCGTTTGGTAAGGCAGCAATTTTATGATTTTTTTTAATAAAAAATCATAACTTTTTAGCCGGCAAAAATCGAACTAGCACTTATCGGTTAAAATGACTGGATATGATCGCCTCTGTGTCCCTGTTCGATTTGATCCGTACTTACAAGGACATCCTGTATGTTCATTTTCTTTATATAAATGAAAACATAAATCTATTTCAAAAACACGATCCCACCAAAAACATTTTCATGTAAAATGTTGCCAAGACGAGACCGTATGGCTCGCACTGTCAAAAAGTTATCGGTTGTCATGTCATGTAGAGCCAAGCTTCTAACTCTACACGCCCTAATTCAGGCCCAAACTTCTCACTGTACACCTCAATCAAAGTATGTGGCTACGCATAGCCATTCAGCGTGGATACGCAGCTTGCGTGATGGGCACCCTACCGCGGGGGCCAGATTGTCTACATTTATTTTAAATAAATTTAGTTTCGTTTCAGTTTATATCTAAGGTCTGTTCGCTGAGAGTTGTTAAAAAAGTAAAAAGTCAGGGCTTCTTAACTCATTACAAATAGCGGCCCGCTAATTATTTTTACCGTGATAATAAAAAAAATGGAAGAATTGTATTAAGTAATCGGTGGATATCTATAATTGGCTTTGTTAACTAAAAATCTGTACTGTTTATATACATTGTAATGTGCAGTCGATGTCCTTATACAATAAATAAATAAATTCGCTATTTCGAAACGATATCATAATATTTATCATCTATCGCCGAACAGACCTTAGCTTAGTTTTTATTTCAGTGTTTGAATGGTTTGATTAGTACTTTTTACTATTTTATTTAAAAAAATGTTTAATGAAATAAAGAATTACTTAGATATATATATTCCACTATAAAGGCGATGTTACATACACATTTATCTATCTATTTACTAGCTTTAGCCCGCGACTTCGTCCGCTTGGAATTCGGTGATCCCTGTTCCCTCGGGACCTGTGATTTTTCCGGGATAAAAAGTAGCCAATATAGCTGAGCCAATAAACTCCTGCCTATAAACTATCTCCTACTTCCAAGGACCTTTGGATGACCTTTGGATCCAAGGAATTTTGTACAAAATAAAAATGTATTATGACTCATTTAGGATTTTTTGCGTAGTGACATAAAGTTCGAAATTCAACGAACACATTTGGGCTTTTGGTCTTCGGAGACTGTACAGAAAATCACATTATATCGCTCTCTTGCTGCGTAAAAAAAGGATAAACAAACAAACACACTTTTTAATTTATAATATTAAAGTAGCGATCATACAGAGATGTATTTTTGATTACAAATAGCTTTTGTACTAGTTTCAAACAATGAAAGTGTTATAGGAACAAAGCGATTCTATGTGTTATTATTCTTATCAATACATATAAAACAGTACCGTGAGTCACTTATAGACAACGCACAGCCTAAACGGTTGGTCTGAGAGCTTTGAAATATGGAGGAGACATTCCTTGAGTACCCTAAAAGTGCACTAAGGAGGGATTTTTTGATATTCCATCCCTAAAGGGGTGAAAAGGGGTGATAAAGTGTGTTTGGAAAATACCGCGGGCGGGTGCACTAGTTATATCTATAGGTATCCCTGGCTGATTGACATTCTTGATCACAAAATGCTCAGTGGTGCATATCTGATCATAATGCAAATTATTAACACAATGACTGGTATTTACTGAAAAAAAAAGCGTTTTAACATTTTATCACCTTGGAGCAACCTGTATACACACTGACACTGTCACGCGTGTTGCATAAGTCCCAACGTCGTGTCAATCTTGTCGCCATTATCAATGATTGACATAATCCCCGGCACATAAGTTGACCCAAAATGGCGGTCGCTCGCACCTTCACATACATAGGTACATAGCATCACGCCCGAAATCCCTAATGGGTTGGGCAGAGCCACAAGACTACTTGTGGCCACGTTCGATTAATTAGTCCTAAGATGTTATGATGAACCGTATGGTGACAGGTGATCAGCCCATCACCCATACAGATAGTCCACCATGTTGGAGAGGACCCGCCCCTTAGTCGACTTTTACGACATGTCAGGATGATAAGCATCTGCACGCATTCTATGCTATTTCTTCACTCCCAGTGCAGCAGAGGAGCGCACCTTCACGCACGTACAATAAGGAAACTTTCTGAAAAAATCGAATTAATTCGTCATTTACATTATAAAAAAATATTGAACACATATTTTTTCTTTTGTCGATAAACAATTGGAGATGCAGTGCGTCGAAATTTCGCGTGACCGTGAAACCAATTAGTAGGGACTTATGACGAACTTTGACGCGCGTTATCTTTGTCAATTTTGATTGATTTGATAAAGAAAAAAATACGTGTTCAATATTTTTTGATAATCTAACTGACGGGCTACTTAGATTTTTTCAGAAAACTTCCTTATTATGGTTTCTTCGCGGTACGTAAGTTGAAATATGACCTTGAACGCGCAGAATACATTTTTGGTTCTCAGTTTCTGCGCGGACGACCGCCATTTTGGGTCAACTTATGTGCCGGGGATTATACGCAGTATGTTAAGGGGCTCGTAAGCGGGCTAGTTTTTCGGCAATGTATTGCTGCAATTCGGGCTATCCTCAAAAGTTTACATGTAATCTTTTTGGGGATAGCCCGAATTGCAGCAATAAATTGCCGAAAAACTAGCCTGCTTACGAGCCCCTTTACAATTTGTTCATCCCCTATTCCCTATTGTCATTTTACACCCTTGAGGGTAAAACTTTTACAAACTTTGAATGCCAAAAAATAAGTTGAAGCTTCTAGCTCTAACAATGACGATACTTCCATACAACTTTTCATCCCCCCCTTTCAACCCCTTACAACCCTTTTTTAGAATTAAAAAGCCTATGTCCTTTCTCTGGCTTTTGACTACCTGTGTGTCAAATTTCATTGAAATCGGTTCAGTCATTTTGGCGTGAAAGCGCGACAGACAGACAGACCGGAGGCTTATTCCCTCATCCCAATCCCATCCCCATTCCCAATCCTTCCTAGACTGGCAACGCATTGGCAGCACCTCTGGTGAGGCAGATGTCCATGGGCGGCGGTGACCACTTTCCATCAGGTGGGCCGTCTGCCTGTTTGTCAGCCTACTCTTTTCTCTAAGGGCCGGCAACGCATCCGTGATTCCCCTGGTGTTGCGGGTGTCCATGGGCGGCGGTGATTGCTTACCATCAGGTAACCTTCGCATTTATAATATTAGTATGGATGGGAGTATGGATTGATTATCCAACACGCAAGCGCCACTTGCCGACGAACACCATAAGATTCACTTGATGAATAGAAGTCCGGTTTATCCAGTATCGGACTGGTCCTTAAGCCTTCAGTAAGGCAAGTCAGACAATCACACCCCAGTACCAATACCATAAATTTACAAACCGTTCTCGTAATAGAAAACTATCGGTCGGTCCCTTTTACTTGTATCAGCAACAAGCAGTACTTCCGATAGATTTCGATAACGAGAATTGTTTGCGTAAGCTCATGGTAATGGTGCTGGTGAAATACAATGTAAGTGGGCAAACTAGCAGGCAAAAGATAGCTATAGGTACCAGCGGGCCTAACATGACACAAAGATAAGATAAACCCGTTTATCTCTATGACTATTGCTTTCGTCGGCACTAGTGTGAAAGAGACGCACTTAAAGATAAGACGTTCTATCTTATCTTTGTGTCATTCATGTTAGAGCCGCAGGGGGGTCTCACTCCGCACTTTAGGTACACTCGGTCGTCGCTCGGAGCTGTAAATTGCTGTGGGTTGCCGCTCGCTTGCTAGCTGGCCGATTCGCACGTAATCAAGTAGCCTAGATGTTGGGTGATGCGGATAAAAACTGACAACCCTAACGTAAATGAAAGATCACTTTTATGCGACGGAGCGAGAAGGCATGATTACGCATTTTTCGTTCTTAAACACCGGTTTTATTCTTCTTCTTCTTCATGTGCCACTCCATTACTGGAGGTTGGCCGTTAGCTCTGCAAATTTCTCCCGGTCTTGAGCCATCTGGAACAGTTGCTCTGCACTGTTGATCCCGGTCCACTCCCTAACATTACGCAGCCATGATTTCTTCCACCTTCCAGGTCGCCGTTTTCCCTGTATTTTGCCCATCAATATTAGTCGAAGCAGCTGATATCTGTCATGCCGCAACACGTGCCCCAGATATTCGATTTTGCGCTTTTTGACGGTGTGCATTAATTTTCGGGTCATACCAGCACGCTGAAGCACCTTCTCGTTGCTGACTTTCTGAGTCCAGCTTATACGGAGCATGCGTCGGTAGCACCACATCTCAAACGCATCTAAGCGTCGCTTGGTGTCTTCTTTTATGGTCCACGATTCGCTGCCGTACATATCTACAGGCCAAATGTAGCAATGTAGAATCCGAGTGTTTTCGGTTTTCCGGTTTTATTAGACAGTGATTATTCTATAAGTACGTTAGTACTTTTATATCTTGAGTAGCTATACCGCGTGTAGAAACATTTCATTCGTGACAAGCGTAACTAAAATATTAATATTTGTAATTGTTGGACTAACAGAGGCACAGTCACATTGCCGCGCCCGCTATGTGACCGGGCCTTAATAGCCATGAATGAAATGCAAAGTCATGTCTTAATTTTGAGACCACGTAGTTTCCGCTTAACATTATCCCCTTAATGAGACCTTTATTGTTAAAAACGAAGTGTTTGTTAAGCAGTAGGGGAGAGTGGGTAACAATGGATAAACTTTTGTTTGAGGCTCATTATTTCTGAAATTAAGAAGATAGAGCTCTAGTATTTTAATGCATCCTTACGTGACACTCTTGGGGTATACAAAACATTGATAATACATGCTGTAATAGCCAAAGATTTAAGAAAATAGTGGTTTTAAAAAATCATGGGAAAAGATCCACTGTGCCCCATCCCTGGGTTATGTTGGATCAGCCTATTGCGGTACAGTAAGTCCCATGGGTCACAGAGCTTTTTTTAGGATTTATGCAAAGAAAGTTCATTCAAAAATATAGCTTTATGTAAGTAAAATTAGAAATCTGTAATTCAGTTTCATAATTGTGATAGTTACCGTTAGCGAAAGCAAAAATTTGAAATAAATCTTTACACTCTCGTTACAGAAAAAATAATAGCAATTTAGGTTAAGAGAAACATTACAAAACATTAAACAAAACATAAACTTACAAAATTTTCATTGTATTCGATGCAATACACTTTTTAAAAACACGTAAAAAAATTGTTTTATACCTACTTTGACGGGACACTGCAGCAGCGTGAGCTCCCAGTGTGCGAGCGTAATGGCGACTAGCGCAGCGTGGGGGTCACTCTCGAGGCGACCGTTTGTCAAGTAAATGAGTGTTTATGTGCGTAAACACAACGACAACGGCTTTTTAATCACTGTGCTCCGTGATTCAGTGTTATCCACTATCCCCTACGGAATATTTTATTCATCATCATCAGTCTATCAGTCGTTTGGAACACTCCCTAAAGACGCTGTGGGCCCTATCTCCCCAGCGGCCCTAACATGCATGGCACAAAGATAAATTAGAACCGTTTATCTCTAAGTGCGTCTCTCACACTAGTGCCGACGAAAGAGATTGTCATAGCGATAAACGGTTCCAATTTATCTTTGTGACATGCATGTTAGGGCCGCAGGTTCCCAGGGTCTCAACCCCAAACGGCCCAAATAGACAGCCACTGTTTAAGGCTGCGTATTTGCGCCGTTTGAGGAGCTCGGCCGAATTGTTTTGTTTTATTTTTTGAGATACGTAGCTTTTGAAAAGTTCATACCACTCGCAAAAACGCTCCATACATAATTGACCTGAACAATGACGTCACAGCCCACGTTAGAGTGTACAAAATATAATGCCGTTTAAACGATATTTGCAATTATTTTCGAAAATACTATTTGTAGGCCAATATTGTCCAAATAAAATAATTACATAAATTTGATGTGGATGACAAAAACTAATAATTCAGAACTACAAAAACGATATTTATTTTTCACTTATTTTGACCTGTATTAAAAAAAAGGAACAGATAATTTTTTTTCTTTTATTTTTTTAATTTACAAATTTTAACCCTCTTCTGATTGTCGTAACGATTTGAAACTTTGCAAGTTTCTGCAATTCGAATGACAATACAATAATTTGGTACTATCCAGCTGATCTGACCATGGAGCCAGGAGGTGGATAGCAGAGGCGAAGCGTGAAGGTAAGCCGGTGTATCATTTCTATTTTTAAACATTATATTATTACTCATAAATATTGTGTTTACATAAAAAATAAGTTAATGCAATTTTTATGTTAATACAAGAAGTAATTAATAATATTATAATGTTTGAGTTAAGAAAGTATGCACCGGCTTACCCATACGCTTCGCCACTGGTGGATAGTGGAACTCTTCAATAACTACTAGTAAACCCCTCGAGTTTGGGCTGATTTGGTTTGTTTCGACGAGTCCAATCATTACCTTCGTGACCAAACATTAAACTGTTATCCCCATACATCGACATAGGTCGCGGTCAGTTTACCAACACCGCAAACAACTTGTAATCGCAAAAGGCCCCATATTGGCGCCATTTTGAAAAAAATCGAAAAACTGAATCGACCAAAAAATTCCATATAATTATCGAACCTGCTCACAAAATTTCATGAGAATATTCCAAAACGGAATGGCAATATAATGGCGTTCGCTCGCCCGGCGCGACGCCAACAACAACTGTGTCCCTCGTACCACGAAACTCAGTGCGCACGGTGATAAGCAACGCCCTTCATACAGTTTGCGACAGGTAAGCGACAGTCGCTATTTCAAGACGATATAATATTTATCAACTCTTGGCGAACAGACTTTAGAACGTTAAACGAATATAGCACCATTACATTTACATTCACAAACGACTCTCCCATCTGATTTACCTTTACGTAAGGTGTGTTCGCCGAGAGTTGATAAAAAAGAGTTAAAAGTCAGGGTTTCTTAACTCATTACAAATAGCGGCCCGCTATTTATTTTTACCGATGATAATATAAAATTAAAGGGAAAAAGTCGTTTTTTTTCCATAGAATATTATTATTGAATAGCCTAACTTTATAAACAGACCACACACGCAACACGCGAACACCCAAATGACATACTCGAAACCAATGACATATTATAGAAAGACACAAGACACGTCATATCCATACGCAACGCGTTTTAAACATGATGTCATAGATAAAAAAAAATCGTTTCTTTTCGGCCAGTGCAGATTTATGTGACATTCGACGCGCACATGTAAGACATTAATTTGCAATATGGCGATTGTGTATATGAACAAAACAAATATATTTTTTTCGCCATCGTCCGCCCGGTGCGACACCGCACTTGGCAGCATCAGCGTCCCTCGTACCACGAAACTCAGTGCGCGCGGCGATAAGCGACGCCCGTCATACAGTTTGCGATAGTTAAGCGACATTCGCTATTTCAAAACGATATCATAATATTTATCAACTCTCGACGAACAGACCTTAAATGTATTTGTCAATATTTTTGGTTTCTCTTAAACTTCAATGACAGAAATCGATAAAAAAAGTAGGCACAAGATCGGGATCTAACAAAATAAACTTAAATATTTGTTTTTCCTGCCCACTTTACTATAGCAGTCACAAACCATTGGAGTAGCGAGGATTTCGCAACCAAAACAGGTATACAACGTTTGCTAGTGAAAGTTTTACACAACATTACTACTCAATACTACGTATATTACTTGCTTTAGAGTAAAACTCCCTTCGCACACACAGACTAAGCGAGCAATGGATATGCAACAGAACGATAAAATAGCAACACTTCGCTTGACAAGTTATCTCTAGGTAGGCAATTCCGTCAACAATTATATGACTTACATAAGACTTTATTTACTTTCAAATAGAGTTTCAAATGGTGCAGCTAAATCTAAAGGTCACCTTCCATGTCATTCTCTATCGAGCGCAGCGGCTGATCAGCGATGAGCGACACATTCAAATTTGGACCGAATGTCTCTGTCATTACAAGCTAAAATTAACTGTTTCGTTTATCCGCTACGCAAGTCAGAGAATCGCACCTTTACATTCGGTTATTTCATCTGCAGAATCCGCGTTGCAACCGCTATGGTGGTCGTGTGTCGACTATTAAATCAATTGTGAATTGAAATTGTGATTGTGGTGATAATGTTTGGTATAAAGGAATGTCTGATTCGCCAATACGCCGCTGTTATCACAGGTTCGATTTTAATTTAGATGAAACGGAATTTTAGAAATCTTAAAAGTCATTGGTCTATTTGGTGCAGAAACCGGTCGTTCTATGGTAATGAAGCCGCTATATTCACGCTCTCCGTTTCGCACATTAAGATAAAGAGATATCAAAGCCATATCGCATAGGTAACCAATGTCGAAGAGGCCCAGAACAATGACGTACAACCGAGGTCAATAAGTAAATACGTAAACATATCTGAGCGCCCTTACGCACTTGACAATAAAGTCGTGTTCACTTTATTTTTAACCGACTTAAAAAAAGTCGGAGGTTATCTATTCGAGCCGTATATTTTTTTTAAATGTATGTTCCCACATAACTTTTAAGCCCGTGAACCGATTTCGATAATTCTTTTTTTTTTGTCCACTTTTTCCGCATAAATATATATTTGTCACGTTTTGACTCATAAGGACCACTTCCCAAAACGTCCGCTTCCCAAAATGTCCACTTCCCGTCAACTGTACGAAATTACAGTGGCGAAGGTTATGCATGCTTAGACCAATTATTTATGTTTTCTGCCTTTTATTGTTTCTCTCTCTGTTTGTGTATGTATGTATGTCTGTTACCACTCAGCTCCGTAACAGCTGAACGAATATTCAAAAACTTGGTATATAGTTACTTTAGGTCCTGGAATACTTTATGTCCCGGAAAAGTAATAAGTGCCCGAGCGAATACCTATAATCAAATTCCACGTGGACGAAGTCGCGGGCAGAAGCTAGTAATAGACTTACAAAGTCACTCATTCTATTTTTGTGTATTCGCTAAACATTCCTAATTTGCTTAACAGATATTGATGTGCCTTTCAGTATCATAGAATTGGAGGTATTTTATAATACCGCGGAAAACTTTTTTAGGAGTTCATCAATAATTTTAAGGCGTAAAAAACTTTAATTTTGAAAACGGGTCTTAATCGCGTTAATATCTAATTTGATTGTCGAAACTTATCGTCAGATAAATCCTTCGACATTGCGCCCCTTGTGACACCGATTCTAATATAGACGACATACCATACGTACAATGATTACGTACAGTGAGTTAAACCACTTCATTGGAAGCTTCCTCGGCTTTGTGGTAATCTTCAAATTGATGCAGTACCTTTACCATGAGTTTATGCGAACCGTTTTCGTTATCGAATTCTATTGGAAATACGGCTTGTTGCCGATACAAGTAAAAGGGACCGAGCGATAGCTTACGCTAGCGAGAGGGTTTGCGTAAACTCATGTTGGTAATGGTACAGCGCCTCTATTCGGGAACATATATTGTAGCGACTTGCGAGCGAGATTGTCATCTCTCTCTTCCGCACGATGAACGGTAATGCGTAAGAACGGGATGCGAATTTCGCTCTCGAGTCGCTACTATATCACTTAGACGTTCCCGTACAGACGCCCTGGCCGCAAGAGGAATTTCGTATGCGTGATGAAACTGACGTTTGAAAATGTTGGCGTCATATTTTTTTAGGACAAAAAAAACTAGCCAGCAGTATGAAAACTATACATCCTTTTGACCTCGAGAATATAAATAGAACCGGCCAAGTGCGAGTCGGGCCCGGGCACGAAGAGTTCCGTACCATTATCTATAATCAAGCAAAAAAAAACACGTTTGCTGTATGGGAGCCCCCCTTAAATATTAGTTTTATTTTAATTTAATTATTTATTTTTTAAGTGAACATATAACTAAATATTCTGTAAATATTTCAAGCGTCTACCTGCAGCCATTATCAATATCGAGCAAAAACGAGCAAAAAAATCACCTTTATTGTATGGGAGCCCCCTTAAATATTTATTTTATTCTGTTTTTTAGTATTTGTTGTTATAGCGGCAACAGAAATACATCACCTGTGAAAATTTCAACAGTCTATCTATCACGGTTCATGAGATACAGCCTGGTGACAGACGGACAGACTGACAGACGGACAGCGGAGTCTTAGTAATAGGGTCCCGTTTTACCCTTTGGGTACGGAGCCCTAATAACAGCGGCCTTAGCAAGGTCGATATAACAAGGATAAGTTAAACCATCTTATATCCAAGTAAGTCTCTCTCGAAGGAGATAGAGAGATAAACGGGTTTAATAGGGATGATTCCTGGGTAAAAAACTTGTAATTCTAATTAGTCCGTCAGTTACATTATCAAAAAATATTGCACACATATTTTTTGCTTTATCAAATCAATCAAAATTGGCAGAGATAACGCGCATCAAAGTTCGGGAGTGGGGGCTAATGACGTCACTTAATGGTAAAAAGTGTACAAACTCGTGACGTCACGCGGAACTTCAACGCACTATATCTTCGTAATTTTTTGTCTAATTGACAAAAGAAAAAATGTGTTCAATTTTTTTTTTATAATGATCAACACAATCAAATGCCTTTGATAAGTCACAGAAGACTCCAACTGCATCCAATAACTTTTTCCAGGCATCAAAAACATGTTTTAGTAGTGTAGTACCGGCCACCAGTATCTGAGGTTTGAACGGCCTTACGTGAATCCAAATTGGCTACTATGTAGAAGTTTATTCAGGTTAAAATGTAATAATATAAGCTGATTTAGTATCAGTTTCTCGAAAATTTTGCTAAGGGAGCGTTCAAGTATTACGTAACGCAATTTTTGGAGATTTTTGACCCCCCCACCCCCACATGTAACGCGCCGTAACGTTCTTATGTAAACCCCCTCCCCCCTAGTAAAACGTTACGTAACAACCAAGTGACCATTTTTACCTAAAAAAAAGTTCAAGTGGTCATTCCATTTAAAAATTTCCAAATAAAATGCGTGAACGAATACGCGACCGTTCTGAAGGGTTAAAAGAGTGTTACGTAACGCGTAGTTCAAATCCCCCTCCCGCCCCTGTAACGCATCGTAACGTTTTACAAGACCCCCCCCCCCCCTCCCCCCAAATTCGTTACGTAATACTTGAACGCTCCCTACCTAAGTAAGTGATATTTATTTTTCTAGACGAAACAACCGAGATTAAAAAAATATATAAAATTATATATTAAAATCAATTGCCGCGCGTTAGTCTCGCCAAAACTCAAAAATGGCGTGACCGCGATGTGAATGATTTTTATTTGTTTTGTTTGCTTTAAAAACAAAAGAAACAGGGGATAAATATAACCAACTTCCACGCGAACTAGTCAAATAAATGGTCAAATATTTTAGTGATTGTTAGAGCTACTCAATTACTTATTCCCAAGGTGGACAGTAGATGTTTTTATTTCGCACAGTTAAATTAAACTCTAATTTTCCATTTTAAACTTATCGTGCTTAACATTCCCTCGATGTGAAGTTTCATTATAAAACAGTTCTTACAAAACTGTGTGAGGTTGCCATTTTAACAGTGCAACCATGACCTACGACAACCCGCCGATCGCTCGCTTCGTGATTCATCAACACTGCAACGAGCCGTACTGAGATCTCCTACGTGTAGTATAGTGGTCGTCAACCAAAATGGCGCCTGGGAAATTAAACATTCCGTTCTTTCCTTCACTAATTGACCCTGCAGATTTGAGTCATGTTCCGTATGACTATGCAAGTGCGAAAGAAATAGTATGATGCTAATGGTTTTACCTACAATACTGTGAAAAAGTATAGACTCATACATATTTAAAGATGTTGTTTAAAACCAATGGGATATTTCTGAAAATGGTTTCGGTAGATAAATAGCGCACGCAAATAAAAGTGCCTTACATTAGTTATATTTTTTATTTTTCAATTAATAATCGTAAAAATCTCCAATAGCCTACCATCTATAAATTTAAACTGTGAAAAATTATAAACTCAGTGCCTATATTTATTCGTTATTGACTCAATATTTTGTCCAATCACCCTTATTTTTTATAACTTCTATTAGTCTTTTAGGCATGCTATCAATTAACTCCTTAAGTGTATCTGTTGAAATTTCTGCCCATGTTGATCTCAATCTTTGTTTGAGTTCATTAACATTATTTATTATTGGTTTTTCCTGATCATACAATTTCCTTGTTAATATCCCCCAGACGTTCTCTATCGGATTTAGGTCTGGACTAACTGCTGGCCATTCTAATAACTGTATACCAAAGTCTTGAAACCACTGTTTTGTAGTTGCAGCTACATGGATGGGGGCATTGTCCTGTTGAAAAATTATGTTTTCGTCTTCAGTCAGCGTAATAAAAGGTAGAAGGTAATCATGTAACATTGCTTGATATCCAACAGCAGTCATACGCCCATCAATGAATGCCAATTCGGTTTTTAAGGATGCACATACACCGGCCCAGACCATGACTGAACCTCCACCTTTAATCCGTCGAGGCATAATTTTTCTATCAAATCTCAAATCATGCCAATAATATTTACATCCATCAGGACCATCAAGATTGAATTTCTTTTCATCACTAAATATGACATGTTGCCAAAAATCACCTTTTGTTATATATTTCTCGGCAAACTTAAGTCGATTCACTTTATGTTGTGTTTTCAAGACTGGTTTACTAAGACATTTTTGATACATAAAATTTTTTGATTCAGCTGCCCACTTTCTCACTAAACTTGGATCACAATTTAGGTTATATCTACGCACCAGAGCTGTTGATGATGCCCCGGTAGCCGAGAACTCCCTTAAAACTGCGCGTTTTACGGTGGATGAAAACCGATGAGGACGCCCTGAACGCTTCTTTCTACCATAATGTTCAATTCCTAACTTTAAAAAATTTTTTACAACACTTTGTGATCTACCAATAGTGTCCGCTATTGCTCTTTGTGTTTTACCGCAGTTCCTCAAGTCAAGAATTCGCTGTTTTTCGATTGCACTTAATGTCTTGCCACGCGGCATATTAAAAGGCAAAAAAATAACTGGACAGAAAATCTGATTATATTAAATAATACGACTTGATTATAGCTTCCTAAAATAATGATAGACAAAGTACTTCTTGCATTTAAAACGTTTTGCTAACGATTGAGTTTATAAATATTCACAGTGTAACTCGTCCCGCTCGAGAGAAAAGAGCGATATCCCAGCTTCAAGGTCACATAGAGTAAAACTAAGTTCACAAATCAATTGCGTCTATTTTACGTTATGCATTTGTTTATATGTTAGTGACATTTATGTAATCAAATATTGAAAATAATATAAAAATATGTTTGAGTCTATATTTTTTCACAGTACTGTATGGCGCCTTTGATAAAATAAAAATAAAACGAGTGAGCCTTACAGTAGTCGCATAGCATAATGATGGGTAACATTAACATGACATCCGACCTTGGTAATAAGCAACATTAAGTATAATTATATACTGAGACTAGTCGAGGTAAAACTATCATAACTTCGACATTAGCGCGCGCTTCCCCGGCTTCAATTCTACCACCGCGTGCGCTCATTGGTCAAATCAAATAGCGCGCGCTTCCCCGGCTTCAATGCTACTACCGCGCGCGCTCATTGGACAAATCAAATAGCGCGCGCTTCCCCGGCTTCAATTCTACCACCGCGTGCGCTCATTGGTCAAATCAAATAACGCGCGCTTCCCCGGCTTCAATTCTACTACCGCGCGCGCTCATTGGACAAATCAAATAGCGCGCGCTTCCCCGGTTTCAATTATACCACCGCGCGCGCTAATTGGTCAAATCAAATAGCGCGCGCTTCCCCGGCTTCAATTCTAATACCGCGCGCGCTCATTGGACAAATCAAATAGCGCGCGCTTCCCCGGTTTCAATTATACCACCGTGCGCGCTAATTGGTCAAATCAAATAGCGCGCGCTTCCCCGGTTTCAATTCTACCACCGCGCTCGCTTATTAATCAAATCAAATAGCGCGCGCTTCCTCGGCTTCCCGTTACACACTTCCGTCCCTTTTCACGAAATCACTACCACATATCAATCAATAAATTACTACTATAATCTGATTGTGTATGCTGAAATGTGTGTTTAACTCTTCAAATCTGTTTCAGTGAACCTTTGCATCCTTTGCTCTGGATTTGGGGTGGCCTGGCCATCCCCGGTGCTGGTTAAACTCAGGAACAGTACCCTCAGTACCCTGTCACGACCCATCACCGAGGAAGAGGGGTCATGGATCGCCTCCATTGGCTGTCCAGTTGGATTATTAGGTAAGCGATAAAGCAAAGCAGTGATGGATTGCAATATTAGAAAGACACGAGAGATTACATCCACTTAAAATCGGTATTAAGTATACGCAAGATCCTGTTTTATATTTCCGGCTTTGCAAATATAAATAAAGTATACTTTGTAGAATCCGTAATGTTTTTATGGTATACTGTTGTTAAATACTATAAATAAATATGATCAACAAAATCTTGGTTAGGTTTACTTCCCTAATTTGTAATAATATATCTCTCTTAATTACTCGACTGCAGACAAAACGAGAGTCTTGGCTGAACAGTCTATGTATGAATGTATGTATGTAGGTATATGATAAAAATCGGATGTTCCACTGTAGCTTCTAAACTACTGGACCGATTTTATTAAATGGAGTAGATATAATATGGAAAACGTGCGAGTGTCATAGGCTTTAAACTCGTAAACATTATAAGGACGCGTCATACTAGGAACAAAAATGAAACTTGTACGTCGGCATTCGGATTTAAGTTTTTACCCGACTGCGAGAAGCGAAAAGGAGGATAATGAGTTAAACAGTCTTTATATAATTTACAATTATATGTATTGTATGTGTCACCAAAAATCAGATGTTCCATTTTAACTCCTGAACTACTGGACCGATTTTAATAAATGGGGTATTATATGATTATTGGAGAACGTTCGAGTGGTAGGCTGTATGAGAATTTATAAGGGTGCGTCACGCTAGGACCAAAATAGAAAATACTACTTTTAGATGCACACATTGCAAATCGAGTTAAGTAGTATAATTAGTGTCAAATCACGTATGAATAAATAGTGGTTATAACATATTATACAATATGACCACATCCATGTTTTTGTGCACAAGTAACCAATTTTTTGCTTATCGTTATACACGCTTCCATGGATTTACGAAGGTCGTGTTCCATAAATAAATAATATAAACACTTTAATGATTTAACAATTTAACCGATTTCATTGTCAGATCTTATCTGAACTTCTTCTTATTCGGTACAATACAAGTAATTATAAGATCTCTCTCACTTTATTATAAAACCCAGCAAATAAATAGGACTTAATAACGGCTGACGTTGCGCAGCTAACCATAACTAAACCAATGCTCATACTGCAACACGTTTGACTTCTTAAATTTCGGCCTTGCACCTAAATACTTATTTTCCTCATATCAGCCCATAGATAAAAGAAACAAGGAAGATGTGCCATGACCGCTAGATTTGTTGCATACCGGTATCACCAATTTTAAGAATGTGTGCATTTCAACACTTACGCTCTTTTTATACACTAAGTAGTACTTACATAAATAAACGTATCTTTATCGGTAAGGATTCACAATGTGAAAATGACGAAACGTATTTTAACTATTTTATCAAAATAAAACTGACAATCAGTTGCGTAAAGGTATTGATTGCAAAACAAAATATTTTTTGGCTTGGTTCAGTCACTCGCCGCTAGATAGCGCTAGTGAAACGTCTAATAGACATTGCCTTTCAACACTAGATGACGCTTAAATTAATGACGTTCGGATCTAGAAACTTCCATTATGACAAACTATTAGATTACCTACCATAATTACTTTAATATGAATTTAAAGTGAAACTCACCGATGGTAAGTAGTCCTTTTGACTTGAAATTGTCTTTCCACTTTGATTTTTATACATTTTGACACTACACGCTGGCATTTTTACTTTTTACGGGTGCTTCTGTGTGTTGTACTTAGTAGGATGCTTAGTGGCACATTTCAGTACACATGCTTTATTATTGTTTATTTTTATGTATTTCCTATTTATGTCGAAGTGTCAATAAATAAACGATTGTTTGGTTTTATAACGATTGCTGCAAAGCCATTACGGCGGTGTTTGGAGGCGTAACACGTCAATTTGAGCATTTTACTCAGGTTGAGGCGACACAAACCACATCCGCATACCTCATCTACTTTATTTCTTTTATTTCTGCGGAGGACCTCTACACTCTACGTGTGACAGTTACCCCATAATAAGACCATGAGTTTTGGTTGACTAATTGTATTTTTTCAGTCAGTTATTTAGTATGCTACCTAGTGGACCGTATAGGTCGCAAGTACTGCGTCATTCTCAGCTACATTCCTCGAATCATGATGTGCTTATTGCTGAGCTACGCCTCTGAGATCTGGATGTTGCTACTGGGCAGAGTTCTCGGTGGAATCAGTGATGCATTGACCTTCGCCGCTGTGCCTATGTACGCTTCTGAGATTGCGAGTGTAAGCGATTTTGACCTTACGCAGGGAATTTTGGTATTATCATCATCAATATCATCATTGTCATCATCAAGATTCTAGATTCAATATTCAAAATTCTTTATTGTCCGGATGCGGGTGGCAATTAAACTTCAGTGATTCGCCCTTCGAGATTACAATATACTTTACTCGTAGTAGCACGCGCATGTGCTGCCATCGTACACAATTTTAAAGCAACTAAGGTATTTTAACAAAAAATATTAATCCAACCTTGAGGGTACTTCATACACGTTTTGTGTGCCGGCCATCGTGCATGTATTTTTATCTTGAGTGCTTAAAATTAAGAATTTAATTAGTGTAATTGTGTCTAGTGTGTGTAGTGATAACATGGGAAAACGTAAATATTACGACGATGATGAAGAAGAATATTTGGAGAGGAAAATAAGGAAACTAGAACGGAAAAAATCTAAAGTTCGTCACAAACGCCGTTACCGCAATTATAGTCCAACTTCTAGTTCGTCTTCAAGATCGAGAGATCGTGGATATGAGGACTTTATGAACGACAACCAGTTTGATATGGATGAGCACCCTTGGCAGGAGGATTCGCGACATGAAGGTACAAGTTGGACAATTACATTTCCGTAAGACTTACATCGCGCTCGGCCTTTGACCTACTTACTGTTTATACAAACAAATTGTGATTACTTATTCTATTGTGCAACGAGTATAGTCTGAAAGGCTAAAACCAACCCATAATTATACTCCAGTTCAATCCGTGAGGTTGATCGTTGTATAAATGGGCTGCACAGATGATTCTGGAGCATAGTCCGAGAGACTATGTCATGGATCCATTAGTCGTTTATTGTTTTTTGAAGATCGTTACATTTAATAATTATAATAAATCTAAATAAGTCTAGAGTACAGTCCGTGAGGCTCGTACCGTGACTATGAGTATTTATTAATCGTGATAGTTGTACCCCACATAGCAGTAGTTTTTTACTTGTTATTTTGTTTTCGGAATATGAGCACAACCTTGTGTATTATTACAGAATCTCAATTTGGAGATGAAAGTGTCATTGACTTGGTCAACGCTCCGGAAGGCCCAAATACGGACACTGCCACTAACGCGGCTGGGCTACAATCTGTGGTCCTACGGCCCCACAGCATTGGGCCGCTTAGCGCGCCCGCACCCGCTCCGGCGCCCGTAGTCGCGGCTTCGCCCGCGCTCGCGCCTGCAACGGGGTCAACACCAGCAATAGGGGCCGCGTCCGCGCCCCCAATAGGGGCCGAGGACCCTTGTATAGATTCTTTTGCGCCATCGACTTCTACGCAGCCGATTACTGAATTAGAGCCTGATATTTTATGCTTATTGGGTGATGAGCCTCTTGAGGAAGAGAAGTTTGGTCCTTGTATTCAGAAAGATGTTGCTTATAGATGGTCAGACATATTAGTCAATGGTCTAAAAGATGACATTAAGAAAGACATTGTTAAACGCTATGAAATTCCAGAAAATCTGAAATTAGCTACGGCTCCGACGCTTAATCCAGAGATAAAAGCGGCGTGCAATGAAAATTTCTTAAAACGTGACAACATTCTTGTTGAAAAACAAAAACTTCTCGCGACAGTAATTACTGCAGTAGGCAATACAATATCAACATTGTTAACAACAGACTCCAAAGACGACGATTATAAAAACCAGATTCTTAAGTCTCTTAGTGATACTGGTAGACTTTTATGTCACTTACATTCTTCTGAAACGCAGACTAGGCGCACCTTCTTATTAACAGTTCTTAACAAGGATGTCAGAGACAATATAAAGGACCTCAAGCGAGATAGTTCGCTTTTTGGTAAGGACTTACAAGAAAATCTTAAGTCGATGAAGGCGATTACAAAAACGGGAGCAGAATTAAAGCCTCAGGTCGCTAAACCTAAGTTTCAACCCAGAGGCAAACAGGCAGAACCGTCCACATCGAGGGCTTTAAACTGGAGGGGCCAGCCGCCGGCGGCGGCGCCGCCCCAGCCTCGCCGCACGCATCCGAGGACGAGCTCGACACGTGGTGGGCGCAGGCCGCCGCCGCCGCGTCGGACGAGCGACCGCCGAGCCCCGCCCTCACACAGCCGGACCTGGCGCCGCTAGATCCACATGCTGACGTTGAGATCCAGGCAGGTAGACTAAAGTTATTTTATAACAATTGGTTAGACATCACAAATGACCCTGTTGTATTGTCCTGGGTCTCAGGCTTAAGAATTCCGATATCAAACGATGTCACTCAATCGAATTGTCCCATAAACAAGCCGGAGTCTGAAACACATAAATTAAATATAAATAAGGAGATTAAAAATCTCATAAGTAGTGGTGCAGTATGTGAGTGTGAACCTTGTAAAGGTCAATTTTTATCAAGTATTTTCCTTATAAAGAAACATAATGGTAAAAATAGGTTCATTTTGAATTTAAAATCCTTAAATAAATTTATTTATACTCCTCATTTTAAGCTCGAGGATTACAGAACAGCTATGAGGCTTTTATCAAGGAATGCTTTCATGTGTTCTATAGATTTAAAGGATGCCTATTTTTCCATTAGTATCGATAAAGACTATAAAAAAAATATTTGCGTTTTTTGTGGTTAGGAAAAATATTTGAATTTCAGGTCCTACCATTTGGCCTGAATATTGCACCTTACGTATTTACTAAATTGATGCGACCTGTTATGCAATTTCTACGTAGTAAAGGTCTAATGTCTGTAATTTATTTAGACGATTTGTTATTATTTGGAGATTCATACTCGGACTGTTTACATAATTTTCAGGTAACGAAAGAGTTACTTGAATCATTAGGGTTTACCATTAACTACGAAAAATCCGTAAAGACACCCAGTCATACGTCTACTTTTCTTGGTTTTGTTTTTAATTCAGTAAACTGTACTATTAGCATTCCGCATGACAAGAAACAAAAAATTAAAAATGAACTTTTACACTTTTCTTCCGTGAAAAGATGTAAACTTCGAAACTTTGCACATTTAATAGGTCTTTTAATTTCAATATGCCCAGCAGTGCCATATAGCTGGGTCCATACCAAACATTTTGAAAGAACGAAATTTCTGTGTTTGAAAGAAAATGATGATTATGATCAATTTATGAATATCCCAAATACACTAGGGGAGGATTTCCGTTGGTGGCTTCGTAATATAGATGTTTGTGGTAATCCTATACGATCAGGTGACTACCAGTTAGAAATTTATTCAGACGCGTCTCTTTCTGGTTGGGGCGCTTATTGTTCTAATAAAACTGCAAGTGGACAGTGGTCCATTGAGGAACGTAATAAACATATTAATTATTTAGAATTGACTGCGGCCTTTTTTAGTTTAAAAATTTTCGCAAAGGATTACACAAACTGTGAGATACTTTTAAGAATCGATAATTCCACTGCGATTTCATATATTAACCGAATGGGGGGAATACAGTTCCCTCATTTGAGTAATTTAAGTAGAGACATTTATTTGGCAGTGGTGCGAAGACCGTGGTTTATTTATCTTCGCTTCATACATCAGTTCGGGTGATAATTTTGTTGCGGATGCAGAGTCACGTCGAGCACATGCCGACATAGAGTGGACACTTGCGGACCATGCATATCTTAGAATTTGTCAGTCGTTTAAACAGCCAGAGATTGATTTATTTGCAAGCCGAATAAATAAAAAATGCTCTAAATTTGTTTCTTGGCATCGCGATCCTGACGCTTTTAGGGTTGACGCTTTCACAATATCATGGTCACGATATTATTTCTATGCTTTCCCCCCATTCTGTCTGATTCTTAGAGTATTACAGAAAATTATATCAGATAGGGCAGAAGGCATTGTTGTGGTGCCATTATGGCCCACACAGCCATGGTTTCCCCTGTACGAGAAGTTGTTAGTTTCTGAGCAGATTGAGTTTCCACCTAATCCAGATTTATTGTCCTCCCCTTACAGTCTCCAACACAAGATGCACCGGAGCCTTACCCTGGTTGCCGGAGTATTGTCAGGGCGGCGTTCATGAAGAGGGGTATTCCGCCAAATGCCGCGGACGTCATGATGGCTTCATTAACGGACAATACCTTAAAACAGTATAATTCTTATCTAAAACAATGGTTTGAGTTCTGTCAGAGAAAAAATTACCAAACTTTAAGAGTTTCCGTGACAAATGTGCTAGAATTTTTAATGACGCTTTTCGACCAAGGTAACAAGTATGGCACTATTAATACCGCAAAAGCGGCACTGTTGCTCATATTAGATTCTGATATTATCAATAATCCCCAAGTTAAACGGTTCATGACTGGAGTGTATAAACTACGGACCCCGCTTCCGCGATATAATTGCACTTGGGATCCGTCAATTGTTTTAGATTATTTAAGTAATTGGTACCCTAATGAACAACTTTCTTTAGAATTACTGTCTAAAAAATTAACGACGATTCTAGCTTTAGTCACAGCACATCGCGTACAAACGTTTTCATTGATTAGATTAAGTAACATTCATATATCTGAGCAAAAATTTATTATTAACATAACGGATCCAATTAAGACGTCTGCTATAAATCGCTCGCAGCCTACGTTGATTTTACCGTATTTCAATGAAAGGCCTTCCATTTGTCCAGCAAGAACTCTAGAATGTTATTTAACTCTTTCATCAATGAAACGTTCGCCTGACTGTGATTTTCTTTTAATCAGTTGTAAGAAACCCCACAGAAAGGTGTGTTCACAATCTGTTAGTCGATGGATCAAGGCCACCCTTACAGAGTGTGGTGTTGATACGTTGGTCTTTCGAGCTCACAGTACAAGAAACGCAGCCACTTCTGCAGCCAACAGGCTCGGAGTTAATATAGACCTTATTAAGAAAACTGCCGGTTGGTCAGGAAAGTCGCACACTTTCGCTAAATTTTATAATAGAGAGGTGACTAAGGACTCTTCAGAAACTTTTGCCCGCTCTCTTTTACAGGCTAGCCTTGATCAATAACGTACTGATAAAATATTGTCATTATGTTTATTAAGTATTTTCTAAAAGTTATAATTTTTTTAGTATGATTACATCATTATAAGAGTATAAATACATTATTAATTTATTCTTTACTTTTCATTTTCCGTTGGCTATTTCGTGACACTTTAAACATCTACGAGTAAAGTATATTGTAATCTCGAAGGGCGAATCACTGAAGTTTAATAGAAAATCAAACGAACTTACCTGTAAGTGACGTTCGATATTTATTAAACGATGTGATTCGCCCGAGAGATTACAACCCTCCCGAACCCCGACTAGACCGCGTCCAGATCTTACCCTTTAGAACACGAAATAGCATACCGCACTCATAATGGCCTTTATGGGTAAACGTGTATGAAGTACCCTCAAGGTTGGATTAATATTTTTTGTTAAAATACCTTAGTTGCTTTAAAATTGTGTACGATGGCAGCACATGCGCGTGCTACTACGAGTAAAGTATATTGTAATCTCTCGGGCGAATCACATCGTTTAATAAATATCGAACGTCACTTACAGGTAAGTTCGTTTGATTTTCTATAAATGTTGAAATAACATTGTCTCATCACAATCAACCAGCTTTAGCATCTTTTTAGCTAGCTTTAGTGTTGAGTAAATCGATGTTTTATCTGCATCACTTTATGTGACTGTAATAACACGGCATGTAAGGAAAATTTAAAATTACTATGACATTTTACCCTTGTTCTATGACGTGAAAGCTTAAAAAATATTTATCTTATATGAACAAAAAGAACATGACATTGATTATGGAAGCGAAGATACTTGCCAAACGATTTCTATATTATTGTTTGTATATATTGTTATTGTTATTGTTGTTTTTGTATAGTTTCAATATATTTCTCTTCACAGAAAGAAGTGCGCGGGTCTCTTGGAACGTTTCTTCAAATTTTTTGCTCCATAGGGATAGTCATCATACTGGTTGCTGGCCCCTTTCTCCAATACTTCACTTTGAACATCATGATACTGACTTTTTCTGTCATTACCCTGATACCAATATTACTGCTGCCCGAGAGTCCTTACTTCTTGTACTCGAAAGGTGCGTACTTATTGAATTACATTTTGATGATGCCCTCCACTTTTGCTTCAAATTGAAAACAATAATACTAGTATGAAAAAATCTAACTTATTTATGATTTCTATAAAAAACAAAAACAATAAAGTGAACTTCTTTTATTTCAGGTCGAAACAATGAAGCGTTGAAAGTATTGAAGTATTTCCGCGACTCGGAAACATCAGCCATAGAGGAATTAAAGGAATTTTCACTATGTAAATCTGACGTCAAAATTAGCAAAATATCCTTACTAAAGAACAAAGTTTTCATGAAAAGTGCTATTATAGCTATTATTATTGGCATGGGGCTGCAATTGGTTGGGTTCAATGCTGTATCTTTTTATCTTCAAACAGTTTTAGAATCTACACAGACTAATGTTAGTTCTGAAATAGCCTCTGGTGTAATTGGAGCCATACAGTTGTTGGCAGCTTTTTCAACGACCCTAGTGACTGATCGATTTGGAAGGAAACCTATTTTAGCGTCAACTTTAGTCGGTCAGGCTATAGGAATGGTAAGATGGTGTTTGATCCTGAGTCTTGGATGTTTCCTATATTTTTAATAAGGTATTTATTTATCTATATAGGTCTGTATGTCGTCGTCTAGTACCCATTAAACAAACCTTTATACTTTGGAACTAGATAAAAAATATCCCTAGATACATTTATTTACCTATTTATTTAAGATCGATTACCTATTAAATTTTAGGATCCTTTGCAGTAATATAGTCTTTTCTCAGTTCAGTAAACTTACTATTTATTTACTGTTACTTAAGTTATTGGTGTTTCTGATATTCTTAAAGATTTCAAGCAGGATCTTTGTTCGCGATTACCTAAAAACAGTGGATCCAATTTAGATAATGTCTCAATTAATTTGAACTCGATACTTATGAAAATATACAAGAGTAATTAATTCAGTTGTCATTTGAAGTGGTTTCATTTTGCTTATAATCTTGTCGATGTACTGAAATTCATTTTAATACTTTATGGAGTTCTTTGACTTCTATTGTCATCCGCTTGTGACGATTAAACTGTAATCTTTGTATCAGTAACAACTACTCAGTAGAATAATAGAAGACCAGATTATAAGCGATAATTTATGTTACTGCCATTTCGCCACTGATTTAAACTGACTGCAAGTTCAGTTTGTAGCTATTTTGTTATTTATTTTGCAAGTTTCATAAACATTATTATCAATCACAATGATTTAAATTTGTAATAACTATCATCTTGCTAATAACATTAGGTGACTGCCTGTTGTTTTGCGTAGATCATTATCGTTAACACTACTATATTTTTATTTCAGATTGGGCTCGGAATATTTTTCAAGTTAAAAGAAGATGGTGAAGGCCCCATCAGAGGCTTCATGAACTACATGCCTCTCATATCTCTAATGATCGTTGTTTACTGTTTTAGTGCAGGTAAAGTAACATTAAATGGAGTAAAATTATACAGTTACAAATTTAAAAAAAGCAAAAATAACATCCTTAATATTCCAAAACCGGAATAATTATCATGACGGTGAACAATGCTTATCACAAGGTTATCAAAAATTTTAAACAGATAGATTTCTTGGCCTTTTAAGTTATATTCAAAGAAAAAAAAAATATTTTTGGGATTTTAAAATGAGTACTTAACTATTTCTAAATGGCATACTGTTAATTTTCAGGCCTAGGCTCTCTTTCTTGGTGTCTCCTTGCTGAACTCTTTGACGGCCCCACCCGCGCCATCGGTGGCACCATCAGCATGAACGTCTCCATGCTCTTACTCTTCCTCACCGTCAAATACTTTGCGATGGTCACCACCACTATCGGCGCTACCGCCACTTACGGAATCTTCAGTGTGAACTGTCTGATATTGTGCTTGTTCATTTGTTTCTGTGTGCCCGAGACGAAGGGGAAGTCGATTGCGGAGATCCAGGAAGCATTAGGAGCGAAAGATAATGGGAAAGTAAAAGCGGATATTAAAGATGGGATTATCAACTATGATACATCCCCTCACAACATTTAGTATTTTTATAATAGCGCTGTCTATTCCGATTACTGTCAATTTGTTAATTTTTATTTAATATAATAGAACTAAACAAATAAAAACAAGAAACAAGTCGTCGTTTTAATATTACGATGATGATTCTGCTTACATTAATTACTTTCTGGAAACATGCACATGCATGCGTGCAAAACAGTAAATATTAAGGAACCACGCCTCTTCCTCGCCTTCATAATTTAAATTACTTTTAAGTTCCATTTTAATATGTATTTTACGGCCAAACTCAGAAAAGCAAATTTGATCTTTAATTAAAATGACGTTTCAGTACATTAAACTTCTGTATAGGTTGACAACTAGTTGAGGGACATTTAACTATTTAATTATGTAATCAAATGCTTAAGTGGCGTTTCTGAATTCGGCCATTAGTCTTTAAGATAATATGCCTGGGCCATTAATAGCTGAAATAAATGATTACTGCTATTATTTTTATTATAGTCCAAAATAAAGTAAAAGTACATAATCTAGTTTATAGAAATTTTGATTTCCTACGTAGGTCTCTATTTGTAAAATCGATCAATAGTTTTTCGGTAAATATAAAGGGGGACTATATTTCTTGTCACCAAAATTTATATTTGTCATCAAGTTGTATCACCTAATAAAAAGATCTATCACCACGAAATATTTTCGTTCTCAGATAAACAAAAAGTGTTCCCAGGTGTGAATTATCAAATTAATGTTAATATATGTGTAAAATAAGAGATGGATTACCAAAATAAAATTGTAGTGCATTAGATGAATATACACTTCGTTCTTATAATAATAATCTTTGTGCTCAGAATGGTAGATCTGTCACCAAATAAGTTATGGTTAGGTTAGGTTAGGAACATAAACATTTATTTGGTACTAGACCCTATATCTCCATGATTTCAGGTGATTTATTGTGGAATTGATTTTATATTGTTCGGTGACTACATTTTGGTGACAAATCTACTATTTTGCGGACAAACCCTATTATTTAAGAAACACAAAACTAATTAAATTGGCGATAGCTTAAATGATACCCAATATACAGCTATCAGTTACACTTTGAAGTCGAGTCAAAAGAGTCAAGAATAACCGCAGACGAAGCAAAATGAAATTGGTTCAGGTTATCAGGTACGGTTGCATTCGATCTTTATTACATCATGTCTGTCACATTGGAAACAAAAGTATTCAGCTGCGATAATAATAAATTAAAGTGGAAAATTTGTAGCAGACATCCTTGAAATATTTTTAATTAAGTATATCAAATTTATTGATAAATCTAAAATATAATATTTGAAAGATGTTTTCAAGATTCTGGATTGAAAAGAGTTCGGCATCAACATAAACGGCGAGTACATCACTTACCTGCGGTTTGCTGATGACATTTTATTCATATTTAGCTGAGACTATGATGAAGATGAAGCACCTCAGTGAAATTATCGATGACCTCAGTAGGATAGCCTCCGAACGAGTTGGCCTTAAAATGAACATGGATAAGACGAAGATCATGTCGAATATCCTTGCACTGCCAACTCCCGTTGTCATCGGAGAGTCTACGCTCGAAGTTGTTGACAATTAGGCATTCTGTCCAGTTAGGTAGAGACAACATTGAGAAAGAGGTCAATTGTTGAATCCGTCTGGGCTGGGCAAGTGGGCGGTGTTTGGCAAGTTACGCCATATCTTCTCGTCCATAATACCGCAGTATCTCAAGATTAAAGTCTATGACCACTGTGTGTTGAAAGTGATGACTTACAGCAGTGATACACGGACGCTCACTAGGGGCCTCATAAGAAGGGTCTAATTCATCAAAAGGCCAATGGAGAGGGCTAGGCTCGAAACATCACTGCGGGACGAATTCAAAATGAGGAGATTCGTAACCGTTATTTAACGGTGTCGAAGTACAATGTAAAACTCAATTTTGTGGTCTTTTGACTACTCCTCTGAAACGGTTATTTTTTTTTCTTCCAACTACGCTTTAACTTCATAATTATGGCCTTAAATACTCAGCACAAAACAGCTCTTTTTTTGCTCTAGAGCATACAAAATTCATTATTGCACTGTTTTGTTTTTTTTTTATTTGATTAGTTGACAAAAAGTTTACACCACCAGCCACCCAATCCGCCCATTCGCAGTCCGACGAGACAGTTGACCAATTTTGCTGTTAGCAAAACAGTCCACATGTCGGCGGGCACATCGAACTGTGATTGCCCCGTCCAAAATTTTATGCTTAAAGTACAGGCTGATGAGATAGTTCGTATAGGTTACTAAAAGATTTAAAAAAATATAGTGTAATATGAAAATGAATTGACCAGTTCAAGGTTTCTGTGAAAATTTCGGATGTTCTACTTTAGCTTCTGAACCACTGGACTGATTTTAATAAATAGGGTATCTTAAGATTCGGAGAGAACTTGCGAGTGTTAAAGGCTATATAAAATTCTAAGGGTGCGTCATTCCAGGTGCAAAAATCCTTTTAACTTCGCTAGTCGGGTATAACTATACCTAATTTTACTTTTATTTACCAACTTTTTGCAGTAGTTGTAAGAAAAGCAGACTTTGCACCTCGCATCATGTTTAATTATGTATTATTGCGCTTGGGTTTTTAGAGCCCTCACTTGCGTTCGGGCTCCAAACTAACACTCGGCGCGATAATGAATCACTTTCTGCTTGGTGCCACAATCTACTATAGTGTAAAAATAAATGAAAAATAGTTTTGTTAAGATTTCTAAGGTAAATCATGTTTAGATGTTATTTTTACTATAATTTTATGCGTTCATGTTTATAGCGGTAATAACAATGTGAATTTGCGTCTAATTCGACTTAATTTCCGTCTTATATATTAAAATGTTATAAAAATCTGCTTACATTTTTGTTGCTTTTGTGATACTTTTGTCTTAACATAAAACCAATTTTGTTTTTTTTTTATCACAAGACAATTGTAATGTTTCATACATATCGAAAGTTACAATGATAATCAAAATGTTATTTTATTATTATGAAATTGATTATAATAGACATTTTGAAATAAAACATTACAGCAGAGACAAGTAAAATAGCTATCCTGGATGAGTATGATTTAGTACCATCTATTAATGCGCCTAGGATAGTAATTACAGATGAAATACAGTTTTTCAATAATGAAACATTTTTAAATTATGGAAATCCGTTACCACACAGCCAAATTTAACAAACCGGGTAAAAAGAAATAAGCTTATCATAAGGTGTGTTGTGAATGTACTTTTTTCTCAAAATTGTCGATTAATATTATAATAACAGTACAATTTGATTTTTTATTTTTAATATTTTTTTCTTAATATTACCTTATGTCTGTCATCATTATCAAAGCCGATTTTTTTGAATTAAATATACACAGTCAATATTTGTATAATTTACAACGCCTGATGAAAAAGTTAAGCAATAACTCCCTTGCCGATGCTCAAGAACTTTTGTTAAAATTCGTGGGGCGTTCTACAATTTATATTCTTAATATCAAAATAAAAAAGAATTTACATCCGATAATCTAACAGTGCGACTCAGGCGCCGATACGGGTGGGAAGCAATGGAGGCAATTGCTGAGTTACGACCAAAGCACCGTTTTTTTACCAATTTTAACGAATAGAACGAGTGTTCTTGAATATAGGTTATTATGTTATTAACAATTTTACTATAGGTTTTTACCTTTGACTACAAAGAAAATAGGAGTTACAGTTATTGGCACATTGGGGCCAATTCGAAACGGTGCTGCCAACATTTAAATTTCCCTTAACTTAAAATAAGAAACAAACTCGATTTAGTATGGCGCCTAGCTTGGAAAAATCGAATTTGCCGTTTCTTACTACAAGTTTAGCAAGGTTTTTTATTTCAAGTTGAGCTACTTTCAAATTTAGCGAACACTCTTTCGAATTGGTGCCATTATGGAGGTAGCAACTCAATCTCATGACTCATGAACCGTCAACCGCCATTGCTTGCATTGTTTTGCAATCGCACGCACCTGGACAAAAATAGTTAACGAAGCGGATACTTCATAATATAAATCACATATTTATATGAGTGGTACACAATTCGGAGGTAAGTAAACAAAGCTTGAAACATAATAATGAACATTAAATAAATATAAATTATACGTATTTTCTTTTGATGAATAATTTCTTTTTCCCGTGGGAATATTCCCACGAGAAACGAAACGAAAGACTTGAAGGTTTTGTTGCGGTTCTCCTGCGGCCCTAACATGCATGCCACAAAGATAAATTAGAACCGTTTATCTCTATGACTATCTCTTTCGTCGGCACTAGTGTGAGAGAGACGCACTTAGCGATAATCGGTTCTAATTTATCTTTGTGCCATGCATGTTAGGGCCGCTGCGGTGTGCATTGCACTAACGTGAGTAACGCGCAGCCTCTCTCTTCTTTTGCGAACGCCCCAGCTCTTTGAAAAACCTTAGGGCCTCAATGCCCTAGCTATTTGACACAAGGATAAGTTAAGCCGTCTTATATCTAAGTGCGTCTCTAATACTAGCGCCGACGACAAAGATAGAGGGATAAACGGGTTTCTGGCATGCTAGAGTCGCAGGGTCCCGCCGTCGCAGCCGGGATAAAATCATACAAAGGCTCTAGGGTAGAGTACCTATTCATATTCATATTCATATTCATATTCATCTTTATTAATAATTTAATTACAGGTCATATCATAATAGTACAAATATCTATTGTTATTGTTTTTTATGTCTTTTTTTTTATGTCAATTGACTGGCAAACGAGCTGACGGCCCACCTGATGGAATGTGGTCACCGCCGCCCATGGACATCTGCAACACCAGAGGTGCTGCCAATGCGTTGCCAGTCTAAGGACGATGGGGAATGGGGATGGGATAGGGATGAGGGAATAGGCCTCCGGATCTCGTCACTCACCGTACGAAACGCAATAGCAAGCTATTACTTTACGCCGATATTCTGTGAGAGTGTGGTACTACCCCGGTCGAGCCGGCCCATTCGAACAGTAATCATATAGTGAGGATTACTGTTTGGCTCTACCACTACAAAATACCATAGGAGGATGATATGTCATAGGTAATATTGTTATTATTATTATTTATTATTATTATTATTATAAAGATTATCTACTTACATCACTATATCAAACAATTCTCTATAATCATAGAAGGCCTGCTCAACAAGCCATTTTACCTACATTTTGCCTACTTGGAGCAGTTCAACTTTGCGGCACTTTCGATTGCGGAAGCAGCTGCCCTCACGATTTGCTATAAGTAGTTAATAGTGATAAATGAGCAAGTGTGACAACGACCGTCAAGTTATTCATATTTTATTTTGCTAGCCGGGTTTTCATGTAGTTGCAAATGATATATTGAATTTCTCATTGACGTCAGTAGTCAATTCATGAACAAAATTTCAATGATTACTCATTGTGAATATAAATTGAATAAATAGATTCAGGTGAAATAAGTGTAACCACGTTCAATAGAGGTTCTATTATGAGTTCATTTTATTTGCGCATAACTGAATAAACAAGTTTGTTAAAAGAAAACCGAACTTTCGTTTAACTGTAACTTTAAAAAAGTGACTACATAACTAAGACCTCCACAAAATAATATTAACAGTTTTGTTCTTTATAGATAATAAAATATACATAAAATTAACTTTAATAACGCCTTACCAAATTATGGTAAATTATGATAATAACCGAAGTAGTTTGGTTGTAAATTTTTTTTCCAATGCACTTCTGGATTATACCTAATTTTTTAGGGTTTCGTACCTCAAAAGGAAAAAAGGAACCCTTATAGGATCACTCGTGTGTCTGTCTCTCTGTTTGTCCGTCTGTCACAGCCAATTTGCTCCGAAACTACTGGACCGATTGATTTGAAATTTGGTATACATATGTAAGAAATTAGTTCTTTACCTATAGATTACAGGAAAACCTATGAGAAGTCTATGGTATTTAAAGTAACATAGGAAATTGCAGATAATCATGTATGGAACGGAACCCTCTCCACGCGGGTTTAACTCGCACTTGTCCGTCCGGTTTTGTACGTTTTTGTCACTTATGGCGTCTTTTTGGAATCGGTTTAGATTTTTGAAAATTCTGCTAAGACGCGGTATTTTAACTAAACTAAGTCTTCTAGGATATTTTTTTCTTAAACTACGTTACGTTAAAATTACGTCCTTATAAACCTAACCCGCCATCATCTTTTCAATCTCCGCCAGACTCCTTCCCTTCGTTTCAGGAACAAATTTGAAAGTGAATATCCACCCAAAGACATTGATGCTTGCGAAAATGATAAAGACAATATGGCTTCCTTAGTTTAGTTTAAATTAGTAGCTTAAGATGTCATTAATAATGGAAAAGGACTAGTAATCAAGAGATTTAAACATAGTCAGAGCTCAAGAAATCCTTTGAATTAACTTGATAAATCAGAACACGTAGTAGAAGAGGGATCCCCTTGTTACCCATAAACTTATTGTTTCGAATTTCGAAAGTCATAAATTGATTCCCATATTATTTATGCTCATAATTATCGAAAGTCATAAAAGTTGTAAAGCATAACCTTAATAATTCTAACGTTAATAATCCATATTGTTACAGATTATAATTTTCAAAAGTCATAAAATTGATATCTATTACATAAAAAGGCATATCGATTATTATTCAGAAATATTGTAAGCTATATATTTTAAAGTGCTAATTATTTTTACCCTTACCGTTTCTTTGTCTAAAATAATAATGGTATTTGTCAATATTTCGAAAGTATCATGCTTGTTTGTAAGATGTAATGTTGAAGAAGTTGACATATTAAGACTACATTTGGTAATTGTCAGTGAGCGAGCGAGCGAAGCGAGCGAGCTAAATGGGTCAGAGCAGAAGTGATTTGGATTGCTTAGGTTCAGAAGGCTAAGGATCGAGGATCGATGTTAGGTCTTTTTTTGTAACATCGCGAAAATCTTGCTTGATTGTCAGATGTTATGCTTGATTCTCCTCTTTTAATGTTATACATTATGAATTTGAGGATTACCTAACCATATTTAGTAAAATTAAATTAAGTTCGCAATTTTCGCCCTTGCACAAGTTAGGTACCTAAACTTTATGTATATTATTGTTATGGTCTACAAGTTTAGACGTAATAATCGTTATTACAAGTAATAAATATTATTACCTGTAACATTATAAAGTATAATACATTATGACATAAACAGTTATGAATATAGTTTTTATGACTTTCGACAAATATGACCAGTGCCTCTATTCGGGAACGCTAAGTGATTCTGTAGCGATTCGTGAGCGAGATTTCTCATCTCGCTCTTACGCATTATGCGTCGTGCGGAAGAGTGGGATGAGAAATCTCACTTACGAATCGCTACAGAATCACTTAGCGTTCCCGAATAGAGGCGCCGCAAAAATCGGAACTCAGAAATTATTTCTTTTAATATATGACTTTCAACATTATGACTAGTTATAATTATGACCAAAAACGTTATGGATTGTGAAAATCGGAACTTTAATTTTATGGGAGTCCCAGTAGAAGACCCATATAGACCCAGTAGAAGACCCTGTAATTAACGTTGTAAACTTGCGTACTGACCAGAATTGTAGAAAAATAAGAAGGCTATCAGCAGGACGAGAGGCATCCATCTTATTGACTCCAGTAGTGGGTATTGTATTCGCTCAAGATAAAAATGCCCTCCAAGCAGACCCTGGAAAAAGACAATCATTAAATTAGTTTCCCATAGGTACAACAGAAACTATTACCTTAGGGCATTAATTTTCCTACCATTTAATCCTTTTATTCCCTAAAAGAAAATAGTCCGGTTTCATGTAACCCTCACTTGCCACTAGCTTTATTCAGTCCTTATCCTCAAAGATCCAAGCCTTATATATATATATGTATATATATATAAATAAATATAATAGACGTGTTTCCTGAAAAAATCTAAATAGTCCTCATTCCGTCATTTACATCATAAAAAAAATATTGAACACATATTTTTTCTTTTGTAAAATAGCCAAAAAATCACGTAGATATAGTGCGTTGAAGTTCCGCGTGACATCACGACTTTGCACTCTTTTTACCATTAAGTGACGTCATGAGCACCCACTACCAAACTTCAATGCGCGTTATCTTATCAAATTTGATTGATTTGATAAAGCAGAAAATACGTGTTCAATATTTTTTGATAATCTAACTGCCGAACTAATTAGAATTCATATTTTTTCACCCATGAAACATCCCTATTATATAGCATTTCGGGAGTATTAGAAAAATCTAATAATTCTTGCTTCGAATTTCATTTGTTAAGAGAACTTACCATGCACAAAGCACAAAAAAACGTAGAGTTCAGAAGCAAAGTCCGTCTTCCAAACCGTTCAACCAGAAGAGGTGTAACACTTATTCCAATAATCTGAGTTAGTCCAAGAATTATCGTGGCTATATCAGGGTCAACTGAAGATGCAGCCTTGTGAAAAATGCCCGTTGCAAATTCCATTACACACATAATTCCACCCCCTATCTGAATTATACACAAAGTAGTTGTAATAGCCAGTGCCCTTCTATTATTTTTTAAAGTAAATATGTCTGTCCAGTCGCTTTTGTCTTGTGTTTTATGATGAGTTAGAAGTGTGTACTGTGCATTTTTTTTCATTTGAGCTTTCGATTATAATCCTCAGTTCTTTGCCTAACTCTGTGTTTCTTCCAAGTTTTTGAAGGGTCGCTCTAGCTTTCTCATCTTTACCTAAGCAAAGAAAAATTTGTTTAATAATAATAATAATAATAATAATAAAGACATTTATTTAACACACATTAGACACAGACATATAACAAGAAAAGCACATAACAAAGAAACAATGAACATAAAAAGCTTTGCCGAACGGTGCCAAAGAGGGTGCCACTCAGCGTTTAGGGTGACGTCTATTGCTATGAGTTTAACTTGTTGACCTAATTTTGTAATGTTAGGTTTTGACGTAAATATATCAACCAAAATACTTAACGAAATATCGGCAAAACAATGTTCAACTTCAACAGTTAAATCTACAATGCACCCAACATTCGTTTGAGATGTGATCATTTTCTTACCTTTAATGTGGTAGAATACAGGAGATTCCATGATACAAAATCCTCCTAAAAGATTTAATGTTGACATGAAGACTGCTATATATCCCACCACAGGGTACGATACAAACGGAGCCACAGCATACACTAGAAGACCACCACAAGCATGCACAATTCCAGTTGAGGTGAGAATAATGCCTCTGATACTGGGTGATCTGGATAGGAGAATAAAACTGGTTCAACAAACATGACTAATATTACGCAACTTGGCATTTTTGTTTGGGATTGAATTTGATTTATTTATATCATAATATGGCATCACATTTAAAGAAATAAGTAAAATTATTTTCGGTTTGTAATGCTTTGCTTTAGCTTAACCGAAAACTAATCAATTTTGGACGTTTTTCATTTTGATTTAAGATTTTTGATCCATTAAGGTGGTATATATAATTACATTCTTACGCTATTTCCCCAATATACACCAGATTATTGATAGATGCTCCTCCTACTCCGATTCCTATTACAATCCGCCCTGCATAGATCATATATAGACTCTTAGCAGCCATCAACATGATGTTAGCAATCAAGATTATTACGTCACATAGGATGAGAGTGGGCTTCCTTCCGAAGTGATTTGCAGTTTGAGCTGCGAGCAAAGCACCTAGAAAATAGGGTATCCACTGTCAATCGAGTAAATAAAAGTGTTCAATTTTAATTGCGTTGTTAAATAACGTTTTTTATTCCTTCGCTATAAACTTTCGATTAAATGGCCAAAATAGTAGTTTATGCAACGGTTGCATAATGATAGGCCTTAAAACACTAGTGCGGTTTTCATGAAACGAGCTTTAGCGAGTTTCATAATAAGATCGCACGTGTGTTTTAAGGCAAAATTATGCAGAGGTGCATACATAATTTTATCTACACACATATTATAAATCCTCCATGATGGGTTCAGAAACAATATTTTCTGGCAACAAGTTATTTGTTGCAATCGTGGCTGCATATTTCCGATATCCACATTTTCACATCACACACACTCCGAGCAGACTACTATTCATATTTTCAACTAAAATGTAAATTACAAACAACTTTTTCTATTCAATTCAACAACAATTCTACTTTCGTTCAGCAAAACACCAACATAATGGCGGCAATTCGATCCTCCGTCAAGACCATTTTTTTTTAAATCTTAGACAAACGAATGAAGTGTCTATTCTCATGTCACTCGAGATCAAATGTTGTGCAGTTTATATTAAAAAAACATACTGAATTGACGTTTCGTATCAATAACTGTTTTAATATCTATTGATACTAGAATAGAGACCCACTTGAGTTTTGACAGCTGTTCCAAATTTAATCTCATTTCTATACTAAAATCGATACGGGAATAACGTTGCAGCACTCGTTTTACCTTATTGGTTGTCAAAATGGTGGTCATTTCCTACGATTTTTGATTACACTATGGAGGTTTTATGATATGGGTGTAGATAAAGAATATTACGGGGCCAACTCGAAGGTATGTTCGGTAATTTAAAAGTCGCTAAACTTAAAACAAGAAATGACTAACTCGATTTTGACAGCTTGGTGCTATATAAATCGAGATTGACGTTTCTTCACGGAAAAACGTTTATCTGCAAGACGGAAGGATTTGCCACAGTCCATAGCTAGCAAACTCAAGGTGGTCAAACAATGAGAGCTGTCAAAGAATTATTATTTTTAATAAGTTGCCTGTGGAGTTGAAGTCGCTTACAAATGATAACATGTTTAAAAACGAACTTAAAGATCTCTTGCTCCAGCAGTGTTTGTATTCTGTGGATGATTTTTGACGGCAAAGCATGTATTGCAAATAGATTTTTATTATTATTATTATTTTTGTGTTATTTTAATTTTTGTTATTAAATTACTTGTAGTGACATGTGACTTATATAAATCTCGATATGATTATTTTTCTAGTCTATCTCTGAGGACTTGTTTTAATGTTCTAACTTAATTAGTATTTTTTATATTTATGTTAATATAGTATAGTAACTTTTCTTAATTATCCTAGTTTATTTTCTATAACATGTGATTTATGATAATATTTTTGTAATTTATTTGAATGCATCTGTTATCTAAGTTAATTTTTTTTTAATTACACATCTGTCTATTAACATTTTCAAACACAATGCTTATTGTTCATGAAATAAATAAATAAATAAAATAAAAAAACTTATTTTATGTTTAGGGAATTCAAAATTTAGGCGACACGATTTCAAATTAGCCCGAGCAATGTATAGTAAGTGTCTTTTTAAGTCCGTTCGAGACTTCTTTGCTAGAATTTTTTTCCAAAAATTGTATTGATTCGATTCCTTGCCAAAAATAAAAAAAACTTTTTATTTATTTAATTAATTATTTAATTTATTGGGACCATCGACAGTACTACACCACTGAGACATAAAATCCAGCATACAGGTTAGGGCGAGATGCAACACTAATTACAGACGGCCAGCATGCACGATAGCTTACAATAATTATTGATTAATTAGTTAATGATAGTGATTTGAAACACTTATAAATGCAATTTAAAAAACTAAAATTAAATTAAGCTAATTTGACTTAAGTAACTTAAACTAAGAAATTTTAATATCAATTTTATTTTAGAGGTATAGGTATTGAGGTAATATAGTACATTGTGCATCTAGGGCCGTAAGAAGGGGATAATTAACGAGAGTCTGTTAGAAGCCCGACGCCGATAGGCGAGGGCTTTTATGACTCGAGTTTGTTTTATCCCCTTACTGCCCGTGATACACACAATGATTTCATCACATTTGCGAAGAAATTAAATAAAAATTAGACAAAAGAATATATATATATTAATTTTATTTCTATTTTACATCCTGAATTACCATCAGGTGGGTGTTCATAAACTGATCGTACGTTGCGATCAGCGCGGGGCAGCTCCGCCGGCTTGCGGTCGCGCGCCCCGCCGGCTGCGGCTCCCGAGCAGCTCCGCCGACCTGGCGCACTTAACTGCCCGCGGGAGTTCGAAACCATACAAAATCCATAACTCCCTAGGGAGTTATGGATTTTGTATGGTTTATAACTCCCGCTGACGGCGGGGCCCATAGAGGAGTTAAATCGGCTATAGTTGCTCTATACGCTTGCGTATAATAACACCCTTTCCGAGCAAGTGTGATGAAAAGTAAATAGTACTGCCATAAGCAAAATATTCGCAATTTTGTTTTTGAAATTTCATGACATCATGTTTTGTACGATTTTATATGAAGAGATTCATTGGCGAAGCATGCTCGGTGATTTTTAACTTTTTTTACCGCCGCAAAAATTTTCATCGGACGTGTCCGTGTCGCAACCTATATACCTACGAAGTGACACATTCAAAATATATGAGTAATTTTTGTTAATTATAAGACTGCGGCGAAATGAGCTGGATATTTTGTGTCTTATATATCTGACAACGGCGGTTAAAGGGTTAATAAGGTGATATGAAAAAGAAGCTTGAAGCAACAACTAAGAATATTTTTATGTCAACGGTGTAAAGGAAAATGGAATCCTTATAGGATCACTTTGTCTGTCTATCTGTATGTCCGTCTGTCTGTCTGTCCGTCTGTCTGTGTCAAGAACTTTTTCTCAGGAACGAATGTAGGTATCAAATTCAAATTAATAACAAATAGGTACTCAAATCTGCAATTTCTAGAAGCTGTGAAAAAATCAACTTTCTAAATCAGTGCAATCAAAATTTTGATATTTGCAAGGGAATCATCAAAAAATAGTTAAACGGAAAACTTTGCAAGGTCGTATCACATTCGACGATTGCACGGAGATAGGAGCTTCAGGAAGTAATTTTTGGTCTTATTTCATAGGTAGGTAAATGGTTACCCCGTTGTTACAAGCAATTTTTTTAATTTTTAGGTTTCCGTGCCTACAAGGTACTGTTTCTTTTTCACAGGTAAGTAAGGAATCCTCGGAACGCGGGTCAGACTCGCATTTGCCCGGTTTTTTTGTTTTTATTAGATGTCCCTTAGTGTGTGGTGTCCCTTTTTCGTAGTGGTAGAGCCAAACAGTAATCCTCACTATATGATTACTGTTCGAATGGGCCGGCTCGACCGGGGTAGTACCACACTCTCACAGAATATCGGCGTAAAGTAATAGCTTGCTATTGCGTTTCGTACGGTGAGTGACGAGATACGGAGGCCTATTCCCTCATCCCTATCCCATCCCCATTCCCCATCCTCCTTAGACTGGCAACGCATTGGCAGCACCTCTGGTGTTGCAGATGTCCATGCGCGGCGGTGACCACATTCCATCAGGTGGGCCGTCAGCTCGTTTGCCAGTCAATTGACATAAAAAAAAAACCATTAATGCTGGTGCGAGTTAGCTGCTTACACTTGGTTTTAAACTTGCGCCTCTTGGGATATTTTAGAATTCCCACTTTAAAATTCAAAAGATGTTACCGACAGAAAGAAAATGAACGATTTGATTTCTTACCAATCAGGAGTCCGAAAGTCATAATCGAAGCAATCCATGATGCCTCTATGTCCGTTATCAGATGAGGTAGCGGCGTCAAGTCCCGGTTTTGGAGCTTGGGGACGATGGGAGCTGTCCAGCAGACCGTGAAACCGATCAATATGTGGCCCAAGTTTACTGTAATATTTTGTGTTTCCTCTTAAGATCTTTCTAAGCGGTACTTTGGAGACGAGGCACGCTATCGAAATCTATCGGAAATAATCCTTCTTGCCGATACAAGTAAAAAGGAGCGAACAATAGTTTTCTATTTAGGTGCGTCCACATCTGACGAACGCGCCACGAATGCGCCGCTCACGCGCCGTTCGCGAACCGCTCGGCTGCGGCGCGCGATGCACGTGCGGCGCGCGGCGCAAGCAGATACAAAAATACACGGGTGCACCGCGCGTGCTGCGCGCGAGCGGATCGCGATCGGCGCGCGGGCGGCGCATTTGCGGCGCGTTCGTCAGATGTAGACGCACCTTACGAGAACGGTTTGGATAAACTCAGTCATGGTAGTGGTAATGAGTATGTAGGGCTACACACGTCGAGATTTAAGCAAGGAATATCTTTAAAGTTCGTTGCAGGTTAGTGTTGCTATGCTACCCTTCCACACCACGACACCACCCACTACCCGCCGACACCTAACTTCAACAAAGCTTTACAAACACTTGCTAAATTTACGATCCATCATTGACCTTATATCTGTTTTGCGTATTATATATATAGCATATATGTTTTTAATATTTATTATAATTATATATTTTATTTTTCATAATATCTGTCAACTGTCTCAATGCACCTTTCTATATTCTTATCAGCTTGGCCTGTTGACTGGTAGAGAATGTCATTGGGTATCAAGACCGCCATTAGGGTCAAAATCAAAGAGGTGGGAACTTTCGAGTCATTTCGGGAACGTTGCGTTTGTTCCATAAATGACGAATATGTAGATACAATTAGGGTTTATAAATATGATAAGTGAAATTTCTGGAAGTTATTCGAATTAATTTATTTGGCAAAAGGTTTTTTTTTAAATAAAATGTAACTTTACTTCATTTAAATCATTTCCGAAATGACCGGTCCCGAAATGACTTTTTCTAATAAACGCGCCGTTGTTAGACTGCATTCATCTTTGACGTCTTGTCTGGCTTGGTTAATGTAAATTATTTGATGTTAATATTTGTTATTAACACAATAAAACGTATTTTTAGGGTTCCGTACCTCAAAAGGAAAAAACGAAACCCTTATAGGATCACTCGTGCGTCTGTCTGTCTGTCTGTCTGTCTGTCACAGCCAGTTTGCTCCGAAACTACTGGACCGATTGAGCTGAAATTTGGTATACATATGTAAGTCGGTGACCGCAACACGGACGCGTGACGTAAATATATGAATTTTAAACATGGGGGCCACTTTTGGGGGGTAAATAAAGAAAATTTAAAAAAAAAGTTATGCAATCTATATTTGTGTGACATATCAAATGAAAGGGCTTATTGTGAGGACTTTAAATATATTTTTTTCTGAATTTTTAGTAAAATAGTTTGAAAGTTATTTAGGAAAATAGGCGAAAATTTACCATTCCCCCCCCCCCTTATTTCCGAAACGACTGGGGCTAAAATTTTGAAAAATATACAGAAAATAGTTCTTTACCTATAGATTACAGGAAAACCTATAAGAAGTCTATGGTATTTAAAGTAACCTACTAAATTGCAGATAATCATGTACGGAACGGGACCCTCTCCACGCGAGTTTAACTCGCACTTGTCCGGTTTTTTGCAATATTCCGAATTAGGAAACGCGTTCCCGATATGATGACCTATTGAAGTACGCTCTGTAAATAATGAATCGAAAGATGCTTAACACTATTTTTTTTTGTTTTTGGAGAAAAGCTCTCATGACTTCGTCTACATCTCCCTCTACAACTTGTCATATACATTTATAGGCTGCATTCAAAGACACAATTTTTTGGGCAATCAAAACGGCGTTCACTGAAATGATGCTCACATTGTCGGACAAAATATTTTGACACAATTCTCTCTAATTTCTTTTCTTTCTTTAATAATGCTTACAATAACTTGGAATTAGATAAAATTCGACGCCACAATAAGTAAAAATAACCATTAAATTTAATTAATTTTATGCTTATTTCCGGTGTAGTAAACTACTACTACGTATTTCTTCAAATAATATTGTATATATTTTACTTTTGAAGTATATTGTAAGAGGTTCAGTTAGCGTGAACATATTTAAGTATTTAATTATGTTAAAAAACTAAATTTCAGCATTTCTTTGCTCCAGAAGCAAATATTTCACCTCTTTGATTTTGACCCATTAGGACTTTGCGTGTGCAATAACAATAAATAATTATTACGCTTCTCGTAAATAGATTAGAAGCAATAAAAGCAATGATAAAAGTAACGATATGGTGAGCACTTACCACATATTGCTATCTGAAATTGTTTATTCAAACTGGTTCTTCTTGGTTTTGTTATTTTAAAAGCTGAAATGAAATGATTTTGATATAAGTATATACCTGCGAGATATAAAATAAAACTGAACTAAATTAAATTAAAATGAATATAGAAAATTTGGCACCCGAAGTAGAGTGCCCAACACGCAAGCTGCATTTCAACGCTGAATCGCTTGCTTAGTCTTTGTGCAAGAGGTCTCGTGTCTGGCCTGCGTGAGGGTCTCCCGTTAACAAAAATATTTGTTAAAATTATCATTAGGGTAAAATCAATTTAACTAATGTATTCGAATTCTTAGGCTTGGTTTTAAAAAAAATCGTCAGTTAAAATTAAGTAATATCAAAAGCTGTTCCTTAGGAATTTACCTAGTGATATTTGATCCGTAATTTTACCCTTTAGGCCCATCTCGTAAGCAAATTTGGTAGCTAACTTCAAAATGGGGAATGTGTTTCCCGTATTGTAGCCAGTTATTAAATGGGAATTCATTCCATTGTTTTTTTTTTTTGCCTGATTTCTTTGACAGAAGGGAAATAAGAAAGTAATGTTTGCTCCGTTTGACGATGCTACAATTTACAATTTTACAAGTCTGTACCGGCAAAATTAGTACGGTTTTATTACCAAATTAAGTACTTAATTCCCGTTTCGTAGCCAACTTCGAATTGGACCTTTTTTTTCCACTTCGAAGCTGGCTATCAAATTTGGATACGAGATGGGCCTAAAGGAATTTTACCAACGGATCTCGTTCTCGTAAAAAGGGTGATTTGATTAATTTAACACACAAATATGTACAAATTTGGAGTCAGTTTTGATTTATTACTAATAATATAGTGGTCGATTTCTCTAACGTATTGCACTGCGAGCTAGTTGCTGACGCAGCTTTGTACACTGCGATCTAGTCACTGACGCAGCTTTGTGCACTACAATCCAGTCGCTGACGCAGCGTTGTGCACTGCGATCTAGTCGCTGACGCAGCGTCGTGCACTACGATCTAGTCGCTGACGTAGCTTTGTGCACTACGATCTAGTCGCTGACGCAGCTTTGTGCACCGCAATCTAGTCGCTGACGCAGCTTTGTGCACTACGATCTAGTCGCTGACGCAGCTTTGTGCACTGCGATCTAGTCGCTGACGCAGCGTCGTGCACTGCGAGCTAGTCGCTAACGCAGCGTTTTGCACACCAAAAAATCTTGTAATTTTTTTACAATTTTAAATTTAAATTTACATACTCGTAGGTTTTCTTGCTGTTTCATTCCTTAAACATATAAGTTGGTCCATTGTAGCAACTGGAAGCATGTATACGATCCACTTTCACCAGTATTTATTCATGATATTTCAGTTAAATCTAATGATGATGATTGAATTCGTTTTCAAAGAAACACTTCCACGTACGTTAAAGCCTTGGCAACTTTCTCATAATGTAACAACACAACAATCACTTACTAAAAGTTAATAAAATACTAGATTTTTTTTTGTAATTAATAATGGTTTTTGTAATAAATACTATTTAGATTTTAATTTTAATGGAAATAAATATAATATGACAAATGGAATCCGCAACGCAGACTTCTTCAAAATCACAAAACTTATTAGAGAATGTTTTCAATTGAAAGATCTGCTTTGGATTGGAACGTTTTTTATTGGTACATGTGCGTTTTATTTCAGCTGTATGTAGAACAAACACACCGGGATACCTATAAAGGTTAAATTCGCATAGACCGGCTACTCGCACGCCAAATGTTCTTTATTCGCGAACTATTTCGGACACCTGTATATTTACCCTTGTATCGGTATTTAACAGTACTAGTGGACCCGCCACAGCTTTATGACCCCTTTGGGGTGAAAAGGGGTCATAAAGCTGTGGCGGGTCCACTAGTACTGGAAATTCAAAAAATCCCTCCTTAGTACGCCTCGCGGAATGTCTCCTCCAAATTTCTAACCTCGGTCCACTCGTTTAGGCTGTGTGTTGTCTATAAGTGAGGCAGGTACTAAAATAGCCTACATCTTAGAAGGTTGTTCACGGATATCGGTTAACCAATTTTCTTTGATAGTATATGATAGTATTTATTTATACCCGTTTGAAGCCAAATTTTTCAGATTTTTTATGACGACTGTGAACCGACGGCAAAAATTACCCTTTTCATAAAAAAAGGCGATAACGATTTCCACCCCTTAAATGTTAACGGATTTTGGTGGTCAGTCGGAAAAAAATATAGGTCTATAAGTTCTTTTTTTAATTTTGATTATAGATCAACAAAGTCAAATTAATCGCCGAAATTCGTTTTGTATGGGAATACTGAAACAACAGTTAAACTGAATTTATTAAAAAAAAACATTAAAAATATAAGAAACGACAAACTCGATTTTGTATAGCACAAAGCTGTCAAAATTCACGGGAAAACACGAAGTGCTAGGAAAGTACCAATTAGACTTGTCTATAATTTTAAGCTACATACCTACAACCGAGACTTACTCGCATTTGAAAATAAATGACACGTTTGTAAATTATAGACATGTGATTGCTTTGACTTGTTCGATGTTAGCAAACAGCCGCTCAATTACGCAACACCAAGTGGTATCGCTTTCGCGAAAAGTGAACCAATTGTGCCCTTATTTACACAGTGTTAAGACTAAATTGGTTTGCATTTCGAGCCAAACCGATACCAATTGAGATGCGTAATTGAGCTGCAGCTTTGCAAGCTCTGTCCGAAATAAGTCGCTCGGTTGATATTAGCAATAATTTCATTATTTCTAGCCCTCCAATTAATTCAATGTTGAGTTTTTTAAGTTTAACTTTGTAATTGGCCCCATTAGGTAATTATACAACTGCACGCGGATGAAAACGCGGGTACAAGCGTAGCAGATTACTCATTGTTTGATAATTAATGGTACCTTAACAAGATTACAATGCCAAAATACTTATGACGTCAAGAGAACACCTGTTCAATTGATCACTGTATAGGTAATTCAACACTGAATCAGAAATAATTAAAAAAAAAACCGGTCAAGACCATGCTCAGTGAAGGGTTCCGTAACCGTTACTACAAACGATGAAATCGATAATTTAATTTTCAGTAGGTATAAATAAGCTAGCTAGGACTATCTGTATGGGCGATGGGCTGATCACCTGTCACCATACGGTTCATCATACCATCTTAGGACTAATTAATCGAACGTGGTCACAAGTAGTCTTGTGACTCTACCCACCCCCTTAAGGGATTTCGGGCGTGATGCTATATATATAAATAAGCTAACCGCCTGTAACTCATTAACCAACGACGCCCATTTGGTGCCGAGTTCACCAAAAACTAAATAGACTTTTAAGCGTTATACAATTGTGTACAGTTGTCAAATGTACCATTAAGAGGCCTGTGAACCAAGGTAAAAATCACCCTTTTCAAACAAAAGGCGATAACGATTTCCACCACTTAGATGTTAACCGATTTTGACCAATTTTTGAAAGGTTATCAGTCAGAACAAGATCTAGGTCTAAACGTTTTGATTACTTCAATGTAATTAATAAATTCGGTTTTTTTGTTATTTCAGTATCATCATACAAAGCTAGTTTCGGCCATTATTAGACTGTTGATTTTAAATCAAAATTTAAAAAACTCGTTATCGCCTTTTGCATGACAAGCCTTAGGTTTGCACTCCTCTTAAGAGTTCAATATTTCCTTAAGGATATCCCAAATCTAAAAATTGGTTATAACATAGGTACTCATGATCACCATATATATTTCTAAAACGTCATTTTAAAGCTTATATTCGTCGCTTTATCACAAAAATACACGAATAGATTAAAATTAAAGTAAGGAAATATTCGTGAAAAAATAAATATAAAACCACGCGATTTGCAAGTGCCATCTATTGACAGTCTGTTTAACTAACATGTGTGTTGGCTATTTGCACATGCAGACTAATGTGAACAGATGGCGCTACTATCTTTGTGTCATTCATGTTAAGGCCGATGGAGGGTACTGCGTTAATTATTATCTTTGTCAAAATTATCCGTCACTATATAGGTATTATAATAATACGTATTAAGATTTTCAATTATAAAACAGCGCGTGGCCACAGCCGCGTACGTAAATAAAAATCACCCGCATTGCAAGCGCCATCTATTGACAGTTTGTTTAACTATAATGTGTCTTGGCTATTTGCAGACCAATATGTCAGTAGATGGCACACCCGCAAGTACTCCGTTAATTATTATCTTTGTCAAAATTATCTGCTATTGACGAAAAATAGACTAATAGAGTACTAATAATACTTGCATTTACTTATTCTCGCTTTATTATATTATTATTATCCGGTGTTTGATCGCGATACTCTGCGAAAATTCGGACGGGTCAGCTAGTAAAATTTAGGGACTGAGTGGTAAACGGGTTAAAATGCTCAACTAGTGGTATGTGTTTTCTACCTTTGCTTTACGTGCGTACTCGAGTGACCGTTACTTGTTTGTTAAATTGTATTCTTGATCTTTGAGCGAGTGATAAACGTGAATAATCGATAAAGAAATAGTTTTGTGACTTAAATATTCTTCGAGAAAAAGTGTCTGTAACAGAAAGTAATAGTAAAGAAAGAGATAGACGGACATGGCGACACTATAGGGATTCCTAGTTTGACTAGGGAACCCTAAAAAAGCAAGTTTTAAATAAACACGACTACAGACAAAGGATAAATCTAACCTTAGGGGTCGTCCACACATTACGTAACGTGGTTTAAGCGTTATGGTACTGGTAGGGGTTCGGTCACGATTTTGTCATGATGTTATAATATTATACATTAAATATAAAATTATGAAATTATAATTATATTATGAATTATAATATTTTCATCACACTTGCTCGGAAAGGGTGTTATTATACGCAGGTGTATAGAGCTATAGCCGATTTAGCTCCTCTATACGCCCCGCCGTCAGCGGGAGTTATAAACCATACAAAATCCATAACTCCCTAGGGAGTAATGAATTTTGTATGGTTTCGAACTCCCGCGGGCAGTTAAGTGCGCCAAGTCGGCGGAGCTGCTCGGGAGCCACAGCCGGCGGCGCGCGCGACCGCAAGCCGGCGGAGCTGCCCCGCGCTGATCGCAACGTACGCACAGTTTATGAACACCCACCTGATGGTAATTCACGATGTAAAATGGAAATAAAATTCATATATATATACTTTTTTTTGTCTAATTTTTATTTCATTTCCTCGCAAATGTGATGAAAAACATTGTGTGTATCACGGGCAGTAAGGGGATAACAAACTCGAGTCATAAAGCCCTCGCCTATCGGCGTCGGGCTTCTAACAGACTCTCGTTAGTTATCCCCTTCTTACGGCCCTAGATGCACAATGTACTATTATATGGTAGTTTTATGGAAAGAACTGAAACTAGCGCCATTTTTTCGAGTAACATAGGAGTAGCACAACATTTTTAGGGTGGCATACTTGGGTATAAAGTACTCTCAGGGGACCTAACAATTTATTACCAAATAGAAGTAAATTGCGGCCCAAACTAGGATAGAAACCCCAGGTTTTGAAAAGATAGTGATTATATGCTCAGTAATTTCCATAAACTGGGTTGCAATGTGAGTATAAAGTTACATATTCTGCATTCTCATATTGACTTCTTTCCTGAGAATCTTGGTGCCGTAAGTGAAAAACAAGGTAAGTGCTTCCACCAAGATATTAAGGTTATGGAGAGCCGATACCAAGGAAGGTGGGACGCAAACATGATGGCAGACTACTGCTGGATATTGAAGAGAGATGGACCGGATAGAAAGGTTAAGAGAAAAAGATTCAATAGGAGTTTAGAAGAAAGTAGAAAAATATACCATAAGTCTTTTTGATTTACTTAGTCTCTTAAGCATTATTTTTAACTGAAACTAGTAAGTAGCTTTTTAAATAAAAATATGACTTTATTTTCAGAATATTTTTTTTTTCCACGAAAATTGTTAAAAACTTCGAAAATATGCATGATAATCAATAAAAATAAATCTCGACGTGCTAGAAAAAGAACAACACCGTATTTAGATTTAACATACCTAGGTATACAAATTAATAACATAATTATTGGAATGGGAAAAATAAAGTTAAATTTCGCAGGTCTGTGTAATCAGTGGCTTGAATCTGTGAACCACGCAAAAACGATAAGACCCTGTCAAATATTAGTATTTCACCACTATGTCAACCAGTTGGACACGACTTTGAGACAGCATCATACCCTGATTATTGACAGGCGAGTAGTTAGACTGTAATCTAATAGATTTCGGGATCAGGGGGCCGTGCCTGCCTTCGTTAACGGAGTTCTGTTGATTGGCTACAGCGGAACTGGCCAAAGATTACATACCACAGATAGTAAGTACAATATGTTTGAATAAAACATATGTATATTGTACTTAGTTATGATATGTTTTGTCCAAACATATTGTACCAAACAAAACATGATTGGGAAATCTTGAGGATTTGGAAATTGTTTCCTTATATAATACTAGTGGACCCGCCACAGCTTCGCCCGCGGTATTTTCCATACAAACTTTATCACCCCTTTTCACCCTTTTAGGGATGGAATTAAAAAAAATCCTCTTCAGTGCGTCCCCTAGGGTACTCGAGGAATGTCTCTTCCAAATTTCAAACCTCTAGGACCACCCGTTTAGGCTGTGCGTTGTCTATAAGTGAGTCATGGTAACTGTTCTATATGTATTGATGATGATTGGGGTTTAAATACATACATACATATTATCACGCCCGAAATCCCTAATGGGGTGGGCAGAGACACAAGACTACTTGTGGCCACGTTCGATTAATTAATTAGTCCTAAGATGGTATGATGGTTTAAATAGGGCGTCATCAATTATTTCTTGCCGGCAACGCCACGTATTAACAATGCCCCTGAGTGTGCACTCTCGTTTTAATAGAGCACATAAAGCATCTGTCACTTTTTAACTAACATGCGGGTGCAAAAAGGACGGGTGCTTTATGTGCGCGATAAAAAACTGGGGTGTAAATATCCTCATGACCATTTCCAATGTTAAATCCGCGTATAGACTTAGTACGGTTTAAAATTTTATGTCAATATTAAAGTGTAAGTACGAGTAAATCTATCCACGGATTGGATATTTGAAGGCAGAGATCACTTCTCATAAGAGCGCGGCCCTGTTTATGACATTATGACTATAAAAAAAAATGGTTAATTATTTAATAATATTGCGAGTAGGTACATGGATGATCAACTGTCGTCTCACGCTTGAACCAAATTTAAGTAGAGAAACAAAACCACTTGAATTATGAAGTTGTACATTATAGATATAAGCAAATATATGAGCCACCAACAAAAATATATTTTTTTCTAAACTTATTCATTATTACATTAGTTTGAATTCTACAGTTAGAATAAAGAATGAAGTACCTAGTTGTTCAATTTATTTTAGAATTATACAACATTGAATACAAGATTTTTCGGGTCAACACAAAACATACCTGCTTGGAGAATAATTCAAATTCAAATACAAATAATACAATGATGAGGCATCAGTAGCGAAGCCTGCCTACAAGCCGATTCCTGACGGTTTTACCAAGCTAGAAAGTTACGGCTAGCTGTCAGTGAAGTCCACGTAACTATAACTAAATGTCAGACCCGGACGTACGGTTCTAATTCTTCCGGCTTCCCTTAGGAAATCTTTGACGCTTCGCCACTGTGAGGCATTCAAAAATTTAATCCCGTTACCTTCTACATGTTATTTATTCTTTGGTAGTAGCCGTGCTGGTTTCGGTTGAGTTTCGACTAACGAATTCCGTAAACTCGCATGGCAAAATCATTTTTTGATTGAAACGTCGAACATGTTCGTGAGCGCACTGTCAATTTCAGGCAGCTGGTAACGAGAACGAATGATATATATATTATACGACTGTACTCAGTTCACGCGCCAAACTCGTACGCTCGTAAAAGTCTTGCTTAAAGCTGAAAAAGTTTAAGAAGCATAATGCCGCGTTTACCGAATATGTAAACGCGGCATATAACTACTTCTTACCTAAACTTTTAGATAGAAGTAAATAAACTATACGATCGATCGATATGTACCCAAATCCAATGAAGTCGGTTAAAAAAATTATGGCCGAATTCACAAACGCCACTTAAGCATTCGATTAGAGATTAAATTGTTAAATGTCCCTCAACTTGAGTAGCTTTTGTGAATTTGGCCATTAGATGGCAAAAAGTTAAAAACTAAAACCCGACTGGCGACTTATTAAGCATTTTTGCTCATAGTATGACGCATTTTTGCTCATAGTATGACACATTTTTGCTCATAGTATGACGCATTTTTGCTCATAGTATGACGCATTTTTGCTCATAGTATGACGCACTCTTAAGGGGCTAGTTTTTCGGTAAATCAAGATATTTTATGCATTAAGAGGATTGTGTACCAAATCTATACATACAAAACAGTACCATGACTCACTTATAGACAACACAGCCTGAACGGGTGGTCCTAAAGGTTTGAAATTTAGAGGAGATAATCCTCGAGTAACCTAGAGGAGCACTAAGGAGGATTTTTTTTAAGTTCCGTCTTTAAAAAGGTGAAAAGGGGTGATAAAGTTTGTATGGAAAATACCGCGGGCGAAGCTGTGGCGGGTCCACTAGTATTTTTCATAAAAACCCGACAAGTGCGAGTTAAACTCGCGTGGAGAGGGTTCCGTTCCGTACATGATTATCTGAAATTTACTAGGTTACTTTTAATACCATGGACTTCTTATAGGTTTTCTTGTACTTTATAGGTAAAGAACTATTGTCAGTATTTATTTCAAAATTTTAGCCCCAGTGCTTTCGAAAATAAGGGGATGCAATGGTCAATTTTCCTAAATAACTTCCAAACTATATTACTTAAAATTAAAAAGAAAATATATTTAAGATCCTCACAATAAGCCCTTTCATTTGATATGTCACACGATATAGGTTGCATAACTATTTTTTAATTTTCTTGTTTACCCCCCAAAAGTGGAACCCATGTTTAAAATTCATATATTTACGCCACGCGTCCGTATTGCAGTCACCGACTTACATATGTATCCCAAATTTCAACTCAATCGGTCCAGTAGTTTCGGAGCAAATTTGCTGTGACAGACGGACAAACAGACAGACAGACAGACACACGAGTGATCCTATAAGGGTTTCGTTTTTTCCTTTTGAGGTACGGAACCCTAAAAAGGGAAGACCTTTCTACCCCACTAAATGATAACCGATTTTTAGGTTATATTTAGGTTTATAATGGCCAAATTCACAAAGGCTACTTAAATTGATCTTTAATAAATGTGACGTTTGAGTGACCTTTATGTGATTTGTTAGATGTATTTAAAAACATTTCCAATCGCCTTTCTTTCCAGTATTTGTATTTTCTTGTAAAAAAAATCCGGTCGCCTTTATTTCCGAATACTTGATTTTCCATACGAACTATTTCGTATTGTACATTTAACTTTTCGCAAAATTTCTCATTCGCCTTTTCAATTAATCGGATATGCGTATGCGGATGCGGTAACCTATGCGTATGAGAAATTTTGCGAAAACTAAAAATAAAAATATCAGAAAATACATCTAATCATCCTTTATGTATAGATTGACAACTAGTTGAGGGACACTTAACAATTTAATCTCTAATCAAATGCTTAAGGGGTGTTTGTGAATTCGGCCATTCACCCTCTAAGCCTACCTACCTTAAAAAGTAACAAACCTACAAACCGAAAACCTCCCAAGAATAAAAGCGTCACTGTGATTTATAAATGTGACAGAAGACAAGTTTAAAACAAGTCTGAAACTATGGGATTTTAAGTAAATATAAATTGCTAGTATTTTAAAAATTATTGTGTATACCAAGGTTGAACTAAAATGAAGTTATTCAGGCATATATCTAAGTGTTATCCTATCGTATCTCAACTCAAATATCAGGGTGGATGTGCGTCTCCGTAAGTATGAAGAAGCTACTTGTTAGTTATCTACTCTAAAAATCGAAAAATGGTTGAACAATCATACTAGCAAGGAATATCTTATTTTCAGGGTTCCGTACCCAAAGGGTAAAAACAGGACCCTATTACCAAGGCTCCGCTGTCCGTCCGTTCGTCCATCTATCACCAGGCTGTATCTCATGAGCCGCGATAAGTAGTTAGACAGTTGAAATCACAGATGATGTATTTCTGTTGCCGCTATAACAACAAATACTAAAAAACAGAATTTAATAGATATTTAAGGGGGCTCCTAGACAACAAACGTGATTTTTTTGCTCGTTTTTGCTCGCAATTGATAACGGCAACCGGTAGACGCTAGAAATATTCACAGAATATTTAGATATATATTCACTTTAAACGTAAATAATTAAATTAAAATAAAAATAATTAAGGGGGGCTTCCATACAACAAACGTGTTTTTTTTTGCATGATTATAGATAATGGTACGGAACCCTTCGTGCGCGAGTCCGACTCGCACTTAGCCGGTTTTTTTATTACACAGTAAGACAACTTACAGTATCCATCCACAAACGGTAGACTTTACGCGTTTCGAAAGCGAAGCGGGTTGGTAGCGGGCGCGCGTAAGTAGTGTTACAGGAACGAAAATGGTAGCCTTCACATCAGTGACCGCGTGACAGGGCTGAAAGATCGGATATTTGGATACAAAACTTACATAATCGGACTGTTTATTGTATCTATTGCGTGTAGGCATATGTAGCCATTCTGTAAAATTGGATACAATAAAAACACTGCATGTTTTCTGAAAGGAACTGCTTGAAAAGGAACGTTATGTAGGATGAACAGAGATGGGGATATATACTTACCAATTTGACAATATTATACGTAGAGTGCATCACGATACTAGCGCCGCTCTGGTGGTAAATCCAGAAGCTTTCCAAACCCATTGCCTAAATGGTTTTTTATTCCCTAACGGCATGAATTTTACCACCAATGTGAATGATCAATATTATTGAGTGTGACCAGGGCATCTATTCGGGAACGTCCAAGCGATATTTTTGTGGCTCGCGAGCGAAACTCGCATCCCACTCTTACGCATTACTGATCGTGTAGAAGAGTGGGATGAGAATCTCGCTAGCACGTCGCTACAATATCGCTTGGACGTTCGCGAATAGTAGGCACACTACTAAAAAGGATTGACAGGTACCTGGGCGTCTATTTGGGAACGTCTAAGTAATACTGCAGCGACCCGCGAGCAAGACTCGCATCTCACTCTTACGCATTACGCGTCGTGAGAAAGAGTGGGATGAGAATTCTCGCTCGCGAGTCGCTACAACATAACTTAGCCTTCCCGAATAGAGGCACATGTCAGTATTTTTTTCGAGAATGAATAAATAAATTCAGGTATAAAAAATAATTATGCATAATGCAATCGAACTTCGTATAATTGCAGATACTGGACCCTATAAACGAGATTAATGCACCTACTGGCAGCCCTGCCGCACTCGCTCCGCTTCCGTTCCGCGTTTTGCTATGTGAAAACCTTTAACGTAATTTATATAATTCTAACTATCTTTATTTTGATTCAAAGACTGCGCAGACCCGAGCATTTGATCTGTTTCAAGCAATGGACCGACGAGATGGTGATGAATATAATAAACAGTGCCATCAATCTTAAGTGTTGCTTCCGAGATACGCATTGCAAGCGAATGGTAACAACCTTGCAAATATTTATAACTAGCTTCCGCCCGCGACTTCGTCCGCGTGGAATTCGGTTGTAATTATACTCTCGACAACTTTTGAGTTATTTGGGACAAAAATGACCCTATTTTCTATTCCAGAAGCTAAGGTCTAACTATATACGACGTTTCATGAAAATACGTTCAGCCATATGGAGCTAAGTTGTAACAAACATACACAAACACACACACAATAATTTATTTTAGAAACGGTTACCTACCTAATTGTTTGTTTTGAACTGCATATATACCAAGTTTCAAGTCGATAAACAAATGGAATCGGTTTTTACAATACAAAATTTAACGCCCAAGGCCCCCTTTTTAGGGGTAGTTTCATATTGTCTTATACCGCATACCTATTTTTCTATTTTGAAGAGTATTTATACCAAGTTTTAAGTAATTAAACTCATCCAAACAGTTTTTCGCATACTAACTTCCACCCCCGCTTTTACCCCCTTCCACTTTTATTTCTAAAAGTTTCTATAGCCTATGCCCTGCACGAAGTGTTCCTGAATATATTATCGAAAACCGCATTGAAATCCAACCCGTAGTTTTAAAGTTAATCGCGAATTTACAATCAGACAAACAGACATGAAATTCAAAAACCATTGGTATTTGTTCTGCTGTTCATTCTGTAGCCCCCCATAGCATTTAGTTATCATTCGGTACATAGTGTCAGGGTCATACAATGTGTGGCCTTTAAAAAAGAAACACATCTCGTGAACTATTACCATATACAGTGTTTAGGGTTCCGTACCTAAAGCGTTAAAAGGAATCCTTATGGTGGGACTTCATTGTCTGTCTGTATGTCAGCCATAACCGATTCTGCCGTACACTGCTGGAGGGATAATTACTTATGTAATAATGTCCATGTGATGGGTTATTTTGTTTGTTCCAGAATGTTCTGGAAAACGCGAAGATAATGATCCTGCAAGAGATCAACGAGCCGTTCCTGAACATGGCCGTGTCGAAGGCCGCCACGTTTCTTGGCGCGTACGACGTCAACATTATTGATCACGTGGTCTGGGACCAGTCTTACGCCGGCAGGTCATTGAATTCATTGTTTTTTTCATTTCAACCCTGTCCATGTTGCCCGAGTCCAAGGGTCGTACGCATAGAAGTGTACAGTCGTGGAACGAGAAGGTTCGTCACTTTTCGATCTAATGTCAAGGGAATAAAGTCTGAACGTGACGAAACTTTTCATTCCGCGCCTATATAGGTACATACATCGGCTTTCGGTAACATTAACTAGGTCACTACTTCATCATGTGGGATGACGCTCTGCGTTGCGTCTCCCGATCTGTATACTTAATCTCCAATCGAGAATCTTTACGACAAAAATTGCTTTGATCATAATCTGTAAGAATTTCAACTGCCGTTAGGGGCCTGGTAGATACATCGCAGGCTCTATATAAGTGGTCCCCTTGATGTGATTTGCATACCAAACCTTGCAGCAGTGGTGTCCTTTTTAGCGTTAATTTTGTTTTCCGTCCTATTATCTGTTTGTGTTTGTTGATTTTGCGTTAAATAAATGAAAATGGGGCATAACCGGAATAATGAATTTAAACTTTTTCGCAGGGTATTCTCATACATGTCCGACGCGATATTCGTGGCCACGTCCACCCATATGTGCGTCCAACGCTTCGCAGACCAGTCCATGGTGCCTGTCCTCTGTATGAAGTCCAGGACTCATGCCAGCATTCAATCGCTCGCTACAATCATGGCCATCATTGTAAGTCGCCTAGAACCAAGTATAAGAAAATATGTTTCGAGCGTGCGCATTGCTGTTAATAAATTTGCAGGCGCTTAAAAATTGGAGCGAAGAGTAGCAATAGACCAATAGATAACGCTTTTTAACGCTGAGGCGACTCTAGGTTTAGATGATTTCAGTAATATGCATTAGCAATAACCATCTCTATAGGTATTGACAGAGCGTCTTAGGGCTGGATTCATAAATGCTAAAAAGCAATTAATCCGAGATGAAATACCTTTACTTGGTAGGTATTGTACCATAAATGACACATTGTTTATTTTTTAGATACATAATTATAGGTCTTCTTAAGGTCTTTGGGATATTATTATTAATCTTTATTTTCTCTTAAATTCTCATTCTACACATTTTTTCTATTTTATAAAATACCTAGCTACAAATAAAAAAATTAATATACTTATATAAAAAAACGGTGAACCACCGACCGCGGAGCAGGCCCCAAACGATCGGTGGCTATGGCTGCAGAGAGAGGAACCTCCTGACGAAGCGTGCAGAGTCCAGGAGTACCGCCTTCTGTATCCGATCCTAGATGCAACCACCTATTACAATTATTTTCAATATTTTTGTTTCTTTCAGGAGGAATTCGGCTCGATGAAATGTGTGAACGTGGCATGGATAGGTCCGCCGCATCCAGTTCTCAACTCATACCTGCTCCTCTGTCCAATGCTTGGAGCTAATATTAAGTTTATGTGTTGTTGCCCAGTAAGTAGGTACCTATAGGTACAATAGCACGGCTAGCACGACCTGCCCGCGAGTTGCGGCCCTAACATGCATAGCACAAAGATAAATTAGAACCGTTTATCTCTAAGTGCGTCTCTCTCACACTAGTGCCGACGAAAGAGATAGTCATAGAGATAAACGGTTCTAATTTATCTTTATGCCATGCATGTTAGGGCCGCAGTCGGTGTGACCTTTACATATTTGATTACTATGACCGATATAATGAACTTCGTGCCTAAAAATTACGAACTTCCATCCCCTATTTCAGGGGTCACCAATTAGTTTCGCTCGGGTCCGTTTTAAGAAATGAAATGACCATCACGGTCCGCATAACATTTTATAGAAAAAAAAAATATTAAACAAATGTAATTACGGAAATAACAAAGGTATTTTTTTTACATATCAATGAGAAAAATGACATTTTGTGTTGCGGACAATCCGTCTGAAGTTTGGAGTAAAATTGGTACAAGCTATTGACAATAAATCCTTGCATTATGTAGTGCAAATTGCTGTGTCCTCGCGGTCCGCACAGAATGGGTCGGCGGTCCGGATGTGAAAATGAAAATATTTGTTTTGCAAGTAGGCCATATATGGGCCCTTTGCCATGTCTGAATCTACCAGCGCTTCGAAAGGTGACATCTGCTGAGAAGAAACGCCGCAAGAAACTCAGCAGTAAGTAAGTAAGTTCTTTCAACTTTGACATTAGAGTTTTATCTAAAAACTAACACAAAAGTGCAACAAACAAACCTAATGGGTACAAATTAATTCTAATAAATAACTAATAAGGGAGATGTATAGTATCCGCGTCTGAACAAGTTAAGTGACTTAGAGATGTATAAAGCCTCTAAGGGTCATAATAATAAAATAATAATTGAACAAAGAAACATCTAAATTGCTTAATCCAGGTAAAATGGAGGTGTAGAGAGTCTCCATATGGACCGCGGTCCGCCATTTGGTGACCCCTGCCCTATTTAATACCTTAGAAGATACATTTTCATAAACTCTTAGTGCTCACATACGTTATTAAAATTTCATGCTTCTAAATCCACTGCTTTAGGCTGTGCGTTGTCTGTCAGTCCGTCATTAGAGTTCTATTAAGTAAAAGACAAATTCCAGAAATGTCCAGTTAGCCCGCTCCTCCTCAAAGCAAGTGAGGACATGACAGCCGCGTCCAACACTATCATGACGAAGTGTGCCGACATCCAGTCTGTACTGGAACACGCTTTTGTGGTAATAGCTGGGCCAAGCCCGAGAAAAGAGAAACTGGACGTGTTTAAATTCGATTTACAAGTAAGTTAAGTACAACTTTTATCAACAGAACACAGGCCAGCGGCCCTAACATGCAATACACAAGGATAAGTAATGATGTATAGTCTCCGCGTGGAGACTATACATCTCCCTTATTACTTATTAATTGTAATTAATTTGTACCCATTAGGTTTGTATGCTGCCCTTTTTATGTGTTAGTTTTAGTTAAAACTCGAATGTAAAAGTGAGATAAAAAAACCGGCCAAGTGCGAGTCGGACTCGCGCACGAAGTGTTCCATACTATCATCTATATAATGGTTCACGGTTTATGTTGTGTTGAAATGTTTTATTTTTATATTTGAGTTGATCGAATGAAAGGTAAATTGCGGTTTACGATTTATGACGTATTAAAAAAAAACTACTTACTAGATCTCGTTCAAACCAATTTTCGGTGGAAGTTTACATGTTAATGTACATCATAATATTTTTTTTAGTTTTATCATTATCTTATTTTAGAAGTTACAGGGGGGGGGGGACATTTTACCACTTTGGAAGTGTCTCTCGCGCAAACTATTCAGTTTAGAAAAAAATATATTAGAATCCTCAATATCATTTTTGAAGACCTATCCATACCCCACACGTATGGGATTTATGAAAAAAAAAAATAGTTTCTGTTCTAAGTATCCCCCCCCCCCCCCCCCCCCAACCCCCAAAATTTATTGTATTTTTTTTTAATTTTTGTGTAATAATCTTAATGCCTTTCACATAATACATCTACTTACCAAGTTTCAACAGCAATAGTTCTTATAGTTTCGGAAAAAAGTGGCTGTGACATACGAACGGACAGCCAGACAGACAGACATGACGAATCCATAAGGGTTCCGTTTTTTGCTATTTGGCTACGGAACCCTAAAAAGACTGCTGAGTTTCTTGCGGCGTTTCTTCTCAGCAGATGTCACCTTTCGAAGCGCTGGTAGCTTCAGACATGTAAAAGAGCCCATGTGGCCTACTTGCAAAATAAATATTTTCATTTTCATTTAAGTGAAACCATCTTATCTCTAAGCGCGTCTCTCTCACACTAGTGCCGACGAAAGAGATAGTCATAGAGATAAACGGGTTTAACTTATCGTATTTCTTTCTTTCTCAGGCAGGAATGACGCACCTATCTAGATAAACTTGGACAGTAAAAACATTACCCAAATACAAAGTTTCATCCAAATGGTTACACACATACATGTATATGTATATATATATATTTAGCATTCTGAAGTTGAATCAAAAGTTAATAGTACCTATTCAAAGTGAATTTAATTTAGTCAAAATGTAATTATGCTGAAAATTATTTATAACCAAATTGATTTTTGTTGTAAATTAATTACGTAATTAATGAATAATGGACGTAGACGTTCAAGTGGTCGATTTTCCATTTGTGCCTATTAACAGTAAACCACCTATTGTGAATTTCAGAACGTCCAGAAAGGCACACAATCCCACTGGATATTTTTCCACGTTCAAGTGGGCGATTTTCCATTTGTACCTAATGACAGTAAACCACCTATTGTGAATTTCAGAACGTACAGAAAGGCACACAATCCCACTGGATATTTTTCCACGTTCAAGTGGTCGATTTTCCATTTGTACCTAATGACAGTAAACCACCTATTGTGAATTTCAGAACATTCAGAAAGGCACACAATCCCACTGGATATTCTTTCACACGTGTCCAAGAGGCGAGGAAGTCCCCGATGAGTTATTCTACCACTGCAACTCACGGACGTTCAACGCATACGAGAACATGCAGTTCATAGCGGCTGCTTTAATGGCCAATGCGGTAAAAGGAGTCACATTTTGACCATAACAGCATGTTATGTGTGATATGTAATTTAATGACGCTGGGTATGATGAAGATTTTTTACATTACTGCTCTACCATTGGCTCCGACTAAATATAATGGTTGCATTGCACTCATAATCAGTTAATAAACCCTTAAGCGTGCCCGCAGACTTACAATTTCAAGTTGGCTAACTGAAGTCGTATTTTTAATTAGACGAAGTCAACTGACGTTTACTGTGTTCTCAGTTGACGTTTACTGTGTTGTTAGCTACCGTCAGTTGGCTTTGTCTAATTAAGAATATGACTTTATAATCGCAGACTGATTATTTGGATAGAATGTGCTTAGTGGATAGAATCTTTAGTTACTATGTCTATTGGTATACTCTGTGATTTAATAATAATAATAATAAATGTTAATTTATTTAGGTATAACCCCCTAAAAAAATTAATTAATTGCATTCATTACACATTACAAGATTAGTAAGTATACAATAATTAATAAATAAATTAAATTGAATTAAATTAGATTATATTAAAAACAAATTGAATTTATATTTAAAAAATATTAAATTAAAGTTTAAATATTGAGGCCTCACTCATGAAGTAGCACGTAGTGCATACCGTCCTTACCATATTACTGTCCGATGGCTTTTCCGGATTATGGCAAAGAAGAGACTAGTTAGATTTAGTTGGCCAACTTGTAATTGTAAGTCTGCGGGCACACTTAATTTAATAAGGCTGGGTATGATAAAGATTTTTTACATTACTGTTCTGCCAGCTCTGACACAATATAATGGTTGCACTCATAACCATTAATGTTTTTCTTTCTCAAACGAACATGTAAAAATCAAATTGACTCAGAGTAGTACCATAGTAAAATGTAACAAAAATAATAATGTTATGAATTTGACCCAAACACTTGCAGTGTGATCCATACTTGATTTAGAAAACTAAACTATTATACTTGGATTGTATGCATAGGTGTTTTTTGACATGTTTTAAATAAAAGTATTTTGATTATTATCTTTTTTTACTAAATTTACAATATTCTAGACAATATCTACAAAATTACACTAGCTGCCAGTAGTGCTTATTCTTTCAATAGAACATACGAAAAGTAACCTGATTACATTAATATTCACTATTATTTAACGTTTTAAAGTAAAGTAAGGATATGCCACAGAAGATCATTACCTATGTAATCCAACAGACGGTCAATTACTTAATGAGTGATAAATTCAATACCTAGTAAGTTCCATCATAATACCATTCCTTAGCTAAAAAAACCGTACAAGTCAAATTTGCTTAATTTTCAGGAGAGACAAAATACTCGATATATGAATTTTCAATAAAATTTCAGTTTCAATTTATACATAAATTTTTTGACTTGTGCGGTATTGTTAGCTGAGCAACATCAAGGACTGTTTGGGTTTAGTCTTGCAGAATTTTAATAATGAACTTCTTATCATAGAAAATCGAATATTTTGGGTACATTATATGATCTAAACTAAGTACTATAAATAATAATAATAACTAATAATGATACAGTTATGTAATGATTGCTTTAGCGTATTTGATGAAAATGTTAGTCAATTTAATAATTAATAATATATATCTTTCTATTTTTATTTTGAATTTTGCGTGCCAATATTATGGTAAATTATGTAGTTCTATATTACTTCTTTAATCTGTCAACCGCATGTACCAGCAAATAAAACCTTTGACTTTGACTACTATAATACTTATATGTTTATGATCAACAAACAATTTGATAATCACACATTAACAAATGCATAAACAAAATATAGTAAAAAAATACCAACAGGTGTATTTTGGCCATGAATTAATTTGATTTATTAGCTTACTCTTACTATTTCTTTACTTTCTTTTACAGTGAAACCTCAGACAATACAGTCAAATTGTTTAAGTAATAAATTTACAATCTTTTCTTCACCCAATTTAGTGAAGTTCCATAACTACCGGTTCCTATATTCCATTGTCCCGAAGAATAATCACTACCAACACACACTTACGACATCTAATTAGCCGGATTCTTATATTTCCCTCGCATAAATTTTGGCAACGGCACAACTCCGGAGCAAGGTATTTGTCCATAGTTCTCGCACATGCAAGCTCGTTCACAACCAATACCAAAGTTCGCAGGGTTATCCTTTTTCTCCGCAGCCACCGCCTCCGCCTCCAAAACTTCTTTAGACTTGCCAACAGTGTTCATCAGGTGCTCCAATACATCCTCTTTTGACTTATTATCAATGTCTATCAAAACCTGCCTGCCGTCTTCAAAGTAGCATTTAATAAAAGGTGAGGGGGTGAGGTTCTTTAAAGTAGCAACTTGCACGTCTGGATTCTTATACTGTATTTGAGGTAGATACCAAAATACGAAGTCTTTCGCGCCCGCATTGTTTTGTCCGGATATATTATAAGCGACGGAGAATATTTTTATTTTATCTTTTAGGACCAGCTTTCCAGCATTTAAATAGTTTAATGTACGGCGAATTGGTGCTCTTCCTTTCATGAACGGCATTTTGATAGTTTATTTTAAGTATACACAGTCGAATTTTTCGGGTTTTGTAATTCAACCTAACCTCAATTATGGTTAATGGTAGGCTGTCAATGTCATTGAATTTGATAGATACAGCGTTTTGTTACTCCACTTGGTACTGGTATGGCTTTAATACAGTTGGAACTCGGCCTAATAGTTTCGAAATTATTATAATATGTATGTAATATTATATCGTTTAACATCATTATTGTTTCGTTTTGTGTTATTTTATTGTTCTAAGTAATAAACTATTGTAACAGCTATTTAAAAAAAAAACTATGACGAAATAATTAATTATACTTAGTCACAAAATCGTTATCTTTATAATTAAAATCATAGGTAAGTAGATAGATAAGATAGATATAGAGGTATAGATAGTAAACAACCCAACAACGGGACTCGAACCCGTGACCACTGGCAAAGGCAATGTTGTTCTGTCACGCGCATCTCGTCAATAAAAGTATTATGCAAACATTTCGCTTACGTAACACTATGTTTACTATAAGGCTTACTTTTACCATTATTACGTTTTTTTTATTATTAGCTAAAACAAATGTTATTTTATCCGATAATATTGTGCAGAGCAAACCCGGCGAACTCCGTTTCGCCACCAGCACGTCTAGCACGACCTGCCTGCGAGTCGTTTGTCGCTCAGTGCATCCCATACATACTTGACTAGTTAGACAGAGACGCACTGCGCGACAAATGACTCGCGGGCATGTCGCGCTAGCCCCCCAGATGGCTTCGTTTTATGTAACATTTCGTTTGGTGTAGCTATGTATCAGAGATGGCGCTGTATGTGAAAAAAGATTTTCCCGCTTTTCTGTTGAAAATTTTCCTGAATTTTCTTTGCTATAAACCTCACGGAGCCCGAGACCTTTCCAACGAATGCAAAACCGTGGAAATCGGTTCGTGCGTTCTGGAGTTATAGCGTCAGGAAAGAAAAACCGGACTTATTTTTATATAGTAGAATTCCTTTCTCAATTTGACCAGTATATTTACTTTAAATTGCATGCGAATTTGGGGCTTTTGTGATGATATAATCAATGTTTACTGTAACAGTTTCCTCGGATTCACAATGGAAGCTTGATTAACAATTTAAGACACTGTTACTTGATTCCCTAGTAGCATTTTCCGTTGGCATCCATTGGCCAACGGTAGGGATTCAGTAGGGATATAGTTAGGAGTTTGCCCACATAAAACTAACATCATCACCACATAATACCAATATAACAAAAACATATCATTACACCCAACCGATTACCAACGTTGGGCCATTATGAATACCGCTACTGTTGTTTAAAAATGGTTGGCATTTCTGCATTGTATACAACGATAACCCTATTATATATTAAGTAACGTTGGCCCAATGCAGTAAAATATTATCATTACGCCCATCCACTTACCAACGTTGGGCCAATGTGACTTCTGCTACCGTTGGGTTAAAGCTGTTGGCATTTCTGCATTATATTGTTTCAGTTGGAAATTCTACAATGGCCCAAGGTTGTACTTGGTTGTAGGCTCTACCTTAAAACAACGGCCAAATCTAACCGTTGGCCAACTAACGAGACCTATGTGGCCCAACCAAATGCCAACACTAAATGCTATTTAGGGTTTATTGTATCGTCAATACTCCATTATGTTCAATAAGTATAATAGATGTTTGATATAATGTTTACCTAATATAATGGACGTATCTAGTATAGTATTAAAAAAACTCGGTTCTGACCTTTCGCCGGCCGCTACCGCGGCACGCTCGCTACGCTCGCTCGGCTCGCGCGCTGTAGGGTCGCGGTTCTTCCTAACACTCCTCGTCGCTTCGCTCGTCGTCGTACCTAACGGATACCTGCCTTAACGCAGAACTTGTAGATTATTATAATAGTAGTACGTATTCCAGATTACGCCAGTACTACATTATACCCACTGAGCTGTTCATTATACCTAAGGGAGCGTTCAAGTATTACGTAACGAATTTGGGGGGGGGGGGGGGGGGGTCTTGTAAAACGTTACGATGCGTTACAGGGGCGGGAGGGGGGATTTGAACTACGCGTTACGTAACACTTTTTTAACCCTTCAGAGCGGTCGCGTATTCGTTCACGCATTTTTGTAAACGTTTTTTTTTCTCAAAAATTTTTAATGGAATGACCACTTGAACATTTTTTTAGGTAAAAATGGTCACTTGGTGGTTACGTAACGTTTTACTAGGGGGGAGGGGGGATACATGAGAACGTTACGGCGCGTTATATGTGGGGGTGGGGGGGTCAAAAATCTCCAAAAATTGCGTTACGTAATACTTGAACGCTCCCTAATGATAGTTAGATCATATCAGAATATGCCAAATATTGTTATACCAAAAGTGAATTATATCCCTTAATCGTTATATCGACCAATAATATATCAAATGTTGTTATAGCGACCGTTACGCACCCCTTTACGCGAAGGCTAGTTCAGTAAAAACTGTTTTTTCCATCAGTGTGATCAAATACACACACACACATAACCAATAGACTCCGCTCCGCACACCCGGGTGACCTCGCTGACAGCATTAGAGGCAAAAAGCTACAAGCGGCGGGGCTACACCAGGACGCGGACTCTGACGTAATATCGCGGTATTTACTGATCTCGTAATCTAGGGTTTGATGAAAGTCAGTATTTATCACAAACTGTCAAATGCAATTCAGAAATCTAGATTTCCGTGATAAATACTGACATCTGTCAATACACTAGATTATATAGTTTTGTTTTTCAATGTCATTTATTTATAGATTAATAATCGGTGTCAGTACAAAACTTAACTGCGAAGTAAACAGCCAAGTTTAAACAAAAACATTAACTAAGATCAGTTTACCAGACTGAGCGCCTACAAAAGTTGGACTAAAATATAAAATAATATTATTATTATTACTACCAAATTTAAAAAGCAAATTTTTTTTTTGTGCGCAATCTCTTCGCCACTCGATCTACGAGTAGTCCCAAAGTAAGCTCTAAAGGCTTGTGTTATGGGTACTAGTACTAGACGGCGATATACATACTTATATAGAGAAATAAATACGTAAATATATAGGAGACATCCAAGACTCAGGAACAAACATTCGTGCTCATCACACAAATATTTGCCCTTACCGGGGATTGAAGCCGGGACCGCTAGCTTCGGGCAGAGTCACTACCAACTAGGCTAACCGCGTCGTAATTATTTATTTTTAAACTGAATGTTTAGTTTACATTAAATAGACAAAATTATTAAACAAGATGATCTTTATAATTTTCTGTGAACTTATTAGATGTTAGTCCACTTATAACATGACAAAATAACAATAACATTAACACATTTACTTACAACAGTGGTTATCATCCTGTGGGTCGCGTCGCGACCCATGGGGGGCGCAAACCCTTGCTCATAGGTCCCGTTTTACCCTTTGGGTACGGAACCCTAAAAACCTGGCTTGCAATCGAGTCGGAGTCCGGAGGGAGATCGGAGTCTTAGTAGACTCCGCTGTTCGTCCGTCCGTCTGTCCGTTCTTCTGTCACCAGGCTGTATCTCATGAACCGTGATAGTTAGATACTTGAAATTTTCACAGATGATGTATTTCTTTTGCTCCTATAACAACTAATTCTAAAAAATGGAATAAATTAAATATTTAAGGGAGCTCACATACAACAAACATGATTTTTTTGCTCTATTTTGCTTGATATTGATAACAGCATCAGGTAAACGCTGGAAATATTCACAGAATAATTAGTTACATATTCACTTTAAAAATAAATAATTAAATTAAAATAAAACAAATATTTAAAGGGGGCTCCCATACAACAGACATGATTTTTATAGATGCCGTTTTTATAGATAATGGTACGGAACCCTTCGTGCGGGCGTCCGACTCGCACTTGGCCGGTTTTTAAATACCTCTTCGTTAAAACCACTGACAAAATAATATTAATACGGGCCGCCAGATCTTTTTGACTTGTGAAGGGGCCGCGTACTCGAGAAAGTTGAAAAACAATGACTTACAAGAATTGCAGGTAGACTAAGTTACTATGGGCCGCCTCAGCCCCCGCTGTCGGGCCATCAGTGGGCTCACGTTATATTGGTGGCGACCCGGTAGTGCATCGCTTCTGTCGTCAGGCGGGAACACGACGTAGTGATCTAGTGATGGGGCAATCTATAAGTACCGTATCCATCGGTAGACGGCAGGTCTATAACGCGCGAATGACCAATACATGAAAAAGTCTATTGTAATAATCTTGAATGATGCCAAGGACATCCACCACCGTGGAATTCCTTGGCTGGCCTAAGGCATTCAAAGCTCTTTACAGGGAGCGTAGACTCAAGCTGGACCAATAAACTTTGGAAACTCAGCCGTAAACAGCTCAGCTACATAATCGGAGTATTCACGGGTCACTTCGGGTTTGAGTACCTATATCTTAGCCAAGATGGGACTCTCGGACAACACAAGCTGTAGAATGTGTGGCGAAGAGGAAGAAACAATGAAACACATCATATGCGAATGCGACGCCCTCGCCAGACTAAGAATGAAAATCCTTGGCAATGGTTATCCAGAACCAGGGGAATTCAAGGCACTACCACTGCGCTCCACAAGTCACTTCATTGAAGTGGTGGAGAATGCAATGGATAGTGCTTAGGAAAAAGGTGTAATTACACAAAAGATCCCATAGGGTCGAAGTGTATCTGCAAGGACCCCACCCTCTAAGATAAGATTAGATAAGATTGTAATGATCTCTACGCTTACATCTAGGTTATAAAAATCTCGTTTCACGGTGTTTGTGGTCGCACTCCTCCGAAACGGCTCGACCGATTTATATGAATATTTGGTAGGTATATGAGAATAGGTCGTAAAGTAGTTCATACCGCTAGATGATTAGGGTGTCGACGCGAACGAAATCGCGGGCGGAGGCTAGTTTAGAATAAAATTGTATGGTTTGCCGGATTATGTACGTTTTTAGAGTCCAATATTAAAATTTAACACAGTTAAATTCGTTAAAAATTGTGTTTTTATACCTATGCAATTTTCGTTGCTTATTTTGAAAAATTTGCAATAACTTATATATTGACACTGACTTGCGGTGTTCCAAATTGGACAATCGTATAACAACCAAGATTTTAAAATTTTTAGGTAGTTCGATTTCCACATATTTAGAGGCCCTTGATTGTTAGGCGATCTCTCATATTTGGGGGTGTTAGTCAGAAATGCAGCATTTTCCTTAAGAATACCTTCTTTAATGGCTTGATGAGCTTCAGACATATGACATACTACAGAAAGCGATTAGTATACTTAGATACACCAGACCCTTAATCTGTCCATGAGTGCAGTCATTTCCAAGTTCCATTATAATTGGATTGGGATGTGTCCTGACTTTTTCACAGTGGCAGCGGCTTTGTGATAGCATTCGCTGGGTACCTCAGATTGCTCATCAATAGGTAGGGCACCAGTAGTTAGCGGTTTTCGGTAAGCTGACGATTTAAGCCGAATTTCATTTCCTCCTTTAGAACAGCGAAGCGCTTTGGAATATACCATTCTTTCGCTTCAGCCGGCCTTTTGGCGCTTATATTTACTTTCGACGACGACTTTGCTAGGTATGTATCCATTGGTGTTAATGTTGATATTTATTATCGATAGAGGTACGATTTCCCATCACTAGACATTACCGCGGTTCACTACGTAAGAAGAGATAACAGCGAAGTCACCCTGCACTTGCAACTAACGCCGAGAGATGAAATCAGTAAATACCACGAGATTTGATAAATATCAGTAGACCACAGTTTTTACTGAACGTCTAGCATTCGCATTGGTATTTTGGGTTTAACAAGGTGGTCAATATTATATATTATTATATATACATATATATATTTTTCAAAAATGTATTCATGGTCAAGTGCTGTGGTGAGACAATATGCTGTTGTGTTTGCATGTAAGTAGTTTTGTTTATATTCGTATTCCGGTTTTCATTTTGTAAAAAGCAAATGTGGTAAGATCATCCGAAACGAAACCTTTTACAAAACAAGTTATCAAATAGAAGTAACTGCGTCTTATCAACTTGATTTATTTATTACATACATAGCATCACGCCCGAAATCCCTAATGGTGTGGGCAGAGCCACAAGACTACTTGTGGCCACGTTCGATTAGTTAGTCCTAAGATGGTATGATGGTATGGTGACAGGTGATCAACCCATCGCCCATACAGATAGTCCACCATGTTGGAGAGGACCCGTCCCTTAGTCGACTTTTACGACATGCCAGGATGATAAGCATCTGCACGCATTCTATGCTATTTCTTCACTCCCAGTGCAGCAGAGGAGCAACTTTATTTATTGCCTGTATTTATTCATATAATATTTTAATAATATAAATATGGGGCCGAAGTGGTACAGGCGTTGTCAACCTAGAAGAGATATATCTAAAACAATCACTTTGCGTTACCTTACGTCTTCAAAATCAACCTGTAACATGCAAGAGAAAAGCCATTCACTGTCTCACTGTTTAACCACGAAATTCCAGAAACTAAAAAGCCTAAAGCACTACCTTAGCAGGTAGGTTCCTTTAGATTTTATGAAATGGTTGAAATGGTGGAAAATGTATACACAGATTTGTGATTCCCTAACGTGCAAAGGACTCCCTAAAGCGCTTGACTCGCTGATGAAGATTCGCCTGCCACATAGACAATCTGTTCTTGCAAGGTGATTAGTTCGGGAACTCGATGGCGGGTAATTGCCACACAAGTTAAAGAATCCAACCCTGTGTCCGTGTCGAGAGTTCATTTACTTTGGTCTGTTTTAGTAAACTTGAATATCCTGAACTTCGGCCTCGGAACTTCATGGCCGTCTCCTGTGATAGTGAAACTGACAGATGAAACGCAAACTGTTCTTGATAAGCCTTTAGAGCAAGATAAAGCGTCATGGATAGTGTCGGTGACCTACCTCACTTTGGCAGTAGGTGAGTTGTCAATAACCTACAACAATAAATATCGACGAAGACGAGACGCGGTATGAAAAGTTTCGTAAATTTTCGATCTAATGTCAAGGGATTAAAGTTCAAAAGTGACGAACATTTTCATACCGCGACTAATATAAACTATTTCGGGTTTTGCCAAGATGCAAAGTTTAAAATAGAAACGTCATTTCAAAGAAACCCCGACTGTAATTAAGCCACATTTATCAGTTATTATCACACGAAAAAGGGCTACTAAGAGTTGATATAATAGGGATGTTTCCTGGGTCATTCTAATTAGTCCGTTAGTTAGATTATCAAAAAACTTTTTTAAATATTTTTCTTTATCAAATCAATCAAATTTTTTTTTCAATTTATTTAGGAACACCAACAGATGATACATTACAAAGATCTCGAGTTACTACATAATTAATTATAATTCTAACACATAATGCTCACCTAATTAAAGGTATCCACGGCAAACAAAAATATTTAGTTGAGTATAGTGTGTAACGACATGCAATTTTTTTTATTATAATATTAAGTCACAACAGTACTTTTAATTGCTAAGACCACTGCTATGTCAGGTACGTGATTGTGACATATATTGAAGCAATTTACGCTTGATGCCTGCAGCAGTGTCATGCACAATGTCCACACCAACAGCTCCCGACAGACCGTTATACAGGCGAGTAGACCGAGTCAGAGGCGCGTTTCGCCCTAAGTTGGACTTGCTCAGCCATTTTTTGAAGAGCCTGTATGTATTTTTCCGAGGGATTATATTTGGTACATAGAAGTATAGCTTGAAAATTGAAAAAGATAACGCGCATCAAAGTTAAAGTGGGGCTAATGACGTCACTTAATGGTAAATAGTGTGCAGTCGTGACGTCACGCGGAACTTCAGCTCACTATATCTTCGTAATTTTTTGTTTAGATGACAAAAGAAAAAACATGTGTTAAATATTTTTTATAATTTAAATGACGGACTAATTAGAGTTTTTGAGGAAACTAGCCTATTAAATTTGCCTTAATCCTTTCATTGGACATCATTTTCCATTTGTCAATAATGGAATTATAAATAAAACCGTATTGTTTGAGGATTATGTATAAGTGTAATGTTACCATCATTTTCTAGAAATTAAACATTAGTTACTTATGTCCTTTGAAATTATTATTAATTTTCCATACTTTTAGTATTGAGAACGATGTATGATTATAGTAAAAATTGTTTCTTTCGTCTTTGATGCGATTGCTCTGTTTCTAGGTTTCATAATGGCGAGTTTTATAGCCGACTCCTGGGGGCGAAAGCGTTGTGCGCTACTGTCCACCATTACCAAGCTCATGACAGCGCTCCTTTTCCTATTCGCTTCTGAGGTTTGGATGCTGATACTGGGAAGATGCATCGAGGGTCTTTCGGATGGAATGGTTCTCGGCGTTATTCCGATTTACGCTTCTGAGGTTGCGAGCGTGAGTATATTTGTAAGTTACTTTTGTCCGAGATTTCCTAAAGAAAGAATTTCGTGCATTTGAATTAGAGGTATGTAATATATTTATAAATAGTTATGTCGTCAGTTACTTGTGTTGCACTCCTATACACACACCTGTGTACCATTATACACCTGTGAGGGGGTTGAAGTTAGGTATCGGCGGGGAGTGTTTAGGGTAGAGGTAGTAGAGTACAAGTAGCAAATAGTAACCTGCAACGAATCTAGAGATATTTTTCGCATACATTTTGACTTGTGTAGCCGTAAGCATTTTCTAGCATGTTACCCCAACGCCGCGCATGAACTTGATAACCTATATATAGTGCAAAGCCTACTGCAACTCTATCTTGTCATAATATATACTAACTAGGACAATATTTTCCTTTCTTCTAGAAAGAAATCCGTGGAGCTCTTGGCACGACGCTGCAGATCTTCGCTTCTCTTGGGACAGTTATTATGTTGAGCATCGGCCCTTTCATCTCTTACTACCGACTAAACCTTATGTACACTATGTGTGTGAGCTTTCTTAGTATACCTACATTTTTCATTCCTGACAGCCCGTACTTCTTGTATTCTAAAGGTATGGTCATCACCTTTATCATCATTATAACCTTCATCATAATCACCATCACCAACACGATCATCAACTGGGCAATAGTCGCAACGGGGTCCTTGTACAAATTAGGGATTTAAACATACAGTAAAACTTAACCAATACTGAAATATGTCTAGAGGCAAGTTGTAAAAAAAGCTTGTAAAACGATTTAGAGTGTGCCATCGCAACAGAACATTATAAGTGTTGTTTAAATGTCCAAGTACAGTGGTGTGATTCTCTTACGTGTGCCATAGCTGATCAGTGGATAAATGGGATTAGTAATTGAGACTGTAACGACAAAGTCATACGGCCTAAATCTGAATGTGTCCCTCATCGCTGATAAGCTGCTGCGCACGTTAGAAAATCATATGACAATTTGCGAGTCCTTGTTGTTCCTAAACATGGACGTTGTCCTCCATTCCATCGCAAGCCATATGATTCTCAAAGCGCATGCGCTTCGCTTGCTAAAGAAGACTCGCCTGCGGCATAGAAAACTGGTTTATGCCAGTATGGAACTCGTCGTCGACCGGTTGCTCGACAAGCTAGAGAATCGCATCCCTGGGGGTTCTTTTAAATAACACTTCGTCACCGAACTCACCTTCGAGCCTAAGTTGACTCCTCAATAGTTAGGTATAAACTACACGTTTGAGCCTGACTTCGAACTTGGTATTTAATTTTGCATATTGCTTACGAGCGCATGGGTCAATTTATGATTGTTGGGCAAAATGAGAGACGAAATTTGTTAAAAGAATAATACTAAGAATACCTGATCCCAAGAAGGCTTACTAACTATAAATTCTTATTTGTAAAAGAGTTAAAATGAATAGAATAAAATGGTGTTTGAAATTTCAGGTTATTACGATGAAACGCGAAAAGTGTTGGTCTTCTTACGGGGCTCAGAAATCATTGCCAATGAAGAACTTAAGGAATACGCGTCAAACAAAAAAGAAAAACTCAGCCTAATAGGAACATTTCGCAATAAAATGTTTCTAAAAAGCCTAGGAATAGCTGCATTTATAGTAGTACTAGTTGTATTTACTGGTTATTACTGCGTAGCTGCGTATCTTCAAACGATTTTGAACCAAACTCGAACTGATATTAAATCTGAAATTGCCTCAGCTATAATTGGAGTGATACAAATAATTGCTACCTTTACGGCTATGCTGACAACTGATAGGTTTGGGAGGAAACCTATATTCGTGTTGTCACTAGGGGGCATGAGTTTAGGCATGGTAAGAATACCATCCAAATTGATCTCTAATTCTGAAGTTCATTTGGGTTAGTATCATCTTGTCTAAAAAAGCAGCTGGTCTAAGTAGCAACTGGTCTAAAAAGCAGCTGGTCTAATTAGCAAGTGGTCTAAAAGTCAGATGGTCTAATTAGCAAGCGGTCTAATCCACTGTATCTTGAACTCAAAGTCAAACTTAAAGTCAAATACAATACAATACAATACAATACTCTTTATTGAACACCACAAAAATAACAGAAAAGCATACACTAACAAAATAAAGTTAGGGAACAATAGGCGATCTTATCGCCAAATACTTTTTACGCCATTTCGAAACAAAGCGAGGTCTATAGCTCACAGAGCCACTAGTTATACCTATGTACAATTATATAATAGCTTTATAAGATGCGGAAAGATAATAAGTTTCTATCAAACATTTAATTTTGGAGGCAATTTTTATTACAGACCGATTGCCAATTGGCCGGTAAGTGGAGACAAAAATTATTCAAACACCTTTACATTGTCTCCACTTGCAAGCCAATCAATAATCGGTCTGTAATAAAAATTGCCTCCAAAATTAAATGTTTGATAGAAACTTATTATCTTTCCGCATGTTATAGCTATAACCACGCTTTGTTTCGAAATGGCGGAAAAAGTATTTGACTTTACAAGAGTTCAAGATACAGTGGATTAGACCGCCTGCTAATTAGACCATCTGACTTTTAGACCACTTGCAAATTAGACCAGCTGCTTTTAGACCAGCTGCTACTTAGACCAGCTGCTACTTAGACCATTTGCTTTTTAGACCAGTTGCTACTTAGACCAGCTGCTTTTTTAGACGAGATGATACTAACCCGTTTATTTATGGTTGACAGGTGCTGTCGGACACGTATAACTTTGATTTCAGATCGGTGCGGTGTTTGTGAATTCAGCCATACAATTTGTTTTATAATTTAATAACTTACAGTAACAATCTAAAGAAACACTTAAATTATTGTTTTTATTAATTGATAATTTAGCAATGTGCAAGTTGAAAAACATTCCCAAATAATGTGAAAATTTTATCATAAACTCCTGAGAATTTTCTTGATAACATTCTTATAAAAAATTTGAGCATATTCTAGTCAGTTACAGAGAGTCAGCTATCACATGAAAGTTTCGTAAATTTGAAACTTTCTTGTCAGCAGAATGCTACTTTTAGATTATATGGAAATCGTTTTTAAAAATTAGATGAACATTTTAAAAAAAACAGCACGTTGGTAAAGTTTGCTTCACTACTGTGGACCTTAGCTTTTTCTACTAAAAAGGTTTTTTCATTGCAGATTGGCCTTGGCACATTTTTTAAAATAAGAGAGCTTGACATGGAAGTTACTGGTTTTCTCAACTTCCTACCGCTCGTTTCTTTAATAATTGTGGTTTATTGCTACGGTGCAGGTATGTTTGATTACAGACTAAGTTAACCTAATTGTCGCTTTTTTAATAATTATTATTGTCAACAGTAACTTTTTTATCACACATGTCACATGCCACATGTCTATTATTTACCAATGTGGAAATATCGTTTTTAATATTTTGTTCGACGATAGCCATACGAATGAGGCCGCTATATTAGTATGGTGATGACGTCACTACGATGTAGATGTAGAATGAAAAGCATTTGAAAAAGAAATACCTTTCGTCCTTAATAGGATTATTTGAGAATAAAAAGATACGGGTCTCTTATAATTGTTTTAACTATTTAACAAGCTAAAAATAGGCATGTGGAAAGAAGTTGCTGTTGTCAACTTTCTCTTATTCTATACTAGAAATAGAATAGAAAAAACAGAAAACCGTGTAAAAAAAGAATGATGATTAATATCGCTATATTATTCATGCACCAGGATCACGAAGCTTAGTTTCAACAAATAAAATAAAGATTGTACACTTACAAATAGAATCGTTCAAACTCAAACAATAATTATGATATGCTCTAAAAATGCAGTCAAATGTGGCGATCAGGTTTGAAACTTTGGTTTTATGGTCATTATCATCATCTTATCCGAAACTGCTGCTGCATCGGCCTCCGGCAACCAGTCCTACATACCTTTTCACGTGCTGTCTGTTTCACGGCCAGGTTGCGGCTCTCTCCTATGGCTGTTGACAGCGGAACTCTTCGACGACCGCTTCCGTAGCATTGGCTTTTCCAGCGCCATGATTATCGGAGTGCCACCGGTGTTCCTCGCTGTTCGCTACTTCCCCGCCGCCATGGCTAGCATCGGAGGTGCAGCCACTTTCTGGACGTTTGCCGGACTGTGTGTTGTGCTGGCTTCGTTCATCTGGCGCTTTCTTCCCGAGACGAAGGGGAAGTCGTTCGCTGAAATACAAGAGGCATTGAGGGGGAAATAAATTATATTTATGAAGTAGTTTTTTTTATTTTTACCCGACTGCAAAAAGCAAGATGGATAATGTTTATCTCCTTTGTTTGTCTGTTCCTTTGTGCACGCCTAAAAATCATTACAATAATAGCTATAAAAGCTAGCCAATTGCAATTCTTAATACTATAAATTGCATGCAAATTTGATGTTTTTGAATGATGATATAATAAATGTTTACTGTAACAGTTTCCTCGGATTCACAATGGTAGGTTGATTCCCAATTTGAGACACTGTTACTTGATGTATTGTATAGTTAATACTCCATTATCCATTATAGCAACCTACATCGTGTCTTTATCAGTGGCGTAGCTACCGAAGGGCTAGACGGTGCCGTGCGAAGGGGCTCCCAAGCTCAGGGGGCCCGCGGGCCCTGACCAGCAAACCTCGTATTGAACTAGCTAAAAATTGTCCCTCCTTCAGAATGTAAATTAAATAGGTTGCTTTTTTGCACCAGTGCCTTGGTTACTTTTGGTCTTTATGCGAAGGCTAGACGTTCAGTAAATACTGTTGTCTATCAACGTGTTCAATACAGTATTGACAATACTGATGGGTACAGACCATATGTCCAATAAGCCGACCGACCATATATCCCATAAGCCGGACGACTCCCGCTGCCACCGTTAGAAGCCAAAGGCCAAAAGCCATAGGTAACCGGCGGGCCTACAGGCAGGACGTGGACTTTGACGTAATATCGCGGTAGGGATATTGATAACTAGACGACGATATACATACTTATATAGATAAATAAATACTTACTACCGCCAGATCTTTTTGACTGTTGAAGGGGCCGCGTACTCGAGAAAGTTGACAAAACAAAGTATCATCATCATAATCATAATCAAAGTTTGGATAATCACATTGTTCATTATCGTTATCAAGCTAACGATTATGTATCGATACCGATGATATCTCATTAGCGATTAGTAAAAAAGAAATCGTGGAGGTGCAATGTACTTTAAATATATTTGATAATTATTGATGATGGGTGCGTTATTTTAATACAAAAAGAAGAACAGAAGTAACTATGGAGCTGTATTTAAGAAGGCAATTAGTGATTGCGGGTATAAGTGAGTTTGTGTTTACGTTTGATTTCTTTGCTTACCTACAGCTTTGTTTATGTAAAGAGTATAAGAAAGTGGTTGCGCTCTACTCCGTCCCCTAAAGTAGAGAGACGTGTGCAATTCTTTATAGAATGTAAAATGAAAACTGTGCCATATCTTCTGCGCATGTGAAAATCCTTAGTTTTGGCTAAATAAACACCCAAACAAATAATAGTGTCCAACGCAATTTATACATGGGGTCTTACCGCAGGTTGGAGTTTTGGAGCTGCGGATATTTTGATCATTGCCATCGTCATCAAATCGTCATAGTGATTATTAAAGGGTTGGCTAAGGATGGTCATATCAGTTTACTCTCTGTTATGTTTGTTTACCACAGACCATATATAATAGGATATATACTGCTTGTATATGTTAACTATTTAGGCATGTTAAGAGGGTATATTCGCATAAGCAACGCTGGAAAAATCTAGCAAATAACGATAGTAATTATATTAATATTTGGCAACATTTTTGAGTGATAATTTGAAATATTATTCTATAACTTTTCAGATTTGTATTCATAAACAACTTTAGTTAAGTACTGAATCTATCCTTAACGCATCGCATTTGGCGCCTAGTGCGATATTTTAAGCGAAAGTTTATACGCTAATTTATTCCATGAATAAAAACCTAGAAGATTTTAGAATATCTTTACTAACTATCATTCAGAAATGTCACGGATTACTAAAATACTATGATACATGGGCTACCAAAGATACACAAACAGGATTGGCCCTTGCGACCCATCGTGAGCGAAATAGATTCCCCGACGTACAAGGCTTCCCGTTACATGGCAAGCATCCTACAACCGCTGACGGGCCGCACGCCTAACTATGTACGGGATTCTACAAACTTCGTCCAGCTAGTGGAGGATGCAAAACTTCGTGATGACGAATTGATGGTAAGCTTTGACGTAACTTCTCTATTTGCCAATGTATCAGTGGCTGAAACAATTGAAAGTATGATTTCAATTGTTTTCAATTGTTGCTAAATTATTATAATAATTTAGCAACTGAGTATATGAAGTTAATTGAGTTTGGTATGTCGAGCGGTTATTTCGTCTGGCAGGGGGATTATTATCTTCATATCGATGGGATAGCGATGGGATCTCCGATAGCACCAGTGGTGGCCAATTTGTTTATTGAGGATTTCGAACAGAAGGCATTAGGGAATGCTCCTTTTAACCCAAGACGCTGGTGGCGGTATGTGGACGACGTCGCGGTTGTGATGAAGCAGGATGTTGAAACACTGCCTGGTCATCTCAACAAACTGCATCGAAAACTAAAGTTTACCATTGAGACGGAGTGTAATGGTGCGCTCCCCTTTCTGGATGTTTTGGTGAAGCGTAGACCGGATGGAACTTCTAGGGTAACTTTGTTGTAGAATCTTATGCAGTTCCCCAAAAAAGATTTACTTACTTTGTTAAGGCGAAACTTAGGAACAAGGAGCTTATGCTTACTACGTGTATTAAAATTATAGACATCAGACACTTTTTAAAACCTTTAATATTCTTGTGCGTATACAAGATCACCTCATAAATATACTGTGAAGCTACTGTAAGGATGTCAATTTGTTTGAAACGGTCTTTTAACGAATCACGGGAGCCCAGGTTGTAAATGGACCGGACTGCTCTCTTCTGTAGAATAAAGACCGTTTCGATGTCAGTCACCTTACCCCAGACCAGGATGTCATAAGATACTATGAAAATAACTAAAATAAACAAGTCACGTTGTTTCCACATTGGTAAATTGACGGATTCTTCTTACACCATATGCAGCAGAGCTCAGTTTGTCTGCAAGAACGGATATGTGTGGACCCCATTGTAAATTGCGGTCAAGAGTTAGCCCAAGAAAAACTGTCTGTTCTACAAGACATAGGTTTTCTCCATTTAATGTAAGGACCGCGTCTACCTGTGTAACATTAGGTAAAGAAAATTTTACAAATTTAGTTTTCTTCGCATTAAGAAGCAAATTGTTAGCTGTAAACCATTTAAGCACTTCTTTCAGGGTGTCGGTGATATGATTTTAGTCTTCCTGCTGTCGATTTACTTTAAAAATCAGCGAAGTATCATCAGCAAATAAAACTATGTCACACTTGTTATTTATAAGGCTAGGTAGATCGTTTATATAAACAAGGAAAAGGAAAGGGCCCAAAATAGATCCTTGGGGCACTCCGAGCTTCACAGGTAAACCAGAACAGACTGAACTTTGTTAACTTTAACTACTACTTTCTGAATCCTCTGGCTAAGATAAGATTTTACAAGGTTTAGTGCTTTAACTGATAATCCATAGTGCTTAAGCTTATATAAGAGTGTCTCATGCTCAACACAATCGAATGCTTTTGAGAGGCCGCAGAAAATACCAATCGCATCTTGCGAATGTTCCCTTGCTTCATAGATATGCCTAATAAGTACTGAGGCAGCATCTGTTATCGGACGACCCTTTGTAAAACCAAACTGCTGATCGTGAAGCAAATCATCATGTAATAATACAATTTCTTTTCAGTATACATAGGCCAGATGCTGGTAGGGTTTGGTATGGGCTGGACAGCCCCAATTATCCCAAAACTCCAGGATCCTGAACAGACTCCTCTGCCCAACGTCATCACTGATGCTGGCGCTTCGTGGATCGGCTCTTTGCTCACTGTCGGAGCAATAATTGGTCAGCATTTTTTTTTCTAAATTGACTAGTTGACCCAAAATTGTCGTAATTTTCGAAAATGGTGAACTCTTTTGATGAGATTAAATACGTTTTTCTGATCACCCTGGTCTGGACCTCAACCACAGTATAATCAAGTAACAGTATGTTGTCTCGGCAGTGTGGATCTGCGAAATAATTACCTACGGCGGCGCGGCGCGGTACGCAAACACGCAGTAAGGCTGCCCACTGTCTGTCATTCTTAGGTTACGTTTTTTATAATGCTACATTAAATTGTTGTAGTATCGTTTTATGTAATTTAACTGCAAATCTTGTAATTTTGAATTTAAGATGATTTTTACTTGATTTTAAAAATGATTGTAAGTTAGTATGGAGGGACTTTTTTTTAATTACCTTAAAATAGTCGTAATATTCACCTACTTTGTATACGACTTTGCAGTTATATCATAAAATTAAAAGGTTCTACTAGGTAACCTATATTATTTTTACCCGGATCGAGCAAAGACAGAACGAGTCAAAAATTTAAAAACGCTACGATTAAACTATCAAAACATTTGAAAAATTAATACATTCCTTATTATATCATTTAATTTTAATATATATTTTTTAAAGTAAGTAGTGTCATTTATGTTAATTAAAATCTCACCAAAAACACAAATGTTAAAAAGGAGCCAAAGTACTTGTCGAAAAATCGTTAGATTAAAAAAAGTGTTGAAATCCAGATCGACGCGAAGTCCAAAAACATTATTCTAGTTGTCACGCGGCCAAAGCCACGGGCAGAAGCTAGTATAGTATAGGTATATTCTTACCTACTACGAACAGGCATTTGTTCGTTTATATAGAAGCCGTGCCATCGGCTTATGTCAAAGGCTCAAAGCGCCTGACAAACGAGCCGCCTTGACCTTGAGCGCGCGCAAAGGGAGAGCCGACGCCGCACCGGCGCGGACATGTATTAAAACGATCACACTCTACCTGTCATATAAGTTGCTCGCTACGCCTTAATAATGCTAATACCACCTAATACGCGGCGGCAGCGTCGTTGATCGGGTCGCCACCTTCCCTAAAACATGGTTGAGGGAGACAATGGCTGAGATACGCGTCATACTCGTGAACGGGTGCTGTCTGTGGGGTCCGGACGGTTCATGCTTGCAAGGACCATTTAAATTGGTTAGTGTTTAATTTATTAGTTTTTTGCGATATCTGAACCTGACTAGAGAGACTTCATAGTGTTCTCTATACTATATTTGATAGTTTTTCATATTCGTATATTTGTATTATTAGGACATGAAATTTTATATTTCAAATTGTTTCTTTTGATATTTGGAGACCTTACATCTCCATCTTTATACTTGACAGTGGAGACTGTCTACACCTCCATTTAACCTAGACAAATAAACAAATAGAGTACTAATAATACTTTCATTTACTTATTCTCACTTTATTATATTATTATTATCCGGTGTTTGATCACGATACTGTGCGAAAATTCGCACGCGTCAGCTAGTATTATTATAAATAATATGGCATTTGTAATTGTTGACCCACTTGACATCCTTCTTATTCTGACGGTTAATGCATTCACGATACTACGCGACGTCCGTCTGTATTAAATGGGAAAAATTAACGTTTTCAAAGTGGCCCAGCAATTAAGTTCCCCCGAGGTGCTTACAATATCAGGAGTACCAGGATCAGTGAAGCAAAATTGAAGGGTTGGGGCACAGTATAATCAAATATACAGTAGTCCATCTTCATACAAACGGCCGAACGACGCGCTTCGAAATCTCAATAGACTTCAATACACAACAGTCGCGAGCGCGCCTCGGTTGGGTACGGACGTGGACACTGTGACGCGCTCCCGCGCTTTTATTTACGTAAATTATGGCAAGAAGTTATCGGTTATATTGTTCAGTGTATGAATGTTTAAATTCATCTATATTGGAACCAGAAATAACATTTTTTAAATTACCAACTCAGACAGCAAGGTAAGGCAAATGTCATTATTTTTAGTTTTTACATATTTCTGTGTTATGTATGGTAGGTATTGAAAATGAAAATGAAAATGAAAATATTTATTTTGCAAGTAGGCCATCTGGGCTCTTTTACATGTCTGAATCTACCAGCGCTTCGAAAGGTGACATCTGCTGAGAAGAAACGCCGCAAGAAACTCAGCAGTAGGTCTTTTTTCAACTTTGGCAATACAGTTTTATCTAGAAACTAACACAAAATGTGCAATATAAAAACCTAATGGGTACAAATTAATACTAATAAATAACTAATAAGGGAGATGTATAGTCTCCGCGTCTGGACAAGTTAAGTAACTTAGAGATGTATAAAGTCTCTAAGGGTCATAATAATAAAAATAAAAATTGAAACAAAGAAACATCTAAATCGATTAATCTAGGTTAAATGGAGGTGTAGACAGTCTCCACTGTCAAGTATAAAGATGGAGATGTAAGGTCTCCAAATATCAAAAGAAACAATTTGAAATATAAAATTTCATGTCCTAATAATACAAATATACGAATATGAAAAACTATCAAATATAGTATAGAGAACACTATGAAGTCTCTCTAGTCAGGTTCAGATATCGCAAAAAACTAATAAATTAAACACTAACCAATTTAAATGGTCCTTGCAAGCATGAACCGTCCGGACCCCACAGACAGCACCCGTTCACGAGTATGACGCGTATCTCAGCCATTGTCTCCCTCAACCATGTTTTAGGGAAGGTGGCGACCCGATCAACGACGCTGCCGCCGCGTATTAGGTGGTATTAGCATTATTAAGGCGTAGCGAGCAACTTATATGACAGGTAGAGTGTGATCGTTTTAATACATGTCCGCGCCGGTGCGGCGTCGGCTCTCCCTTTGCGCGCGCTCAAGGTCAAGGCGGCTCGTTTGTCAGGCGCTTTGAGCCTTTGACATAAGCCGATGGCACGGCTTCTATATAAACGAACAAATGCCTGTTCGTAGTAGGTAAGAATATACCTATACTATACTAGCTTCTGCCCGTGGCTTTGGCCGCGTGACAACTAGAATAATGTTTTTGGACTTCGCGTCGATCTGGATTTCAACACTTTTTTTAATCTAACGATTTTTCGACAAGTACTTTGGCTCCTTTTTAACATTTGTGTTTTTGGTGAGATTTTAATTAACATAAATGACACTACTTACTTTAAAAAAAATATATTAAAATTAAATGATATAATAAGGAATGTATTAATTTTTCAAATGTTTTGATAGTTTAATCGTAGCGTTTTTAAATTTTTGACTCGTTCTGTCTTTGCTCGATCCGGGTAAAAATAATATAGGTTACCTAGTAGAACCTTTTAATTTTATGATATAACTGCAAAGTCGTATACAAAGTAGGTGAATATTACGACTATTTTAAGGTAATTAAAAAAAAGTCCCTCCATACTAACTTACAATCATTTTTAAAATCAAGTAAAAATCATCTTAAATTCAAAATTACAAGATTTGCAGTTAAATTACATAAAACGATACTACAACAATTTAATGTAGCATTATAAAAAACGTAACCTAAGAATGACAGACAGTGGGCAGCCTTACTGCGTGTTTGCGTACCGCGCCGCGCCGCCGTAGGTAATTATTTCGCAGATCCACACTGCCGAGACAACATACTGTTACTTGATTATACTGTGGTTGAGGTCCAGACCAGGGTGATCAGAAAAACGTATTTAATCTCATCAAAAGAGTTCACCATTTTCGAAAATTACGACAATTTTGGGTCAACTAGTCAATTTAGAAAAAAAAATGCTGACCAATTATTGCTCCGACAGTGAGCAAAGAGCCGATCCACGAAGCGCCAGCATCAGTGATGACGTTGGGCAGAGGAGTCTGTTCAGGATCCTGGAGTTTTGGGATAATTGGGGCTGTCCAGCCCATACCAAACCCTACCAGCATCTGGCCTATGTATACTGAAAAGAAATTGTATTATTACATGATGATTTGCTTCACGATCAGCAGTTTGGTTTTACAAAGGGTCGTCCGATAACAGATGCTGCCTCAGTACTTATTAGGCATATCTATGAAGCAAGGGAACATTCGCAAGATGCGATTGGTATTTTCTGCGGCCTCTCAAAAGCATTCGATTGTGTTGAGCATGAGACACTCTTATATAAGCTTAAGCACTATGGATTATCAGTTAAAGCACTAAACCTTGTAAAATCTTATCTTAGCCAGAGGATTCAGAAAGTAGTAGTTAAAGTTAACAAAGTTCAGTCTGTTCTGGTTTACCTGTGAAGCTCGGAGTGCCCCAAGGATCTATTTTGGGCCCTTTCCTTTTCCTTGTTTATATAAACGATCTACCTAGCCTTATAAATAACAAGTGTGACATAGTTTTATTTGCTGATGATACTTCGCTGATTTTTAAAGTAAATCGACAGCAGGAAGACTAAAATCATATCACCGACACCCTGAAAGAAGTGCTTAAATGGTTTACAGCTAACAATTTGCTTCTTAATGCGAAGAAAACTAAATTTGTAAAATTTTCTTTACCTAATGTTACACAGGTAGACGCGGTCCTTACATTAAATGGAGAAAACCTATGTCTTGTAGAACAGACAGTTTTTCTTGGGCTAACTCTTGACCGCAATTTACAATGGGGTCCACACATATCCGTTCTTGCAGACAAACTGAGCTCTGCTGCATATGGTGTAAGAAGAATCCGTCAATTTACCAATGTGGAAACAACGTGACTTGTTTATTTTAGTTATTTTCATAGTATCTTATGACATCCTGGTCTGGGGTAAGGTGACTGACATCGAAACGGTCTTTATTCTACAGAAGAGAGCAGTCCGGTCCATTTACAACCTGGGCTCCCGTGATTCGTTAAAAGACCGTTTCAAACAAATTGACATCCTTACAGTAGCTTCACAGTATATTTATGAGGTGATCTTGTATACGCACAAGAATATTAAAGGTTTTAAAAAGTGTCTGATGTCTATAATTTTAATACACGTAGTAAGCATAAGCTCCTTGTTCCTAAGTTTCGCCTTAACAAAGTAAGTAAATCTTTTTTGGGGAACTGCATAAGATTCTACAACAAAGTTACCCTAGAAGTTCCATCCGGTCTACGCTTCACCAAAACATCCAGAAAGGGGAGCGCACCATTACACTCCGTCTCAATGGTAAACTTTAGTTTTCGATGCAGTTTGTTGAGATGACCAGGCAGTGTTTCAACATCCTGCTTCATCACAACCGCGACGTCGTCCACATACCGCCACCAGCGTCTTGGGTTAAAAGGAGCATTCCCTAATGCCTTCTGTTCGAAATCCTCAATAAACAAATTGGCCACCACTGGTGCTATCGGAGATCCCATCGCTATCCCATCGATATGAAGATAATAATCCCCCTGCCAGACGAAATAACCGCTCGACATACCAAACTCAATTAACTTCATATACTCAGTTGCTAAATTATTATAATAATTTAGCAACAATTGAAAACAATTGAAATCATACTTTCAATTGTTTCAGCCACTGATACATTGGCAAATAGAGAAGTTACGTCAAAGCTTACCATCAATTCGTCATCACGAAGTTTTGCATCCTCCACTAGCTGGACGAAGTTTGTAGAATCCCGTACATAGTTAGGCGTGCGGCCCGTCAGCGGTTGTAGGATGCTTGCCATGTAACGGGAAGCCTTGTACGTCGGGGAATCTATTTCGCTCACGATGGGTCGCAAGGGCCAATCCTGTTTGTGTATCTTTGGTAGCCCATGTATCATAGTATTTTAGTAATCCGTGACATTTCTGAATGATAGTTAGTAAAGATATTCTAAAATCTTCTAGGTTTTTATTCATGGAATAAATTAGCGTATAAACTTTCGCTTAAAATATCGCACTAGGCGCCAAATGCGATGCGTTAAGGATAGATTCAGTACTTAACTAAAGTTGTTTATGAATACAAATCTGAAAAGTTATAGAATAATATTTCAAATTATCACTCAAAAATGTTGCCAAATATTAATATAATTACTATCGTTATTTGCTAGATTTTTCCAGCGTTGCTTATGCGAATATACCCTCTTAACATGCCTAAATAGTTAACATATACAAGCAGTATATATCCTATTATATATGGTCTGTGGTAAACAAACATAACAGAGAGTAAACTGATATGACCATCCTTAGCCAACCCTTTAATAATCACTATGACGATTTGATGACGATGGCAATGATCAAAATATCCGCAGCTCCAAAACTCCAACCTGCGGTAAGACCCCATGTATAAATTGCGTTGGACACTATTATTTGTTTGGGTGTTTATTTAGCCAAAACTAAGGATTTTCACATGCGCAGAAGATATGGCACAGTTTTCATTTTACATTCTATAAAGAATTGCACACGTCTCTCTACTTTAGGGGACGGAGTAGAGCGCAACCACTTTCTTATACTCTTTACATAAACAAAGCTGTAGGTAAGCAAAGAAATCAAACGTAAACACAAACTCACTTATACCCGCAATCACTAATTGCCTTCTTAAATACAGCTCCATAGTTACTTCTGTTCTTCTTTTTGTATTAATTTGTAATCCAGGAACGCTCTGAAATATATTAAAAACTTAACTTTCTTAACAAGATTTTCTATAATAGTGACAAGCATTGAACAAACTTGCAGCGTCATGGTAGACCTAAGGCATTCAACGTTCTTTATAGAACGATATGGCTCAAGCTAGACCAATAAACTTTGGAAACTCAGCAGAAAATAACTCCAATATGTCATTGGGTTCATGGGTCACTTCAGGGTTTATAAAATCTTAGCCAAGAGGGGACTTAATGAAGCAACAATGTGACGCCGTTCCTAGATCAAGAATGAAAATCCTTGGCAATGGATATCTATAGGGAGGCACTACCTTTATACTCCACTAGCTGTGGCCGCGACTTCGTCCGCGTGGAATAGTGTTTTTGGGAAGCATTTAGGTGCTTGGCAAGTTTATTACTCGCGTTAACTTCAGTTTCACATTTTGTAATGACTCCGTTAATGTTCCATCAGAATTGCTCTAATATTTTGTCTCTTGTCGCAAGCTTATAAAACACCTTACTTATTTCCATACCAATTTTCATCCCCTATTCCCTATTGTTATTTTACACCCTTGAGCGAGGGTAAAACTTTTACAAACTTTGAATGTCATATTTATTTATATCGAATCAAGAGCCTAAAAAATAAGTTTCAAGCTTCTAGCTCTTAAAATGACGATAATTCCATACAACTTTTCATCCCCCCCTTTCAAACCCTTACAAATCTTTTTTCAGGTAGCCTATGTCCTTTCTCAGGCTCTAGTCTATTTGTGTACCAAATTTCATTTAAATCGGTTCAGTAGTTTTGGCGTGAAAGCGCGACAGACAGACAGACAGAGTTACTTTCGCATTTATAATATTAGTATGGATAGTATGGATAATTTGATTCATTGAAGTGGTGGGGGATGGAATGGAATAAGTGCTTAAGAGATGCATAATTACACAAAAAACCATACTTACGGTTGAAGTATAACCGTAAGGACCTTACTCTCTAGATAAGACCTACCTGTGAATTGCGGTAACCGACCGATGCTCTTACGGTGAGGTAAAACATAACCTGACCATTTAGCTATCTAAATGGTTACGCAGGTCAGATGACAGTCTCTCCACTGTAATAAACCGATCTGCCAAATCTAAGATCATAGTCAAAGCGTATCCTTGATTAAAATAGAGGAGACAGTTGTTAAACCTAATAATGTGCCGTTCCCGGGAATATTGTCCGGGGTGGGAACATTGCTGTCAACGCTACCGGATATATTTATACAGTTATATTTTTAAAGATTCTCTTAAGGATCAAAGATCTACTGAATATAAAATAAAAAAACCAATAAATTTGTAATACCTTTTTTAATATTCTCAATTTTCCGGCAATATTCCCAGCAATGTTGCTATTGGTGTTGCTCGGGCAATATTGCAGGGAATATTGCCAGATACATAATTACACAATTACATAATTTTCTAACGTTTACGTGAACAGATCATCTGGATCATCGTCTCAATCGATCGATTGAATTGGAAGATACCTGCATAAGTTCTTCGTCATCATAAATTGATACTACATTAACATCGTAATCACTAACATTAGAATCATAATTCTTAACTACATTTCTCGTCATTACGTCACCATCATCACTGACATCAGAACAATTATTGTTATATACATTTTGAGTCATTGCGTTATGAACATCATTGACATCAGATTCATTATTCTCATCTACATTTCTAATCGTTAGGTTATCATCATCACTGATATAAGAATCAGTATTCTTATCTATATTTCTCATAATTACGTTATCAACATCACTGAGATTAGTTTCATTATACTCATCTACATTTCTCATCGTTACATTATCTCTATCACTGACATTCATTATCATTCTATCATTCTATTTTATAATAACAATCATATCAAATTTCAAGTGAAGGTATCACGCTGTCTGTATTTGTACATTATTTATTAGCTCGGAAAATAGCTATTAACAACAAATCCACAAAACGTTAAACTTACGAAATTAAATTAAAGAACCAACGTTAAGAAAAAAAAGAAACATTTTTTTACTGTCATTTTGGGCTTGTGTCGGGAAACTAGATTTTGAAAAATTAAATAAAATGTAGGCCCCAGCAATATGGCCAGTTTTCCAATGTTGCTGGCAATATTGCCAGTGGCCGTATCCGTATTCCTCTTAAAAAGAGACCACTTGGGGTGTTCAAGTTTGTTGTAGTCGATGGGTTTATCAATTAAAAACCTGAGATCTTACCATGAGTATTCGCAAACCGTTCTCGCTATCGAAATCTATCGGAAATGTTGCTTGTTGCCGATGCAAGTAAAAGGGACCGAGCGATAGTTGACGCTTGCAAGAGCGGTTTGCGCAACTCATGGCAATGGTACTGGTGTAACAAACAATAAGGTAAGTAGGAGCATAAGTTTAAGTTTAAGAAATAACGAACTACTCCTAAGAAATGCTTTTAGGGAATAAATAAATTCATAAGTTTAGCAACTTGAAACTTATATTACTCCTCAAAGTAAAAAAAATGAAAAACCCCTAGCCCACTCTACATTAGCCCATTTTACAATAAACAGATTTGAGAAGTTCCTTCAATCGAAGCCATGGCGTCAAAAATACTAGATTGGGATACCACTTTACTCACTTTAAAAAAAAAACTCTTCTTAACCTTATCTCAGTATATTAAATTTTGTATGGGAATGACTGATTCCGTGCTGTCATATTAATATGTGAAATTATGGTTTGAGTGTCTATTTGTATATTTATTACCACTCAGCTCCGTAACGGCTGAACGGCTTTCATGTGACTTGGATTTCTAGAAGTATGAGTCACGGGTTCCATTCCCACCAGTCATAAAATACTGGTATCCTACTTGGTCTCTGGTAATTTGGTCACGGAATGTTCAATAAATAGTTTTATACTAAAAAACAAATCTCAAAGATTGGTATGCATTGACAATTTCATTATATAACACCTTAGGTAAGTAGGTAAAGTTTTATATTTTACTTTATGAGATACCGGTATTATATATAAACAGTAGGTTCTCATTATTATTCTTCTGGAAATGATTTTTGCTAAGAATACTAGCATATTTTTTCTTGAACTACTTTAATCTAATCCGCCAGCATCTTTTCAATCTCCACCAGACTCTTTCCCTTCGTCTCAGGAACGAACTTGAGAGTGAACATCCACCCAAAAACATTGATGATTGTGAAAATGATGAAAATAATATGCCCCCCGAGGGTGATGGTGTAACCAAAACTGAGAATAGAAGCGACGCCGGCGAGCCAGCCACTGCACATCGCGATGGAAGAGCCGTAACTGCGGATGTGGGGGCTGAACATCTCGCCCACTAACACGTTAGGGATTATCCCTAGACCTAAAGACGAGAAAAAATATGTCAATAACAATTAATTACTATGATAGCAGGGGTATAAAGAAAAATAGTCAAGAGTAGTAAATATTTTTACTTTTAAAACTTAAAGCATGATAAAAGACTCCAATTAGAGAATTTTCTATTCTTTCGGGAACATTATTATGAGAGTTTAAGATGCACTTTTAACATATTTGAACTTCCTTTATTTATTGGAATAACTCCACAGCTTTAGGTAATCCTTTAATAATGGAAAAATATTAGTAATTAAAATATATATATTATTGTTAGACCTCAAAAGATACTTTAACGTAACATGATTAATTAGCCGGAATTTGTAGTAACTAAGACGACCCTACTGTTAGCTTTGTAAACTTGTATACTGACCAGCACTATAGAAGAATGAAAAGGCCATCAGCAGGATGAGGGGCATCCATCTTATTGACTCCAATAGTTGGTATTTTATTATCTCAAGATAAAAATGCCCTGCAAGCAGACCCTGTGAAAAGACAGTCATTAATATTATCCACCCATATAAAAGTAACATTACTATTTACGTCATTAATTAATATAATGCGAAATAATTTCGATCAAACAATTTCCGACACTCCACGTTACCATACATCTTTTTATACCACGTGAGTTAAAAGTTACCAAAATAAATTCTCAATTTTCAAAAATTGTGGTTCCTGCCAAGAAATAAAGGAAACCCACTAAGCAACTTTTTTTTAATTACAAATTAAAGGACAACTAATAAGAACCATTTTACAATAAACAGATTTGAGAAGTTCCTTCAATCGAAGCCATGGCGTCAATAATAGGGATACCACTTTTCTCACTTTAAAAAAAAGTTTAATATCTCGGAAACTGTCAGACTTTTACAAAACCTTAAATCTCACATTTGTAGTCATCAAATAGGCTATCCAGAATTGAAAGATTATCCACTAATTACGGGACATCCTGTAGACTCGACGACGATACACTCGTTTCTACAAGATTCTTCTGTTGTATACCGCAAGAATACTGACAGGAAACAGACAAGTGAGGAGATCTGGTCGATATCAGTAAGCTCTCTGTAAAGCAGAAAATACTGCATACCGCACCGCACCGATCCCGCATCGCCAAGTGAGGAATTGGCCTTAATAGGTAGATACCTATATAGGAGGAAAATTTTGACATAGATAATTAACGGAGTACCTACGGTTAGTGACATCTATTGCAATTGATCTGCATGTGCAAATAGCCAACACACATATTAGTTAAATAAACTGTCAATAGATGGTGTTTACAATATATGTGTTTTTTAATTATTTTTAACGAAAATATAAATTTTAATCTGTATGTCTATTTTTTTCCGAAAGCAGAGAACATGAGCTTAGTTGCGACAAAGAATTAACGGAGATATTGCATTGTGACAAAAAAATATCTTTTAAAAATAATATTATACGATAGTAGGTAAGCAGTTCTAGAAGAATATAACGATTTCGATCTGGGCATTAAATTTTTTAAATAATGAGTACTTACCATGGACAGAGCACAAAAAAACGTAGAGGTCAGAAGCAAAGTCCGTCTTCCAAACCGTTCAACCAGAAAAGGTGTAACACTCATTCCAAAAATCTGAGTTACCCCAAGAATTATCGTGGCTATATCGGGGTCAACTGAAGATGCAGCCCTGTGAAAAATGCTCGTAGCAAATTCCATTACAAACATAACTCCACCCCCTATCTGAATTATACACAAAGTAGTTGTAATAGCCAGTGCCCTTCTATTTCTTTTTAAAGTAAAAATATCCGTCCAGTCCCATTTGTCTTGCGTTTTAACATGAGGTAAAAGTGTGTTCTGGGCGTTTTTTCCGTTTGTATTTTCGATTAGAACTCTCAGTTCTTTGCTTACATCTGTGCTTCTTCCAAGCTTTTGCAGGGCCGCTCTAGCTTTCTCATCTTTACCTAAGTAAAAAAATTCTTGGTTTAGGTGAGGTTTGATATTATGATATGAATTTTCCTTTATGTCAAAATTTTGAAATTATGTTTTCTGATCTTAATTTAATGAAGGAAGTAGATAAAACTAAGTACTTAAAAATGTTGTACAAGGTGACGCCGATGTTAAGATCACCTATGACAATTTCAACAGTCAAATCGGCAATGCACTGGACTTAAGTTTGAGATGTCGTCATTTTCTCACCTTTAATGTGGTAGAATACAGGAGATTCTATGATATAAAATCCTCCTAAAACATTTAATGTTGACATGAAGACTGCTATATATCCCACCACAGGGTACGATACAAACGGAGCCACAGCATACACTAGAAGACCACCACAAACATGCACAATTCCAGTTGAGGTGAGAATAATGCCTCTGATGTTGGGTGATCTGAACAGGAAAATATAGGCAGTGTAAAAAAAAATGCAAATGTTAGCAAAAGTAGTCCAACTAAGCATTTTATCTACACCCATATCATGAAACCTCCATAGTGTAATCAAAAACCGTAGGAAATGACCACCATTGTAACAACCAATTAGGTAAAACCAGTGCTGCTATGTTATTACAGTATCGATTTTAGTATCGAAATGAGATTAAATTTGGAACAGCTGTCAAAACTCAAGTGGGTCTCTATTCTAGTATCCATAGATATTAAACAGTTATTGATACGAAACATCAATTCAGTATGTTTTTTTAATATAAACCGAACGACATTTGATCTCGAGTGACGTGAGAATAGAGACGTCATTCGTTTGTCTATGATTAAAAAAAAATGGTCTTGACGGAGGATCGAATTGCCGCCATTATGTTGGTTTTTTGCTGAACGAAAGTAGAATTGTTGTTGAATTGAATAGAAAAAGTTGTTTGTAATTTACAATTTAGTTGAAAATATGAATAGAGTCTTCTCGGAGTGACTGTGTGATGTGAAAATGCACCGGATATCGGAAATATGCAGCCACGATTGCAACAAATAACTTGTTGCCCGAAAATATTGTTTCTGAACACATCATGGAGTAAGTATTTATAATATGTGTGTAGATAAAGTTATGTATGAAACTCTGCATAATTTGGCCTTAAAATACACGTGCGATCTTATTATGAAACTCGCTAAAGCTCGTTTCATGAAAACCGCACTAGTTTTAAGGCCTATCATTATGCAACCGTTGCATAAACTACTATTTGTTGTGCAATGTCAGACTCGCACCGTACGGTTCTAATTCATCCGGTTTCCCTTAGGAAATATTTGACGCTTCACCACTGGTATGTGGCATTCTTTATTAATGTTAAGTTTGTCAAGTTTGTAAGTATTATTAGGAGAAAGCAAAAGTAATTAATTATTCATTGGATTGAATGATAACATATAGATGCATGCATCCGTAAACTAAATCGTATTTTATATACTTATCATTAATTTGTAATTATAGTATATTATTAATTGAAGAACGCACAGCAATTCACAGAATAAATAAAATTATGAGTAATCGCTATGACGACGACACGCTGCCCGACGGCCGAGCGTATCTAAAGTTCGAAGTGAAACCCCCCTGACAATACATGAAACTGTGTATAAATACTACTAGTTTTCACCTAAGTAAAATAATCAATGTTCCTATTTGTTCATAATTTAGTATTGTAATCAAAATCAAGTTGACTATTCAGAATCACTGCCTGTGAAGAGTACTTTCAAACTCTACACCAAAATTCTTAACGGCTACAGCTGAAAATGTACAATAATGCAAAATACCTACTGCACGCATAATGTGCAAACAATCAAAATGTACGGTACGCGAAATGTAATAACTACACCTCGTCCAAAGGAAAAAGCGCGCTGGCGGTGGGGGCTGCGCAGTAGTCGATTTACCGACTAAATTGGTGGCATGAGGTGAGGCGCGACGGAAGGGGTTACGCGCGGTATGTCTGTGCCGTCGCGCTATTGGTCGCGCTTCGCGTCGTCAGTCGTCTGTTATCTTCTGCACAGAGATTACGTTTGGAACGTTCGCTCGCAAAGTACAGTCACGCACGTTTCTTTGCACGATGACTTGCATAAAAAGGAAAAAAATATATATAATGTTTATCGTTTTATGACGAAAGAAGCGGATAGTGGTGTAGTAAATCATCACTATCATCACTATCACTATCACTATCATCACTACATAGTATAAAACAAAGTAGCTTTCGCTGTCTGTCCCTATGTATGCTTAAATCTTTAAAACTACGCAACGGATTTTGAAGCGGTTTTTTTTTAATAGATAGGCTGATTCAAGAGGAAGGTTTATGTGTATCATATATGCATAATATTGTAGAGAAATACTGATAAATTTAGAGGTTTCTAATGTAATGTCGTAAATACACATTACCCCACTTAAATTGCCCCACGAGATAAATCAAAATAATGTACTACAGTATTGTACACCTCAAAAAGGTCAACAAAAAAATCCGCGATGGTATATTAATTAATTAATTAAAATTCATTTATTTCAAGCAACCAATAGCTCATTTAAAATACATACATACAGTTACACTTAGATTAAAATTACAAATATAAAAGTATGTATATGTCTATCTCTTAAGGATAACCCACAATAACCATTTTTATCCTTTACATTTTACGGGAAAAAATGGCTTATTTACGAAGTGATTTTAAGCAATACAGCATTCATTCTTATCCAATTAAGTACTAAAATACATTGTCCATTTGATATAGATCAATATGGCTCTTTACAGCATGTAATTTAAATGAATATTTCCGAAGACATTACAGATTTAAAATGCAGGGACGTAGCGGCGCGTGCCTATAAATAGCGCGTCGAAGGCTTATCTTGTACACTTTTCTCGGTGTACATTTTAGTCCATGTAGATTTTGCATATGTTCATTCTGATTGTTTGCACATTATGCGTGTGGTCAGCATTTTGCGTACTTACTGTAAATTTTCATCTGAAGCCATCAAAACTTGTACTGACATTTAAAAGATGTCAAGTGTTGCCATATTATAAGAATTTTCGCTTCAAGGTCAATATTACGATATGATGACCAATGCTCTAGTAATGTTTTGTTTTGACTTAAATGTAATCAATTGCGGAAGGACATGCTTTGATTTTAGATTGTTGCTCCATTAAGGTGGTATGAACAAGTACAAACTTACGCTATTTCCCCAATATACACCAGATCATTGATAGATGCGGTTCCTATTCCGATTCCTAATACAATCCGGCCTGCATAGATGGTATGTATACTCTTAGCAGCGAGTAACAATATATTACCAATCAGGAATGCTACGCCAGACAGGGTGAAAGTGGGCTTTCTCCCAACGCGGCTGGCAGTTTGAGATGCGAGCATTGCACCTAAAAAAATATCAAAAAGTTTTAAATCTGGAAAGTTTCCCTCAAGTAAATTATGTACATTGATACCCTAAAAATTCTCTGCTTTGTGACTAGTTTTGTTCCAGCTGTATTTTTAATATCGGCGTAATTTGAACTATCAAATTTGGGCTGGTTATATATACTTCATAATTAAACAGCAAATATCAATTTCATGGCGTTTTGTTAAAAGTATTAATTACTTAGTATATTAAGAGGAGTGTGAACCTACGACTTTACTTACAAAAGGCGATAACGATTTCCATACCATAAACGTTAACCAATGTTGACCAATTTTTGACAGGTTCTCAGTCAGAACAAGATCTAGTTTTGAACGTTTTGTTTATTTCACTATAATTAATAAATTCAGTTTTATTGTTGTTTCAGTATTCTCATACAAAACTGATTTCAGCGATTATTTGACTTTGTTGATCTTTAATCAATATTCAAAAAACGTACAGACCTACATTTTGTTCTGACTGACAACCTGTCAAAAATTGGTCAAAATCAGTTAACATTAAAGGGGTTGAAATCGTTATCGCCACTTGTATGAAAAGGGTGATTTTTGCCAGTGATTCACAATCCTCTTAAATAACCAAATTTATATTAGGTATATAACATTATTCAAATCAATCTTAACTCTGCCAAACGTTTATTATATCCAGTGAACGATTATACGCATTGAATTTATATCATTCGTTGTTATATATTTTGTTGTTATACCGATCATTAGACACCCGGCAAAAGTCATTTAGCGGATTCTGTCCTACTAAGTGTTTTAGAATTGTGGGTCTATTTCCAAAAGTTCTATTTTGAGTGTCATTGGTAGAAGTAACTAGTGGAACTTTATTTTTATGGAGATTAGAACTCACAATGGAACTGGAGGTAATAGTACATTGTGCATCTAGGGCCGTAAGAAGGGGATAACTAACGAGAGTCTGTTAGAAGCCCGACGCCGATAGGCGAGGGCTTTTATGACTCGAGTTTGTTATCCCCTTACTGCCCGTGATATACACAATGTTTTTCATCACATTTGCGAGGAAATAGAATAAAAATTAGACAAGAAAAAGTATAAATATTAATTTTATTCCCATTTTACACCGTGAATTACCATCAGGTGGGTGTTCATAAACTGAGCGTACGTTGCGATCAGCGCGGGGCAGCTCCACCGGCTTGCGGTCGCGCGGCCCGCCGGCTGCGGCTCCCGAGCAGCTCCGCCAACCTGGCGCACTTAACTGCCCGAGGGAGTTCCATACCATACAAAATCCATAACTCCCTAGGGAGTTATGGATTTTGTATGGTTTATAACTCCCGCTGACGGCGGGGCCCATAGAGGAGTTAAATCGGCTATAGTTGCTCTATACGCTTACGTATTATAACATCCTTTCCGAGCAAGTGTGATGAAATAGAATGAATCATCCACAAGAGATAAATAGTGTTCCTTTATTTCAAAAGTCGAACACAACCTTAATTTTTCCCTTGCCAATAATGCTTACTGAGGGTTCGCTAATTATAATTGGTTTTGCGCCTCTTCTGGTAGTTATTTCGGAATTCCGAAATGAAGATTCTAAAGTAGATTATAACAACTGAATTTCTTACCAATGAACGTTCCGAAAAATGTAACCGAGGCAACCCATGATGCTTCTATGTCCGTTATCAGATGATCTAGTGGCGTCAAGTCCCAGTTCTGTAGCTTGGGGATAATGGGCGCAGTCCAGCCGGCCGCAAAACCGATCAATATGTGGCACAAGTTTACTGCAATATTTAGTATTCCCTCTTAAGATCTAAGTGGTAGTTTAGTGAGAAGAGGCACGCTATGAACGCGGCGTCGGGGTAGCACGCTACAGCTCGCACGGCTACACAAATTGACATTTATGCGATGGTTCTCAATGTTCTTTGCAGTTGAATGTTTGACCGCACTAGACGAAACTGCACTGCAGTCGAGCGGTGCGAAACGACGGCTCTATGTACCGCTGCCGCGAGGACTCACACCACCATTTTGTTTGTATTGTTAGGGTTCCGTAGCCAAATGGCAAAAACGGAACCCTTATAGATTCGTCATGTCTGTCTGTCTGTCTGTCTGTCCGTCCGTCCGTATGTCACAGCCACTTTTTTCCGAACCATAAGAATTATGCTGTTAAAACTTGGTAAGTAGATGTATTCTGTGAACGGCATTAAGATTATCACACAAAAATAGAAAAAAAAACAATACATTTTGGCGGTTCCCGATACTTAGAACTGAAACTCAAAAATTTTTTTTTCGTCAAACCCGTACGTGTGGTGTATCTATGGATAGGTCTTCAAAAATGATATTGAGGTTTCCAATATGATTTTTCTCTAAACTGAATAGTTTGCGCGAGAGACACTTCCAAAGTGGTAAAATGTTGGTCCCCCCCCTGTAACTTCTAAAATAGGAGAATAATAAAACTAAAAAAAATATATGATGTACATTACCATGTAAACTTCCACCGAAACTTGGTTTAAAGGAGATCTAGTAAGTAGTTTTTTTTTAATACGTCATAAATCACGGAACCCTTCATGGGCGAGTCCGACTCGCACTTGGCCGCTTTTTATTTAATTTATATTTATTTTACTCTGTGTGTCTTCTGTGTTAGTGAACCGCACTTAAACTGCAGCGGCGCGACAGTACGCAGCAAGGTTTTGTCTGTCAATTTTTCGGCAACTTCTGAGCAATATGGAAAAAATCAATGTATGTGATTAAATAGTTTCGTTGCTATGTGCGGAAGAAAAATGTTTGTGCTAGCAAGAAAGCAAAATATACGGATGAATGATATTTCAAATGCACTATAATGGAACTATTTGAGTAAGAACCGCACAGAAAGTGGACAGAAGTAGTGCGTTCTATTCTCAGGCATCGTCCTAATGAACGCTACCGATCCTCCTTGGCGGTGGCTCTTCGGAGCGTCGTGGTTGCATGCTTCGGCGATCCCATGGCGTCCCCACTCAAAAGCCATGAGGGAAACGCCGGGGTGGTTTTAGACGGTATGCCCCAGGGGTGAGTCCATTATACCGCCCCATATAAGCCCTGACCCGGGGCTGAGGTGACGATGCACAAAGCATTTCCACTTCGTGGAAAAAAAAGGCATCGTCCTAATAGAACGCGATTGCGCGATCATCGCTAGTTTGCGCAAGTTTTCTTCGCAAGAACGTGCGATCAAACATACTGATGTCGAACAGATGTCCTAATTGATCGCGCGAATGTCAATAAGGACATCGCGTTCATTAGGATGATGCCTCATACAGACCATATTTGGTGGACGCATCGTGTAATGCAGTTGCGTCTAGTGCGGTCAAACCTTTAGTAATGCTACATGTTGCTACCCCTCCACATCGCCCACTTCCCGCCCACGCCTAACTTCACACAGGTATAAGTAAGTATATGGAGCGCTGCGCTCAAAGTTAACGGTCTAAGGCTTGTTTCCGATAACAACTCGCTATACAATGCGAAATCATCTCCGCAGTATGAAAATATGAATATGCCATTTAATGGCAATGAAAATTAATAAACTAACCATGTAATCAAAATAATTCAATATTCTACAACAGAATCTGAAACTTTTAAAAAGTTTTTAAAAAGGTTTCACATTGTATTTTATACCTTTTAGGCTTAAGATAATGGTGAAGATACGGTGATCACTTACCACAAACTGCTATCAGAAATTGTTTATTCAAACTGGTGTACCTTGGTTCTGTTATTTTAAAAGCTGAAATGTAATGAAATGTATTTCAATATACTTTTTAGGGTTCCGTACCTCAAAAGGAAAAAACGAAACCCTTATAGGATCACTCGTGTGTCTGTCTGTCTGTCTGTCTGTCCGTCTGTCACAGCCAATTTGCTCCGAAACTACTGGACCGATTGAGTTGAAATTTGGTATACATATGTAAGTCGGTGACCGCAACACGGATGTGTGACGTAAATATATGAATTTTAAACATAGGGGCCACTTTTTGGGGGTAAATTAGAAAAAAAAAAAAGTTACGCCACCTATATTGTGTGACATATCGAATGAAAGGGCTTATTATGAGGATCTTAAATATATTTTCTTTCGAATTTTAAGTAAAACAGTTTAGAAGTTATTCAGGAAAATAGGCGAAAAATGACCGTTCCCCCCCCTTATTTCCGAAACTACTGGGGCTAAAATTTTGAAAAAAAATACAGAAAATAGATCTTTACCTATAAATTGCAGAAAAACCTATAAGAAGTTTATGGTATTTAAAGTAACGTAGTAAATTTCAGATAATCATGTACGGAACGGATACCCTCTCTACGCGAGTTTAACTCGCACTTGTCCAGTTTTTTTAATGTTATGTTATTTGCTACTATTAATAGCTAAATAATAATCAAGGGCATGTAGTATGAAAATAAAGGGAAGTATATACGACATCAATGAAGTCATCGGTATACAGTTGTATAAAAGTCAGTCTATAATTGTCCTTTTTTATTTAGGGACTCTTATCTGCCAAATATCAAAAAAAGAAAACGGATTCCTTGTATAATCACTTTGTTGTTCGTCCGTCTGTCATGACTCTTTTTCTCACGAATTTGGCATAGGTATAAAACGACAGCAAAGCAATGCTATAAACTAAACTATACTTAAAGGTGACAGGATGATATGGTTGATCAGTATTTATTCCTTCAACCCTTCATTTATTTTGTGTTCAAATCCTATTTTACTCAATTTATTGAATTTTTGACTTTAAATTTATTAACACTACGAGATTTTATGTCCGAAATTAATTATTTGAATTTGAATTTGAAAGTTATCGACACAAACGAAGTCTCAGGTAAATTCGTAAGCGACTAATGAAACATCATTAGTAGGCTTAGATATTAAATTTAGCATTTTGGCTTTTGCTTAAAATTTACTTACTTGCAGTAGATTTCCTTGCTTCTTCATTTGTTAAACATAGAAGTTGGTCCATTGTTGCAACGGAAAAATACACTATACACTTTCACCAGTTTTTAATCAGGGTATTTTAAAAGACGTACTGATGTTGAATGAAATAGTTTTCAAAGGAACACGTGCCCTTAAACACTGCACGTTTCTTATAAGTACAACTTATGAGAGAATGCATTCAGTTGAAAAAACAATAGTTAGTGTTACAGGTGAGTTTTATACGTTTTATTTCAGGTGTACGTAAAATAAATACGTCCGAGTAGGTGCACACAACAGTGCATAAAACAAACTCAAAGAGATCGGTTTCAAGATCGCCATGTTTTCTTTACACTCAAACTGTTTGGACCAGTATACCTCTTTAGACTCTTTAGACCACCTGTAACAGTCTGTAACAGTATCTTTTTAACCAACTTAAAAATATCGAAGGAGGAGGTTCTCAATTCGACGCGCATATTTTCTTTTTAGGGTTCCGTACCTCAAAAGGAAAAAACCAAACCTTATTACCGGGTACTTCTCCAAATTAGTCCCATTGTGATCAAAGTTGAAGTCTGATGAGAGGGTCTACGAGGAATCGAAGGATCTCCTCAAATATTGTAGGCACGCATATAATTTCATATTTTCTGTAATACTTCAAGCAGCTGCATTTCAAAAACATTATTTGGTGAAGTGGAACCGTTGATGAAGACCACAGATGACCACTGGAACTCCTCAATGACGGGTGGCGATTAGATTTCTGTATACCTTTGGGAAGCAACTTATGCTCATAAAAACTGTTAAAATAGAACCGGTGGTGAAGAACTAGGAGAAATCCTCAACGATTGACGTCGTTGCACCTTAGATAGTAATATTTTGTAAAGGATGATGAGCAATTGGCATTATGCTATTGTTACTTGATGTACTTAGTAAATGTGTGTGTCTTGAAATCGGTTTACCCTTGAATCTTCGACAAATTTTTCATATCATCGAACGTATGAACCAAGTATTTTTAAATCGCCGATTATTTATTTGTATAATAATTGTTTCATAATTTGTTTATTCTATAGATCTTCATTTCGTAACTTTTTATTTCATGATTAATTTAAATCTTGTAAATGATGTTTAATAAAAAATCATTCAAATGTCTAATAATACACAACAAATTTGTTTAGTTTGGTGTACTAAACGCAATACGCTAGCGGACGGATGTGGGTAGATATCATACGACTCATCACACTAATCATTGTTTATAAAAAGCAAGACTTCCAGGATGGTCATAAAAAAATAACTAACACCAAAGGCTAATGCGGGAGCTTCGGTACGCTACGCTCCCGCATTAGCCTTTGAACCTAACCGCTCTGACCCATCTTGCTCGCTCGCTTCTCCTGCTTGCTGTTTGCGTTTTTGTTTGTAACACACACATAACATCCTAACTTCGAGTGTTTTCTTTGTAATTTCCTTAAGATGGGCTACCAACCTCAGAGCTATACCTACATTAACCCTACATTAACATTCATATGATAAATTATGTTGTAATGTGTGTGTATTCACTATAAAATAAAAGAGGTTTGTATTAAAACGCCGATGAAATGAACTTCGATATTTAGTTGTTCTGTCATTTGAATAGTTTATGAAATGTATGTTTTAAGAAATAATAATCCATTCAGTTGTTCCAGAAATTAAGAAAATTTGTAATGTATAATCGATGAAACCAGATTACTTCTAAAGAAATTATAGGAACTGAATATTCTATAAATCATTTTCGATGATATGAAATTCGATGAAAAGTTTGTCGACGATTCATGGCGCACCCCTTGAAATCACATAATTATGATAATCACTAAAAAAGTGAAAACGAGTCTTTTGTAAGAATCAAACATCTACAGAATATAAATTAAACGAACAATTGCAATATCTTTATTAAATATTCCCAATTTTGCTGGCAATATTCGCAGCAATATCGCCACTGGTGTTGCTCAGGCAATATGGCAGGGAATATTGCCAGATACATAAATAAAAAAATTACATAATTTTCTAATGTTTATGTGAACAAATCATCTGGATCATCGTCAGGAAGATACCTGCATCAGTCCTTCATCATCATCGACCGATGGTACATTAACGTCATTATGACATTAGAATCGTTATTCTTATTCTTATTCTTACATTTCTCGTCGTTACATTACCATCATTAATGAAATCAGAATAATTATCTTATCTACATTTCGCGTCATTACGTTATCAACATCACTGACGTTACATTCATTATTCTCATCTATATTTCTCGTCGTTACGTTAACATCATCACTGACATTACAATCAGTATTCTAATCCAAATTTTTCGCCGGTACGTTATCAACATCACTGAGATTGAATTCACTATTCTCATTTACTTGCATTTTGGGTCGTGATGTCGTCATCGTCGTTGTCGTTATCATCACTAAAATTGGAATAATCATAATTATCTACATTTCTTGTCGTTACATTATCACTATCACTGGCATTCATTCTATCATTCATAATAGAAATATGATTTTATACGAATCAATATGTCAATTTAAAATGAAGGTAGGTATCATGCTCAGTCTATATTTATGCAGTATTTATTTTTCTCGGAAAATACCTGCTAAAAATCCACAAAACATTAAAATAACGAAATTTCATGAAATAACCACGTTAAGAAAAAAAACGTTTTTTTTTTTAAACTGTTATCTTGTTCTTGTTTAGGGGATACAGATTTTGAAATTGATTTTGTAAAATAAATAAAAAGTAGGCCTCGGTAATATGGCTGGTTTTCCTATGTTGCTGGCAATATTTCCGGTGGCCGTATCCGTATTCCTCTTAAAAAGGGACCACTTGACATTAAAGTTTGTACGGGAAATACTAGGTCCATGTGTTTATCAACTAAAAACTTGGTGTATGTAAAAATGGTTGGATAATGAAAAACAAAACTCAAAGGTTCGTGTGCCTTGACTACTTATTTCATTATACTATAATAGCTTTATGTAAGTAGGTAAAGTTTTATATTTACTGAATGAGATACTGGTATCATAATAAGCAGTAGGTTCTCATTATTGTGCTTCTGATAATGATTTTTTCGAAGAATACTAGTATATTTTTTCTTGAACTACATTACATTAATCCGCCATCATCATTTCAATCTCCACCAGACTCTTTCCCTTCGTCTCAGGAACGAACTTGAGAGTGAATATCCACCCAAAAACATTGATAATTGTGAAAATGATGAAAACAATATGGTTCCCGAGGGTGATGGTGTAACCAAACCTGAGAATAGAAGCGAAGCCGGCGAGCCAGCCGATGCACATGGCGATTGAAGAGCCGTAACTGCGGACGTGGGGGCTGAACATCTCGCCCACTAACACGTTAGGGATTATCCCTAGGCCTAAAGACGAGAAAAATTATGTCAATAACAATGAACTACTATGATAACAAATAAAGATAAAGAAAAGTAGTCAAGGGTAGTAAATATGTTTGCTTTTAAAACTTAAACCATGATATAAGACTCGCCAATCAGAGAAATTTCCATACTTTCGGCGGCATTATTATGAGAGTTAGAGATATACTAACTATTAGCATATTTATATCTCCTTTCTTTGTTGAAATAACTCCACAGTTTTAGGTAATCCTTTTAGAGGACTGTGAACCAAAGGCCATAATTGCCCTATTCATACAAAAGGCGAATACCCCTTAAAATTTAACCGATTTCGACCAATAATTTATAGGTTGTAGGTTTATACGTTTTTTGAATTTTCATTAAAGATCAAGAAAGTCAAATAATTCCGAAATTCGTTTTGTAAGAGAATACTGAAACCACAATAAAACTGAATTTATTGATTATAGTGAAAGAATCAAAACGTATAGACCTAGATTTTGTTCTGACCGAGAGCCTATCAAAAATTGGTGAACATCGGTTAACATTTAAGGGGTGGAAATCGTTATCGCCTTTTGTATGAAAAGCCGTAGGTTCACACTCCTCTTCATAACGAAAAATTACTAGTAATTAAGAAATTTGAACATATTATTGTTAGAGCTCAAAAGTTGCTTTAACTTAACATGATTAGCCGGAATTTGTAGTAACGAAGACGACCCTACAGTTAGCTTTGTAAACTTGTATACTGACCAGCATTATAGAAGAATAAGAAGGCCATCAGCAGGACGAGAGGCATCCATCTTATTGACTCCAATAGTTGGTATTTTATTAGCTCAAGATAAAAATGCCCTCCCAGCAGACCCTGTGAAAAGACAGTCATTAATATTATCCACCCATATAAAAGTAATATACTATTCACGTCATATATATTTTTTTAATTTTATGCTTTTACTCCATAAGAGAATCGGGATCGGTTTTGTGGAATCCTTCTTTCCATTAGCTTTGTCAAAGATCCAAGATTTATAGGATACGTATACATACTACTCCACCAGTGCGAATATTTCGCAAAGTATCTTGATCACTGATCAGTCACCGAATGGTAATATTAATGTGGAAATAAGGGAATGCAAGTATTTACTGACTCGTAGTGAGAAACGTTGATTTGATTCGGTTTATTGTCGTGATAGACTCAAGATTGAAGTCCATGGTCCATATGGTTATTCGCCCGTATAAAACTTACACATGCGCAATAAACAAACCAGAATGCATGCGGTTAGATTAACAAAACAAACGACTTCAAAAACCCTTTGGAAAGTAAGGAATAATGATTGACCTTGATTGATTAACTTCAACCATTCACTACATCATTTTGTTGCAGCAGCTGTTTTGTAAATCAGTCTTAATAGGTAGGTACCTAGTATTAGGTACCTAGCTATAGTAGCGGATAATTTTGACAAAGATAATTAACGTAGTACCTACGGTTAGTGCCATCTATTGACATTGGGCAGCATGTGCAAAGAGCCAACACACTTTTTAGTTAAACAGACTGTCAATAGATGGCGTTTGCAATACGTGAGTAGTAGTAGTAGAGATTTTAATCTATATGTCTATGTTTTTCCAAAAGCGGACAACAAAAGCTTTAAAATGATGTTAAACTCATTAATTTTGACAAATAATTAACGGAGGTATGGCGTTTTGACAAAAAATACCTTTTAAAAATAATATATTTGATAGTAGGTAAGCAGTTCTACAAGAATATAACGATTTCTCCTTGGCATTAAATTTTTTAATTAATGAGTACTTACCATGCTCAAAGCACAAAAAAATGTAGATGTCAGTAGCAAAGTCCGTCTTCCATACCGTTCAACTAGAAGAGGTGTAACACTTATTCCAAAAATCTGAGTTACCCCAAGAGTTATCGTGGCTATATCGGGGTCAACTGAAGATTCAGCCTTGCGGAAAATGCCCGTTGCAAATTCCATTACACACATAATTCCACCCCCTATCTGAATTATACACAAAGTAGTTGTAATAGCCAGTGCCCTTCTATTCTTTTTTAAAGTAAAAATATCCGTCCAGTCCCCTTTGACTTGCGTTTTAACATGAGTTAAAAGTGTAGTCTGGGCGTTTCTTTCGTTTGTATTTTCGATTATCACTCTCAGATCTTTGCCTACATCTGTGCTTCTTCCAAGCTTTTGCAGGGTCGCTCTAGCTTTCTCATCTTTACCTAAGTAAAAAATTTTTGGTTTAGGTGAGGTTTGATATTATGAGATTATATTTTTACTTAATTTTGAAATTACGTTTTCTGAACTTAATTTAGTTAAGGAAGTAAATCAAACAAAGTACTCAATAACAATTGTACAAGGTGAATCTGATTTTAAGATCACCTATTACAACTTCAACAGTGAAATCGGCAATGCACTCGACATAAGTTTGAGATGTCATTCTTTTCTCACCTTTAATGTGGTAGAATACAGGAGATTCTATGATACAAAATCCTCCTAAAACGCTTAACGTTGACACGAAGACTACTATATATCCCACCCCAGAATACGACACAAACGGAGCCACAGCATACACTAGAAGACTGCCACAAGCATGCACAATTCCAGTTGAGGTGAGAATAATGCCTCTGATGTTGGGTGATCTAAACAGACAAAAATAGGCAGTGTAAAAAAAATTGTAAATCCTACAACGCCACTAAGCATTTTTGTTTGCGATTTGATCTTTTTGATCTATTGTGGCATTACATTTAAATAAGTTAAGTCAATTTATTAACAATGTTCCTATTTGTTGATAATTTAGCATTGTAATTGAAATCAGATTCTAAAAATCAAGTTGAATTAGAATCAATGCCTGTGAATGAACACTTTCAATAATTACTCGACTTCAAGCATCAAGACTTGTTGTACTGGCATTCGAAAGATATAATTGCTTCAAGATCAATTTCACGATTTGATGACAAAGGTCTAGCACCTATACCACCTATAGCACCTAATATTTGTTTTAGCTAAAATGTTAACTAATCAATTGCGGACGAACATGCTTTGATTTTAGACTATTGATTCATTAAGGTGGTATGAACAAATACATACTTACGCTATTTCCCCAATATACACCACATTATTTATAATTGCGCTTCCAACTCCGATTCCTACTACTATCCGCCCTGCATAGATCATATGTATACTCTTAGCAGCCAGTAACATAGTGTTACCAATCAGGAATACTACGCCAGACAGGATGATAGTGGGCTTCCTCCCTACGCGGTTGGCAGTTTGAGCTGCAATAAAAGCACCTAAAAAATTAAAAAATGTTTAAAACCTGGAAATAGCACAACATTGAAAATTGTCTATTTGTGACTAGTTTTTTTCCAGCTATTACAAAACGGCTGAAGTTTCAGCGGTTTATTTTACAAACTGTAATAAAAGGAAATTATACCTATTAAATAAACATAAATCATTGATCAGACAAATCCAACACAAATTAAATTAAATCTTTACTAATACATTCTAATACATTTAGGGAATTTTAAATTTAGGCGACAACGTTTCGAATTAGCCCCAGTAAATTGATTAAAACGATCTGACTTCTTACCAATGAGGTTTCCGAAGGTCAAAACCGAGGCAACCCATGATGCTTCTATGTCCGTTATCAGATGCGGTAGTGGCGTCAAGTCCCGGTTCTGGAGCTTGGGAACAATAGGAGCAGTCCAGCCGACCGCAACACCGGTCAATATTTGGGTCAAGTTTACTGCAATATTGGGGCCAATTCCAACGTGTTTTCGCTAAATTTAGAAGTCGCTAAATTTGAAATAAGAAACGTTAGACTCGATTTTGAATCTTGGAGCTATACAACATCGAGTTTGAAGTTTCTCATTTTAAGTTTAGGCAATCTTAAATTTCGGACACCGTTTCGAATTGGACCCATTATGTACTTATTTCTTCTTAAGACCCAAATGGTAGAGGATCCGAATTAGAGACGATTTGCACCCATTTGTTTAATGGATGAAAATTATTTTATATCGAATTTAGTATGTTAAAAATTTAGTGGGTTGGCTAAAGAAATCCTGGCCAAATTATATTTAACATACATATATGTAATTTATTATATATACATACTTATATATGCATAGCTCCTCTGCTGCACTAGGAGTGAAGAAATAGCATAGAATGCGTGCAGATGCTTATCATCCTGGCATGTCGTAAAAGTCGACTAAGAGACGGGTCCTCTCCAACACGGTCAGGGGCGTATTTAAAGATTAGGCGCCCCGGGTCAGTTAGCTTTGCCGCCCTATTAAGTTTAGTACTTAATGAAAAATATTGTAGGTAAGCTTGACAATAAAAGGCCTTCGCCGCCCCTCGCAGCTTACCGCTCCGGGCCATGGCCCGGTTGGCTCTAGGGTAAATACGTCCCTGAACACGGTGGACTATCTGTATGGGCGATGGGCTGATCACATATCATACCATCTTAGGACTAATTAATCGAACGTGGCCACAAGTAGTCTTGTGGCTCTTCCCACCCCATAGGGATTTCGGGCATGATGCTATGTATGTATGTATGTACATACTTATTATTATATTATTTCTTACTTTCTTACATTCGGTTGGTATTTAATTAGGTTGTAAACTCATGAGTGGAATGTTTAAAAAAAGTTTATTCGTTTATTTTTAATAAATCATAGTTTAGCCAGGATTTTTTAGCCAACCCACGCGCGATATACTTTTTAACCTCTTTTGTTGTGGAGCTACCCCTGCACACCGCCCAATCCCCGCCGACGCCTAATTTCACATAGGTACGAGGGTACAAGTGTATGGAGCGCTACGCACCAAGTTATAGGCCTCAAACTTGTTCATGGAAAAAAATGGTAGCTATTCAATGCAAAATCCATCTCCCCAGTATGAAAATATGAATAGGTACCTATGCCACAATTAACGGCAATCATTGGGCAAGGAAAATTAGTAAACTAAACATAATTATAATAACAATAATTCAATATTCTACAATATAATTTTATACCGAATCTTTAGGCCTAAGATAATAGTGAAGATATGGTGAGCACTTACCACAAACTGCTATCAGAAATTGTTTATTCAAACTGGTACGAGTATACCTTGGTTCTGTTATATTAGAAGCTGGAATGAAATAAAATTTAGAACGATATATTTTGGTAATATTTATTTTATTTATATATTATTATTTTTTATTTATATATATTTAGTTTATTTTATTTATTATTGATTTTTGCTAATATTAATAGCTAAATAATAATTAGGTACAAGTAGTAATAAAATTAAAGGCCGGAAAGTCGTATAAGATCAATGAAGTATAAAATATACAGTAGTAATAGTCAGTATTTAATTATGTCCTTTTTAGGGACCCGTACCTAACAAATTTTGAAAATAAATTCGCTGTGTCAGACAGACACACGAGTGATCCTATAAGGGATCCGTTTTTCCTTTTGAGGTACGGAACCCTAAAAAATACGGATTCCTAGTATAATCACTTTGTTGTCCGTCTGTCTGTCAAGAACGTTTTTTTCACGAACGACTGTATGTCTGGAACTAGCATTTGGCATAGGTATAGAACGACCGCACGGCATGCTATATAAACTAAACTATACTATACTAAAAGGCGACAGGACGATATAGTTGATAGGTATTTAACCCCTTCCTTTATTTTGCTTTTTACAAGTTAATTTTATTATCAAATTTTATTGACATTATTATTATGACACAAGAGGACCCGCGACAGTTTCGCCCGTGGTATTTTCCATACAAACTTTATCACCCCTTTTCACCCCTTTAGGGGTGGAATTTAATAAATCCTTCCTTAGTGCACCTCTAGGATACTTGAGGAATGTCTCCTCCAAATTTCAAACCCCTAATTAAGGCTGTGCGTTGTCTATAAGTGAGTCACGGTACTTTTTTATATGTAATGATGACATTTTAATTTTTAAATTGTTGAACACTATTAATAAGTTTATGTACCTAATTTAAATTCAAATTCAAATAATTTATTCAGCAAATTAGCTACCTGTGGGCTGAATCTACCAGCGCTTCATATAGGACCATCATTAGTAAGAAGAAACGCCGCAAGAAACTCAACAGAAAGTCATTTTTTCAAGTTGTGTCATTCATTTGTAAAAAATGAACACTATAGATTTTATGTCCGAAATAAATAATTTAAATTGGAATTTGGAAGTTATCAACACGAACGAAGTTGCAGCCAAATTCGTAAGCACCGGCCTACTAATGGTCGAAGATCTGAATTAGGGACGATTTGCACCCATCTGTTTAATAGATGTAAATGATTTTATAACAAATTAAGTACCTAAGTATGTTAAAAAATATATTGCGAGTGCCTAAAGAAATCCTGGCTACTTTTCATTAAACATTGCACTCATGAGTTTAACGAATACATTGAATACCACCCGAAAGTAAGAAAGTCTATATAAATATAATAAAATAAAATATAAATAATAATATACAGTACATTGTGCATCTAGGGCCGTAAGAAGGGGATAACTAACGAGAGTCTGTTAGAAGCCCGACGCCGATAGGCGAGGGCTTTTATGACTCGGGTTTGTTATCCCCTTACTGCCTGTGATACACACTAGTAGTTTATGTAACGGTTGCATAATGATAGGCCTTAAAACACTAGTGCGGTCTTCATGAAACGAGCCGATAGGCGAGTTTCATAATAATATCGCACGAGTGTTTTAAGGCCAAATTATGCAGAGTTGCATACATAACTTTATCTACACACATATTATAAATCCTCCATGATGGGTTCATAAACAATATTTTCTGGCAACAAGTTATTTGTTGCAATATTTTCGATATCCGGCGCATTTTCACATCACACACACTCCGAGAAGACTACTATTCATATTTTCAACTAAAATATAAATTACAAACAACTTTGTCTATTCAATTCAACAACAATTCTACTTTCTTTCAGCAAAACACCAACATAATGGCGGCAATTCGATCCTCCGTCAAGACCATTTTTTTTTTAATCATAGACAAACGAATGAAGTCTCTATTCTCATGTCACTCGAGATCAAATGTTGTGCAGTTTATATTAAAAAAACATACTGAATTGAGGTTTCGTATCAATAACTGTTTTAATATCTAAGGATACTAGAATAGAGATCCACTTGAGTTTTGACAGCTGTTCCAAATTTAATCTCATTTCTATACTAAAAACGATACGGGAATAACATTGCAGCACTCGTTTTACCTAATTGGTTGTCAAAATGGTGGTCATTTCCTACGATTTTTGATTACACTTTGGAGGTTTTATGATATGGGTGTAGATAAAATGTTTTTCATCACATTTGCGAGGAAATGAAATAAAAATTAGACAAAAAAAGTATATATGTTAATTTTATTTCCATTTTACATCGCGAATTACCATCAGGTGGGTGTTCATAAACTGAGCGTACGTTGCGATCAGCGCGGGGCAGCTCCGCCGGCTTGCGGTCGCGCGCCGCCGGCTGCGGCTCCCGAGCAGCTCCGCCGACCTGGCGCACTTAACTGCCCGCGGGAGTTATAAACCATACAAAATTCATAACTCCCCAGGGAGTTATGGATTTTGTATGGTTTATAACTCCCGCTGACGGCGGAGCCCATAGAGGAGTTAAATCGGCTTTAGTTGCTCTATACGCTTGCGTATAATAACACCCTTTCCGAGCAAGTGTGATGAAATAATAATGAACATACAATTTACTATTGTACTTATTTGTGTTTATTTTAGTACTATAGAAAACAACGATATATTTAATAAATTATAGTTTGGCCAGGATTTCTTTAGGCAACCCACTCGCAATATATTTTATCTACACCCATATCATAAAACCTCCATTGGTTAATCAAAAACCGTAGGAAATGACCACCATTTTGACAACCAATTAGGAAAAACCAGTGCTGCGATAAAGAAATAACATGACTTCTTTATCGTTTTTAGTAAAGAAATGAGATTAAATTTGGAACAGCTGTCAAAACTCAAGTGGGTCTCTATTCTAGTATCCATAGATATTAAAACAGTTATTGATACGAAACGTCAATTCAGTATGTTTTTTTAATATAAACTGCACAATATTTGATCTTGAGTGACATGAGAATAGAGACTTCATCCGTTTGTCTATGATTTAAAAAAAAAATGGTCTTGACGGAGGATCGAATTGCCGCCATGTTGACGTTTTGCTGAACGAAAGTAGAATTATTGTTGAATTGAATACAAAAAGTTGTTTGTAATTTACATTTTAGTTGAAAATATGAATAGTAAGTAGTCTTCTCGGAGTGTGTGTGATGTGAAAATGCGCCGGATATCGGAAATATGCAGCCACGATTGCAACAAATAACTTGTTGCCAGAAAATATTGTTTCTGAACCCATCATGGAGGATTTATAATATGTGTGTAGATAAATTTATGTATGCAACTCTGCATAATTTGGCCTTAAAACACACGTGCGATCTTATTATGAAACTCGCCTATCGGCTCGTTTCATGAAAACCGAACTAGTGTTTTAAGGCCTATCATTATGCAACCGTTGCATAAACTACTATTTAAACATACTAAATTTGATATAAAGTGATTTTCATCGATTAAACAGATGGGTGCGAATCGTCTCTAATTCGGATCCTCTACTATAATTAACCATCATTAGTAGGCTTTTATAGTAGAGAATCAAACTACAAAACATTATTAAATATTGCCGACTTATTTTGGCTTTTGCATAAAATTTACTTACACGCTGTAGGATTTCTTGCTTTTTCATGTGTTAAACATGCAATTTGATCCATTATAGTCTCAGAAACGGGACAATCCACTTTCACCAGTTATTAATCAGATATGAGCAAGATCTACTAATGATGATTCAATTCGTTTTCAATGGAGCACTTCCTCGTGCCTTAAACTTTGCACGTTTCAAAAGTAATAATTATGAGAGGACGCTTTCAATTGAATAATCTGCTTTGGATTGGCAAAATTTTTACTGTTACATGTGAGTTTTATTGCAGCTGTACGTTAATCAAATACATCCGAGTACACAGCAGTGTGTAAAGGTCAAATCCAAAGAGATCGGCTTCATGGACGACGTCATGTGTTCTGTAATACACTAACTGTCTGGACCACCTGCGCCTCTATTCGGGAACGTCTAAGTGATATTGTAACGACTCGCGAGCGAGATTCTCATCCCACTCTGCCGCACGATGCGTAATCTCGCTCGCTAGTCGCTACAATATCATTTAGACGTTCTCGAATAGATGCCCTGTACCTTTTTAGACTCTTTACACCACCTGTATTGGTCTATATCAGTATATTTTGCAGAAATATAGATATCACTTTAACTTTGTAAAGGCATATTTAGTTTTTAACTCATTACAAATAGCGGCCCTCTAAGTAATTATGTTTACCGATGATAATAAAAAATTAAAGCGAAAGCTATATTTTTCATAGAATATTATTATTGAATATCCTGTATTGTATATTTCCCATTGCTGGCGTATCGTCAGACGACGACCATGGACGAAGTCTCAGAGTCGGGGGAAGAATCAGATTCGGTGACGTTTATTATGAAACGTTCAATTGCTTCGTCTAAAACAACGTGAGAACACCCAAACGACACACTATAAGCGTAGTCCAGCCATGTAAATCTCTCGCCCGCCCGGCGCGGCGCCGCGTTGACAACAACTGTTTCCCTCGTTACACGAAACTCAATGCGCACAGCGATTAGCGACGCCCGTCATACAGTTTGCGATAATTAAGTGACAGTCGCTATTTCGAGACGATATCATAATATTTATCAACTCTCCGCGAACAGACCTTAGAAGTAGCATTCTACCGGCCGACAAGAAAGTTTCAAATTTGCGAATCTTTCATATGATAGCTAACTCACTGTAACTGTCGAGGATTTTCTCAAAATTTGTATAAGAATATTCTCAAGAAAGTTTAGTTTTTAGCATTACTTTGCGGTCGTTCTTTACCTATGCCAAATTCGTAACAAAAAGAGTCATGACAGACGGACGAACAACAAAGTGATTATACAAGGAATCCATTTCAAAGAATCCAATTTGTAAAAAAGAGTCCCTAAAAAAGGACATAATTATAGACTGACTTTTATACTGCTGTATACCGATGACTTCATTGATGTTGTAAATACTTCCCTGCCTTTTATTTTCTTACTACATGTCCTTGATTATTATTTAGCTATTAATAGTAGCAAAAAACATTACATAAAAAAAAATTCGAAATATATTTCATTACATTTCAGCTTTTAAAATAACAAAACCAAGGTACACCAGTTTGAATAAACAATTTCTTATAGCAGTTTGTGGTAAGTGCTCATCGTATCTTCACCATTATATTAAGCCTAAAAGATGGGGTATAAAATACAATGGGAAACCTTTTTAAAAGGTTTCAGATTCATTTGTAGAATATTGAATTAATTTGATTGCATAGTTAGTTTATTAATTTTAATTGCCCAATGATTGCCATTAATGGCATACTCAAATTTTCATAATGCGGAGATGATTTTGCATTGTATAGCTAGTTTTTATCGTGAACTGAACAAGCCTTAGACCGTTAACATTGAGCGCAGCGCTCCATATACTTACTTATACCTAGCTTATAGCCCCAGCAGCACCCTAAACGCATTATTAAATTGGACACGAAGGGCGCTATAAGACTTTTGGGTGTATTTGAGCCACAGGCTGCTCGTGTAAAGAGATGTGCAGTATGCTCTAAACAAAGTAATTTTTACCTGCCTCGAGCAACGAGCAAACCTGCGGGCAATCATGTTTGCCCTTACCGACAGCGCCCTTCGCTCCCTCTCAATATCTTCATCGTCCTTTAGGTCCCTTGTGAGCAAATGCCCCAGGTATTTAAATCTGTACACACGTCGCAAGGGTACACCATATAGCCTTAGCTGGGGCACGCTCTGTGGGCACCTACCACCGGCCTCAAATACCATGTACTCACTTTTCGTGACATTATACTTCAGACCGTGGCCAACCGCAAACGCCTCGCAGGCACTCAGCAGTTTCCCAAGTCCACACGGTGACGCGCTCAGCAGAGCCATGTCGTCTGCGTAACTGATGTTATTGACGCAGACCAAAGAGTATAGTAATATTACCAAAAGGACGCAGACATCGTCCACATGACAGCCAACATGACGACTGCTGAGCGTGACACTAAGTTCGTTAGCATACAGGTTGAACAGCGTGGGCGAGGTGAGCCCACCTTGTCTTACCGCAAGAGCTGTATAGAGCCAAGGATTTTCATTCTTAATCTAGCAACGGCTTCACATTTTTGTTTCCTTAAGTCCCCTCTTGGCTAAGATTTTATTAACCCCGAAGTCAACCCAATGACGTATTGGAGTTATTTTATGCTGAGTTTCCAAAGTTTTGGTCCAGCTTGAGCCAACTCTTTTTATAAAGAGCTTTGAATGCCTTAGGCCTGCCATGTTGCTCCACTCACGGTGATGTTTGCGTTTGAAGTGGTTGGTTCAGATCTGTCAAGTTTATTCAATGCTTGACAATATTATAGAATAATCTTGTTAAGAAAGTTAAGTTTTTATTAGATGTCAGAGCGTTCCTGGAATAAAAATAATGAGTATTATAATTTTGAAATGTTAAAAGCCCCCTCTTTTCGAACAAAAATAAGTCATGAGCGTAATAAAATGCATTTCAACACGAAACTATTTTCGCTAAATAATTTGAAAATAGTTGCCGACGTTTCGAGGCTGATGGTCGTGGGTTAAGGTTGATGGACGAGGATAAGTTAACACCGTCTATCTCTTAGTGCGTCGCTTTCACACTATTGCCGATGAAAGAGATAGTCATAGAGATAAGACGGACGGGGTTAAGTAATCCCCGTGTCCACCTCACTAGGGCTGCTGGAGGCCGCAATGGATCGCCAATTCTTTTCGAATTAGCACACGCAGAAGAATTACGATGTCAATGTTGTTTTTTTTTTTTTTCAATGTAGACCAATCGCGCAAACGCAAAACCTAAATATGCCTTTGCATAATTAAAGCTATTGTATTGCTGCAAAAGAGACTGATACAGACAGAACAGGTGGTCAAAACAGTTCGTGTGTAGAGTGCTTGACGTGCGAGCCGGTCTCTACGAATTTGACCTTTGGGTACTGTTGATCTAATTTGTTTATTTAACGTGCATCTGAAATAAAACAAAAATTGTTCGGTTCTAAAGCAAATTTTTCAATTGAAAGCATTCTCTCATAAGTTTTAAGTGATTGTGATTGTTGCGTTGAAAGAGTTTAAGGCGCGTGGAAGTGTTTCTTTGAAAACTAATTGGGTCATTATCAGGACATCTAACTAAAATTTCCTGATTAAATCAGGAACTGGTGAAAGTGGATCGTTTATACGTCCCGTTGCTACAATGGACCAACGTCTATGTTTAACAAATGAAACAGCGAGAAATCCTACGAGTAAGTAAATTTGATACACAAGCTAAAATTATCGGCATTAAATATCTAAGAATCTGTGGTATGATTCTCTAGTGTCATCGACGAGCTCACAGTGCACATTACAGAATCATACAACTATAGAAGCCTAGTAATCAGTAATTATGAATTTGCCTGCGACTTCGTTCGCGGTGATAATACTTGGGTACTTTAAAGTCTTCATCCTAACCTAAGTATATATTTTCCTTCATTTGTGATTTCCTAACACTTCGCTTAACGAAAAATCTCATAAGAAAAGTCCCATGCCGCGTAGAAAAAGTAATAGCGCGAGCCATTTTTCTACGCGGTCGGCGTCTTCGTCGGCAAGTGATGTGCTGTATACGTCACGCATCACGTGGCTAAACCGACTTTGATGATACTCGTTACGTAAGTGTCTGGAGACAGATATGGGGAGTCTTCAACAGGCCAAATTTGAGCTCGATAAATCAGCCGTTCGTGAAAAATTTGTCTTGACAGACAGACGATAAAGAGATTGTAAAAGAGTTCCTTTTTCAAATTTCACAGATTAGTAGACTGACTTATCTTTTCAGAGTTAAAAGCGTTGAATTAGCTGCGAAAAAGTGCTTAATAGAGCGGGTCAGTATTTCTCGCCAGCCTATCGCCTACAGCTCTACAAGGCGCAGGTTAAGCCTCATTATGGGAATACTGTTCCCATCTCTGGGCTGGAGCGCCCTAATATCAACTCCTTACATTCGACTGCATACAACGTAGAGCTGCTCGAATTGTTAATGACCGGACGCTTCCCTATCGGCTTGACCTATTGGCCCTGCGGAGGGATGTTGCATCTCTTTGCATCCTGTACCGTATTTATTATGGGGAGTGTTAGGAAGAATTGTTCGGGTTATTACCTGTTGCCAAGTTCCACCATCGAACTAGTCGCACCTTCCATCTACACTACCCTGATCGGTGGCAGTCAAGTACTGTACGTTTTTTGCGTTTTTTTTTGTCACGTACGGTAAGAATTTGGAACGAGCTTGCTGCAGCAACGTTCCCGGACCGATACAACATAGGGATCTTCAAAAAACGAGCCTACTCCTTCCTCAAAGGGCTGCAATGCATCCGTGATTCCCCTGGTGTTGCGGGTGTCCATGGGTGGCGGTGATTGGTTACCATCAGGTAACCCGCCTGCCCGTTTGCCCCCTCTTACTATAAAAAAAAGCATTTCAACTACTTCATATTGATAACTTCATTGATGTTAGAAAAACTTTTCTGTCTTTACGTTTTTAATTATTAAGCTATTAATAGCAATCAAAAACATTACACTTAGAAAATATATCGAAATAAATTTCATTTCATTTCAGCTTTTAAAATAACAGAACCAAGGCATACCAGTTTGAACAAACAATTTCTGATAGCAGTATGTGGTAAGTGCTCCTTTTATCATTACTTATATCATTTCTTCAAATGTTTTCAAAACCCCTTTAATAAACATAGGTACAGAAAAGCAAAATGGTTCAAAGTTTGTATGGGAAATTTTTAATACCGCAGGCGAATGAAAACCTGAAAAGGGTCTTGCCTCTCTATGTTGGAAGCATACACATTCCCTAGTTATTTTGGCTAGACTTGGCTCGACTTCCCAACAACCAAAATCGTCATAAAATTCCAGTCTTATACGACATCAGGTTATGTTACAGTCATATAGTGGTCTGTAATGACCGTTACATAACTTGCAGTCGTATAAGTGGAATTATTACAACTTTTCTGCTTGTTGGGTTAGTATTTAGGTATGCTTGGAAATATAAAATAATTATTACAGTAAACTTGTGCCACATATTGATCGGTTTCATGGTCAGCTGGACTGCTCCTATTATCCCCAAGCTCCAGAACCGGGACTTGACGCCGCTAACTTATCTGATAACGGACATAGAGGCATCATGGGTTGCATCAGTTGTGATCTTCGGAAACCTCATTGGTAAGAAATGAGATCGTTATAATTATCACCCTCTTTTTTGATTTGTGTAATTAATAATTTTTATCATTACTGATATTCTTTATCCTACCGACTGGAAATTAAATGAATTAGGAAATCACATTACTATACATTTAACATATAAAAATGTAACTAAAGGCATCTTCAGCACAATGCCGCAGCGGCCATTTTTAGATTTAGTTTAATTGTATTTCATTTAGTTACATTTTTATGCTTAGTCTAGTTTAATTTAAATTTTTAATTTGTAATATGTTTTATAGATTATATTATTTCCAAAATAAATTTAATAGATTATAATAAAAAGGTAGTTTACTAGCAAAATATTATATATTTGCATTTTTGTATGCCAGTAATTAAAGGTTATTAATTTATTAATGCCACTATTAAATTTGTTCACTTTTATTTATTTGGTTGATAGTGGACATCCTATTTTCTAGGTGCCCCGCTCGCAGCTCACACTGCAAACCGCGTCGGAAGAAAGCCCACCTTCATCCTGTGTGGCGTAATAATCCTTATTGGTAACACTATGTTACTCACTGCTAAGAGTATATATGTGATCTATACAGGGCGGATTGCATTAGGAATCGGATCAGGAGGAGCATCTATCAATAATATAGTGTATATTGGGGAAATTGCGTAAGTAACAACGTATTCATTCCACCTTAAGAAGCATATCAGAAGATGAGTCGGCCACATCCCATTTTTAACCGACTTCAAAAAATCCGAAGGAGGAGGTTCTCAATTCGACGCGTATATTTTTTTTTTATATATTTATGTACACCGATTACTCGGAGATGGCTGGACCGATTTGGATGACTCTTTTTTTAATCGATAGGGTATTTCTTCAAGTTGGTCTCGTTGTAATCAAAGTTGAGGTCTGATGAGAGGATCTATGAGGAATCGAAGGAACTCCTCAAATATTATAGGCAGGCATATTGAAATTTTGATATTTTCTTTCATGACTCAAGCAGTAACGTATTAAAAACATCATTTGGTGAAGTGGGTGACCACCACTCTTCAATGATAAGTATTTCACGGGTGGCGATTAGATTTCTGTATAAGGACGGGAAGCAACTTATGGTCGTAAAAAAACAAGTGGTAAAATAGAACCGGTGATGAAGAACCAGGAGAACTCCTCAACGATTGACGTCCTTGCATCTTAGATAGCAACATTTTGAAAATGGGTGATGAGCAATTGGCATTATGCTATTGTTACTTGGTGTTGTTGATGTGTGTCGTGAAATCACATATGAAAATCACAAAAAAAAAGTGAAATTAAAATTAAAATTTAACAAATAAAAAAAACCGACTTCAAAAACCCTTTGAAAAGTAAGAAATCATGCCAAGTCAGATATGTTGTTGATTAAGTGATACATTAAATATATTGAAGTCGGTGGCAAGTAAATAAGGTAATCCATCCCTCATACTGTGTTCATTTACTTGACATCGATTTCGAGGTATTTAATGTATCACTTAATCAACAATATATCTGACTTTTCTAGGTAATTTACTTACGAAGGGCATTATTTCTTATTTTTCAAAGGGTTTTTCAAGTCGGTTTTTTTATTTGTTAAATTTTTCGCATAATTTGCATTATTTTGTCATATTAACTGGAATTGTATATTTACCCAATGAATACATTAGGTACACAATTACATCCCAACCAGTAAAAATGTCGTATAAGTTTGGCTTTATACAAATTATATAGTCGAAGAAATAAGATGTTACAGTAGTCATTGTGATAACAATTCGTATAGAAGTGCATTTTAGTAAATTTTGCTTATACAGCAATTTAATCATATACCGAGTTATTTCGAAAAATTTCGTCATGTGATCATTTTGTTACAGTGCTATAATGATAATGAAAATTCATTTTACACAGCGAGTTTATTATATACTGGTTTATTTTTATCACCTACGCAATAAAAGGTCGTGTAAAAGCTTCCAATATTGTCATTATAGAACTACATTACCATAATGGGCATGTTTTGATTGCGACTTGTATATTAAGTAGATTTAAATCACTTTTACTCCACAAAAACCATATAAATGTGCTGTATCACACGTTCCTTTCTTTTAGATATGAGATTCAGTACCTATCGTCAATTGAACATATTTACATCTTTATATATATAATTCTTCTGTGAGTGTGTATGTCACTGAACTCCTCCTAAACGGCTGGACCGATTTTGATGAAATTTTTTGTGTGTGTTCAAGGGGATCTGGGAATGGTTTAGATTCACAATTTTGTCCGCTGGACAATGTTTTTTTAATTAATTTTTAATTTATTAGTAGTTGTTGATTTTGGAATGTTGTACACGGCGCTACCATCGCAGTGTCAAATTTTAAATAATATTCGAATTTTAATTTTAGTCTGTCCCGACAGTTAGCGCTGCGATCAAATTAAAAAAAGCGCTACCATCGCAGTGTCAAATTTTAAATAATATTCGAATTTTAATTTTAGTCTGTCCCGACAGTTAGCGCTGCGATCAAATTAAAAAAAAGTTTTGTTATCATTGTGTTATTGTAGACCATGTGCTGGATCAAATATTAAATTAAAAGGTACTGAGTGTTTTGAGAAGAGTTTTGAAGTGTGCCTAAAAAACTATACATTTTGCGAATTTAGTGCAGAATCGAAGTGAGTATATTTCTTGCTTGCCTTGCCTGACACTTCCGATAATTTCATACTTACTACTTAAATGCTGGAACCTCTATTCGACATTGGCTAAGTGATAAAGTATATGAAAGAAAGAAAGAAAAAAAACATTTATTTAGCAACTACTATATACATTGTGAATCGATAAATACTTGACTATCTTTATATATATAAATATAATACTACTGTACGTGTGTATATGTCACTGAACTCCTCCTAAACGGCTGGACCGATTTGTTTTTTTTTTGTATGTGTTTGGGTGGCGTCCTGGATGGTTTAGATTCACAAATCAGCCCGGCAGATGGCGCTGCAGTCAGTACAAATACCGCGGGCGAAGCTGTGGCGGGTCCACTAGTAACTTATATATAATGTCATTCAAACAGGGTGACGAAATTCATAGAACAAAACAATTTTAAAATTGTGCCCATAATAATAATTATGGTCATTCAGTCCTATAATGACATTATTGGAAGCTTTTACACGACCTCTTATTGCGTAGGTGATAATAGTAAACCAGTATAGAATAAACTCGGTCAAATTAACTGGTTAAACCACGGAACACTAAAAAAGGAAGGATAGTCTGAATGCAAACAAAAATGCTAATTTGCGTTGTATTCGCAATGTTGTGCTAAATTTGTTTTCCTATTCAGATCACCCAACATCAGAGGTATTATTCTCACCTCAACTGGAGTTATGCATGCTTGTGGCGGTCTTCTAGTGTATGTTGTGGCTCCGTTTGTATCGTACCCTGTGGTAGGATATATAGCAGTCTTTTTGTCAACGTTAAATGTTTTAGGAGGATTTTGTATCATGGAATCTCCTGTATTCTACCGCATTAAAGGTGAGAAAATGAGTGAGTTGGCGTATTTGTCGAACATATCCAGGATCTTATGCCATAAAAGTTTACTTTACTAGTACCCAATTAGCACTCAGTTCAAATAAGTAGTATCTTTGTAATTTCGGAGATATGAGCACTGTTAAACGGATACGGTAAGATGATAACTTAAAGTTAAGCTAGCATACCTGGTCTGGATAACCAGTCACTAATCAGAACCTGGATATCTTTAATGGGTACACCAATTTGACGCTCAAGCAAATGATCAGGTCTCAAACTAATGCGCTACTAAATTTAACTGTTGATGTTCAAACAGTTATCTTAAAATCAAAATCAAATTTTGTAGACCGACATTTTGTAGTCAACATTGCTTAAAGTATTTTGCTTGATTTACTAACCTCATTAATGTCAATATACTTATTCAGAATTTAAGAACGAATTGAATTGATCAATAAAGGTATAATTATAACAACAGACAAGACAACAAGAACATGTAATTTCTTTGTTTAGGTAAAGATGAAAAAGCTAGAGCGACTCTTCAAAAGCTTGGAAGAAACATAGACTTAGACAAACAACTGAGAGCTACAATCGGAAATACAAACGAACAAAACGCCCAGCTTCTACCTCATGATACATTACTAGACAAAAGGGACTGGACAGACATATTTACTTTAAAAAAGAATAGAAGGGCACTGGCTATTACAACTACTTTGTGTATAATTCAGATAGGGGGTGGAATTGTGTGTATAATGGAATTTGCAACTGGCATTTTCCACAAAGCTGCGTCTTCAATTGACCCTGATATAGCCACGATAATTCTTGGGGTAACTCAGATTTTTGGAATATGTGTTACACCTCTTCTCGTTGAAAGATTTGGAAGACGGACTTTGCTTCTGAACTCTACGTTTTTTTGTGCGTTGTGCATGGTAAGTTCTCGTATATTTAACAAAATAAATTTAAAGAAAAAATAATTTTATCCTTCTATAATCACATTTACCTACTGTATATATAAACATAGATGTTTGAGGATAAAAACTTAGATCTTTGCGTATTATAAGAGCTGGCTTATTCTAGCTGGGATGCAGCATGGGATGTGACGTTTGCATAAAACCGATTCTTTAAGGGATTAAAATCATAAAAAATATAGGAAAAATAATTACGTAACGTAGTATGTTATGGGTAGATAAAATTAATGACTATAATTTCACAGGGTCTCCTTGGCGGGCATTTTTATCTTGAGCTAATGCAATACCAACTACTGGAGTCAATAAGATGGATGCCTCTGGTTCTACTGATGGCATTCTTATTCTTCTATAATGCTGGTCAGTACACAAGCTTACTACATTAACTACAGGGTCTTCTTCATTACTACATAATAATATATTTAGATTTATGACGCGCGAAGTTAAAAAGGAACTTTTGAGCTCTAAATGCGCTGTTTAAATTTCTTGATTAATAATCCTTTTCCATTTGTAGAGACATCTACCATTGTTGATTTATTTCAACAAATAATGGTAATACAAGTACGTTAACGTACGTGTATATTTTATATTTATTTATTTATTGTATATAAACTCTTTATTGCAAGTTTGTCAAAAGAACGTAAGTAAAAACTGACAAAAAAGATAAATTACTACAACGGCAAAATCTATATCTTAAACACTGATAATAATGTCACCGAAAGTATGGAAAATTCTGTGATTACCTAATTAAGTAACCTTTATAATGCTTCAAGTTTTTAAAAGCGAAAGTATTTATTACCCTGAACCCTTTTCTTTATCCTTGTTATCTTAGCAGTAAGTTGTTATTGATATATCTGTATGTTTTCTGTTCTTTAGGTCTAGGCATAATCCCTAACGTGTTAGTGGGTGAGATGTTTAGCCCCCACGTCCGCAGTTACGGCTCTTCAATCGCCATGTGCATCGGCTGGCTCGCCGGTTTCACCTCTCTCCTCAGTTTTGGTTACACCATCACCCTCGGAAGCCATATTGTTTTCATCATTTTCGCAATCATCAATATTTTTGGGTGGATTTTTACTCTCAAGTTCATTCCTGAGACAAAGGGGAAGAGTCTGGCGGAGATTGAAAATATGATGGCGGGTTAATTTTTAAGAAGGTATTTGTAAATTTACCTGGTTTAAGAAAAAGTATACTAGTGTGCTACGTGAAAATCATTTTCAGAAGAACAATACGGGGACTATCTATAAGTTACTCACAAACTTATCTAATGCTGTTATATTATGAAATAATCAAATTCATACAATCTTTTTCGTTTTTTTTATTACATGGGATAAGTTTTTGTAAATATAATATGGAAGATGCATATTTTTTCATCTTGTATTGGAAAGTGCTGAGTAATAAAAACCGATCTGTGTACGCAAAACATTATTATGTTGATTATTTTATGATTTATGAAGCTTTGAAAAGTCATTGTTCATACCACTCGCAAAACCACTCGATACAAAATGGACAACAGGTATGACGTCACAGCTGTCGTTAGACTGTACAAAATTAATATCGTTAAAACGAAATCTGCAATTATATCCGAAAATACTGTTTTTAGACCAACATCGTAGAAATAAAAAAAAATAAAACATGACATAAATTTGATCAGGATGTCCAAAAACCTAAAATCAGAACTAAAAATCAAAAATTAATAATCAAAATGATCTGCTTTTTTCTGTAATATGCTTTTGTATACATTTACTTACATAATATATCATTTAAACCTCATTTTGATTTTCATGCAACTTCCCCATTATGCGGTACAATAGATGGCGGGAAATTAAACCTCATTTTGTACATTTTTGATCAGGATGGATGGAGCGTTTCACGGGAACGCAGCGGGGTTGAAGAACGCTTCACGTGCGAGCGGCCGGTCTTCGAATTTAGCCTTTACGCACTGCTACTCGGATTTGTTTATTTTACGTACACCTGTAATAAAACTCACATGTATCAGTAAAAATTGTTCCAATCTAAAACAGATTTTTCAATTGAAAGCATCCAATCGTAAATTTTGTGATTGATCGTTGTGTTGTTTTTTATAAGAAACTTGCATATTTTAAATCACGTGGAAGTGTTTATTTAAGAACTAATTAAATAATCATCAGCACATTTTATTAAAATACCCTGTTTAAAATCTGGTGAAAGTGGATTGTTCCGTTGCAACAATGGACCAACTTCTATGTTTAACAAATGAAAATGCAAGAAAGCTTTCGGGTAAGGAAATTTTATGCAAAAGCCACAGTTATGGCCAAATTCAGAAAGGCCACTCAAATTTATCTTTAAGTAAAGTGACGTTTCAGTGATGTTTCTGTATAGTTCGACAACTAGTTGGACATTTAACTATTTAATATCTAATCAAATGCGTACGTGGCGTTTCTGAATTCGGCCATTAGCCGCGCAGCTGCGTTAGGGACTCGCAGTGCACATTGTAGAATCACACAACTATGAAAGCTTACTAATACGAATTTGCATTAGATTGCTCACTAAATTACTTTAAAAAAGATCCCTATTTAATGTGTCGTTCCTCCAAGTGTTTCGATTTTACGACATAACCGTGCTGGCGTGTGATTCACTAACGCGTGTAGGGCTGTTCGAAGTCGATCCCATTGAAAAAGAAATCTCATTCCGCATAGTAAAAGTGGTTGCGCGATCAATTTTTCTATGTGGCATGCCCGGATATGGGGAGTCTATAACTGTGCCTAATTTAATTAAGCGTTTGTGAGAAAAATTGTCTTGACAGACAGACGGACAGATTAACAACGAAGTGATTGCAAGAAGGCTGATTGTAAGTAGCCGAAAAATGTTTCTTTTCTTTCTTTATTTCTTTTTCCGTTTATTAAAGAAGACATATCTAATAAAGGACTGACTTTTCGTTGAAGGCTTAAAAGGGTGTTCAAGTACTTGCTGCACTGGGAGTGAAGAAATAGCATAGAATGCGTGCAGATGCTTATCATCCTGGCATGTCGTAAAAGTCGACTTAGGGACGGGTCCTCTCCAACATGGTGGACTATCTGTATGGGCGATGGGCTGATCACCTGTCACCATACGGTTCATCATACCATCTTAGGACTAATAAATCGAACGTGGCCACAAGTAGTCTTGTGGCTCTGCCCACCCCATTAGGGATTTCGGGCGTGATGCTATGTACGTATGTAAGTACTTTATATTGATGACTTGTTTGATGTTAGAAACACATTTCTGCCTTTAATTTTTTTCTATTATTATTTAGTAGAAGCAGGAATGTGTTAACATTTAAAAAATATATTTCAGCTTTAAAAACAACAGAACCAAGGTATACCAGTTTGAAAAAACAATTTGTGATGGCAGTATGTGGTAAGTGCTCCCCATATCTTTACTTTTATCATTGCTTTAATTGTTTTTAAAACCCCTTTAATCTATATCGTAATCGCCACCTCCCTGGCTCAGGACCGAAGCACCTTATTTCTACCAAATTTTCTGGACATTCACACTTGCCGTTTGGGGGAGCCCAAATGACATCCTGTATCCGCTATGGGCAGGCGCGGATACAGAATATTATTTGGGATTCCCCAAATGGCAATTTTTGTGTGAAGTGTTGAAAATGAAAATGAAAATGAAAATGAAAATATTTATTTTGCAAGTAGGCCTCACGGGCTCTTTTACATGTCTGAATCTACCAGCGCTTCGAAAGGTGACATGTGCTGAGAAGAAACGCCGCAAGAAACTCAGCAGTAAGTCTTTTTTCCACTTTAAAATTACATAGAACTAAAACTAACATAAAAAGTGCAACAAATAAACCTAATGGGCACAAATTAACTATCGTATACAACTAATAAGGGAGATGTATAGTCTCCGCGTCTGAACAAGTAAATTTAAGTGCCTTAGAGATGTATAAAGTCTCTAAGGGTCATAATAATAAGAATAATATTAAAACAGAGAAAACATCTAAATTGATTGTTAAGTTAGATGTCGGCGGGGAATGGGTGGTAGTAGGTACAAAGTAGTTTAATGCGAGGAGGAGGTCGCATTAATCTCGACGTATGCAGCTTTGCGTGCTCTGGCGGGCCACCCCGACGCCATGCCGTAGCGTGCCTCTTGTCTCCAAATTACCCCTTATATCTTAAGGAAATACAAAATTTTGCAGTAAACTTGGGCCACATATTGATGGGTTTTGCGGTCGGCTGGACTGCTCCCACTATTCCCAAGCTACAGAACCGAGACTTGACGCCGCTACCTTATCTGATAACGGATATAGAGGCCTCATGGGTGGCCTCTGTTTATATTGTCGGGACCCTAATCGGTAAGAAATCAAATCAAATTAAAACTTTCGTGAGAAATTATGAACACTTGAAACACTCACGATTTATTTGTCTGATATGGTCCAATATGTTCGTCATAAATCGTGAGTAAAGCCGCTTTTATTTCAAGTGTTCAATAAATCAAATCAATCAATCAAACAAAATCAAAATTTTAGTAATTTACTTTCTGCTCGTCACATCTTTAAAAGTTCATTGCGTTTTTTAAAAATATTTTTGATAAATAATAAGAAACCTTGTGCTAGAGATAATGCTACCACTATGGGACCTACTGAAAAATCAGCGCCGCGGCGAGCCGCAATTGTAGGTACTAAGTAATCCCCAAAGAATATAGGCAAATTTCGGGACGCGTGCTTTTGCAGCCGTTTTGGAAATACATGGCTGTAAACTTAATTCGTTATTATGCAACTGGTACATAATGACAGGTCTTAAAAGACAAGTGGTCCTAAGTGTAGAATACGAAGCATAGCTGCAGCTAAGCTTTATTGATCTGGTTGAAAGTGGGTACCCTGTTTTCTAGGTGCCCCGCTCGCAGCTCACACTGCGAACCGCGTAGGAAGAAAGCCCACTCTCATCCTGTTTGGCGTAGTAATCCTTATTGGTAACACTATGTTACTGGCTGCTAAGAGTATACATATGATCTATGCAGGGCGGATTGTATCAGGAATTGGAACAGGAGGAGCGTTTATCAATAATCTGGTGTATATTGGGGAAATAGCGTAAGTAACTACATATTCATATGTACCGCCTTAATCAAGCAACAATCCAAATTTCACGTGCAATTGATTAGTTTACATTTAAGGCAAAACTACCATTTTGTGTGTTGAGCAAGAATGTCTGTACCAGAGTTATGGAAGTTAAGTATCTATATGTGTATTTATTTACCCATATAAAGATTCCACATATCTATATATATAATAGACTCCGCATAGCTGGGCGAAACCCGCTGCCAGCAGAAGAGGCAAAAACAAAAATGGTGATTTGAGTTGTATTCGCAATGTTCTGTTACACATTTCTATTTTTCTATTCAGATCACCCAACATCAGAGGCATTATTCTCACCTCAACCGGAATTACGCATGCTTGTGGCGGTCTTCTAGTGTATGCTGTGGCTCCGTTTGTATCGTACCCTGGGGTGGGATATATAGCAGTCTTCGTATCAACGTTAAACGTTTTAGGAGGATTTTGTATCATAGAATCTCCTGTATTTTACCATATTAAAGGTGAGAAAATGATCACAATATGTTAAACTGATTAAGGGTGCATTTTGAATTTAACTGTTGATGTTGAAGTAGTTGTCTTAAACCTTTTATAGCCATAATTTCTTAAAGTATCTCACTTGATTTACCTAAAGTACTTTTCAGAACTAAAAACCTAATTTCAATATTTCGTCTAGAAAGACAAAATCAAAACAACTGACTTCACCCTAAAATAAGACTTTTCATTGCTTAGGTAAAGATGAAAAAGCTAATGCGACCCTTCAAAAGCTTGGAAGAAGCACAGACGTAGATAGACAACTGATCTCTACAATCAGAAATACAAATGAACAAAACCCTCAGTACACACTTCTACCTCATCATAAAATACAAGACAAAAGGGACTGGACAGACATATTTACTTTAAAAAAGAATAGAAGGGCACTGGCTATTACAACTACTTTATGTATGATTCAGCTTGCGGGTGGAATTGTGTGCGTAATGGAATTTGCAACGAGCATTTTTCACAAGGCTGCGTCTTCAATTGACCCTGATATAGCCACGATAATTCTTGGGGTAACTGAGATTTTTGGACTATGCGTTACACCTCTTCTGATTGAACGGTTTGGAAGACGGACTTTGCTTCTGACCTCTACGTTTTTTTGTGCTTTGTGCATGGTAAGTTCTCTTATATTTTACCGGTTAAATTTCAAGCAAGAATAATTGTATTCTTCTAGAACTACTTACCTACTATATATATGAAAATTAGATCTTTGAGGACTTTAGGAGTAGGAGTACTTTATAAAACCGAGCGTGATTATTTAAGTAAAAAGCCTAACATTTAAGGAATTTTAATGTTGTAAAGTACTATGTTTCTTTGGCATGGAATATTAATGACTGTCTTTTCTCAGGGTCTGCTTGGAGGGCATTTTTATCTTGAGCAAATGAAATACCAAATACTGGAGTCAATAAGATGGATGCCCCTCGTCCTGTTGATGTTCTTCTTATTCTTTTATAGTGCTGGTTAGTAAGCAAGTTTACAAAGTTAACTCTTCTTAAGAGTCTTCTTCGCTACTATATAGTTACTCTGACTGATCACGTTAAGATAAAGAGACCTTTGGGCTTTAACCATGTTTAAATCTTTGGATTAGTACTTTTCCATTTTTAAACTAACGTTTATCTATAACGGTTGATAAATTTCGATCTGCAAATTTTCTGATCATCGAGTATTCTTTATAATGCTTTAGGTTTTAAAAGCAAAAATATTGACTACACTGACCCTTTTCCTTATACCCTTGTTATCCTAGTACATAGTAAGTTGTTATTGATATATTTTTTTCGTCTTCAGGTCTAGGTATAATCCCTAACGTGTTAGTGGGTGAGATGTTCAGCCCCCACGTCCGCAGTTACGGCTCTTCTATCGCCATATGCATCGGCCGGTTCGCCTGCTTCGCTTCTGTTCTCAGTTTTGGTTACACCATGATGCTCGGGAGCCATATTGTTTTCATCATTTTCGCCATCATTAATGTTTTTGGGTGGATCTTCACTCTCAAGTTCGTTCCTGAGACGAAGGGGAAGAGTCTGGCGGAGATTGAAAACATGATGGCGAGTTAATTTTTAAGAACGTGATTTTAACATAAATAGTTTTAGAAAAATATATTTAACAAAGCTTATTGTAATAATACCGCGTTTTATCACATTTTTTTTGCTTCATGTTTAGAAGGCAGTAATAATTCATAGAAGAAGAATAATAATGAGTACTACTTATAATAAGTTACCGGTATCTCATACAATAAGTATAAAACTGTACCTACTTACTTAGATACTTATCGCTGTAATATAATAAAATAATGAAATAATCAAATTGTACACGTCTGATGTTTGTTTTAATTTCAACAAAAATGTATTGAACGGTCCGTAAATAACACACAAAGACGCAAAAATTACCAGACCCCAAGACAAAAACGAGATGTTATGACTGGTGGTTGTGGAATTCTAAATGTGTGTCGAGTTTGACGTGTCTTATTTTAATTTTGTTTTAATGTAGCGATACATTAAAACAAAATTAAAATAAGACACGTCAAACTCGAATTAGATAGCTTTGTGCTCGCAAAGCAAAAGTTCGCATACTTAACCATTTGAACGCCTCAGTTGGCTGTAGCCAACAGCAAATTTCCGTGCCCCTGACGTCACGATATGCCGTTTTCCATATATTTGCGTCGGCTACAGCCGTCGTTGAGCGTTCGTGGCACGCTTTTTCGCCGTTAGCCGTGGCGTTCAAAAAAATTCGAATAAATTCAGAATAATCTGATTATTTGATTGTTAAAATTTTAAATAGTATATTATCGTCAAGGCTGAATTTCATTACGAATATTATTTTTTTGCATAATGGTCATGTTACAATGTTGTGTAGTAAAATTACATACTTAATTACTAAAAATTTGTAGATAAATGGGAGCAAGCGAGCGAGCGACCAAGATAGGTCGGAGCAGAAGCGACTCGGATATATTAGATTTAGAAGGCTAAGGCGGGAGCGAGGCGAAGCTTATGTATGTACTTATGTATAGGACTAAAAAAAGAGATAATTCCGCTTTAGCTCCTGAACTAAATACTGGACCGATTTTAATAAATAGGGTATCATAATGATTCGTGGTGAAAGTGTGTGTGTGTGTATATATGGCTATATAAGAATGCTAAGGGTGCATCATACTAGGAGCAAAAATGCTTTTAAGTTGCCGGTTGGATTTTAATTTTTAACTTTACTTTTATTACAATTATTAATGTTCTCCCGCACTTAAAGATAAATAATAAAATTGGTATTTTTAGGGCGAAATTCCGCCGTGTATGAATTACGTTTCGTTCGTAAGGAAATTGACAATTTGTTATGAAATCCAGTTAGTTTTTTCACGCTTTTTTAATAAAAATCCATACATACCAAAATACATACATACACATATGTATGTAATGGAATCTTTCAGCGTAATTTTAACCTACTTCTAGTGGTGATAAATATCTGAAATTTTGCAAGTGTATGCAATTCGGATTACAATACAATAATTTGGCACCACCGAGCTGATCTGACCATGGAGCCAGGAGGTGGATAGTGGAACTCTTCAATGACTACTAGTAACCACTTCGAGTTTGGGCTCATTTGATTTGAAATTTGGATGACAATACAATAATTTAGTTCCATTGAGCTGATCTGACCTGGTTTGTCAACCAGAAGGTAGATAGTGGAACTCTTCAATTACTACTAGTAAACCCCTCGAGTTTGGGCTTATTTGGTTTGCAATTCGGATGACAATACAATAATTTGGTTCCATCGAGCTGATCTGACCTGGTTTGCCAGCCAGGAGGTAGATAGTGGAACTCTTCAATTACTACTAGTAAACCCCTCGAGTTTGAGCTTATTTGGTTTGCAATTCGGATGACAATACAATAATTTGGTTCCATCGAGCTGATCTGACCTGGTTTGACAGCCAGGAGGTAGATAGTGGAACTCTTCAATTACCACTAGTAAACCCCTCGAGTTTAGGCTCATTTAATTTGCAGTTCGGAAGACAATACAATAATTTGGTTTCATCGAGCTGATGTAACCTGGTTTGTCATCTAGAAGGTGGATAGTGGAACTCTTCAATTACTACTAGTAAACCCCTCCCCGTTTTTTTTTAGTCTTTGACTAAATTGTAGTTTAAAAAAAACTAAAAAACACGCTTTAATAGCAAACCGAACTAAAAAGTAGAAAATATTTTTTAAGTATGTAGAGTTTGTGTTACAGTAATCAAAAAAGCGTGGGGTGCAATTTAATATATTTTCAAAATGACTAATTTTATAAATAACCACCACTGAAACTATTACCACCAATTAAATAATTGTAAAATTTAATACCAAGCACCCCACGCTTTTTTGCTATAATTGAATTATTTGTTAATAACTTAATTTATATTCTAATCTTATCTCAAATTGATTAGTCATAAATAATTGATTGTTGGAATTTCCATTACTGTAACACAAGCTCTACATACTTAAAACCGGACAAGTGCGAGTTAAACTCGCGTGGAGAGGGTTCCGTTCCGTACATGAGTATCTGCAATTTACTAGGTTACTTTAAATAACATAGACTTTTTATAGGTTTTCCTGTAATTTATAGGTAAAGAACTATTTTCTGTATTTTTTTCAAAATTTTAGCCCCAGTAGTTTCGGAAATAAGGGGGGGGGAATGGTCAATTTTCGCCTATTTTCCTAAATAACTTCCAAACCATTTTACTTAAAATTCAGAAAAAAATATATTTAAAGTCCTCACAATAAGCCCTTTCATTTGATATGTCACACAATATATATTGCATAACTTTTTTTTAAAATTTTCTGATTTACCCCCCAAAAGTGGCCCCCATGTTTAAAATTCATATATTTAAGTCACGCGTCCGTATTGCGGTCACCGACTTACATATAAATACCAAATTTCAGCTCAATCGGTCCAGTAGTTTCGGAGCAAATTGGCTGTGACAGACGGACAGACAGACAGACAGACAGACAGACGCACGAGTGATCCTATAAGGGTTTCGTTTTTTCCTTTTGAGGTACGGAACCCTAAAAATTATTTTCTACTTTTTAGTTCGGTTTGCTATTAAAGCGTGTTTTTTAGTTTTTTTTTAACTATAATTTCTCCACACTTCTACCAGCATACGAATACAGTGAGTCATCGTCCATCCATCCAAGTTCATCACAACACAGTGTTTAATTGCAACTGTGCAAACAAAATTAATTCGTAATTACTCTCTATGGATTGTAGTCTCATTACACCTGAATCTGAATTAATTTTACACTGCCATTGACGATAACAATTGGAATTTTATTTGCGAATTTATTATTGACGTCAATCACAAATTAAATATACTTATTGTTATTCCACCATCTGTGACTCACGAAGCGCTATTCAAAAATTCTAGGTGCATGCTCATAATTAATTTACGTAACGTAATTTGGAGAGAGGGCCCCCCCTGGCCAAGCGGTCAAGTGTTACGGTCCTGGTATGTTGAGGGAGGGGTGGGGGGGGGGGGGGGGTTCAAGGTTTGCGTTACGTCACGATTTTTATACATTTAATGTAAAATTATGAAATTATAATGACAACGACAAAATCGACTACATTATTGAGGTGTAAAATGTTCCCTCTCGCTTTCCTACAATCTGAGGGAATGATTTCGTGTCAAGAGACGGATGTGTGTAACAGGAAGCCGGGGAAGCGCGCGCTATTTGATTTGACCAATGAACGCACGCGGTGGTAGAGTTGGCCGTCAGATGGTACAACCCATTTTCCGAGAGGTTGGTACTGTCAGCCAACAGTGTTTGCGTGTGTTTCAGGATATACCTAATGTTAATGTTGCTAATTACCAAGGTGAGATGTCAGATGTTATTATTTATTAGATATGTGTGTAAGAGGTTTTTTAATCGACAAGTAGTCACTTATACGGACATCGTTTTAGAAATGGTCCAACTTGCAAATGGTCTAATAGACCATTTGAGACGTAATTATAAGACGACATGATAATTACATGTTTAGACGAAGTGGTTATTAGACCAATTGCATCTTAAACGAAATGATACCAACATGTTCGTTCTAGTACAGTGACGGGATTTAGTTAGTTATTTTAATAGTACTTACACTAGCTTCTACCCGCGACTTCGTCCGCGTGGAATTCGGATATAGTTAGGGGGCGTCCATTAATTACGTGAGGTGCTCAGGGGGGGAGGGGATTGAGACGAATCTTACTAAATCTCACTTGTGGGAGAGGGGGGATCTGGGCAAATATCACGTAATATTTTTACGTATATTTTTATGATGGTCGGTTAAGTAGTTTTTACGTGAAAGCGTAACAAACATACAAACTTTATATTATTATTAAGGACTGCAGCTCAATTACGCAGCACAATTGGCATCGGTTTGGCTCGAAATGCAAACCAATTTAGTCTTAACTCTGTGTAAATAAGGGTACAATTGGTTTACTTTTTGCGAAAGCGATACCAATTGGTGTTACGTAATTGAGCAGCTGGTGCCCGCGACTTCGTCTGCGTAACAATTTAATATTATTAAGGATGTACTACACATATTAAGGATGTACTGCACAAGGATGTACACAAGCCTACTCGCGATATATTTTTTAACATACTAAATTTTATATAAAATCAATTTCATCCATTAAAAAGACGATTTGCGTCTCTAATTCGAATCCTCTACTAAGATGAAGTTGCGGGAAAAGCTAGTAAAACATAATAATTCGATGTTTATAATAATATGTAGGTATTTCTCGAATACGTCCGTAAATTGCGAAATAGGTTTAGTTCCTGACGGCATTGTGCTTCAAAATTGGCAATTCAACTCCGACAAAACTTTCAGGCAGGTCACCTAATGTTTGTACACAAGTTGGGAGTAAATACAACTGCTTTTGGCCTACCATTGAATTTTGAAATTTTTCGAAAATAGCATTTTGTGATTGCTTTGCTTTGATTTGATTTTATACTGGCACCAATTTGCACTATCCCGGAAGGTTTTTCTATATTTTTTATGTTTATTGTATGATCTAAAATGAGCCTGATAGTTATAGCGTAACGATTAAAAATAAAACAAAACTCATTATAGCTTCATAATAAAACTTATTTTATTTAGCCTAGAGTGAAATTTGCATTGCATTTACAAATATAAATATAGAAAGTACCTAACATACTGGCATCCTGATTGATGATTAGACTAGTTTTGTCGCCCAATCCAAACTTATTCCCGTATGTACGACGAAGATAAAAACGTTTATTGCCAGAAAACAGTATTAAGACAGGTCTCAGTCAATTCTGCACCCTTCGTCCATTTCCCCGTTCGTCTACTCGGTCCCCGTTCGTCCATTTCCCAGTTTGTCATTTTCCCGGTTCGTCCATTTCCTCTGTCGTCTATTTTCCTGTTAGTCCATTTCCTCATTCGTCTATGTCCCCTTTCGTCCATTTCCTCATTCGTCCATAATGCGAGTAATATTTTTCTCAGTGGCATTGACTTCAGTAGGTGTTTAAAGTTTAAGATTAAAAACTAATTTCACTACGAAGTGATCCGTGAATACTTACTTTTTTTCCTGGATACTTTGTATATTCAATAGCTAGGGAGCTGGGTGCCACAATTTATATATGATTTTTTCGCTTGGCGGACCTGAATTGTTCGATTAAAGACAATGTAAAGAACCACAGAAAAATAGTCTGCCACCATGGTAGCGCTGCGTTTTCAATTGACAGCGTTTTAAGAATTAAAAAAAAACCGTGTGCTAAATTATTTGTTCGTTACTGCCTCTTGGACTGATGGTCAGAATCATCCTCAAAATGATGAACATCGAAGAGACAGACGTGCCGGGCTCTGTTTTATAACGGGACTTAGTTGCAAAAATGTAAATGAAAAAAGCTATGCTTAATCATTTTCTGGTCTTTCTCGTTGCGTCCATTCGATTTATTAGGACGCCCAGAATAGAAAAAAAAGTTGGCAGACGTCTAGGTCTGTGATTTTTTTAAGTACGATTTTTTAATGTTGTAATTAAATAACGCAGGGACATACGACTTTCATTTACTAAATCGATTTGTATTAACATAAACTTTCATCCCTATCAATATGCAAGACGAACAAATCATATACCAAAACGGCACCCAGCTCCCTAACTACAAGTATGAATTGCTGCTTATTCGAAGCCTTAATATTGATTTTATGGCCTATGTCAGACGTCTTTCGGCTGAAATGATGATGGTGATGATGATGAATATTGATTTTATATTAATGCACACTAGGTCTTTGTGATCCAGTTAAAGCAAGGCTAGCTTAATAAAAATATTAAGATATTCATTTTTGTTTTACTAATTTCTTTTGCGTGGGGCCTATTTTGTGGGATATATTAGATGTATGATGACAGTAGGATATGAGCAGAACTATACGAACGGGGCATCAGACGAACGGGGAAACAGACTAACGGGGAAAAAGACGAACGGGGAAACAGACGAACGGGGAAACAGACGAACTGGGAAACAGACGAACGGGGCATTAACGAACAGGGAACTAGACGAAACTGACCTAAACCGTCTCAGTGGTTGTTTATGTTCTAGCAAAGTTTGGCATTACAATGTAAACAGGTACGCACGTTAAAAAAACATTCTCACAAGCAAAATCGTCGTATAACTGCGGTTATACGACTACAAGTTATGTTACAGCCATTATAAACCACTATAAGACTGTTACTAACTAGAAGTTGTATAAACTGGAATATTATTACGATCTTGCTTGTTAGGATGGCACAAACGTTAGTTTTAATTTTCGTTTCCGCATTAAAGCGCAACGCACACAGAACGCATGGAAGGGTAGGGCGCGGGTGTTTCCGTTGAATTTACCCTATCCGCGCCCGTCCCACGCACGCGTTCTGTGTGCTGTCGTCCATATAAATTCAACAGAATACAACCGCGCCCGATCCGCGCACGACTTCTGTATGCGTTGCGCTTTAGGTCAAAAAGATGCCTGATTCCCTAGATTCGCTAATTCAAACCAAAAAATTAGACCTCTTAAGTGCCTAACATTTATTTACGTTTAAAAGTACATTTATCATCCAACTTTCAAGGGCAGAAGGGACCTGGTCCAAATTAACCTTAATTCTGTATGACCCAAATGACAGCATTCCATTGGGCTTAATGATATATGAAAATAATATTTATGCTTAAGGCATTGACTGAAGAAATTCAAGCCATAGTCCATGACTCGGTAAACCAGTTTATCAAAAAAGTCGAAATACGAAAGTAGGTTTTGATAACCTGGTTTTCCGGGACACCTTGGGTTTCTTTAATTTGATAAGCTCAAGTAAAGTGACCATGTAACTCATTTAAAAAAATGTAAAAGATGCATTTCTAATACCTGTTTATTCAAGCCAAAACGCAAGGCGATGGCCCACGTCTACTTATTCTTTATTTAGACAAAAAATTTACATCTATATACCATCCTGATGTAGTAATTTGGTGGGATAGTTATTTTGTAGTATCAAATCATGAAAAACATCATCAATACTACTTACAACAATTTACACCTGAACAATAGGCCTCTTTAAAATCAACTTTTTCTGGGCACCATTTTTTTTTTTCTATTTATTTTGTTTTGCCTGTAAGTGATACAGAATGCAATTGGGCATTAAGTTCGCAGTTTGTTCTTTCTGTTGTGCAATACAGTTCAAATAAATAGTTTACTGTTCCCGAACCATTAGCTCAACATTTTCTGGATCTCAATCAAGCTCTTCCCTTTCGTCTCCGGCACGAACGCCAGCGTGAACAGAAACGCAGCAGCGCAGGAGCTGGCGAACCACCAGAAGGTCCAATGCCCCCCGGCAACGTTGATCATGTAGCCGAAGCCGGTGGCCACACCGAAGCCAATCAGCCAACCCGTGGTCATGGTCAACGCTGAACCGGAGCTGCGAACGTTGGAGCGAAACATCTCTCCAGTGAAGGTCCCGGGGATAATTCCAAAACCTGGAAGCAAAGCACTGTAATGAATGCGTGCTAGCCATGTAATTATTTAACGAGCGCTTCGCTAGCAGCTGCAGGAAGAAAGCCGACAATTATGAAAATCACACCTCAGTTGAAATTAAAGGTTTCAAACAAGCTGCCAGTCAAATAAACTACTATACCATTTGACCAGTAGACAAGATCGTTTGATAGAAAAACGTTTCGCCATATAAATATAATTATTTATATTCAATGGACCATTTGTAGAATAGATGACAGCATTCTTTTTAGGAAGTAACCAAAAGGTTTAATTTTTAAAAGAGATTCTTAATTAGGTATATTAGAATTGATAAGGTTTTTGTAATTAAAGATCAATTTGACGCACCACAACTTACCTAAATCATAGAACATGAAAAATTTAATGAGAGTAACAAGCGGTACCCATCCAATTTGGTCCACTAACGGATCTCCGATATCATCTAAGTAAAAATACAAACCTAGCACCATCTGAAATACAATAATGATCGTCACCTCTCGTATAGAACACATTATCAAAAAGAAAAACCTTAAATATACTCATTAGGAGTAATGTATGTATGTAAACACTTTATTGCACATAAGTCACACAACACACGACACGTTTGGCCTAGTTGGTAGTGACCCTGCTTCCGAAGCCAGCGGTCCTGGGTTCGATTCCCGGTAAGGGCAAATATTTGTGGGATGAGCACGAATGTTTGTTCCTGAGTCTTGGATGTTTCCTATGTATTTAAGTATTAAATTCATTTATTTCAGATCTCCATACATAATGATCCATATACAATATTATTAGTAAACACTCAGAGCTTATACACTAAAAGTTAGTACATCTAGGACACAACACACACACAAAAGACAAAAGATAAAACAAGACAAGTTTTATTATTAATTAGTCTTCCGAAATGTAACGCTTTAACGTGTAACAAAGTTTACCTTTTAATAACGGATTAGCGATTAACGAAGTTTTTTTTTTTATCATGTCCAATTATTTATTTATCTATATAAGTATGTATATCGTCGTCTAGTACCTACCCATAACACAATCCTTTAGAGCTTACTTTGGGGCTAGATTGATTTGTGTAAAGATTGTCCCCTGATTTATTATTTATTTATTTATTATAACAATTCCGCATTATGACATAAACAATGTACAAAGGTGAGCTTATCTCTTCCAGCTAACCGTGATAAACGTGATAAGTCATTTTACACTAAGGGGTTGATCAAAATAGTAAGTTAGTCGAACCGGTGATAGATTAGTTGACCTTCTAATTTATAATTAAGCTCAAATTAAATACAATAGATTCTTCAAATTATGAAAATGTTTAAGCAAATGCAAAACTGGTAAAAAATAGTAAACTTACTAGACTTATACAGCTAACAGCTGTAGAAACTAGCAACAGAGTTTTCCTTCCAGACCATTCCACAAAAAAAGGAGTTATACAACTAGAAGTTAATTGAGTTACTCCTATAACAATAGTTGCTAAATGTGGTGTAATTGAAGACCCTGCTAACTCAAATATAGACGTGGCAAAGAAAACGACTGCAATGGCACCACTCATCTGCTGTAATATCCCTAAAGTTAACGTGATAATCAAAGCATTCCTATTAGATTTCACTGTAAAGATTTCCTTCCACTCCTGCGACTTGCTTTTCTTGTCTTCTATTATTTTTGTTGCTAGCTCATTCTGTATTTCATCTACTCGTCCAAGTGATATTAATGTTGTTCTGGCTTTGTCTTCCCTTCCTAGAACAAAATAGGAATACCGTTTAACACATGATCATTTTGACCATGAGACCTAAGGGACCGAAAACTCGCAAAACTATTTTTGAAAACAGTTAATTTTTGTAGTTAATACAGCTTGGATCGATAAATTAAAAAGGCTGTATTTATTGTGTGAGGCAGTTCAAAAAAGAATCCTTTTTTAACAAAATGTATTCAATTGTCAGGATCCCAAGAATCACTTAAGGTTGAAGTAATAAGTTATTAAGTTAAAATAGCAAAGTTGATCGTGTACAGCTACTTTACCTTCTGGTAACGTACAGAAGTTTATTCGATATTACAGTAGGTAAAATTGCTGCAATCATTTTATTTACCAGTAACTTTCTAAAAACGATCATCTGATAGTAAAACGTCGGATGTTCTTTTGCTCGCAATCTCGCTTATCTGTTTCCTATTATTTATCATTATTATTATTATTATTGGAGTGTAATTGGGCCATATATGTGCCGCCCCGACCATTGCTGATCTATTGTGGCAGCCCTTTCTTATAGTTCACTGCTTAGTCCCGTTGCATCCAGTAAGTTCCAGATGCTTTGGGCAGTGAGAACTTGTATCTCTGCGGGGTGCACAACGTGTCGCCCCAGGTGGATACTTCTTTTGTGCATGAGTGGCCCACATGAGCAGAGGATATGCATGGCTGTTTCCTCTGTCTCTTGGCAGAATCTGCACATTGCGTCTTGGCTCATGCCCATATTTGTCAGGTGTTTATTTAGTTTGCATTCTTTGTCATCCCTCGAATCTTAATAATTCCTAAATTTTTACCTGTTCATCTTTTATGGTAACACAACCACACCCTGGCCATAAAATCTCTCACTGATTCATTTTGGCAGATTTTTCTACTAACAGCTTGTGTATTTGTTATGTCTAATATATCTTATGTAATGTATCGTTATTATAATATAATACAGTGTCAAAATGTTAATACCTTTTAATATATGAAATACTGGTGACTCCGGTAGAAAGCATGCTGCTGTCACATATACTAATGTCAACCCCAAACCCAGCCAGCCGGTACCTGCGTATGATATATAAGGGCCCACTGAGTATATTATTAGGGTTCCCAGAGTACTAGAGATTCCTGTGGCTACTAAAAGGATTCCTCGTATATTTGTTGATCTGAAATTAACATTATTGTAAGTTGCAGTGCACGTGTTTATCTTTTTATCCGTGTCATTGTTATTATCACAAACAATTTTTATCCATTTCAACAGTATCTTGATCTGTATCTTTATTATTATTAAAGACGTGAAGTCTACTTTCTACATTTGCCGATAATTTATTTCGTATAATAAACAAAAGTATCGCGTATTAAAAATATGAAAACAGCGGGTTTTATAAAGGTTCGTTAGACCAAATGTCAAATCAGTTGTGTCAAAAACTATATTGATTCATTAGAATTTTCATCATAATTCATTAACGGATCAACGGATTTTTTTAGATCCTGGGCGAACATTCAAATTGTGGAATTTAAAAAAATCTCTTTGCATTTCCATCAAAAGAGAATTGAACAGACCATACTTATTCCGGGTTAAGTCATGCAAGTTTGAGATAAAACGAACCAAGACTATACCTACTGATTATTAATATTTTGCAGTGTAAGTGATCGATATCTTCGGACATGTTTACGACAAGACTACATTAATCCTCATCCATCATAGATGACATTAAGTCCAACATCACATTAAAATTTAAAACGAGTGATTGGAAGTAGGGAAAAATATTTTTAACAAGTCATTAGAACCAACCTTGTGTATCCATTGTCTATTGAACTTGCTGAATTTCTCGTGAGGTTTCAAGAGAGTTCCCGTTACGTTCTCTTTTTAGTTATAAAATTTACTTACGCAACTTCTCCAATATAGACTAGATTCCCCACAGCAATGATGCCAATCCCAAGACCCTTCAGGATCCTGCCGGTGAATACCATGACGATATTTCTAGTGATGATAACGACGATGAAAGAGAGGGCGGTGATGGCTCCGCCAATGATGAGGCAGGGCTTGCGACCGATGATGTTGGAGAGATAGCCGGTTATATGGGGACCTAGCGGGAACAACTTAAGATTACGTAAGATTAACTAATCAACACGTTTGATGCCAAATAGTTTCATAAAGGGCACAACGAAATTAAAGCATTAGACTTCAATGTATTTACTCACTAGCGGAGTTGCAAAATATTTTCATATAATGGATCATGATATGAAAATATCATCATGGATCAGCATGAAGGACATGTTATTCGTTTTTTAATGCCTCACATTTTCAGTACGGGTTAGGGACGAATGGCAAATATATTATTATCTTATGCTAAATATGGCATTTTACAGCGAACACGCCGCAAAACTATTTTGTGTATAATAACTTAATAACGCTAAGACGACCATCATAAGTACGATGAGGGAATGTAATTTTTGACCCACTTGACGGCCTTCTTATTTTGACGGTTAATGCATTCACGAGACCACGCGACGTCCGTCTGTATTAAATGGGAAAAATTAACGTTCTCAAAGTGGCCCAGCAATTAAGTTCCCCCGTGGTGCTTCCAATGTTAAAAGTACCAGGATCAGTGAAGCAAAATTGAAGGGTCGGGGTGAAGACCGGGGTGATCAGAAAAACGTATCGAATCTCATCAAAAGAGGTCACCGTTTTCGAAATATTACGACTTTTTTGGGTCAACTGGTCAATTTAGAAAGAAAAATATGCTGACCAGTTATTCCTCCGACATAGAGCAAAGAGCCGATCCACGAAGCGCCAGCATCAGTGATGACGTTGGGCAGAGGAGTCTGCTCAGGATCCTGGAGTTTCGGGATAATTGGGGCTGTCCAGCCCATACCAAACCCCACCAGCATCTGGCCTATGTATACTGAAAATAAATTGTTTATTATATGATATTCGGAGTTTTGAAAAATTGCACTGATTTAAATTTTGTCCGCTTATTTTGGCCTGTCAGATGATAGTTAGTCAAAGTTATTAAATAGTGTGTGTGTATGGGTGTCTGTCAATTTGCTCATCACACACAGTTTCTTTAAAGATCTTGACAATATGGCACGATTTTTAAGAAGGTATATTCGGAAACATCTATTAAATTACAAGAGTATTTTAATAATCCGTGGCATTTCTGAATGATAGTTTTTAGTTTTTATTCATGGAATAAATTAGCGTACTTATTAAGCTTTCTCTTAAAATATTGCACTAGGCGTTAAACTGTTTTGGGTAAGTTCAATTACAATTTTACGCCAAATGCGATAGCGTTATGGATAGATTCAGTAGTAAACTAAAGTTTTTTTATGAATAAATATCTCAAAAGTTCAATCAATATTTCAAATTATCATCCAAAAATGCTATAAATATTAATATACTTACTATCTTTATTTGCTAGGTTTTTCCAACGTTGCTTGTGCGAATATACCCTGGTAATATGCCTAATGCTCTTTAATAAAAAGGTTAGAATAATGGAGCAGATTCGACTTTACTAAAATATAAATAAAGTAAAGCATTTTAAATTTATCGCTGTTATTATTTATAAAAATATTGTTTATAACGGGTGACTCTAATTGTTTATTATCGAAGTGATGGATGGTGGTAAACAACACAGACCATATATATATCCTATATATGGTCAGTGGTAAACAAACATAACAGAGAGTAAACCGATATGACCATCCTTAGCCAACCCTCTAATAATCACCATGACGATTTGATGACGATGGCAATGATCAAAATATCCGCAGCTCCAAAACTCCAACCTGCGGTAAGACCCCATTTATAAATTGCGTTGGACAGTAGTATTTGTTTGGGTGTTTATTTGGCTAAAACTAAGGATTTTCACATGCGCAGAAGATATGGCACAGTTTCCATTTTACATTCTATAAATAATTGCACATGTACGAGTAGGTTACTCTACTTTAGGGGACGGAGCAGAGTGCAACCACGTTGTTATACTCTTTACATAAACAAACCTGTAGATAAACAAACAAATCAAACGTAAACACAAACTCACGTATACCCGCAATCACTAATTGCTTTCTTAAATACAGCTCCATAGTTACTTCTGTTCTTCTTTTTGTATTAAAATAACGCACCCATCATCAATAATTATCAATAATATTTAAAGTACATTGCACCTCCACGATTTCCTTTCTACTAATCGCTAATGGGATATCATCGGTATCGATACATAGTCGTTAGCTTGATAACGATAATGAACAATGTGATTATCCAAACTTTGATTATGATTATTATGATGATGATAATATTATGATGAGCAGTCTAACTATCAAACGGAAAAACCACTGATGCACTCAACATGATATATCCAAAACTACTTGAAAGCCATGCGAGTTCCTTTTAGGGTTCCGTACCTAAAAAGGAAAAATGAACCCTTATAGGATCGCTGGTATGTCTGTCTGTGTGTTTGTCTGTCTATCTGCCACAGCCTATTTGCTCCGAAACTACTGGACCGATTGAGTTGAAAGGTACACAATATGTAAGTCGGTAACCGCAACACAGACGCGTAACGTAAATAAACATATTTTAAACATGGGGGGCCACATTTGGGGGGTAAATTTTAAAATAAAAAAATATGAAATGAATTGTGACATATCAAATGAAAGGGCTTATTGTGAGGATCTTAATATGTTTATCTAATTTTAAAATAAGTACATGGTTATCAAGTTATTTAGGAAAATAGGCGAAAATTAAACCCTCCTTATCTTCTGAACTACTGGGCCTAACATTTTGAAAATGATAGAGAAAATAGTGCTTTACCTATAGAAACCTATAAAAGGTCTATGGTATTTAAAGTAACATAGAAAATTTCATATAATCACTGAACCCTCTCCATGCGAGTTTAACTCGCACTAGTCCGGTTTTTTTTTGAAGGCAGCGCTGCGTCGATAACAATTTAGTAATAAACATTTTTGAAACAGAATCCTTTAACTTATATTTATTTATATTATACATATCGCGGGTTTCATGCTCAAGAGGCATATTTCCAATATGATTGTACCCTACAAGGTTGTAACTTATACTCATAATATAAAACTATGCCTCTTTAGCATGACGCCCGCGATATATCTAGCCACTTCACAGGTAATTGGGTACCTACACCCTTTATAGGGTAAAGGCACCAGTAGTCAGCCTTTTAACGACGTTTGAGATTTGAAACCACTGTTATTAATTCAGGATTTGACTAAAAAATTTACTTTTTTTACTGTTCGGTCAATAATTTATTCTAGTTTCATTACAATTTAAGGCAAAAATATAGAATCTTTCTATAAAATAGAAAAAGAAGTTTAAACCAAAACATACACATTTCTCTAGTAGTCAGCCTCCAAAATCTAATAGTCAGCCACTTTAAGCCCAGTACTCGGCCTCTAAATTATTTGTTAAAATTTGATTAAAAATCAGCAATATTTAATGAGTAATTAATAGACAATTAATAATCGTTAAAATTACAATAGTCATGCTTTTAGTTGAATAATATTATCTTACAGTTACAAGGTTCAGACTCCTTTTTCATCTTGAGACACTGCGACATATTGGTTCAGAAGATATGTTACAGTTTCCCGAACGCTGCAAGCCGGATTCCACGATAGACCTCTTTCTCGAAGATGGACGTCCCTTATTGGACAGTACCTATGTCCCCAGGTACATATAATCGTCAACTTCTTTCAGCGTAAAATCTCCAATTTCCACCGGAGTATGCAGTACAGGGACATTTGTCATGATTTTTGTCTTGTCCATGTTCATTTTAAGGCCAGCTCATTTGGAGGTTCAACTGTGGTCATCGAGCATTAAACTGAGGTTCTCCGAGGTCTCGCTGATTATATTGATGCCATGCTCTTTCTCATTCAGAACCTTGAAAACGCATTCCAGAGCAGCGGTGAACAGATTTAGAGAGATAACATCTCGCTGTCTGGCTTCCCACTGCAACACTGCAGTAGGTTTTGAGTTCTGGTTCTATAGTTAGACTAATATAGTGGCGTTTTCGTACAAACACTTCAACACTCCGATGTACCTGTTGTCGACTTGGTAGCGCTGGAGAGACTGCAGTACAGTCTCAATCGTATCGAAGGCTTTCTCGTAGTCCACAAACGCTGAGCAAAGAGGCAGATTAAACTCTTCGGTCTGCTATATAAACTGCTGTAGCGAATGTATGTGGTCTACTGGTGCTGAAGCATTTTTGGAAACCGGCCTATTCGGGAGACTGGAAGTTTACTATAGGGTACTATAGTTCGTACCCTTCTCACTTTTGAGCCATGTTTACAAGCTGTTTTTGAGACTAATTACGAACCGCCTTGCACGCAGGTTTGATAACTTCCAGTCTCCCGAACAAGCCAACTTCCGGAAATGCTTTAGCGGGGCATTATTGCCCTGTTTTGAAGAAGACCAACACCACACTTCTTTTCCATGCGTGCAGTGTTTACCCCTCATGTGGAAACGAATAACGTCTGAAGGGCTTTAAGGACCGGTTTTCAAACTGCTTTCAGAAATTCGGCTGTGATTCCGTCATCACCTTATTGTATTTAAGCTGTTTGAGAGCCACACTAATCTCGTACAGGTTGACATCCGAGATGTTTTCAGTATAGTGACGGATCGATCTAGGTTTTGGGTCATTGGCATTAGTTACAACTAAATCAAGACTCATGTCCTGGCGCTGCTGAATGCGCTCCTGGAGTCAGCGCCCGAGTGTGACTTGTTCGCGTGGCGATGGGCCACTGTGTGCCATGAATGTCTAAGATTTTGCGAGATGATGGATAATAGGCCTTCTAGTATTACCTGACTTTTGTTATTTTATGTTATCTTTCCTGATTTTTATTGTTATATTGTTTTTAATTTGTAAAGTTTCGCGGTGAATTGGTTTCATACTGTCATGCCGTGTAAATATATTTGCAATAAATAAATGTTACGTAGGCCTTCAGGAATCCATAGGTGATGCCGGTCTTGCTATGTGCCTCGGGGAACACCAAAAGTTCTACATGCTCCTCTACTATGCATTCCTTTCGTATAGCTTCCTTTGCAGAAGATAGTTTTTCTGGTGGATGCTTTTGTTTGTGTATTGGTTTTTGTGACATGCTTTACTGAAATAACATTACGTTTTTATTCATGAAACAGTTAAAAGACTAATAAGTACCTAAATAAAGCCCTATATAGGTTTTTTTCATACTTTATTAAGTGGCTGAGTACTGGAGCTGCAATTCCCATTAGTCAGCCATACCAAAAAAATACTTTAAAAAGCGGCTGACTACTGGGTTTTTCTAAAAATATTATAGGGAATGTTAGGGTAAATTTGAATTTTAAAAAATAACGATCTTAACGGACCGATTTTATTTCAAATTCGAACGATACCACCAATATCCAGAAGTCAGCCGCAGGTGGCTGACTACTGGAAATCACATAAAAAAGTGGTTCCCAATAGTCAGCCTCCGTAAATTATTAAGAAATCAATGATATACGCTTATTTTATTATCATTTTCGGTTTAAGAAACTATATGCATTCACAGAAATATACAAATATATCATATAATGTTAACACAAGTCTATTTTTCTTACCTGATTTGAAAACACCAAGTGCGAAAAAAATTATGGCGGACATCGCAAAATTGCCGTACTCGACCGAGAGCACTCGAATAAACTTTTTTTATTTTCCCCCCTGCCGTTTCCCCGCACCGATCGATAAATATAATTATTAATAAGGAATCAAGGAATCAAATAAGAGGCATATAATTTATTAATTTCAAATAGACTGCTATTTCAAGGCAATAAAAGAGGCAAAAGGCTGACTACAGGATCCTGGCTGATCACTGGTGACTTTACCCTACAATGAAGAGCATAAGCCTGCGGCTTAAAATAAAACGTATTCACAAAGGCTCCGAATATATACTTTAGCTATTTACTATTTTTATTTATTCCTTTACCCTATTTCAGTCAACCTGCACGTCTAGCACGACCTGCCCGCGAGTCGTTTGTCACTCAGTCCATCCCTTACATATTTTACTAGTTTGATAGAAACGCACTGAGCGACAAACGACTCGCGGGCATGTCGTGCTAGCCCCCCTGTTAGGCCCAATATCTAATGAGCGGCTAGCCGCGCGCGGCTCTAAGGAGTCGCGGCCGCGCCGTAGGAAATGGTAGTCGCGTGCGTGCGGCCATTCGCGCCCGTTTAGCCTCTCAGTGGAAATTGGGCCAGGCCCTTAGCTAGAGTTGAATTTGAAGTAGGGCAGTGATGATTACAAGGTAGTATCATACTATGAAGAAACAATTTTCTTAGCGTATTATCGTAGTTAATGGTATTTTTCAAGGTAGGGCATTGGTATTTTAAGGTAGGGCATTGCCCTACAATGCCCCCCCCCCCTAGCTACGGCCCTGAATTGGGCCTTAGTTTAAAACAATAAAAATTGACACGTTTTCATTACGCCATAAGTACAGTTAAGAAAATAAAACTATCGTTTTGCAATTTTTAAAACCGCTTTTAAATGTACAATACAGGTATGGCCACAGCATGAACTATTAGAACTTTCCAGGTCAATCGGAATTATTAGCGGAGAAATGAATATATTACGGTGACGTGTTACGTAAATCCAAATCGAATCGCACGAATCTAAATTTGTCAACCTTGTCTTTTTTACATGATAATTATAAATACAGAGCAAAGAGAGCGCACGAGGTTTCGAAACAGGTCTTTTCGCTAACGCAAATTCAGTGCTTCGGGTTCCCTGGGCAAAAGCAAGCCTTCGGGCTCTTCGAGCTGGGTCCTTGTTGCTGACAGGGTTGTCCACAGCCCTTCAACCTGCAAACCTCCTTCATTTTACACATGAGCTCGTTCATCTGTTTGGTCAGCAGGCCCACAGTGCTTACCATCTGCTCTACAACGCTGAATGACGGTGTCTGATTATTTTTCCTTGTGTCACCCTCATCCGTCCGTCTTTCTGGATAGACGTGAAACAACTGTCGCTGGCTGTAATCACTCGAGGACTGGAAAGGCATCCTAGGCCCGGGTTGGGCTAGGCCGGGCGCGTTGTAAGGCATCCTAGGCCCGGGTTGGGCTTGGCTGGGCGCGTTGTATTTTTTGCAATCCGATCCACATGCAACTCCAGGCCACTGATTCGATTGCTCTTGGAGTCTTTGCTCGGGGGGCTGCGACGAGCTATTCTGATGTTTCTTGCATTGAGTCCCACATTTGCTGCCAGGCCATTGTGCTGACGGCATCTGGTTCATATTGTCTTGTTGGTGTCCGGGAATCATGTTAGGTTGCACTCCGAGTTCTTTCATGAAGCTATCAGAGTTGACAGGGCAGCCCTTGTTGTCACAATTCGGGGGATGGTTGGCGGGGCATGCTTCATTGGCACAGTTGATAGGGGCGTCGGTTCTGTATTCTTTGGGCAATCGCGTCGCGCAGTCTGGACACGGACAGGTCACTTTGATGATGCCGGCTTTAATGTCCCTGATTTTACCTGGAGTGTAGTGCGCACATTCGTAGTGCATCCAAGACATGCAGGCTCCGCAACACTGCAGTCCGTTCTTCTGTGTCACGGGACCCAAACAGATTTTGCAAGGGTTTTTCACTTTGTTGCATGACTTTGGCTTTGACATCGTAGAAACGGACTCTTAGCTTACGGAGTACGGACATGCATTATGTATGGTCTGGCCTAGCTACATGACTACCCATTTATTTCGTATCATTGTTGCAAATTGTAATTTAGTGGTTGTGACGTCTTGCGTCACGGACAATAACGTCTATGACGTTCATTATGGTATTCTAATAGACAGTAAGAAGAATTGAATTGGAAAGTGTCTTAGCAATTTGATTGAATGTGGTAGAGAAAGCATCATTTATCACTGAATCCCTTCCAATTTAATCCTAACCTAACCAGCTCCTAAACCAGTGTCAAGTACGTTGTCCCACCATTGCGCTAAAAAGTTTATTAAACTACTTATATTTAAATTGGTCGGGTCACCGAGCCACACGCCTGACGCGCAACTCATTGAACCTTCCGAGCAGCGCGCTGTCCAGCCTCCCCGCTACAACCTGCAGGAGACTGTTGGAACTATCCCTCACTCGGTGGATGAGACACACATTGGCAAACACGCCAGAAGCACTGCAACGAGGATGAAATCCACAACAACAACCTGAATACATTATTATGATTTTCGGGTATAACTAACTCAAAGACAAGATATTGGGTGGTCAATAAAAATCTAAGATATTCCATATATGTATTGGCTGGTTACAGACAGTACATCTTATTCTAGCCTGCTTCATCTAGATTCATCCGGCCTGCTTCATTTGGCCTGTTTCATCTGCGTCATGAGCTCGCGAACCTGCTTTGCCAGCGCCCCCACTGTGACGCCTAGCCGATTTAACATGGTGTCGAACTGATCGCTGCTAGATTTAGTAGTCTCCAGGTTGAAGCATGACATTACGCTCATGGACGAAGCCAAGCTGGTGAGTGAGACTGGGTAGCCTGTGACAACGGATAAAATGTGTTATTAAACCATTATAGTTAAGTATCTAACGTCGGCCTAAATCGCAAACCTCGTAACTCAATCTGACCAAATTTTACAGGAGGCACAAAAAACTTAATTACCAAAAATTTTGCATGAAGACTTGCTTTGTATTTTTTTTATATAATGTCAAATTAAATTTTGCCGTCAGATTGTTAAAACCAATTTTTTTTAAATCATCTGGACCTGGAAAATTACGGATTACCTGGAAAATTAAGAGTTTTTCTTGAAAATTTTAGAATGCTAATCGGAAGTTAAGAGTTTTGCTATAAAAATCCGTAATTTTTTTTAATAGCAAAGCTCTTAACTCCCGATTAGCTTTCTAACATTTTCAAGAAAAACTCGTACACCCAATTTTGAAGGGAGTGGCGGGGGGAGATACGAGGTATTCCTTTTACAAAATAGCGGTCGGGAGATGCGAGGTTTTCTATTTTGCTTTTTAAACGTAAACGGTTTATCTTTGGTATTTAAGAGTTTTGCCGTTAGATGCGTTCAGAATAGTACTATCTAAAAGTATCAAAACATGATTTTCAAAAAAAATTGAGTTACGAGGTTTGCGATTTAGGCCGACGTAATATTATAAATGCGAAGGTGTATTTGTTGATTTATATTTTCATGACAATCTCATAATTCCGAACCCGTGAAAATACGGATCTAGAAATCTCGGACCTAATTCGGGTATTGCTTACGCACTAGTCCGAACAATACGGATCTAGAAATCTCGGACCGGATTCGGATATTGCTTCCGCACTAGTCCGCAAAATACGGATCTAGAAATCTCTGATCGAATTCGGATATTGCTTACGCACTAGTCCGCACACTACGGATCTAGAAATCTCTGACCGAATTCGGATATTGCTTACGCACTAGTCCGATCTCTGATCCAACTGCCACCTTGAACTAAACTGGATGCCTGCCGCGCCCCCCGGCCCCATGCCCCGCCGCCCCCCTGCCGCACTGCTAGTACGCAGCTCGGATTTGGTGCGGATACGGTCCGGGCGAAGTGCGCAAGCGTTCACACAAATAATACTATGGCTTATACGGTGCGTCAATAATCTTCTCCGGAATGGAGATTCACGGATGACGGAGAGAAATCAGATGACAGAAGCCGGACCTAGTGCGTAAACTACCATAGAAATGGTTCTACGATTACTCCGGACCGTATTGTAACGAGTTCGGATCGGATAGGGATCGGACGTAGTGCGTAAGCGCTCTTAATATGCTAGAAAAGACCGTGGCAAAACTAAACGGATAGTACCTATCTATGGCTAAAAAACGACCCGCAAGCGTAGTCGATATTGGGCACGCCGCCGGCATTTAGAAACTTTGCCATTAAAATAGTAAGCTTTAAATACCACATTTTTCATAATTTTCCTTGCAAGTGTGATGAAAAACATTGTGTGTAGCAAGGGCGGTACAGCAATTATAAACGACGTGCATTAAGCCTTCACTTCTTTCATAATTGCTCTTTTATCTCCCTTAATCTTCGTTTTGTCACCAGAAGGGCGGCGCTGGTAGTCGGCAGGATGTGCTATCACTTTCTACGTGAGTGATCATAGTTTTTTTTTATATATATCATACCTTGTGTAAACTAAGCTTCGACTTCACCTTGGATAAGCTGAAGTCGTTTGCTGAATTCAACAGTATACCCGCCAAACACGTGTAAACTCGCCATTATTCCATTGGGCTTAACGCTCATTTTGAATAGCTATTTCCCCATATTTTGCATTCCGGAAACTGCAGTTTACAAGGAAATAAAGCACTAACTTTATATGCCTACCTACTACATTTATCAAGTTACTAAGCCAGCGAAAAATAAGTAACTGTGTCTAATATTTTTTGTGTACTAGCAGAACATATTTCTAAACGTTAAGTGTCTATGTCAAAATAAATTAATATCACTCACAAGGAGGAGAAATGCTCAGGCAAGACTTTGACGATAATGGCGCGTCTTTTTGGCTAGCCTGCTCTCTTTTCGGGACTGCTATACTATACCACTGATACTTTGGAACTTTTTCATACGAAGTCTTTTGATCTTTACTATTTAGACGCCACCGAGGTGAACTGTTTGACATGCTTTGTGGTGGGCTACTAGATGTACTCGTCTCTGCCATCCGCGAGGAGAGAGGGTACATCTCCGTTGGCTGCAAGTACATAGGCGGTGACGGTGGGCACTGCGCCGAGTGTTCTTTCTGTGGCACATATGTCGGTGCCGGCGGCGGGCATGGCGGCCGAGGTGATGGGCTTTGTGGACCACCCCCAGGTTGACACGGAGGGTACGATGGAGCAGGCACAAGTGCCTGCGGAGGGCATTGTGGACACTTCGGACCAATCCCGCTGTTGCTGGGACAATCATTAAACGTACATTTCGGTTCTGAATTAGCAGGGCACACTTTATTTTTGCAAGTAAAAAGTTTTAATTTCTCCGCTACTATAACTTCTTTTATCCCTTCTGGTTCGCAGCCCGGACACGGACAGAGCACTTTTATGAATCCATTGTTTATGTCCTGGATTTTGCCAGGGGTGTAGTTGAGGCAAGTAAAGTGTGCCCATTTTTTGCACGCGCCTTGACATTGTAAGCCAGTTTTGGGTGTAACTGTCTCGTAACAGATTTTGCATGAATGTTTTGTTTTCCCACATTTTTTCATAGTGCCCAAATGATTGTAGTGTTCATGATGCTGCCTTCTGATTTTAGGCCCACATTGATTTTTATTATGATGTTATTCGTCCTGCCACTTTAATCATCCAGTGTTGTCAAGATTGACACCATGCTGACACGTAACCACATACTGACTCAAACTGACATAAAATCATAAAGAAGAATAGGAGGTAGTAACCGTGTAGGATTGTAACGTTGATAACTCAAATCTATGACAAGGCTGGCAAACGCGCATTACAATAGCTACGGAAAAACATCCTTAAGTTATCAATCTTAACAGGCGTTGTATTTGATCAAACCACGTACTGTAGGTACTACAAAATCTAGTATAAAAAAAAACATGGTTTAGAATATGGGGACCAAAATTGCCAAGCTGAACTGTGACTGAGCTGGAGTAAGGATTCACGAGAGAGTTATCGATAGCCGCCTAAGATCAGAGAGTTAGTTTCTAAAAAACACTATGCACAGAAAACAGAAAGAGGTTTTTAGTGTTGCCTCTTTCCTCTTTCTGTGTTCCTCTTCTCTTAGCTTTTTGCCTCATTCTGTGTTCTTTGCCTCTTTCCTCTTTCTGTCTTCTTTGCCTCTTTCTGTGATCTGTGTCACTATGCCTTCGTACCTGGTTTATTGACAGCCGTTTTAATATTTGCTCTAAGCACGGTTGTTGAAGAACATGGCGCCAAAAAACAACCATTATACGTTACATTCCTGGACATGGAATAAACATTTGATCGGGTCCCATCTCAAGGGCTACGAGCTGTGCCCCGTTTCATGAACGTACAAGTTACAATTTTACCAACAAAAACTGGCCGCACCGATGTCTGATACCATACACGTGCCGTGCAGTGTTACCAGTTATTATCCGTAAAATTGTAACTAGTATCTTTATGAACCTGGTCACAGCTCGTAGCCATTGAGATGGGATCCGAATAAATTCTGATGGCCGATCAAATGGTGGAGACGTCGCAAAATGATGATGCACAATTGCGGGAGCATGGCATGCAAATTTCAGCACTGAATAGCTGCAGCATGGCTGAAATGGCGAGAAGTGGCTGGTGTAACAAGTTATAACAGAATTTCGGACAAACTTAGATTTTATGTATTAAACCATCGTAAGACCAGTGCCAGTATGGCAGCGAAATGTGGGTCGTAATCAAAAATAGCGTACATAGTATTTTAGGTGAAGGAGAGTAGGCTGCTATGGTATGGTCACGTTAAGACGAGGACACCTGACTACGCGGGGAACTTGACACAGCAACTTTCCATATCTTCCATATCCAGTCGGAGATCCAAAAACAGCCCCACATTCAGTTTGCAATGGCGTTATGTACTTATATTATATGCGTTATATAATTAAATCAGTAAAACACTTACTAGGCAAGGGACGAGGCAGGCACGGACAAGAGTCTAACTCTGGTGTATCATATTCAGTAGCTTGCTCTCTTTTCTCAACTGGTGTTGTGTACTTCCACGGAGGTTCTGGCACTTTTTCATATATAGTATTTTGACATTTTTTATTTCGATTCAACCAAGGTGAAGTTGGCGGGCTTGGTGGTGGTCCCGCGTCTGTACCCATATCTGCCATCGGTGGCGACAGTGGGCACATCTGCGGCGACGGTGGCTGAGATGAAGGGCATTGTGGACACTTCGGACCAATCCCGCTGTTGCTGGGACAATCATTAAACGTACATTTCGGTTCTGAATTAGCAGGACACACTTTATTTTTGCAAGTAAATTGTTGTAATTTCTCATCTACTATCGCTTCCTTTATCCCTTTTGGTTCGCAGCCGGGACACGGACAGAGCACTTTTATGAATCCATTCTTTATGTCCTGGATTTTGCCAGGGGTATAGTTGAGACAAGTAAAGTGTGCCCATTTTTTGCACGCACCTTGACATTGTAAGCCAGTTTTGGGTGTAACTTTCTCGTAACAGATTTTGCATGCATGTTTGGTTTTCCCACATTTTTTCATAGTGCCCAAATGATTGTAATGTTCATGATGCTGGCTTCTGATTTTAGGCCCACATTGCTTTCTATTATGATATTACTAGTTGCGGCTTTAAATCATCCAGTCATTGTCAAGACTGACATCATGCTGACACTACCAACTCTTTAAAGCTAACACAAAATCATTAAAGATGATAGGATTGTAAAGTTGAGAGCTCAAATCTATGAAAAGCCTGACAAACGCGTTTATCAATACTTACGGAAATACTCCCTTGGATTGTCAATTTTACTAGCGGGTTGCGTTTGATCAAACTACCAACCGTCATCACCAAATTCAGCGATAAAAATGTCCATACTTTACAATACGAATACCAAAACCGGCAAGCTGCAATCGAACTGTGCTGGAATGTTTGCTAAAGGCATTCAGACCGATGGGTCAAAAGTAGTCAAAACAGTGATCAATTACGTATGACGGTCACCGAGGCAGAAAATAAAAACCGAAAAGGAGACAGTTGGACGACCTAGCTAGGTAAGTATCAAGGTAGTTGGCAGGAATTTACGTTTTAATAGTCTGTAAGGTGTATGGGCCACTGAAAGAAATGATTATTATTATTATTATTATTATCTTAAACCGAGAAGAGCTTAAAAGGACAGGGAAGCCTACGCTAAGCTACGTTTTACAAAAAATACAAATCGAGGTTACTGCATTATTTTTTCATCACTCTTGCTCGGAAAGGGTGTTATTATACGCAGGCGTATAGAGCAGCTATGCTATAGCTATGATTTACCTGCCGCGGGAGTTATGGATTTGGTACGGGTTATAACTCCCGAGGGAGTTATGAGTTACACTAGAACAGATAATTCAAACAAAAATCTGCGAGTAACTTGATGACGGCGGGGCGTGCGCGTTGGATCCGGCGGTGATCGTTTTCTTTTAGAAGTACCGAACGCGCAACCGACGCGACATACAGTTTATTCTACCCACCTGATAGTAATTCACGGTGTACAATGGAAACAAAATAAAAAGAACTATTTTTTTGTCTAATTTTTATTTCATTTCTTCACAAATGTGATGAAAAACATTGTGTGTTTCACAGGCACTAAGGGGATACCAAACTCGAGACATTAAAAGCCCTCCGCTTTCGGCGTCGGGCTTCAAATAGACTCTCGTTGGTTATTCCCTTCTTACGGTCTTACATGCACAATGTAGGTACTGTTTTACGGTCATAACCATTCGTATCTAATTATAAGGCACGTGAGTGATGACCGGTGAGACAGTGATTTAAGACCGGACGAAATTTAGTGGAATAATTTATTGATAAACCAGTGTATTGAGAACCTCCATAGAACCATGTCATGATAAAGTGATTTGTTGGCTCATAAACAGCTTAATGTGTAACTTTATTATGACTAGGTTCTCTATAGTTCTATTGAAGGTGGCACCTTTAAGTTAGAAAACTTAAAAATTATTATAAGGCCAACAAACTTCTGGGTCATTATACTGTGTGATTGTGCCTGACTTACAAACAAGCGCGCTTTAAAATAGATGTGCAAAAACTTCTTTACGCTGTCAATGTCATTTCGCGACATCGCGTTGCGTTTAATAAATCACGAAATATCACCATTATCTTATTAAATTTTACCAACTTTGCCAAACGAATTTAGACTCTCTACCATTATGTTAAAGTATTAAATTCATTTGCTTTATAACAGAAACTGTTCTAACAATAACTACAATTACCATATCGAATGTCTCTCTATTACTGTTATTGTTTACGTACGTGTTTAAAGTTGAATTTTGATGAATAATTTAATTTACTCGAGTCTTAAATATATATAAAGTATAGATTACGTATTTACGAATACAAAAATTAACAACCAACAATCTACTATGGATGAGGAAGAAGATTATTGGAACAATAGTGAAACCAAAGCGAAGGCTTTCAGTTTTGATGATGACGTTGTGAGTACTTGAAGGGTTTAAATTAATATTGCTTGTTTCAGAGTACCGGCAGTATTCCAGACCCAGCGGGATTTAGGTTATAAATGCAAGATCTCGCTGGGTCAGGGACTCTGCTGGGACTTTACGTAGCTAATTTATAGGGGCATATCGATCAGAGGGCCGATTTTTGAGGTTCGAGGGCTCAAAAGTGATAAAAACGATACAAAAAACCAGTATTTAAAAAAATTCGAGTGTTAGAAATTTAAAATTGAGTTGTTCAAACCACTTGTTTCTATTTTCTATCGCTTGGACTCCACAAAATGTTATCTACTTAGGAAACACAGAACGAATTGCCATCTACTAGTGGAAATACTTTCGTTTTTATGTACCTTTCATGTTCTACCAGTGGCGTAGCTTGCCTTAAATGGGATACATATCCAAATTTGTTAGGCAGCCCAAATGAAGCGTAAAGATTTGTCACAAAAGTAACAACAATGCTCGCATATTACTTAATAAATGCTCCTAGGAGCTAAGTCCAAGGCCCCTGTAGCCCGGGGGCCCCATATCATTAATATGGCTGATACAGCTATAGGTATGCCGTGTTCTAAAAAAACAATTAGGACCAAGCACAAGTCAGTAATTTCAAATTCCTCTGTCATCTGGTTTGTGGTTTATGTTGAAATTATTTATGCTTTATTTGTTTTACCTAATTTCCTATAATCAAACTAAACATACATTCATTTGTATTCCATCCAATATAAAACAGAGCTGGTTTCATAATAACCAAATTAAATCTTAACCTACTTCATATTTTTCAAATTATATGTGAGGAAGCTTAATTATTTTAAATAACATTATAATTGCAGCTGTCACCTCAAGAAATCCTAGCCATCGGCCAGAACCAGTCCCCAGGTCAAAAAGAAGGTCTTTTCATGGGAACAAGCATCAGTAATGTGAAGACAATTACGCTACCTCTGTCTAGTTTGATGTCATCAAAAGTATTGGAGTTGAGTAAGTTATTTATACCAATCAGGTTATTAACATTCTGCATACCTTCATTTGTGTTACCGAGAAGATACCTAGTAACCATTGTAAACTAAACACTCAGTTTAAAAAAAAAAAGATGTGCTGAGCCTAGTCCCTGCCTCCGAAGCTAGCGGTCCGGTCGGATTCCTGGTAACGGCCAATTATTGTGTGATGAGCATGAATGGTTTTTCCTGAGTCTTGGATGTTTCCTATGTATTTAGGTATTTATTTCTCTATATAAGTATGTATATCGTTGTCTAGTACCCATAACACAAGCCTTTAGAGCTGACTTTGTGACTAGAGAGATGCGCGTTAAGATTTTATGACTATTATTATTATTATTAACTTGACAGTTCTACTGGCCCAGTCAGGGCGGGACCCTAAAGGCCCACCGCCGGACCCTGAACAAACAGTCGCTGTCACCATCAAGAGGCTGGTGCTGGGTCGAACCTATTCGCTACAGAGTCACCGCAGCCTGAAGAGTAAGAAGGAACTACTGGATGCTGCATTGGCTATTGGGGACGGCAATGCTATACTTACGGTGTGTGTTGGTTGATCATTTTAAAAGTATTTAAAAATGCAACTAACATATACAATAAAAACAAAATAAAACATTTATGAGACATTACGAATACTTGAAATACACGATTACATACTCACGATTTATTGTCAGAAATAGCGCGGGTTGCTCTGACCGCGACCGCACTTAACCCCTGAAGAAGGACTTCATTCGCGTTTGAAACATGTCAGACTATTTCTGACAATAAATCGTGGGTAAAGCCGTGTGTATTTCAACGATTAAAAACAAAGTGGATAAAAACTGCATTTTATTGAATTTTTTTTTTAATATTGTGACTAAAATTGTCTTCCCTTAAAGTTTTTTTTTTTTTAAGGTTTAATTTATTAAAAATCACATTTTACGTTTTTCTTATATTTACCTCATTCTACTTTTTAGTGCATAACTTTGTTTTGGATATTGTAGGGTCATTTTCAGCAAATTTACTGATCAGAGGCGAAGCGTGAGGGTAAGCCGGTGTATAATTTCTTAACTCAAACATTATTATTATTATTAATTACATACATATATACATAGCTTCACGCCCGAAATCCGTAATGGGGTGGGCAGATCGACAAGACTACTTGTGGCCACGTTCGATGAATTAGTCCTCAGATGGTATGATGAACCGTATGGTGACTGGTGATCAGCCCATCGCCCATACAGATAGTCCACCATGTTGGAGAGGACCCGTCCCTTAGTCGACTTGTACGACATGCCAGGATCATAAGCATCTATGCTATTTCTTCACTCCCAGTGAGTTCATTACTTCTATATTACATATCTTTTTAAGTAAATAGATAATTTAATGAGTAATACTATAATTTTTAGAATGAGAAATGATACACCGGCTTACCCTCACGCTTCGCCTCTGTTACTGATATTGTAAAATTTATTTTAGTTTTGTCAAATGTCTCTCAGTCAATTATTTTATTATATTTTATTGCAGGTAGTACTATTCCTCATACAAACCCTGAACAAGAAACTGGCGTACGAGCTACTGTCATCAAGACCGTTAGCTCTAAACCACTACATCAGCTTCCTACAGAATGAAGGGAAGCTATCAGAATTAACTGACTTACTTACGTAAGTATAGCAAACCCACTAGATAAGGAAGTCGTCACAGTTCATATGACTTTAGTATGAAGGCTATAATAATTTTAAAAAGTCGTTTATTTTAGACAAAGTTAATTCATAATCCACAGCGGTCAGATCAATGAAGATACTTTTAATACTTAAATCAATATGTTAGTGCATAAAGCTCAGATGCAGACTAATCTAGTGCCTTTTTAAGCCACCATTCAGTCAGCTGGCTATCGCGGCCAGGATGCTGCGGCGACTGCCGTGCAGGGGCTGTAGCGACGTTGCGCAGCGATTGCGCAGTGATTGCGCAACGATTGCGCAGCGTCGCGCGGATACCAACAATCGTCCGCGTCCGTGAACTTGCCGGACGCGCTGCATTAGCGCGCAAGCCGCAACAGCGTCCGGACCGCGTTATTATGTTATTTGTTACTTAAGGAAGTGTTAAAGGCTCTATAAAGGCGTCAGGCTGTCAGGTTTAAATGCTTGAAAAGTATGTTCGCCGAGAGTTGATAAATATTATGATATCGTTTCGAAATACCGACTGTCGCTTAACTATCGCAAACTGTATGACGGGCGTCGCTTATCGCCGCGCGCACTGAGTTGCGTGGTACGTGGGACGCAGATGTTGTCAGTGCGGTGTCGCGCCGTGCGGACGGCGGCGAAAAATATATTTGTTTTGTTCATATACACAATCGCCAATTTGCAAATTAATGTCTTATATGTGCTCGTCAAATTTCACATAAATTCAGTAATCTGCAATGGCTTCGGCCAAAGAAACGAAAAAGAAAAAAATATATCTACGCCACATGTTTAAAACGCGTTGAGTATGGATATGAAGTGTCTTGTGTCTTTCTATAATATGTTATTGGCTTCAAGTTTATCGTTCGGGTGTTCGCGTGTTGCTGTTTATACAGTTAGGCTATTCAATAATAATGTACTATGAAAAAAAAACCCCTTTAATTTTTTATTATAATCGTTAAAAAATAATCAGCGCGCCGCTATTTGTGCACTGTGAAAAAAGTTACTGTACCGACATACGTAATTCTGGATGCCACGTACGTAATTCTGGAGAAAACCGTACCTAACGTAAGTAGAGACTCGGCTACATGGATAATGTTGCGGACTACAAACGCGTGTGTACGTTTTTACATTACCACGTAACAATCAACATTATTTCGGATGCTTCGACATTATTCTGGACTTGGCTGCGAATACATTACGGTAATGCAGGTACAGCATCAAAAAATTTCTCAGTGTAATGAGTTAAGAAGCCCTGACTTTTTACTTTTTTTATCAACTCTTGGCGAACAGACCGTATTTGTCTCGAAGCTCATTATGGTGAGGTTCACGTTCCTAATTACTGTATATATATTTTTCAGAATGCTAGGCAGAAGTCCTGAAGCAGCTGTGAGTATCGATATGTAAGAGCTAAAGCCAAAAAATACGTAATAGATTAACATATTTTTTAACTTAACTCATATGACATAACACCGTCCATAATCCCGTTATTGTCTACAGATGTACCAATTTCAACAGCACATGAGAACGCAAGGCGGATCCGTGGACGGTTTGCTGAGGAAGGTAACCAACCTGGTCGCCAATTATTTTAACCAACCAGGAATTGATGCACATCAAGCGAAAATGCTGGCTGATTATGTGAAATTGCTTGGTGAGATTGCTAACGTTTTATTGATACAATTTTAGTTTGTATTTCGCTAATGTATCTAAATTTGAATTTTACTGTGACGTGATCAAGGTCGTTTTTTCAATTGAGAAGGATACATGTTTAATAAAGTAAATACAACTAATGCTAAATACTACCTAAACAAAATACTCCTCTGCTGCACTGGGAGTGAAGAAATAGCATAGAATGCGTGTAGATGCTTATCATCCTGGCATGTCGTAAAAGTCGACTAAGCCCGTCCCTTAGTCGACTTTTACGACATGCCAGGATGATAAGCATCTGTATACGTGTGTGTATGTTTTCTCTTTCAATGGGGAAGTTGCATGAAAATCAAAATGAAGTTTAAATGATATATTATGAAAGTAAATGTAAACAAAAGCATATTACAGAAAAGAGCAGATCATTTTGACTATTCATTTTTATTCTCCTCTGCTGCACTGGGAGTGAAGAAATAGCATAGAATGCGTGCAGATGCTTATCATCCTGGCATGTCGTCAAAGTCGACTAAGGGACGGATCCTATCCAACATGGTGGACTATCTGTATGGGCGATGGGCTGATCACCTGTCACCATATGGTTCATCATACCATCTAAGGACTAATAAATCGGACGTGGCCACAAGTAGTCTTGTGGCTCTGCCCACCCCATTAGGGATTTTGGGCGTGATGCTATGTATGTATGTATGTAACAAAATACTTTTTTTTTTTAAACCGGACACGTGTGAGTTAAACTCGATTTAAAAATTTCCTATTGTACTTTGGATACCATAGACTTTTTAAATAGGTTTTCCTGTAATCTATAGCTAAAGATCTATTTTCTGTATTTTTTCCAAAATATTTATATATTTAAGATTCTCAAAATGCGCCGTCTCATTTGATGTTACACGATATAGTTTGCAAAACTTTTTATTTTATTTTCTTATTTGCCCCCCAAAGGTAGCCCTCATGTTTAAAATCTATTTATTTATGTTACACCTCCTGTTGCAGTCACCGACTTACATATGTGTGTACCAAACTTCAACTCAATCGGTCCAGTAGTTTCGGAGCAAATTGGCTGTGACAGACGGACACACAGACAGACACATGAGTGATCCTATAAGTGTTCCGTTTTTTACTATTGAGGTGCAGAACCCTAAAAAAAAAACATGTTGACAGAGTGGCAGAAATTCGCCCAGAAACCTATTCTGGACAACAAATCGCCACTATACTGTCTGGCATATTGCTGTGCCAACCACTGGCACGAAGGTGCTGGCAACATGATGTCACCGCTCACTCTATGCCAAAGACAGCAGGTACGTTCCATTTTACATTCATCATGGCATTTAAAAAATACGGGATGTCCGAAGAAGTATGAATGTGGGTGATTCGTGTACTTTCCAGGATGTCTCGAGCCCTGTATTCTATATGTATGTTAGAAAAAGCTGTCCGCAAGTCCTAAGTATATGGTGATGAACCATATACTATATTTCAGACGTAAACAACAGTAGAATATGAATTCAGATAAAGACCTATGTAGGGGTCATGACCCTTATTTAAATCACTATCTGAATTCATATACTACTGTTGTTTACCTCTGGGACGAGGAACTAATACTAGTCCGGTGAGCCCTTAGGTAAACATACATACATACATATATATCACGCCGGTTTCTCAAAGGGGTAGGCAGAGACCACGGATTTCCACCTGCTCCGATCCTGACACACCTTTCGCTTCGTCTACTCTCATTAAGTTCTTCATGCACGCTCGCCGGTTTAGGGTACTCTTGACCTGGCGTTTCTTAAGAACATCCTCGATCTAGTTTTGATACATGTCCATCCATACTGTAAACGGTGGACTCATTGCTTAAGCCTTTTTATTGATTTTATGTTTCCTTTAGGTATGTCAATGTCTAGAAAATTCGTCTTCTGTTTCTCTGTATTGTGGTTAATTTCGCAGTTTTATTCGTTATAATTTCCCTGCCTGTTGCTAAAAGCTTCGCCAGAACCCCCACGACGTCAACAAGTGGTCTTCGAGCCGGATCGTCATGTTCAAAACACCGCCGCATAAGGTAGTAACCCGAAGTGCAGCAAAAAAGGAAACAGAATTAACATCTGAGCCTACAGAAGCCGTAGATCCAGCACAGATGGCCGATACTACATTTAACGTGGCCAGCAGTAGCCAACGGGCGCCGTTGTTGATGGGCGACGGCGCATACCCACCGCTGCCGCCACGTAGCATTGTTTCAACTTCGTCATCTGTGTTAGCCAGAAAGAAAAGGCTGGAGCTAGAGGCTGCCAAAGCAAAGGCGAAGATCCAGTTGGAGCTTATCGATAAACAACTGGAGGCAGACTTATCGGAAATTGAAGATCAGTACAGTCCACCAGACGAAGCCCGCACACTCCGAGTGTAGCGTAGAGAAGTGGCTGGACGAGCGACAGCACGTACAACAGGAGGAGCAGCCGGTCCACGACCATGGTCCACGCACGGACAGACTGCACCCGCCGGCAACGGTCGTCGGCACGTCCAAGGACACTGTTGAGATGCTCGCGAGCGCTCTGAAGGACTTAGCCGCCGCCTCTGCCAAGAACGGACCCAACACCAACCTGCTCAGCCGTCTCTGCACACCGAAGGACTTGCCAGAATTTTCCGGTGACCCGATGGATTGGTTGCAGTTTAAGCAGGCGTATGAGGAATCAACGCAAGTGTGCAGCTTTAGCCCAAAAGAAAATCTGTGGAGGTTGAGGAAGTGCCTTCGCGGACCTGCCAAGGAAGCAGTTTCGGCTCTTTTTATCAGTGCTACGTCACCCGATTTGATCATGTCTACACTAGCACTGCGATTTGGTAACGCTGAAACTATAATTAACAAAATCATGCTTGACATCAAGAAACTTCCGCCAGTGTCGTCAGAGTATCAAAATGATATAGTGATATTCTCCGTGAAAGTCCAAAATTTCATAGCGACTGTCCGCGCCGTAGGGCGCGAGGAATATCTACAAGGTACGAATATCACTTCCATCCTATTCTCAAAACTGCCCACTGTGCTTATATCTAAATGGTCCGACTACAGTTTCCCGCTCATTACGGAAGGCACAAAATCACGGTTAGACATATTAGCAGATTTCCTGAGCCACGAATCGGTGAAAATATCGACCACGGCCAACGTCGGCCTGCTAAGTTCTACGCGAACTAATAATAATGCTCCTCGCGCACACACAGTACTAGTTCAATCAGAGCGAAACGATAGCAACAAATGTCAATTTTGTAAAACGTCTGATCACAAATTGACTGACTGTAAGAAGTTTAAACGAGCGTTACGCAAGGACAGGTGGCGCTACGTTAAGAGGCTTGGCATATGCTACAAAAGCTTGCTATACCGCCACGACCGTGAGACCTGCTCTGCGCCCACGTGTGATAAGGACGGATGCGGCGGCGCGCACCACAAGCTGTTGCACTTCGAGGCTGCCCCGGCTCGCCCGACGGTCGACTCGAATGCGAGCACCCTGCTGCTGCCCGAGCCCGCGCCTGCGTCAGAGCCTGCGCCGACGAGTCCTCCACAAATCGTGATGGAAGCTGCGACTTGTCTGCTCACTAACGAGAAAAAAGTGCTTTTAAAAGTGGTTCCCGTTAACATCTATGGACCAAACGGCGCGGTTAGTGCAAACGCTCTGCTCGACGACGGATCGACTGTCTCGCTCGTCAGCGCTTCGCTCGCTGCGCGCGCCGGTCTCCGCGGCCGCAGCGAGACCATGCGCGTGACAGGCGCCTGGAACAATGACACTCTAGTGTGTGCGACAACCGTAATGACTCTAAGTATTTCCGGTGTAGATAACAAAATTCATAATTTGAGTGCTCGTAGTGTTATAGATTTAAACCTGCCTGTACAACATTTATCTGTAGTCGATTGCGATAAGTACGAACATCTGAAAAAACTTAAACATGATTTAAAATGTAACGCTTTCGCTAAGCCAGATTTACTTATAGGTCAGGACAATTATCATTTATTAATGCCCCTAGAATTGTGTGTGGGCAAATGCAATGAGCCGTCGGCTACGCGAACCCCCCTAGGTTGGTGCGTGCACGGGACCGTGCGCGTGCCGCGCGAGCAGCGCGCACAGTGCGCGACGCACGCGGCGCTGCTGTTGTCGGAGATGGAGTCTGGCGCGGAGGACGCGGCGCGCGAGCTGCGGGACCTACACGACGAGGTGAGGCGCTCGTTCACCCTCGACGCCATGGGAGTGGCAGGTAAGCCCCGGCAAAACGCCGACGATGCCCGCGCTCAAGCTCAGCTGGAGCGCTCAGCACGTCTAATTGACGGCAGGTGGCATGTTGGACTTCCTTGGAAGGAAGAGAATTGTCAGATGCCTGACAGTTACCCCACCGCCTTAAGAAGATTAAGAGGTGTTGAAAAAAAACTGTTAGCAAACGCAGAGTACGCATACAGGTACGAGGAGCGCGTACATCATTTGTTAGAAAACGATTTTGCAAGGGAGATGGTCGACACGACGATCACGCCTAACACGTGGTACTTGCCACATTTCGGGGTCGACAACCCAAATAAAAAGAAGCTTCGTTTAGTTTACGATGCGGCATATAAATGCCACGGTAAGTCACTTAACGACTATCTTCTTACAGGCCCAGACTTACTAGCTTCCCTGTTCGGCATTATGGTTCGTTTTAGAGAGGACAGGATCGCAGTAACGGGTGACATTAAAGATATGTTTTTGAGAATAAAGATTAATTCTATAGATCAGAATGCCTTAAGGTTTCTCTGGCGGGGAGGGAATCCCGCAGGCCCAGTGAAAACTTACGCGATGACGTCGCTTATATTTGGCGCGAATTGCTCCCCATTCGTAGCTCAGTTTATTAAAAACAAAAACGCAAGCAGGTACGAGTCTACGCTTCCTGATGCTGTCGCTGCTATTCATCACCAGCATTATATGGATGACTACATTGATAGCCTGCCGGACGAGCCCACCGCCATCAGTATGGTAAGGACGGCCGCGTCCGACTCTCGAAAAGATGCGAACCGCCAGCGGCGTGCAGCACCGGTCCGCGGCACGCGTCGCGCCGGTCCCGTTGGCTGATGAGTGCTGATCTCGCACTGGGGTGGGGAGTGTAAACGGTGGACTCATTGCTTAAGCCTTTTTATTGATTTTATGTTTCCTTTAGGTATGTCAATGTCTAGAAAATTCGTCTTCTGTTTCTCTGCCTTAAGCCAACACGTATTGTGGTTAATTTCGCCGTTTTATTCGTTATAATTTCCCTGCCTGTTGCTAAAAGCTTCACCAGAACCCCCACGACGTCAACACATACCTTTCTCAATTCTCACGTCTACATCTTCTTCCACACCACATCGTCCTCTTATCACGCTATTCCTCATCCTGTCACTCATAGAAACACCACACATACTTCTCAAAGCTCGCATCTCCACTGCATTGATTCTAATTTGATGTTTCTTCTGCCATACCCAAACACAAAAGACAAATAGTAAGCATTTTATTTAAATATTTTCAGATAAGTCCACTTCAGTATGACTGGGTAGTGTTGAACGTTCAGGCCAAAGCTGGGAAATGGGACATAGTGGAGTCACTGTTCACGAAAAAGGTGAGACCCGAATTATCATAAGTTATTTGCAGGCCATTTTCAGCGTGCAGTGCCATGAGCGCCAGGCCAAGAAGATATTTTTATTTGCGAGCAGATCCGAGCTGGTGTAAACTTAGGTTGAATGTGTTAGTCGATACTGACGTGACTTTTTGCGGGTGGGATCAGTATGAACAGTTTTCTACGTTGTATTCCAAAATATGGTCTATCTGTTTGCCAAATTTCATCCAAATCCGTCCAGCTGTCTGCGCGTGATTGAGGAATATCCATAATATCTTCACATACTTTCACATTTATAATATTTTTAGAATATAGGTGAAGTGTCTGTTTATAATGTCAAAATAACAGCTTTTTACTAAATACATATGAAAGTATATCACCGTATAATAAAAAGCCTTATAACAAAAAGCCAGTTTTTTTAAATTTTGACCGTCTGTTTGTTCCGGCTAATCTCCGAAACGGCTGGACTGATTTTGACCGGTTATGTTACGCTTCTTTTATTTTAGAAAAAGAATAGGAAAGTTTCGTGGGAAAAAAAAAAAAACTAATTAGTCCGTCAGTTAGATTATTTTGAAACGTTCAATTACTTCGTCTAAAACAACACACAAAACCCCAAACGACACACACGAAGCGTATACCAGAACGGAATGGCAATATATTGCGCTCACCCGCCCGGTGCGGCGCAGCGCTTGACTACAACTGCGTCCCTCGTACCACGAAACTGAGTGCACGCGGCGATAAGCGCCGCCCGTCATACAGTTTGCGATAGGTAAGCGACAGTCGCTATTTCGAGACGATATCATAATATTTATCAACTCTCGGCGAATAGACTTTAAATTAGCCTTGTTTCCATAATCTATTAGTAAATACAGTCCTCGTTCGCTATCAGCTAGTGTAAGATCCTTCTTTTCCCAGGACTGGCTAGGCCGCTCGACCGTGTCATCCCACATACCGATCGAGACCCTACTGTCTCGCCTGAGCGAGTTGCAGGCGAGTCGACAGCTACTCGCCACTTGCGTGAACAAGGTGGCTGCCTCCCACGACCGGTTGCGGCTGGCGCAAGCGTATAAAGTACGTTAAGGCCCTTTTGATCACTTAGAGGGTTTTATAAAGATCCTTTAGCAAAATATTATCAAATCCATACACTTTTTAGGGTTCCGTACCTCAAAAGTAAAAAACGAAACCCTTATAGGATCACTCGTGTGTCTGTCTGTCTGTCGGTCTATGTGTCTCTCTGTCTGTCTGTCCGCCTGTCACAGGCAATTTGCTCCGAAACTACTCGATCGATTGAGTTGAAATTTGGTATACATATGTAAGTCGGTGACCGCAACGCGGAAGCGTGACGTAAATATATGGATTTTAAACATGGGGGCCACTTTTGGAGGGTAAATTAGAAAATAAAATAAAAAAGTAATGCAAACTATATCGTGTGACATATTAAGTGAAATGACAACATATCGAAAATTGGTTAAAATCGGTTATCATCGGGGTGGAAATCGTTATCGCCTTTTGCATCAAAAGCCGTAGGTTCACACTCCTCTTAAGTGTATTGGTTAACTTGGCTTTAGTTTTGAAGATGAGCATATTTTATAATAATATATTATAATCTTTTGACCGCCACAGTCGGCTGCAGCCGACAGCGGCTACAGGGTAAAACAAGTCCTTCATTACCTTGACTTAAAGTTGAAATTCGTGTTACTTCTCAGACATTCTTGGCGGTCAAAAGGTTAAGCAATCCAAAACACTTATTTCTATTTTATTTTCAGATACATTCCGTAGTAATAGAAACGTACGCGAAGCAGAAGGATCGACTGGCTCTTAACAATTACAAGATGACTCTTAACCCTCAGTCAGAAGAGTACATACTAGTCGAAAACACTCTCAGAGACAATGTGAGTATGTTTTCTCTTCCTACTATAAAGCACACGGTGGTCACGTTGAACCATTGATCTCATAAAGAAGTACAGATATAGTGAATAATATGTTTCCATCGGTAAAACTCGGATCTCAATCGGAAGACGACGGGACCCGAAGTGTCAATTAATTATTGAATTAAATGAGTGACATGTTTATATTCATTAATATGGAACTTTATTATTTAGTGTCAAATGTCAAAATGAAAAATGACAGCATGGTATGATGGGTACTGGCCCCCAATTCTCGATGCATTCGAGATAATGTCAATTGCGAGATTAAACGTCAGATTCATACAGTTGTGTCAAATGATGCACTGACGTTTAATCTCGATTGTGACATTATCTCGAATGCACCGAGAATTGGGGGCCTGCTGAAGCTAATTGAGAGAGCACGATAAATACGAACTTTTCCGATAAAACACGATGGAAACTAATTATGCACTACATCTGTAATTAGATACACAGTCAACACATTTTTAGGTTACTTGTCATCGGCTTTATCTCGAATATTTCGCGCGTTTAATATGAAAAAGAAATAACGTGAAATACAAATCCATTCCAAATTCAACTTTAACGCTGTTGAGTAAAGTTTAAAACAAAAGTGAATTTCATTTGAAGTTATTCCCTTTTATTTTTTAACGTGCGATTTGCTTCACTAATGTTTGGCGGCTCAGTTTCGCAAATATGTCTCATTTACAAATTTTCATTTGGCAAACTTCTTATTTCCAGCTAAAGCCTAACTTTTCAGGATTGTCATAAATCTAACCTTACCTTCATTGAAAATGAAAATGAAAATATTTATTTTGCAAGTAGGCCACATGGGCTCTTTCACATGTCTGAATCTACCAGCGCTTCGAAAGGTGACATCTGCTGAGAAGAAACGCCGCAAGAAACTCAGCAGTAAGTCTTTTTTTTCCCCAAATTTTTGAAACCATTTGAAAATAAAAAGTTTGAGACATGAAAATTTGCAAAATGTCACATTGTTCGAACGTTTTTAGGTTAAGTGACCGGATACCTGAATATTTGGTGACGTCAAGAGTGAACTACAATACAAAATATTAAAATCATAGAAGTATTATGAAAACAGAACTTGTTTAATAATTATTCATTGTGATATCTTAGCTTTTATTTCTTTCCTCACGTTTAAGCATTTTTTTAACCAAATATTTAGTTATCGTTGACAGCTGTCACCGTTTGTAGTCAAAACAAGAGTAATCGCAAAACAAACAAATGCTCAAGTCGTTCAGGCATTCGTTTTAGATGCGCAATTTTTCCTGCTAATTGTGTATCTAGTTGTTTATACGAGATCAATAAATCTAACAAAACCATACCAAATTCTATCAAAACGGTTCAGCGGCTTAGCCATGAAAATGTAACATACAGACATATAGTCAAAGTTACTTTCGCATTTTTAATATTGGTATGGATTATGTGCCTATGGACACCGAAATCACCCAAGAACAAATATGAGTAAAAATAAAAGAAACTTGAATGTTTCAAGTTTAACACAAGACTTACTAGTTTTTACGCCTTTTTTTTCAGTCAATAAAATGGAAAAACTGAATACGATGTTCAACCAGGACTTCTTAAGCTATAAACAAAGCTAAGATGTAGCTTACTGGATCCTTTTTATACTCTATAAGATAGAAAGGGACGCACAGAGCGATAAAATACTCTAGACGCACACGACCCGCATTTGGTGTGTGGAAGCCCTATTTAGATAGTAATGTCACCGTTACTTTGAAGAAAACTCGTATCCTATAATCATCTGTAGGAAACTGAACCTTGCTAGAAGCGAGTTAAATTTACTCTTCCAGGAACCGTTTTAATATAGAATTTTTTTCAACAATGTTAAATTAAATATTTTTCATATTTTTAAAAATGTTTTTTTTTTTTATATTTAATAAATGACCATTTAAATTATTTGTTGCTTTTATTTTATCCTCTATGAGCGTCCGGCCATTCGGAGAGAAAGAGAGAGGATTATTATGCTTCCTTCAGACTCCACAGAGGATCTTTTAGGGTGGATACGCACTAAAAAAGGATTTTTCGAAATTCAATCCCTGTAAGGCTGTAAATTTGGGTTAAGAGTTTGTATAGATTTCAGTCATTATGTAACTTAGAAACATACTCGTAAAAACATACATATAAAAATATATATACCTACGCGTCGAATTGAGAACCTCCTCTTTCGGACTTTTTGAAGTCCATTAAAATAGAATACTTATTTAGGCTTCTGGTTAAAAACATGAGCGCACTACAGATGAAAAATTCAACCCCGGAGCATTAAAAACTGGTAATTTTTTTAGGCCGGTTCCGACATTTAAATCTTAGAGACGGGTATTTAGATATCTGGTTAGATAGATACAAGGGAGAAGGGGTGAAAAGGGTTGAAAGTTTGTATGGAAAATCGTTGTCTTTAAATACTCTCCGAAACAAAGATAGACTTGAAATTAGGTACGAATTAGGTAAACATTAAAAAAAAACCTTGAGTGTACCTACAGCCTTGAAATTTGTGCAAATAGTTTCTAAAACGAAAAACTAGGAAAGGGGTCAAAATGTATTACTTTTACGTGTTTCTGAATAATACTTTGTTCCCGTTCAGTCCACGCGTACGAAGTCGCGGACAACAACTAGTACTTAGGTACGATAATATTTAAAAAAAAACAACATAAACATTATCCTAAAATGTAGATGTCATCCTATCATGAGTGAGATGTCTAGAGATAGCGTACTATCTCCAGACATCTTTGAGTTGTTCTAGATTATTATACCTATTGTGTTTTTACACAATTATCGACCGTAGCAAGGTTGTCACGGGGATAACATAATCCGGTCTTATCTCTCTGAATATCTCCGGCGTCAGCACTAGTGTGAGAGAGACGCACTTACAGATAAGACGGTGTTAACTTATTCTCGTTTCCCTAGGGAAGCGGCGTACTTTTTCCAACCATCTACCGGGCACATCTTATTCTCCACACAGCGATAATTAAATAAAACTGCGTATTCTGGAATTAAAACTAGTTATCTTCAAAGCGTTCCCAAATACAGTAAACATTCCCTACACGATTGTTAACAGATTTCCTTAAGCGGCGCCGGCGCAAATTTTTATGTAAATGAAAGAGATACCTAGTCATAGAGATAAACGGTTCTAATTTATCTTTGTGGCATGCATGTTAGGGCCGCTGGGTGTACTTGAGGAATAACTGCCAGAGTATCTTTTACCATGCCGTACCGTTGGAGTTCGCCGGCCCTTAGTGCAGGATTCTAATGTTTGGGTGCTAAAGTTCAACTGACGTCCCTGCGACTTGACTAGTTGAAGTCATCATGCGTAAAGATGCTAGGGTGCGCTTGAGTGAAACTACCGGAGCATTAAATTGCCTTTAAATTGCCGTGCCATTGAAGTGCGCCAGGCCTCGCTCCCGCAACTTGACTAGTGGAAGTCATCATGCTCAAGGTTGGTCCAACAGGTACAGCAATCACAGCCGCACTTCTCACACAGCCAAATCCAACAGGGCACGCACAAAACGCAACGTATCAGAGGCCCGCACAAACAACACATACCCATACACATTTCACCGCAACATTTCCATTTAATTTCATTTGAACAACTCAGGTGGTGTCAGGATAATTCATGTTTTCTTGCGTCTATTAAATATTCTCGCTCCGGTTAATCCATGGTTAATTTACAGAACCCTTCTGAAAAATTGTATTGAAACCGCTGACACTGTCAGTCGATAATCGTTGTCAGAGTTGTCATTTATTGTAGCGTAGTCTTTGCTCTTTCCTTAGAGTATACAATACAATAATAATAGAATAAACGTTGATACCGTCAAGCCATGCCGCCTAAAACGTCAGCTACAGGCCACACGGATTAGTACAAAACACCATAAATACTCCGTACACCAACTCAGTACCTTACAGACCAAACAAATGCGCATTTGTTTGGTCTGTAAGGTACTGATACTAAATAATATTGGCACTTTAATGTTTATTTGTGACAGCATTATTACCACCAAATTAAGAAGAGTTCCAATCTTCTTAATTTGGTCATACTGTCACTTGTCAAGAAACATGTTTGAAATTGACGTACTAATAAAATACAGCCATCTTGTTTTTTCATTAGGGCACTGATGTTTGCGTGAGCAGCGTAGCATTACAGTCGCAGGTTCAATATACAGCGTATCTTTTACTCTATTCTATAATCTAAGGCTCTTTCCTTGTTGTGCCCGCTATACATCTGAATTACAACAAACAGTATATATAATAGCGACCCTAGCAAGGTAGATATGAGGATAACTTATCTCCCTCATATCATGTATAGTGCATGCACTAGTATGAGCGAGACGCACTGAGGGCTAAAATGGGGATAACTTATCCTCGTGTCAACCTTGCTAGGGCCGCTGAGGTTTTTAAACGGATTTTTAATAAGGTATCTACAATGTAGTGTTGAGCTACTCATACATGAGGCACCTCAAAAGTCACGCTTACTTTGTTAGATTGTCGCAACACTTCACTTCGCAAAAATTTCCCACCTCAATGTTTATGTCCCACTATGCAGCCGAAGTGAGCAGGGAAGTGGGCAGCGCAAGTATGTAAATGGGTCACTTCTGCTCCTGCTGCTGCTACTCGCGTTGCCCATGCAGCCGAAGTGAGCAGGGAAGTGGGTATGGAAGTGGGCAGCGCGAGTATGTAAATATGTTACTTTTCCTGCTCCTGCCGCTGCTACTCGCGTTGCCCATGCAGCCGAAGTGAGCAGGGAAGTGGGCATGGAAGTGGGCAGCGCGAGTATGTAAATGAGTCACCTCCTGCTCCTGCCGCTGCTACTCGCGTTGCCCATGCAGCCGAAGTGAGCAGGGAAGTGGGCAGCGCGAGTATGTACCTAAATGTGTCACTTCTCCTGCTACTGCCGCTGCTACTTGCGTTGCCCATGCAGCCGAAGTGAGCGGGAAAGTTAGTATGGAAGTGGGCAGCGCGAGTATGTAAATGGGTCACTTATCCTACTCCTGTCGCTGCTACTCGCGTTGGCCATGCAGCCGAAGTGAGCAGGGAAGTGGGCAGTGTAGATGCAATAACCCTGCATGATGTGATGAGATAAAATAACAGTTTATACTTAGTCACGCATTAGTGTTTAATCGAAGTTCTTCCAATGGACTGTCGGGGTGCCAGGTAGTGTACTTCTTCTAGATCTGTCCAGCAATCGCAACATTGTACACCGCACTTATAGCATAACGAAGTCCAACAGGTAACGCATAATAAACATCTTAAAATAGGACGTAAGCAGTCACAGCACATGATCACAGGTACATTCTAAATTATGTTATTTATTTGAAGATCACTTTTATATAAACAACTCTTGAAAACCGTTCAAACTGTTGACTGCCGCAAACAGCAAACAATACAAACAGACACGAGGGTTTGCGACCCGCGTATGAAGCGCTAGCGAAGCAATTTGTGCTTAATATTTTAATGCTGAATTCAATCATTAATACGGGAAACATTCGAGATGGAAATCCAAGCTTTTAGAGGCAAGATATACAAGGAATTTAGAAACATAGTCGTCACATGGTACAAATAGTGCATGGTACATGATGACTATAACAACGCAGCTCTCAAAAATCAATTAAGCACATCAAGTTTCTTGCACGTTTTATTATGTTCTCGCGAACGGAAAACTTAAGCCACCAAGAAAGCATAAAAATCTATTCTATGAATATTACAAGACTTTGACTGGACTTTGACAATGTCAGTTATTACAAAGAATTTATTACCACTTAATAGACGCCATAGCCGCATACCTTACCACCACAGAATGTAGGCTAAAATAGCAACAGAAGACATTATCTACGTGTGGTCTTCTTTTATGGAATTAATAATGAGTAAGGAAGAGATGTATGCAGATTTTTTATTTTGTAGTTGTTACAATTTTCTAGTTTTCTAGTAGTCCTTATTCTGTGTCTAATAGTGATTATAAGTCACATAAGTTGATTAAAGTACCTTGTCGACCGAGCGTCTCCCGGCGCTTTATTTCTATCTTTGTTTCGTTCTTTCTCAGATATGACACCTATATCTAAATAAACTTGGAAAGCAAAACATTATCTAGATACAAAATTCAATCCAAATTATTACAGCAATTTTCGAGAAACCAATTGCATACTTTGTAGTTCACTTTCTCGCTCCTTAGGTACCTCACGCTCTCTCCTTTTCCCGCCTGCCGAACTAGATGCAGTTTCTTTTCGTAAGAAAATCCTGTAACGTTTGTGTTTATAAAATTATTGGTCCAGACCTATCAAAAAACTGGACAACTGCGAGTTAAACTCCATTATAGGACCATATAAATTGGTTAGTGTTTAATTTATTAGTTTTGTGCGATATCTGAACCTGACTAGAGAGACTTCATAGTGTTCTCTATACTATATTTGATACTTTTTCATATTCGTATATTTGTATTGTTAGGACATGAAATGTTATATTTCAAATTGTATCTTTGATATTTGGAGACCTTACATCTCCATCTTTATACTTGACCGTGGAGACTGTCTACACCTCCATTTAACCTAGATTTATCTATTTAGATGTTTCTTTGCTTCAATTTTTATTTTATTATTATGACCCTTAGAGACTTTTTACATCTCTAAGTCACTTAACTTTTCCAGACGTGGATACTATACATCTCCCTTACCTATTAATTATTTATTAGAATTAATTTGTACCCATTAGGTTTTTATGTTGCACATATTGTTTTAGTTTTTAGATAAAACTGTACTGCCAAAGTTGAAAAAAGACTTACTGCTGAGTTTCTTGCGGCGTTTCTTCTCAGCAGATGTCACCTTTCGAAGCGCTGGTAGCTTCAGACATGTAAAAGAGCCCAGGTGGCCTACTTGCAAAATAAATATTTTCATTTTCATTTTCATTTTCATATGAAATCCCCTATGTTACTTTAAATACTTACCGCAGACTTCTTATAGATGTTCCTGTAATCTATAGGTTAAGAACTACTTACTGTATTTTTTTCAAAATTGTAGGCCCCGTAGTTTCGAAGATAAGGCGGGAGAATGCGTCAATTTTCGCATTTTCCCTAAATAACTTCAAAACCGTTTATTTTAAAAATTATAAAACAAAAATTTAAGATCCTCATAACGAGCCCTTTCGTTTGATATGTCGCACGCTATAGTTTACAAAACTATTTTAATTTTCTAGTCAAATAAGTGACCCCCCCCATGTTTAAAATTCATTTATTTACGTTACACGTATCTGGGGGGCTAGCACGACATGCCCGCGAGTCGTTTGTCGCTCAGTGCGTCTCTGTCTAACTTGTCAAGTATGTAAGGGATGCACTGAGCGACAAACGACTCGCGGGCAGGTCGTGCTAGACGTGCTGTTGCGGTCATCAACTTACATTTGTGAATCATACAATTCAATCGGTCCAGAGTAGTTTCGGAGAAAATTGGCTGTGACACACGGCCAGAAAGACAGACATAAGGGGTTCCTGGTGATCCTATAAGGGGTTCGTTTTTTTTTCCTTTTTGAGGTAGGGTGAAGGCGGCAACAGTGGCTATAGCGACAACAGTGGTGCACTGGCCGTTGTGTCAGAAATATTATAGATAGCTTTTTTTCTTTCTGACTCTGGAAGGGCTCCCGATAGAAACAGGTTACAACCAGTTCGCTTGCGTCAGCTATGTAACGAACCCGCGTAATTAACGTTTTTTTGTTTTGACGAAAGAAAATGCGAATTTTAAGGTAAGGTGTACTTTCTATTTTTTCACGAACATTTTGTTTTACCAATGGATTAATAATTTTGCTGAAAAATAAACTTAATTGAGGTCATTTTGACGTATACTGCACTTCGATTTAAGCAAAACTATCACGTGTGGTATAAGTTAAACCCAAAATGGCGGTTTAGTACACAGTGGCTCAAATCACATGAGTACACAGTGGTTCATGAGCCAAGTACATTAATTTAGAAAATTTAACAAAATGTAATATTTTTTATTAATTTTCTCTTTTAGGATGGCTCTCGTTCAGCAAGGCCCCGTTAAATAGGGAAACAGACCGATAAGGACAAAAAAACGCTTAAAATAAAATAAAAAATGTTATGAGCATGTGAAAAGCGTCTAAAGTTTAAGACTGAGAAATAAGTAGTCAAATTTAAGTTACCTGATTATTAAGTAATTTGTTCAATGCGAAAAGCCGAAAATTGCATTATGATTTGAGTTAAATTAAAGATGATTCACTGTGAACTGAGGGCAGATCCACTGTATCCCACCCCCAGTACACAGTGACTCAAATAAGTGTTTTTAAAAAATACTGTTGATTTTCCAAAATATTACCTTGTTGAACTAAATCGATTAAAATAATCAATATACATTATTTACACTATAATACTAACCCTTCTATATCTTTCCAACACTCGCTCAAATCAAGTGAGCATCACTCGAAAAAAAGTGACCCACTGTTGCCGCCTTGACGAACCCTAAAAACTAAAATAAACTGTGAAAACAATTTAAGATAGTAATTTTCTTAGTAAGCTTGTGTAATAATTAGTGTGACTTACTCACCGTGTGATTAACGAAAATAGCTTTTGACCATTATAATTACTTTTAAGTTGACAGGCAGGCAGCTGACACCATTATTTTAATAGGGTTTCTAAACTTTCTCTTACTAATATTTTTCAAATAAATAATAACAAGTATTTTCATATAAAAAGTAACAATACATTAACCTAAAATATTTATAAAACTACAGTTACAGAAGTCACACATTTTCTACAGAAGAAAAATTAAGATTCATCGACTTATACAATTACGAGAAATATAATTAGCATACCCTTACAGAATGTCGCTACCATAGTGTAAGTTCAACGAGGCGCCTAATAGATGAGATAATTTAATAAATGAGGCGATTTATTAAGTAAGCCTAGTGGTTTTCCAATCATTTCGAAAAGGAACCTTTGCGTTACTAGCAGAAATCCAGTTTTTATTGCAGCGATAAGCGGATGGCAATACAATACTGCACTATTATGCGAGAAACATTTGAGCACATTGAGCGTTTATGGGGTGTTTATAGTTCGAATTCTATTCGTTTTCTGATCTTGGCCGACGTCCTAAATTCACAAAGCATTTACTGCATGTACAGCCAAGCTTGCCGGCGGCCCACAGTATACAAGGGACGCAGCAAATGATCCGTAAAATGCAACACAGAGTTTCAACCAGAATACAGCACATTTTTCACAATATTTCTGCGCGTGAAATATTTTATCAATTTTATTTGGATGTGATTTGAACCCGTGCAAATGAAAGCACCGACGGTGTTTTGACACGTTTTATTGTTTACACGTGTACTTAAAATACGTAAATAAAATCAAAATTATCCGTATATTTCAAAACTAGTAAAGCGGCTCGAAGCAGAGACCTTTATACGAAATGCAAACAAAAGTGACGTTGGCAGAAGACAGGAGCTGCCAGAAAAAAAAGATGAAACTTACTAAGGATGCAAAGAGTTTAGCTGCGACCTTTAAGCTATAAAAATATGGCTAAATATTTCCAACTACATAGCCGGTTACGAAACTTGGTTACGTAGTGGGACTCAGCCAAAAATATCGGTAAGACCGAAAATTGGCTAAGCTCTTTACTCAATACATTTTTTCTTGCGCCAATATATGTGACTGCTACCTATGAAACCTATATTACAAAAATACGCGGTTTCGCTTAGGAAATATGGAATAGAGCTTCAGTTAGGATCATGCGCATCCCTTAACGATAAGAATTTTGATACGTAAGCAGAGTTCACAGAAATGGTGGAGATCGTTATGAAGGTTGCATAAAGGTTTTTTTTTACAAGTGACCCAGTCTGCCCACACTGCACCGTCTAGTACTCGCCACTCAAGAAATCTTATGACCCATTTACAGACTCGTGCTGCCCACTTTCCTGCTCACTTCGGCTGCATGGACAACGCAAGTAGCAGCGGCAGAAGCACGAGAAGTGACCCATACCCACTTCCATACCCACTTCCCTGCGCAGTTCGCCTGCATGGGCAACGCGAGTACCTAGCAGTGGCAGGAGCAGGAGTAGTGACCCATTTACATATTCGCGCTGCCCACTTCCATATCCACTTCCTTGCGCACTTCGCCTGCATGGGCAACGCGAGTAGCAGCGGCAGGAGCAGGAGAAGTGACCTATTTACATACTCGCGCTGCCCACTTACATACCCACTTCCCTGCGCACTTCGCCTGCATGGGCAACGCGAGTAGCAGCAGCAGGAGCAGCAGTGACCCATTTACATACTCGCGCAGTCCACTTCCATGCCCACTTCCCTGCTCACTTCGGCGGCATGTAAATGAGGCATTAGGTCCCAGCAGCCATCTCGACGAAATTGAAAAAAATATTGTTATTATTACTTACCGGAATTCTTAAAACAAAATAGTCATTGTCTTGACTCATTGCCATATAAATTAGTCATTCATGACACGGTTTATAAGTTCAAGAACCTAAAACGAACTGTAAACCTCTAAAAATTGGATTCAGTACCTATATAGCTCGACAGTGAAAATAAGATAACCAACCATTTAACTGTATTTAATTGTATCTAATGGTTACAAGGACTTTTTGACTGTTTTGTGTGACCATTCAGTATTGTTCTATTAACGCATTTACTGCCGGCGACCACTGACGACGCGCACATGCGTTTTACTTATTTTACGTACTTACTTTACGTGCTGGGGGCGCGTGTCCCCTAGTGATGGCATAGCGATTGGTGAAGTCTCGGGAAAAAGGAACAAGAGGGAAGAGGAAGAGGAAGGAGGTGTGGCAGCGAACGTGTTAAAATAATACGTCATCACGCATCAGAAATGGATATGGGAAGACTTAATTAACTACTTTTCTTCGAAATTAGCAAACTATTCTACTTTTTGATTAGGTACCTATAAGGAGCTCACAAATTAAGTAATTCTAAATTATTGTATCTTGTTTTTCTTAACGATGTTTTACTCAATCAAGCAAAAACGGCTGACTAATTTGGATGATAATTTGCGTGTAGATAGTTTATTTACCAACTTAACATATTACATACTTTTTATTCCGGGAAATTTAAAAGTTAACGATCCAAAAGATCCCGAATTCTACGCTGACGAAATCACGGGAAATTTATAAAATAGGGAGAAGACAAAAAATTGATAACATCAGTTGCAACTTATTTTAATGTCACATACTCGTACATCAATCTTTTAAAATAAATAGATACAAGTTGGAAATTATGCACGTTAAACTCTTCAGCCTAAAACGCTATTGTATTAACCTGATGTGCAAATTGTATTGTTGTTGTTGTTGTTGTTGTTGTTAGTTGTTGTTGTTCGTAATTTATTGAATAAGCTGTAATGACTGAGAGACCTACTTATTCCACTAGTGGACAACCTCAATAATTTTATGACTGCCAAGAATAATGATGATGATGTTACATTATTGCTCTGACGAATTCTTATTAGGTACAATAATAAGATTTAGAATCATTATACTTATTGGAAAGTTTGGTCATAATAGTATCCCAAATTTTGCGTAAGGTGCGTTCCAACCAAATATCACAATACCTACCCTTGTAAGACCTACCCTATTCTCTGATATGTTTAAATCTCAAAACAACTGCACCAAAAGAAAAAGAAAAAAAAAACTCAATTTTGGCATTTTTATACCTAGTTGTGTTGAAATTAAGACGTATCGGGGAATAGGGCATTGTATGGATATTTGGATGTAACAAACCGCGTCCACAAACATGCGAGGTTTACAATAAAATGTTTCAAATTTGAAGACTAAAGTACTTCAAGAAGCAAACATTTTAATGTGACTTCTGGAACATTCCGTATCATCACATGTATCAAAATGTAAGTTCTTAGGTAAGAACTTTTTTGCCTTGACGAGGTGCACAAATAATGACATATTTAAGTTACTGATTAAAGTAGTAAAGCAAGTGTTTATGACATCTACACATTATACGACCATGTCGCTCCAAGTGGATTGTTTACATGTGTCAACTCGGATTGATGCGATGTACTGATTCATTTTCTGCGAACCAGTCTTAACTGCTATAAACGGGTTTTAATGTATAGGTATTTTCGACGCTATAACTTCTTATTTCTAATCACCACCCCCACAATCACAGCAGTCTTCATCAACCTCGACCCCACACATCCTCAGCAGGAAGACGCAAGCCGTGATGCAGAGCAGGCACCGCAGTATCTTGCCACACGACCCACAGTCACAGGTGCAACACACGCACATCTTGAGCCTAAGCCTTCGGGATTACGACTGCAAATCGCGAGACCACTGTTTCTGAACCGCACTCGTCTTTGCACAAGCAAATATGGTTTGGATCACGAATTACTTCCAAGATTTGTCAACCTTCTAACAGTTACAATGACCTGAAAACTTGTCAATGCAATTATTTTCCACTTTTTTTCCTGCCTACTTGCGCATGACCGAATGACTCAGAGTCATGACCTCAACTGGCCGGCAAACGACAGAATAGGTGTTGCCGCGTAACATGCCTTAGGTATCTTATCTTTTATCTAATAGTAAATACACGATAGTGAATTCTGTGTATCGAACAACGTCAGCCGCGTTTTTTTTAATGAGGACGAATTCTTTGGTTCGAACAGAAATTGCGAATGCGAATTGCTGTATCCTGCGCCTGAACCACGTTATAATGTTGTGTTTTATATATTCTGCTCTAAGTCAGGCCCGGCTAGGGTGGGGGGCAACCGGGGACCTGCCCCGCTGTAGCATTTTTAGGGCTCACTTATAGACAACGCACAGCCTAAACGGGTGGTCCTAGAGGTTTGAAATTTGCAGGAGACATTCCTGGAGTACCCTAGAAATGCACTAAGGAGGGATTTTTTGAAATTCCATTCCTAAAGCGGTGAAAAGTGGTGTTAAAGTTTGTATGGAAAATACCGCGAGCGAAGCTGTGGCGGGTCCACTAGTTTAGCATAAGAAAGCTGTTTCCCTGAAAAATTGCACATTTTGAGGTTAGAAATTTGTTTACTAAATAAGACTAGTATGGATGAATCCATTGTACATAATTATCACTTGGTTCTGAACTCGGTTCCTTATGATGATGAGTCGACAACCTTAGCCACAATACTACACAATACTTCAAAATTTGTCAGATTAAAACTTTCGTGAGACATTACTAAGACTAGAAATAAGCACGGCTTTACTCACGATTCCATTCGACGATTGTTTCGGACTCCATATGAGTCCGAAACATGTCGGACTATTGCTGACAATAAATCGTGAGTAAGGCCGTGCTTATTTCTAGTCTTGCTTCAAAATTGTATAGTTCTACTTCTGCCTTTGTCTTTATTTTGGATCTGAAATTATTGAACTTTGTCATAGTATTTTAACTTTGCTATTCACTTCTGTTGTAATTTACACAAATGTTTCGTCATCATCATTATCATAATCATCATTATTATAATTACCTATATACGGCTTACTGTGCGTGGGTTCTGGTCTATCACATTGAGAGAAGTCTCTGTGATAGGCAGTCCTACGCCAGCCAAGTTTCGATGGGTATGTGGATTCTACTTCACACACATCTCTGAACTACTTCGGAGATGTGGGTTTCCCGACGATGTTTTCCTTCACCAAAATTCTCGTTCTTATACAGGGTGACATCGAAGACGTGATCAGAAACCAGTTTGAACTCGGTAATTGATGGCCATTTTCAAGCAATATTAGTTACAAGAAACAAGCTATTTTTTTTTGCAAATTTACCCCCCCCTGACTATTCATAGCTCACCCTTCGTAGGGGTAAATTAACAAAAAAAATTTGTTTCTTGTAACTAATATTGTTTGAAAATTACCATCAATTACCGAGTCTGAAAAACTGTTTTCTGATCACGTCTTCGATGTCACCCTGTATATCAAATTCAATGGCTGGTGGTAGCCTGATGGTCAGTAACGCGCCTCTCCAATCTCCGCACGAAAACGAAAGTTTGTATTGTATAAAATAAAACAGTTTATATCATAATGAATATGTAACACAGTTAAATTCATTGTACCTATTTATAAAAGCTGATTGCAATAATATTATATGACATAAATATAAGCTAAATCTCATTAAAATTCTTTAAACGCAGCTAGCATACCTACTAGCGTTTATCAAAAAGACTTTTTAATTAAGATTTTGCTGTGATAGTTTCCTGTCACATCAGTCCAACTGGATGTTTTTCATCAGACATGTAAACACGAGTATATGTACAGTTGGGGAATGAAAAGCCCGCGCCATCGATACTATATTACTTATGCAAATAAGTTTCATTTTGTTTTGTACTTCGGACCTACCGCTCACTCCTGGATCTATTGTAGCATGTTGTGATTCTAAGATCAAGGCCCATTATTCCTGCATTTTACGGCACTATTCGAAAAATCGTATAATTATGAATGTATCTTATTTTTCCGGTTCAATTTCTTGTTGCTCCGTTGGCTCTTCACCACCGTAGCAGCGCGTGCACACCTCATCACACCCGCACACGTGCGCACACATCGCACACATAGCTATGCAATACACGCATACGCAACACTGCAAGCAATGTCTGCAAGATGTCCTGCACCCCTTTACTATAGAGGTTTTGATGCTCATTTTGGCCGACAAGATTTACGTTTTAACATTTGAACAACAATTTAACATCATTTCAACAACAGTTTAGTTATGAAACATCAATTTTTGAACACTTTTGTTTACTGCTAATACGCAATTTCGGTTTCATATTTGCGTCTAAAAAATGGGCTCGGCGGATGTTATGATGATCGAATTACTATTTGCATTTCAACAAATTGTAAGTTTATTTTGATTACATTTCTGATATGACGTTGTCAACCAAGAAAGATTATAATAATTTGGATATTTACTTCTAGATAATCTATACCCTATTTATAACTTTTAAATGAAAGAAGTTCTAATTAGCTAAATAAACCTAAAGGGGCTAGCACAACATGCCGAGTCGTTTGTCGCTCAGTGTGTCACTGTCAAACTAATCAAATGTGTAAGGGACACACTGAGCGAGAAATGATTCGCGGGCAGGTCGGGCTAGACTTGCTGATTGTATATTCCTTGTTCTGAGAGTAAACTCATAAATTCCTAAAGCAAACAAGAAATAGTCAAGTAGCTAAGGCCTGATTTTATAATTATCCATCAGACACGTACCTATCACAGCAAGTTTTAGTAAATCAGTACCATTTCAATCGTATTCAGGCAGTTGCCTCGGTTAGCCATTTGGAGAGGTTGGGTCTGGACAGTTGCACTGAAAAAATGAACGATCCTACAGTTCCAGTTTCAGTGTCTCGCACTGAAGCGCCAAATATTTCCTAAGGGAAGCCGGAAGAATTAGAACCGTACCTACGTGCGAGTTTGACATTTAGTTAGAGTAACATGGACTTCACTGACAGCTAGCCGTTGCTTTCTTGCTTGGTAAAGCAAGCCGTCAAGAATCGGCTTGTAGGCAGGCTGCGCCACTGGTGCCTCGTCGAACCTCCTTCTTTCCGTGCCTATTTACCCTTAGAGTAAATAGGCATTTTCTGGGCAAAAGCGTTCTTCCTTCAGCCGCATTATCACTTTCCATCAGAGGAGACTGTGGTCAAGGCAAAGCCCCATTGAAAAAAAATCGTGACCTAAATTTGTTCGAACGGATCTTTAGAAAACCCAGCCTAAGCCAGTAGCGAACGGAGTTTTAATTTAATGGCATTTAAGTCATTCACACAAGGTTTCGGAAAAACTGACTGAAAAATGTAGTTCTGTACCAAATTCAACAGTAAAACACCAACTAGTACCATGTTTGAGCAAAAAAAAGACTGAACTGATTAGGGACTACTTACTCACTTAGTGGTAACCGTACTTGCGAAAAAAGTTATTCTCCGGGTTTACCATAGTAGATCCATCATTTGTATCTAGAACGCCGTTTTAAAGAATGCCATAGTAAAAGAATATTTCCGAGGTGTTTTTGAAGATCTCGTCTCACGTACCAAAGTATATTATGTTAGTTAAATAGATAAATATATAGTCTAAATACTTAAAATACTTAATGCTCTTACTCAGCAATGCCATGGATCGTAGGTAGGCGATTATTTTCTTAAAATATACCGTCATACCCGTAATTATGAATTGCGAACGCTTTGCGTTTCGTACGGTGAGTGACGAGATCCGGAGACCTATTCCCTCGTCTCCACCCATCCCCATTCCCCACCCTCCCTAGACTGGCAACGCATTGGCAGCACATCTGGTGTTGCAAATATCTATGGGCGGCGGTGACCGCTTTCCATCAGGTGGGCCGTCAGCTCGTTTGTCAGTCAATATGACATAGAAAATAAGGTAATAGAACAATGAGACAATGAAACTCCATATCCTCCAATAATAGAAAACTGTATATTGTCAGGTTTTAGATTTCCTCCAGGACGCATGGAAGCCGGTGTCCCTGAACAGCTGGTAAACATCTTCATCGTCCATCAGAAACGGAGGCTGTGGATAAATAACCATGTTATAATCTGCCATATGTTTTGGGCACATTCTGTAATGATTATACGACCCCAAATCAGTGCAGGCACTATTTGGCCTATATTTATATGACCCAGCCCGTTGGACACCCAAAATGACTTTGGTACTTTATAATTAATCTTATTGTCATGGACCCCCGGCAGACATGACACGGAACCCTATAGGGCCCATGCACCCCAGGTCAAGAAATCCTGGTGGCTTCTCTAATCTATAGGTACTTTCTGTATTTTTGTCAAAATTTTTGGCACTGTAGTTTCGGAGATAATGGGTGAATTTAAGGTCCTCATAATGAGCTCATTCATTTGATATGTCACACGCCATAGTTTTCAAAACTTTTTTTTTCATTTTCTAATTTACCCCTGAAAAGTGGCTCCCAATTCATTTATATACGTTACTCATCCGTGTTGCGGTCACCGACTTACTTACATATCGTCGCTGCGCGTGCAATACCGCGGAAGATCACTTTGTAAAAACCGCGAATCTGCGTTTTTTGCGATTTTTTAGGAACAAGAAAAAACTGAATATCTCAGTCATTTAACTACATATCATTACATATCTCAATTTTGTGCCGTGCTGCTGTTACGCGGTATTTACAAAGTGGTCTTCCGCGGTATTGCACGCGCAGCGACGATATGTGTAAGTAAGTCGGTGACCAAATTTAAATTCTATCGGTCCAGTAGTTTCGGAACAAATTAGCTTTGACAAACGGACAGACAGACAGACAGACACACGAGTGATCCTATAAGGGGTCTGTTTTTCTTTTTGAGGTGCGAAACCCTAAAAATAACCATTATCGCATTGTTTTCATCTTATCTCATCGCTTTTAAAACATAACTTACTGTGGTTTCTTCTTGGACTATTCTCGTATTCATCGGTATCGCTGGTTTTTTGAAGTGAAACAACGCCGCTGCTCCGGGCCTGTGGGATTGGGGAAAGAGAAATAAGGGAAAGAAAGACAGATTACAATTGAAGGCGTCAGAAGAACAATACGGGCCATTTGATACTTTTTATGAAATAAAGTTTTGGTTTGAAAACTTTTCCTCAATACAGCCTCCACATTATTAACGTCACAAAGTTCTAGTAACATTAACCCTTTTTTCTAAACTCTAAGTCCAAAATTAAAGTTCGTGGAGGAAGAGCTCTTTTTCTAAGAACTGATATTTTTTACTTACCATAAAACATATATAAAATACTCTTATCACAAAACCTTTAAAACACTAAGAAGTCTTTAAATATATTGTGAAGTCTGCAGAAATAAGAAAAATTATGTTTCTGATGCAAAATGTAGTTTCTTCAAATTAGGCCCTTGTTCTTCTGACCTCTTCAACTGTTATTGAAGCGTTTGAAGGATAAGGAAGAAGAGAAGAATAAATAGTGTGCTTTGTCTCGCCGTTATTACCACTAACCTCCCTCTCATAATGAGAGAAGGTTCAGCACTGGGACGTATATCGGCTGAGAATGATGATGGATGATGAAAAGCCTAAGTTAATTGCGGCAGGTGTCTGACACCTCACAGGCCCGTAGTTAGAGTTGAATTTGACGTAGGGCCACGATGATTACAAGGTAGTATCATACTATGAACAAACAATTTTCTTAGCGTATTATCGTAGTTAATGGTATTTTTAAAGGTAGGGCATTGGTATTTTATGGTAGGGCATTGCCCTACAATGCCCCCGCGCCCTAGCTACGGCCCTGACACCTCAGCACTATGCTGAGCCAGTATCAAATTCACCACCGCGAGGCCTACACCACTTAGTTTTTGGGATTTCATTTCATTTTGTCTAATTTGTGGTGTGCGTTCAATGTAAACCAATGCCTTTTTCATCTTCTTCTGAAATCATTGGTTCTTCTTCTCAAGTCTCCTCACCGTACCGTGAATTATGCAGACAGTTATTTTTCGATTTTTAGGGTTCCGTACCTCAAAAGGAAAAAAGGAACCCTTATAGGATCACTCGTGTGTCTGTCTGTCTGTCTGTCTGTCTGTCTGTCTGTCCGTCTGTCACAGCCAATTTGCTCCGAAACTACTGGACCGATTGATTTGAAATTTGGTATACATATGTAAGTCGTTGACCGCAATACGGATGCGTAACGTTAACAAATTAATTTTAAACATGGGGGCCACTTTTGGGGGGTAAATTAGAAAATTAAAAAATAAAGTTACGCTAACTATATCATGTGACATATCAAATGAAAGGGCTTATTGTGAGGATCTTAAATATATTTTTTTTTTGATTAATGGTTTGGAAGTTATTTATGAAAATAGGCGAAAATTGACCATTCCCCCCCCCCCTTATCTCTGAAACTACCAGGCCTAACATTTTGAAAAAAATACAGAAATTAGTTCTTTACCTATAGATTACAGGAAAACCTATGAGAAGTCTATGGTATTTAAAGTAACATAGGAAATTGCAGATAATCATGTATGGAACGGAACCCTCTCCACGCGGGTTTAACCCGGACGGTTTTGCTCTCTATTTTTTCCTCTATGATTGCAGTTTCTTTATGAAGCGCATTGCCCAAAGGTAGGTACATCTAGTTCGTGCGACACAAATTTAACATAACAATTTTTCGAAATTATGGAAAAGACAATTATGTCGGATTATCAGCGCCTGTCAAGTTGGTGAAATAGGGGGCTGGTCGGACTATCGCTTTGGGCTTCGTTATCTAGGTCTCGTGCCTCTTATTTCCCGTTATCAATCACTGATTACGGTCACCGTTTGTTCGTGACCCAACCCTAATGATATTGACTATAAGTCGTATCAAAACCCAAACAGAATCTGGCTGAGTGGCTGACCGCCTCGTCTTTACACCAGTGCGCCGAATACGACAATCAGGCGTTGTCTTAATCTGCGTATGAATAAGGCAGCCTCGGGTCAAGGCAGCACGATTCGCTTCTTTGTCGCAAATTCGAAAGTGCCTTGCACACTGTGCGCAAGCGTCCCTCGTGTAGTATGAGCTGAGAAGTCGAAACGAGCTTGCTTGCTTATTGTGTGAGGCACGTACGAATTTGAACGGTGCGCAATGGTTGCCTCAACGTCCAAACCAATGCGGAACTCAGCTCTAATTCGTACACACCCTAAATAGTTCAGTGTGGTGGCCGCTGGACTAATGGTCAAGGCGGCAACAGTGGGTCACTTTTTTTTCGAGCGATGTCACGTGAATTGGACGAGTGTTGGAAAGATGCAAAAGGATTAGTATTATAGTGTAACTAATATATATTGAATATTTTAATCGATTTAGTACAACAGGATAATATTTTGGAAAATAAACAGTATTTAACAAAAAAACTTATTTGAGCCAGTGTGTACTGGGGGTGGCATACAGTGAATCGGCCCTCAGTTCACAGTGAATCAGGCAAGTTCACAGTGAATCATCTATAATTATAACCCAAATAATAATGCAATTTTCGGCTTTTTATCAGTCTTTATTTATTGAATTAACCAAATAATAAATGTAACATTAAATAAAAATAATATTTTGTCTTGAAATTAACAATCAAATAACTTAAATTTAAAAACATTAGACTCTTTTCTTTCGCTCATACCAATTTTTTTTAAAAAGCGTTTTTCATGTCGTCAACTGTGTTTTTCCCTATTCTACGAGGCCTATCTGGACGAGCCATCCTGAAAGGGAAAATTAACGAAAATTATTACATCTTGTAAAATTTTCTAAACTAATGTCTGAGCAATTATTAACAGTAGGTACCTACAGTACACAGTCACCACAGTGTATCATGGACCATACTCAAGCGATTTGAGCCACCGTGTACAAAACCGCCATTTTGGATATAACTTATACCACGCATGATAGTTTTGCTTAAATCAAAGAGCAGTATACGTCAAAATGACCTCAATTAAGTTTATTTCTCAGCAAAATTATTAATCCATTGGTAAAATAAAATGTTCGTGAAAAAATAGAAAGTACACCTTACCTTAAAATTCACTTTTTCCTTCGTCAAAACAAAAAACCATTAATTACACGGGTTCCTTACATAGCTAACGCAAGCGAACTGTTTGTAAACTGTTTCTATCGGGAGACCTTCCGAAGAGTGAGAAAGGAAGAAAGCTATCTATAATATTTTTGACACAACGGCTAGTGCGCCACTGTTGTCGCTATAGCCACTGTTGCCGCCTTCACCCTACTTAAGCCCTATTCACCCTATTTTAGCTAAAATTCAAGCGAACTAGGTTTCGCAACTGGCCGTCATAATTGCACCTAGTTTGCTTGGTGTGGGTTAGTTGCACTCTTGGCAATCCAGCTCCTGAAGGAAGCCTAGAAGACCAATGATTTTTCTGATACATAAATCAGCAATGATATAATTTTAAACAAGACGAGCAAACCCGGCGAACTCCGTTTTGCCACCAGATGGCTTCGTTTTATGTAACATTTCGTTTGGTGTAGCTATGTATCAGAGATGGCGCTGTATGTGAAAAAAGACTTTTCCGCTTTTCTGTTGAAATTTTTCCTGAATTTTCTTTACTATAAACCTCACGGAGCCCGAGACCTTTCCAACGAATGCAAAACCGTGGAAATCGGTTCGTGCGTTCTGGAGTTATAGCGTCAGGAAGGAAAACCCGACTTATTTTTATATAGTAGATTTAAGTATCGTATACGGATGTCGTTATTTCTATATTGATAACAAATCTAGTAAGCCCAAAGAAATCGGCCATGTGTGGAAACAAAGATAAGATAAAAACTGCGTACTCCTAAAGTAGATAAACAGAAAACTTTATTTGTACAGATTCTGAGTAAATTCGTGATTTCTTAAAAATATCAGTATCTTTTTAATTCTTGTACAAAGGAAGACTGAATTACCGAAAGTTGAAAAAAAGAAAACTAACAAATCAGTTGTTCGTTTTGGGCATCTTGAGATCTTGTTTGCGAAAAACGCAAATGTCGTTCCTATATTTACAAGGTTCTCTAGTAGAGATAGGTATACAGCCGCGAGGCCGCCTGTTATCTAGTGTTCTTCATTTGTAGGTACTCGTTTGTTACGAGTTTCTCTTTTGTTTGGTGTTCAATAAATAATATTTGATCGAGCGAGCGAAGCGAGCGAACCGAAGGAAGCGTCTTCGTTTCAGCTTGCGTAAAAATGCTTTCGTATGTCTATCCGGATTTCCCGCTGTTCTCCTCTACAGGTAGCAGTTCTCAACCGATTCTCGTGAAATTTTGTGAGCAGTCTCAATAATTATAGGTATCGAACGTTTTCGTCGATTAAGCTATTCGAAAATTTTCAAAATGGCGGAGATATGGAGGTTTTTGCGATTACAAACTTACTTGCGGTATTGGTAAACTGATCGCAACCTATATCGATGTATGGGGATAACAGTTTTCCAACGGCAAAGATAAGTTTGTCGCGAAGTCAGCTCACAGCTCACAGAGCCACAGTATTTAAAAAAAAAAAAAATTTAACTTCTTGGTGTACGAGTACATGACTTTAACTTCGTCAGTGCCTTGGTAGCAAAAGTACAAATACGTCCGCATTGGCCCGGTTTCTCAGAGAATACAAGGTCAAGTTCTGAAGATCAAAAATACCTTTTTGCTATGACCAATATATAACATTCAGGATATACCTCAGGGGCCGATTTCTATTCGGTTTCCTGTACTTATGTCTCCCGTTCTGAAGTTCCTGAAATGATAGTGGAAACTTAAACACCGGTCGAGGTAGATCCATCTCATCTGCACCATTTTATCAAAAATACAATATCAATTTCAGCTAGACTCCACATCGGCTACGACGCTACGAGTATATAATCTAGTTTTAAAATAACAATATTTTATGGAATAAATATGAATTATAGACTGCGTAACTATGAAAAAAACCGGCCAAGTGCGAGCCGGATTCGCGGACGAAGGGTTCGTACCGTTATCTATAATCAAAGAAAAAAAAACACGTTTGTTGTATGGGAGCTACCCTAAATATTAACTTTATTTTAATTTAATTATTTATTCTTAAAGTGAATATATATTAAATATTCTGTGAATATTTCAAGCGTCTATCTGTTGCCGTTATCAATATCGAGCAAATACGAGCAAAAAATCATGTTATTTTATTATATTTTGTAGTATTTGTTCGTAGCGGCAACAGAAATACATCATCTGTGAGACCATGAGAGACGGAGGGACGGACGGACAGACGGACAGCGGAACCTTAGCAATAAGGACCCGTTTTTACCCTTTGGGTACGGAACCCTAAAAACAATAAACTGCGCGCATAGCTTCGGGCGTTCGTCCGCTTCGCGCTCTCTCCCTCTAGTGGGGCTCCGTTTTAGTCATGCCAAAACAGCAACAAAACTAGAGCACGTCGCGTGTTGTTAGTCTTGGTGACAAACCCACGCTAACACTGTGGTCAAGTTGGTGGGCGCGCTAGGGGATGTTTCCAAAACCACTTAACCTAAAGTTTTATAAATTATGAAAGTGTTTTTAAATTCTAGCTACCCTTAGCAGTCAAGCATTATCAGATGTAGCAAAACCTGCTGTGACTTTGGATACTGACTTTTTGGACAAAGACTTATGCTTTTTGATTAGTTAGTACACGATTGAAGTATTTCATTTTTGAGCCACTGGACGGCCTTTTTATTTTGATGGTTTATTGAACATTATCAAAGTGGCGTAACAATTAAATTGCTTAATGGTATACCTCGTCTACAGGAAAAAGAGCACTGGGTGGCAGTGGAGGGGATGTGTCTGCACATGTGTACAGTCGCGCGCGAAAGTGCTTGTCTATTGTTTAATATTAGCAAGGTTATGGTTTGTAGAATAATAGTTGCACTTCAATAGCTATCTTGGGATAAAAAATGGTTACTTCAGAAAAAAATATATTTATTTCGAAATCACGATTAACAAAATAAAACTTAAGCTAATGGTGACACGCCTTCTATCAAATCGTCGCGGGTCACATGGAATGCAGATGACGACGCGGTGTTGGTGCTAGCAGAGACAACTTCATCGTCATTATTGTCATCACTTGAACCATTATCATTTAAGTTAGTATCAGAACCATCGTCATTAACGCGAATGACTAATGTTTCTGTCATTAAGTCTACCACACGATCATTTTTTCTCTTCTCTTCCTCTATATTTTTTACTCTGTTACACATTTTTTCCCATTCCTCACCCATTAAATTCATCTTTTCATTCACGAGTTCCATCACCCGCGTAATATTCCAACTAACATTTTTACTGGCAAAAATATACATATTAAATAATACAGGTGAATTGATAAAACTCCTCCTTTTTTAAGTAGGTTAAAAAGAGTGCCGGTGGCCATACGTATTATATGGCCGTCAGCGCTCTTTTTTCGAGTTAGAACCTGTATTCTCGGACATTTTCATTGCCTCTGCAGTTTGTTTTATACATTGTTTTAAATTATTTAATTCACCACTATCAGCTTCTCTCTTCATAAAACAATAAACATTGTAAACAATTTTTCTTTTCTTTTTATGCAAAACCATCGTGCACAGAATCGTGCGTGACTGTACTTTGCGAGCGACCGAAACGTAGTCACTGTGCGGGAAGTAAATGACAACTGGTGAGCCGAGCCGAACCAATAGCGACACACCGCGCGTAACCCCCTCCGTCTTGCCTCACCTCATACCACCAATTTGGCCGGTAAATCGACTACTGCCCAGCGCTGGCGGTGGGGACCGCCAGCGCTCTTTTTCCTGTAGACGGATTATAACAGTAGGAAAAATCAGATATTTATTGATTTCACTATGAATAACAAAGTAAATTGCTGAGTTTTAAAAATTGACTCGGATGTCCCTATCTATCTACGGCAGCGTGCAAATATTTTTCGACCGCCATTACCACTATGACAAAAAGAGCGGCGTAAAAATACCTTCAGACAGTTATAATACAGTCATAATGGTGGATATTGGAATGGTGTTATTCCATCCCCATTCCCCATCCTCCCTAGACTGGCAACGCATTGGCAGCACCTCTGGTGTTGCAGATGTCCATGGGCGGCGGTGACCACTTTCCATCAGGTGGGCCGTCAGCTCGTTTGTCAGTCAATTGACATAAAAAAAAGAAAAATAAATATTGACCGGGAGCATTTGCTCGTAACAACTCAGAGTCGTAATGCTCGAATCAGCGGCATGCCAGACAATCTATCTGACTATCTCTTTCGTCGGCACTAGTGTGAGAGAGACGCACTTAGTGACAAGAGGTGTAACAAATTCTTGTGTCAACCTTGCTCGAGTAGGTATTTTGAGACCCTTTGCGGTTTATGCTCGAAATCGAGCTATAACATTGCAAGCGCATGCTCGCAGTCCATAGCCACCTTTACCTTTTGAACGCCACGGCTGAATGCGAGAAAGCCTTAGACGCCGAGTGACGGCTGTATGGAAAACGGCATGCCGTGGTGCTAGGGGCGCGGGAATCTGCGCTCGGCTACAGCCGACTGTGGCATTCAAAAGGTTAAAATACAGTTTAACAATTCTAATCTGCTAGATCAAAATTACTCACGGCATTAGGACGACGAGGTTTTGGTTGCGTCTCTTGTAGCAAACCTCCTCTGTTGTTTTTTCTATCATCATCATGTTGATTACTGGAATATACAGCCAAGTACTTATAGAAAACGCACAGCCTAAACGGGTGGTCCTTGAGGTATTAAATTTGGAGGAGATCTTCCTCAAGTACCTTAGTGCACTAAGGAGGGATTTTTTGAAATTCCATCCCTAAAGGCGAGAAAAGAGATGATAAAGATTGTATGGAAAATACCGCGGGCGAAGCTGTGGCGGTTCCACTAGCCCTTAGTTATAATAAGACTAGAAATTATGGGGTTTCCTCAAAAATACCGCCAAGATAATCGATAGATTTGGATACTCAATGTTTTAAGAAAAAAACATTTAAGGGTAGTGACGGAACTCCATTTTTGGAGATTGCTTGACCAGATGCAGTTTTCTCGTTTGCTAATGACCGAGAATCTCTCTCTAACTTGGTTTGCAAAGGAGTAAAGTATTTCAGTAGGTAATGCCCGTATTAAGAGTTACCGCACAGGACTTGAGTCTTCCTCAAGTAAGATTTTTAGTATGAAAAGATGCCTTCTTGAGTACGATATCAGCCTCGAACACAGACTATTAATGCGGAGTTAGACTCTTGTGGAGCGCGGCATTCAACGCATATCTAGGAAATCAGGACCCACGTTATAAGCATAATTTCCACCAAGCGGCCCGTATCGCATCGGATCGGGCTGGATTTTACAATTTTTAAATGATATTAAAGCATGTACACAGTATTTAAAGTCTTTATTACATAGCAGCTTGACCGCAGGCGTCTTCCGCGACACGCGATCGTAGTCGAAAGTATGCTGCGACGCGCGACTAGGGAATATAGACTTTTCATCACACTTGCTCGGAAAGGCTGTTATTATACGCAGGCGTACAGAGCAGCTGTAGCCTACTTACCTCCCAAGGGCAGTTATGGATTTTGTATGGGTTATAACTCCCGCTGACGGCGGGGCGAGCCGCAGCCGGCGGAGCTGCCCCGCGCTGATCGCAACGTACGCTCAGTTTATGAACACCCACCTGATGGTAATTCACGATGTAAAATGGGAATAAAATTAATATATATACTTTTTTTTGTCAAATTTTTATTTCATTTCCTCGCAAATGTGATGAAAAACATTGTGTGTATCACGGGCAGTAAGGGGATAACAAACTCGAGTCATAAAAGCCCTAGCCTATCGGCGTCGGGCTTCTAACAGACTCTCGTAAGTTATCCCCTTCTTACGGCCCTAGATGCACAATGTACTATTAAAGACTGTGGACATGATTTAATATCGTTTAAAGATTCTAAAATCCGTTCCGATCCGATGCGATGCGGGCCGTTTGGTGGAAATAATGCTTTATAGTCCGATCCACAATATCCTAATATCCTATAGGTAGGTACGTAATTATTAAATGCGACAAAAAACAAAAATATAGTTGATTGCGTAAAATAACTATAAATCCCAACGTAACATACGTGGCCTAAAACTGTCGCAGAATGTTTTTAGGGTTCTGTACCCAAAGGGTAAAACGGGACCTGTCTGTCTTTCTGTTCGTCTGTCACCAGGCTGTATCTCATAAACGTGATAGCTGGACAGTAGAAATTTTCACAGATGATGTATTTCTGTTGCCGCTATAACAACAAATACTAAAAAGATTTAATAAATATTTAAGGGGGCTCCCAACGGGACGACAACAAACGTGATCTTTTTGTCGTTTTTGTCGATAATGGTAGTTTTTACCTATACTTAGTTACCTATGCTTTGATAAAAAAGTGACAATTATTTTCTATACTTATAAAATAGAGCATCATAACACAAGAGAATTACATGTCTTCCACCCTCCCACTCTGATCCTTAGCCTCATATCTCCGACTTTCCTTCATAACTCTCGTCTCCGCTTTTCTCCTGGGTTCATGCATCAGCTTTTCGTCACTGTGTCTCAGTCTCATGGCCAGTTTGTTGTAGAAAGAATCTGCTGCTGAAAAATGTATAACTTTGACAAAGCTTTGATCGATATTAAAGTAAGTATTCAAGTAGGATTCGAAGTCAGAACTTAATTCCTTATGCAAAAACTGGTACCGCTAGCCCAAAAAATTGTTTATTTAATTCATCGAGATTTAAGATGTAACTTTTTTTAAGGAGAAACGAAACACTCCCGTGATCCGTGTGATTTTTATCTATTGATAAAATCTAATCAAATCAGATATCGTTACGTCGGTTTTCGAGAAACCAAAACATATATCAAATTACATATTTAAGGCGCTAATGATAATTTCGTGTCAATTATCGATTTGTCTCATATAAAGTTAAAAAAACGTGTCGTATCAGGAACTCAAACCTTTGACAGAGAGAAAATAATGGCGACAGCTCCACCGACTAAAGTATGGCTCTTAAATTTCATGATAATGTATCTCATCAAATCGCACTCACCCGGTGTGAAATCCAAAACTTTTTCATCAAATATCATCAGCTTAGTACTTTCTGTATCCTGAATAAACTCATCTGTCTCTATAGTTACAGCTAGTCCCAAAAGTCTGTCTTCAAACGGCATCCTTCTGCGGTCGTCCGATGGTATAGAGAGAGTCCTTCTTGTGGTAGTGATTGTGGTGTTAAACTCTTCATCTTCGTCGTACAAGTATTCTTCTGTTGTTTGTTTAAATGCTTGATCGTTTTTTTTATCCAGTAACTATAGTGGGATTTTTTTAAATAGTCAAAATTTCTAAAAAATTATGAAAAAGGTTTCTAACTGGGAGAACTTTAGACAGAGATAGAAAAAAAATATGATTCTTAACTATTTCTCTTATTAGCCCAATTTTCTACTGAAACGGTACTAGTTGTGCATAAAAAATGATGTAAAGATGGAACCGCGAGTCACTTTATATGTTTTGATTAATAACATTTTTGATTTCTTATGTTTTTGAACCTATCGAAGTTCTACGGAACAAAAGCCACATTATCAAATAGCTATTTGCGTCAGGATACATTATAATGTTTCACTCATTTAAATAAAGTTATTATTTCAAACAAATAAAGCCTACCGTTTTTGCCAAATGTCCTAGTAAAATATGATATTGTCAACGGGTAACATAATTATGTCTACCTGTCAGCGTATTTCGATTATTTATTTATATATTGTCATTAGTTAATCGCATTTGCATCAATCATTATATGGAGATAAATTGTTTGACAATTTACATCGGTGAAGAAAAAAATGTGGGTTCTAGTTTCCCCTGGGTGACCTCTGTCTTCTATGTCAATTGTTTCTCATAGTAATTAACATTAAGGTTCATTTTGAATCGCTTCCATTCCAAGATTGTGATTCCTTTGTGGTGTTGCACTTACCGGAGCGCACAACAATGGGTATATGGACTGTGGTCTTCGTTGCGTGTGATCAGGACATGAAGCCAACTTTCCTGGAGTAAAAGCACTAATATCATAAAAGGAGAGGCAAAAAAATATATAATGATTACCTACCAAAGTGACGCTCACTTTCTCGCAGTTTCACAGGAAAACGCAAATCAGACGTTTCCTCTATGTACTGGCTGAACAAACATTAGCCATCACAACTTACATATTATTACTGTTCAGTTTTTCGTTATCATCTTTTTTACTTAACTTGTCTGTACCTCCTCATTTATTCATACAGCTTGAGGCGACACAAGGTTTAAAAGTGAAGTGACGCAATCTAAACGATTCACTAGCCATCACACTGACTGACTGTCTCAACGTCATTTTTCAAATTTTCAATTGACAAACTTCATAATTCCCTGCTTTTCAGGTTTGTCATAAATCTATCCTAACGTAACGTAACTTTTTACCTTCCTGAAAAGTGTAACCGAATACAATTACAAATAATAAGATAAAGTCAGAGACTCAAAGATAGGAATCGGTTATTAGATGTACGTCTAAATGCTATCTGGTGTATGAGTAGCACAAACTGGGTTGTTTCTGTAACTTGCTGGACAAGGCACGACGAGTCCCATACTTTCAAAAACCGGTTATCTATGCGGTAGGCGAGTCCTTGTCGGCGAGTAGAGTATTTTAGAGAATCAGATGGCAGTTATACACTTGCCTGGAGAAAGAGTCCGCTGTCCTAGCATGTTTGTGTGAGAGAAATCGCAGACAAGCAGCAGACGTGGCTGCGCGTGCCCATGCCGCACGGCCCCGCAGCCAGCCGCTCGAAGCGACCACGCCGCTAGCTGGCTGAAGTGACCCCACACCGACCCTCTAGCATAATAAAGAGAGATATACAAGCAGTCGAGTCGTATGCTGCACGGCCCTGCCGCACACAGCGACCATGCCGCCAGCTGGCTGAAGTGGCCCAACATCGACCCTTTAGCCTAGCACATTAAAGAGAGAAATACAAGCAGACGAGTCGCATGCTGCACGGCCCTGCTGCAAACAGCGATCATGCCGCCAGCTTTGCTTAAGCGGCCTCACACCGTCCCTCTAGCACATTAGGGAGAGATATACACAAGCAGTCGTGCCGCATGCTGCACGGGCCTGCCGCACGCAGCAACCATGCCGCCAGCTGGCTGAAGTCGCTTCACACTGACCCTCTAGCATATTAAGGAGAGATATACAAGCTGCCAAGCTGGATGCCGTACGGCCCTGCTGCACGCAACGACGATGCCGTCAGCTGGCTGAAGTGGCCCACACCGAACCTTTAACCACATCAAGGAGATATAATATACTTAAGCAGTCGTGCCGCATGCTGCACGGCACCACCGCATGCAAGAACCATGCCGCCAGCTGGCTTTAGTGACCCCACATTAACCGTCTAGCGTATTGGAGATGATGTAGGAGACATTGGGGTTAGTAAGTCCTAATGTTACCAAAATCTGACGGCACGGGCCCCAGCATTGTTAGATTGTTAAATAGATATCCTGCTTTAACGTAAGCGGGGCTCAGATTTAATTTCTGGGGTAGGCGGAGGACATTTTGGGGTAAGGGTGGTATGATGAATTTAGTGTTTCAAACACCTGAGTTTGAGGGGTCCTTTGCTTACTTGGCTGTGATTTTAAATGGCTGCGTGAGCTGATGCGGATCTACGCGCCGCCGCTCCCCCCACCAAGCGTCGAAGACGCGTCGTATCGCGCGGTGCGAGCTCAGGTCGTCGTTGTCGCTCAGACGGCGTAAGCGCACCTCGCCTACCGTCTGACCCGCGTATGGGAAGCGGACTGAAAGTTGAACGTTGGTTTCTTTGAGCGGCCATCTGGCGATCTCCAGGGTGGCTGGCAGAAACTGGATGAAAGAAGTCTATCGTGTAAATAGCGACGAATTGGTGAGGCCTGTGCAGTGGACTGCCATGATGATGATGTTGGTTTCAGCACGGCTAGGCTATATTTAGGAATAAGTTTGACCTGCCGATTGTCCCAGTGGCTCTATAGTTGTATGTTGCGGGTTCAATTCCTCTTACTCAGTATATCTATCATAAAATAATAATAATATCGTGGACACTAACACACAGTGATCCAGCCCCAAACTAGGATTTCCCTGTACTTTATACATGTAGATAATTGCATGCATGTGATGCATGCGACTTCGAATTATTTACTTGATGACGAAATTAGCGATATATTTGATGTTTCTATTTAATTTACTAAAGAAAACCAGCCATTATTTCTTATTTTCTTGAAGTCGGTTTTATTATTGTTAAAAATTATCAGATAAGCACTTTGACTTCTGGTAGACAAACCCAAGATAAATAACACAGGTCGTCCTAGATTGGACCATCGAGTGTGACGTTTATTTAGAAGTAAGAAGATGCAGTTACAGTTTCAAAAATCAAATGTACCTACCTGTCGCTCTGCATTCGTCATGAACGAACAGACATTGGTCCGCTAGCCTTTGGGCTAAAAATGCTAGCTCACGATCCCACTCCTGAAATTTGGGAGGAAAATCTTTTGAAATGAAACTGAAATTTAAGGATAACCTATTTGCAAAGAACTTCAGGTGAATACACCTAGCGCAGACCAGAATAGTCTAAAGTTCATCATTATAGAAAACTAGCTGCGCCCGCAACTTCGTCCGCGTAGAGTTTGATTATCGTTATTCCCTCGGGAACTTTTCAATTTTCTGGGATAAAAAGTAGCCTATCTGTTAATCCAGGGTATAAGCTATCTCCATTCCAAACTTCATCAAATCCGTCCGGCCGTTTTAACGGGAAGAGGCAACAAACATACACACACACACACACACACACACAAACTTTCGCATTTATAACATTAGTAGGATAAATAAGTGCAGAGGACCTAGCACACTAGCTTTTATCGCGCTCAAGTATCTGTCACTATTTAACTAATATGCGGGTGCGAAAGGGACGAATGTTTTATGTGCGCGATATAAATTAGTGTGCGCTTCGTATATTTCAACCCCTGTAGGGTTGGAATATACGAAGGGGACGCTTGTTTACCGATAGAGTTGGTAATAATGACCAGCAATACGTAGCTATATGATTATACCGATTTCAAAAAAGATAATGTTCTAAATTCGTCTGTAATTTTTATTAGGGTCCCGTACCCAAAGGGTAAAACGGGACCCTATTACTAAGACTCCGCTGTCCATCTGTCACCAGGCTTCAACCGTGACAGTTAGACAGTTGAAATTTTCACAGATGTATTTCTGTTGCCGCTATACCAACAAATACTAAAAACAGAATAAAATAAACGTAGTTTTACGTAGACGCTTGAAATATTCACAGAATAATTAGTTATATATTCACTTTAAAAATAAATAATTAAATTAAAATAAAACAAGTATTTAAGCGGGGCTCCTATACAACAAACGTGATTTTTGTGCTTAATTATAGATACGATACGGAACCCTTCGTGCGCGAGTCCGACTCGCACTTGGCCGGTTTTTTTCTATCTTATGAGCTATTCTTACAACAAACATCATTATTTGAGGCCTAGGCAAGTGCGCGCCGCCGCGCACTCTTTCATGTCCGGCAGCTATTTTCTGGCGACGCCTGAAAAAAAAGAGTTGCTTGAGAAGATGAAGTCCCTAAACAATGGGCACATAGGTCCATGATGATAAGATGGCGCGTTTTAAACTATAGTGTCACATTAGACCAGTACTTATTACTTCCATGCATCAGACAAATATCTCGATCTATCTTAAAAGACGCTGGGAATAAGTGACTTGTGCCAAGGATTCTATTATCTACGCAGTGCGTCTGATTTTGTATTGGGGACCTTTCGCTCATTCCCTAAATGTAGGTAGTTATTAAGCCTTTGACCGCCACAGTCGGCTGTGGCCGTCGGCAGTTTTCTGTGCCCCTGACGCCGCGATATGCCGTTTTCCATACATTTGCGTCGGCTACAGCCGTCGTCGAGTGCTCGTGGCACGCTTATTCGCCGTTAGCCGAAAGTTTAAGCGCTTTTCCATCGGCACCTATAGATACTGGCAAAACAGGATTGGAAAGTGTGAAAGTGGGCCGTCGCTACCACTACGATGGAAATAGAAAATATTTTTCTTCCAATTCTACCATGTACAGGTGCCATATCAAAAAACGCCCATTACGTGAATGTATGTTATAGTTTAACAGAAAAAGAAAACCGCCTAACCCATAGTCATACTTTTATGATCCATTATGTAGTTCCTTTTACTAAAGTTCAAATAAAAAATCTTCACTAGGGATCATATTAATCATTCATACTGACTCTTGAGTAGCGTTTTTCTTTGCCTCGTTTTTAGGGAACCAATATTTATTGTAGGAAAGGGGAAATCGTGGACTCTGACCTGTTGATGTATTTTGTGACGAAACGCTTCAGATCACTGGTAAATTTGATTTGTGTATAATTTTGGCAGTTTCGTCCTGGGCCCGGCTGATGATAAAAACAATTTGATAAATAAATCCATCATACATTTTAGTTTATTTACAAAATATGTTTTCTCTCATTTTGGAATTCCCTACTAAATCGAAACCTTTGAATAATCTTTATATATATAATTCTACTGTACGTCACTGAACTCCTCCTAAACAGCTGGACCGATTTTAATGTTTTTTTTTGTATGTGTTTGGGTGGCGCCCTGCGGCCCTAACATGCATGCCACAAAGATAAATTAGAAATCTCTTTCGTCGGCGTTGAGAGAGACGCACTTAGAGATAAACGGTTCTTATTTATCTTTGTGTCATGCATGTTAGGGCCGCTGGATGGTTTACATTCATAAATCAGCCCGGCAGATGGCACTGCAGTCGGTGCAAATACCGCGGGCGAAGCTGTGGCGGGTCCACTAGTTATTTATACTACTAGAGTGGACGCCTCAACTAGATATCTTGTAAAACCTGTTTGAGCCGATCGGCACAAACTCGCTCAGTCTGTGCCGGACCGCTGCGACAACTATTATGGCGACTTATCCCCTCCACGCCCTCTCGGCTGGCACACAGATTTCGTTCGCGTCGTTGGTTCTGTATATTATACTTCAACGAGTCGCGTAGTTTTTGCTATTAGAAAATGTGAGATAATTAACTGGCAGGCGGCATGGCGGATCTGTCCTAACAGAAGCCGGTAAAGATTCCATATTCCGGTGAATGTGTAGCAAAGGCAGTAGAGGCGAAGCGTCAGGGTAAGCCGGTGCATAATTTCTTAACTCAAACATTATTATTATTATTAATTACTTCTTGTATTAACATAAAAATTACATATTACATATTTTTTCAAGTAAATAGGTAATTTAATGAGCAATAATATAATGTTAAGAACGAGAAATGATACACCAGCTTACCCTCACGCTTCGCCTCTGAAAGGCAGGGCATAAGTCGAACGTGACCAACTTAATAAGGACTTTCTTCTCCATCTTCCCTATCCCCCAGAAGTGTTGCCAATTTTTATCTATAATGGTCAGTTTATAAATGCCCGATGATAGTGAGCGATAGAAAGAAGGTGGCGCGTGAGTGTATGTAGCGCAGCGCGTAGGGTATTACATACTATACTGGATCAGCCCAGTGGCGGCGTAAAGGGGGGCCGGAGGGGGCGGTCCGCCCCGGGTGGGTCCGGTTAATGTACGACCAGATAATTCGCGACCACCCATACATTTGGTGTGACTAGTAAGTAGCACAGAATAGATAATAGTACTAACGTACAGAAGAATCACTTTCTAGCAAAACCGCTGTTTAGGTACGAATAATTGCCTAATCATGCCTTCTCTCTCTGTTGCATAAGACATGCTCTTTCGTGTACGCTAGGGTTGTACGCTAACTCTCATTACTACAGTTACAGAGTATCTATAACTAAACCACTAAGTAGGTACCTGCTAACCTTTCAATATATTTAGGAACACAAAAAAATGATAGGTCCGATTTCGATATCTTCTTTGCTTTATTCAAGCACCCGTAAACACTACAGTATTTTGTATAATTATTACCAGTCATTATTAATGAATACAAGAACAGGAAACAGCACAGGAATTCACTGAGTACTGTAAATTAGATAATAAGTACCTAACACGCTTTGCTATGACTCGGCGCGACGCGGCGCGCGAGCGGCAACCTACCGCGATATAAACCGCTGCGGTGCCCGGCGGACGAACGTACCTAAAGTGTGGAGTGGAACCCGCCTGATAGTAGTATGGGTGGTCGCGAATTATCTGGTCGTACATTAACCGGACCCCCCGGGTACCAAGCACCAAGGGATGACAACGACAACTCACTCGTACGTAATATCCAAAGTAGGCACTCAAAGTCTTTAAAGACATATCAATAAATAACTACCACCAAGCCATGACACCTTACACCATTAGCATGTCTACTACCTATTTAATTTTGGTGTTTTATTTTAAGTAGGGGTGCTCAATACAAAACCGCCCGGGGTGCCAATCTAGCATACGCCGCCACTGGATCCGCCGATCTGGATACGCCCGCGGGTGTTATTCAGACCATATGATCTGCTTTCCTAGCATATAATCCTACCGATTACGAGCAAGTGTGATGAAAAACTAACAGTGGAGAACTGGCAGGCGACGTGGCGGCCCTTGCCCTGACAGAGCCGGCGGTAGCGCACCGCACAGTACGGCTCTTCCGCTGCCAACAGACTCGCGCACGCCACCACAAGCACCAGGTACATGGGGATGAGCTCTGGGAACACCATGGATTATAATAAAGTCGGTTCATCTTTGCTCGTCTTATTTGGTAAACAAAATAACCTCAAAATGTACCTTTTTCAGGTAAAACAGCTATTTTATCCTAAGTTTAGCATTAGTAAGTGAAAAATTGGCAAAGTGATGTCTAAAATATTATCTCCGGTTGCTTTATTTACGAAGAAATTGCTTTTTAAAATAAGGTGCATTTTGATATTAGAAACTTGTTTACTAAATAAGACAAGTAAGGATGAATCGACTTTACACTCTCTGACACTTACTTAGGTTAGGTATCTTACAGCGGGTTGGAGTTTTATGAGCCCTCAGCCCTGAGCGGCTAGGCTCAGTGGAAATGAGGCCTTACAACTATGAACGGGTTAAGTTCACACGACCTACAAACTCCATCGCGGTATGAAGAAACAGTAGATAATCAAAGTTCTGCTCGGAAAAAGTCAACGAAGAACTGAGCGCACATCAGGATATACTTACCATAGTACGGCAAAAAAACACAGAACACCATTTGTATAAAAGTAACATTTAAAGTAGTACAATTTTACATAGAAATATACAAAAATACAAACGTCCGGTAGGTTTTGGTTTATTTACATGTCCTACAGACGGGTGACATTTGGGTGACATGTAGAAGGGAAATAGGCATAGGGTTTTTTTGAGTTTTAGTACATACCACAATGTAGGTAGGACTGATATTTTATTGACAACTGCGTCGAAGAGGATGAAATGTGATCTTTTATCTCTTTTCGATATTTATACACTCGTGTGTCTGGTTTTATCTCGAGTTCGCTCTGAATTTTGGAAGACAGAAGCAAGTTTATATTTTTACCATATTCCATCGATTTTGATATGAGACTTTAGACCAATGAAATGAAATGACAGAAATGTTCGTACAGTAATGATAAGCCATGATAAGTCTATGCGCCTAAGCCTATACGCTCTTTTTAACCGTGTTTTAACCCTTCCAACTTGACATAATAGTATGATACTGACAAGTGCCACCAGTTCCACAGTCATCTAAACACGTCCTAGTTCAAATCAAAATAAATCCATTTAACCTCGACGTGTGTCTGAAAATCCTGTAAGTCGATTTAAAGGGTGTCTGTTTTTTAGAGCCTCACGCTCTATAGACTTCTGTTCTACATTGCCTAAGCGATATCACGAATTATTATTTTGCTACGGCAACACCAACGAATATACGATTTCTCCATTAAATCTTCCACGTAAAAAGCAAGCTTACCTCAGAATGGATAGGATGTATCGATTTCACTTTTTAGTTACTTATAATATTTGTGTGTGTGTGTGCGTGCGTGTAAACGTGTCACAAACATAATTAACCATTTGAACGCCCCAGTCGGCTGTAGCCGACAGCAGATTTCCGTGCCCCTGACGCGACGATATGCCGTTTTCCATACATTTGCGTCGGCTACAGCCGTCGCCGAGCGCTCGTGGCACGCTTTTTCTTGCTTTTCATGTCGTTTTGAATTGTTTAAATTCAGCTATGCATAATATTAACGCATCATTCTGCAGGCTTTCATACTATAATAGTACAATGCTGGCAGACAGGTTTTTTTTTATATTTGAAGAAGAAGAAGAAGAAGAAAGACATGTATTCACTTCACAAGACACAAAAATAAAATAAATCAACAACAATAATAGATAAAGAAAACGAGGGATGTGTCATCGCGGCAGTGAATCGCTCACTGGCTCAGCATAACGCCGAGGTGTCAGACACCCGCAGCGCTGTTGTTCAGCCAGCACCGTCTGTAGCAATCGGAGCGCTATACAAACACACTAAACACTAATAACTACACAAAACTGCTTGGATAAATAAGTGGTATATATAAGAATAAATATTATTATTGCGGCTTTTGAAAGAAAAAATAAAATAAAATGCATTACACGCAAATAACCATAGAGGTATTATACATAGAGGAGGTGAGCCAGCCAGAAACGCGTTATAATGGTAGAAAGAGAAAGAGAATAGGAATAGTATTCGCTTCCTTGTCTGTCCTAGAACATTTCGTATTGCGTCGTCAACGGACGGCACGCAGCATGTTGCCATTGCGCATGCGGCAAGACAAGGACAGTGCCACTAATTTCTAGTTTCTGCCTCTCTTTACCGTGATACGCTTCCACTTACAGGCAGTCCTATGGCTCACCTCCTCTAGTTATAATACCTCTATGCAAATAACTTACATGAACATACTTACTATACAATAATATACTTATTTTGTATACAGCATACATTGAGGTATATCAAAAAAAAAACAGGTGAAATAAAACAAACAAAAAGTCGATTCGTTTGTAATAGTGCTGATTTCGCGATTAGGATTTTTGGAGCGTCAGCAAATAACCATTAAACATTTTGTACCTAACTGGTTATTATAAATTGCGCATGACACCATTCATTCCCTTGTTGTTCGCGGCAGCGAAATGCGTGCGGTACCGTAGCGCGCAATGATGCACAGGGTGCATCATGGCTTTTAGAACAGAAAATTATGTATGTGCGCGCGGGCACGTTGCACCGCGCTGGAAGTCGTTCGCGCAGGTGCATTGCAGCGCGCTATGAGGCGGTCGCGCGGGTGGATTGCAGCGCGCTATCACATGCTCGCGCCGAAAGGGTTAAAGGCGTATCCGCTAAACGCCCCCTGGATAGGAGGGATATCATTTCAGCACTTAGACGCCGCAAATCTGAAACTGCCTCGAAATGCCGCAGTCCGTTGGAATGGCACAATAGCACCTTGAAGCGGCGCACACTTTTTGACTTTGATTTGATTTAAAATCGGATAGATGATTTGTTTTTGATGTTGCTTTGAAGTTGCTTAGTCAATCAAGTGTCAATAAATCGTCGTGTAAAGTGATGGTTGAAAATGAAAATGAAAATATTTATTTTGCAAGTAGGCCTCACGGGCTCTTTTACATGTCTGAATCTACCAGCGCTTCGAAAGGTGACATTTGCTGAGAAGAAACGCCGCAAGAAACTCAGCAGTGAGTTTCCAGCAGCAGGTTCCCTTTGATAGGTGCTAGCGTCGACAAGTACCTAAGTATAATAATCACTATGAAAGATGCCTGAATTTGTAGTTTTATCAAATAAAACGAACATGTACCGATCGATATTTTATTATGAAATACAATAATTTATGTGTCAGGATATTTACAACGCATACACGTTCATCTTACAGCTATAATAACGACTATGTTTATACCAACATACGTTTAAACTAGAGTGGCTATGCTTCCTATTCTATATGATACAGGCTTGTTTTATTACAAACTCTATCGCTTTAGATTTAGAGTTCACATTTGCACACAATGAAACGTTTTGGCAAACACTATTTCAAATCAATAATTCGATAGTTTTTTTTTTAACCTTTTGAACGCCACGGCTAACGGCGAACAGGCGTGCCACGAGCGCTCGACGACGGCTATAGCCGACGCAAATGTATGGAAAATGGAACATCATGGCGTCAGGGACACGGAAATCTGCTGTCGGCTACAGCCAACTGGGGCGTTCAAAAGGTTAAGTTCTAAAATCTGACAATACAGGTTCAGTCTAATTTCACAGTTAAGCACTAAACGACGCACTGCAGCCCTTGGAAAGTAGACACGAGGGTAAGTTATTCCCATCTTATATCTCAGTGCATCTCTTTTTTCGATGCTAGTATGAGAGAGAGGCACTGAGGGATAAGATGGGAACAACTTGTCCTTGTGTCCTGTGATAGGGCCGCTGGACGCATTATAACTTTACAAAAGGGGCATGTATGGGCACTATGTATACTATGTGCTTGGCAAAATGAAGTCTGACATGAAAAGCGACATCTAATGACTTCTTAGTCAAGTATCAACACTAATATAATTTTAAAATTATGTGTTTGTCTTAGTTTCTCTTGAGAAAACAATCATGAGCTACCAACCGACATCCATTGAATTACATTTAATATTGCTTATGTTGTGTGAGCTGAAATTGAGGTAGTAAAGGTTAAAAAAGGTATGTTAACAAAAAAAGGAACCTTTTAACCTTTTCAACGCCAAAGTCGGTTGTAGCCGACAGCAGATTTCCGTACCACTGATGTCACGGCATGCCGTTTTCCATATATTTTGTCGACTGCAGCCGTCACTCGGCGTCTGTGGCACGCTTTCTCGCATTCAGCCTTGGCGTTCAAAAGGTTAACCTACTTTAACAACAATAAAATCATATTAAAACTCATTGTAATCGTCAGGTTAAAGGTTAAAATAGACATCGGCGTTGCTCGAGTGAAGGATTAACATAACAATAAATATAAATAAAGTGATAAAAATTAAAAATACATCAATGGACGTCTTACGGAAAAAAAACTTTTATTAAAATCATCACGAGAAGTCGACGATAAATTAAAACGAATTATAAATGAGATCATATACTAATAAAACAGTATTTTTCTAGATCATGTTATTAAATTGATGTGATGATACATATTATTAGTTTTAGCAGCGGCCATAACATGAATGACACAAAGCTAAGATAGACCGTCTTATCTCTAACTGCGTCTCTCTCACACTAGTGCCGACGAAAGAGATAGTCGTAGAGATAAACGGGTTTAATTTATCTTTGTTATATCATGTTAGGGCCGCAGGTCGGATTATTACATTGGAGCGACTGACCTTCGTAACCCTAGTGACAGGGGAACCAGACCAATTCGATCATGGTTACTCATTCAGTTACCTTAATGAGCAGGTTTCCTTACGATGTTTTCCCTCGCCGTAAGAGCATCGGTTACTGCAGTTCGCAGGTTAGGTAACTCATTGGCACATTGCAACCGCTTGAATTCGAACCTGGCACCTCACGATCAAAAGTCGACATCCATAGCCACTAGACTACTGGCGCTTTAAAATGCGAACGTTGTACTCAGTATCGTGCACTTAACCTTTTGACCGCCACGGCTGAGTGTGAGAAAGCGTGCCCCGGACGCCGAGTGACGGCTGTAGTCGACAAAATGTATGCGAAACGGCATGCCGTGGCGTCAGGGGCACGGAAATCTGCTGTCAGCTACAGCCGACTGTGGCGTTCAAAAGGTTAAATCGATGGAAACTAGTATGACGCACACACAAATCGGCGCGTGTGAAAACGTCATATTTATTTTAATGGTATAGCTATTAAGCTATACGAATTTCTTACACGTGTAATGATTCCTACGTTCTGATTGGTGGATTCATATTGTATTTGTCGAGCGTGCTGTTATGACGATCAAGCGAACTATTCTGTGGGTCTACTCCAAAGAACGAAATCCGAAATTCCAGATACCCCGTCACTTCCTCGCGAATATGTGGCGCCGCGAGCGCAAGAAGGATAGCAATAGAAGTTCCAATTACGTTTTTCAGAATAAAGACCCTGTTCGTCCCTCTGACGTATGACTGTAACTAACATTTTTAAAGGTTTTTTACTTGACACGTCCGAGTTTAACTTGGAAATTGGTGTTCCGTACACTATAACAGTGGCCAAAGTAGCCAGGCGTCACAAAAAGTATTAAAAACTATGTAATCTAAGTGATGTTAGCGCGTTTTCACATTACCCGATATGATATTGGATCGAGTGCCGTAAAACGTATGAAATATAAACCTGCCATTCACACTGTCCGATCGGATATCGGACCCGATACCGATATATCGGTGGCCGTATCGGTTCCCCGTCGATATCGTACGATAATGCTTCTATGTGTGCTATATGTATACATCCTTGATGTGTGTCACTGTGCCGGCGGCCGGCGGTATCCGAATCGGACCGATAATATCGGACATATGTGGAGACAACACGATATCGGATATCGGCTATCGGCGTCTGATACCGATATCGTATCGGGTAATGTGAAAACGCTCTTATACAAAAGCAAATGAATTTGCTTCTATTAAAAACTCATTTCAACTCCAATGCAGACCTCCATGTCCATAATATGTATAATAAGACAAAAACCGGTATAAAAATTGCTCTAAACAGTCCAACAAAGCCTTAACATTTAAAACAAGGTGGGTGAATCTACTTATTTTTTGTGCACTAGTCTTTACTTCATTATAAGTTGCCATGAAACATGATATATTTTTATAACCAAATAAATAGTTAATTTCAACATATATGTGGAAAAATATAGGTTGCCCGTGGGAACCAAATTTTTATACAAATTCTGGGGACATTTCGTCTCTTGAAAAACCGGCAACTTTTATGGTATTTTCCATTGTATTTCATTCATTTACTAATAAACTAATAAATACCACCATAATCAACAGCAGAACGGTCATGTTTTTTTTTTGGAATTTTGTTCTTTTTGCCAACTGATTTGTTTATGTATGTGTCCCCAGGACAGCATTCAAAATCATTGTTTCGTCATGTGCATGAAACTTTTCAACATGCTGTCGAAATGCATGCTGTGCTACCTCTCAATACATTTAAAAATAGGTTACCTAAATTACTGTAAGAAAATAAATATTATTCTGTAAAAGTTTTTTTTTTAATAATGTTAAATAAATTAAATTAAATTAAAATTGCATGCTAGTTTAAAAATACAAATATTCCAAAATTCCATTCCACCTATTGACATTGCGTCGGTGATAGTGCAAACCCGCGTATGAGTAGTTTGTAAATACCGTGTAAATCCAAAAAGCAGCAAATTTAAAATTTCGTGCCCATAGGATCTACGCGATTTTGCTTATCACTGATTTTTGTTAAAAAATACACTTACGCGGTATTTAAAAACTGTTCATACGCGGTTTTGAACGATTGTTCTATGTACAGACATAGTGAATAATATGTTTCCATCGGTAAAACTCGGATCTCAATCGGAAGACGACGGGACCCGAAGTGTCAATTAATTATTGTATTCAATAATTTACATGTTTATATTCATTAATATGAAACTTTATTATTTACTGTCAAATGTCAAAATGATAAATGACAGCATGGTATGATGGCTACTGGCCCCCAATTCTCGATGTTTTCGAGATAATGTCGGTTGCAAGATTAAACGTCAGATTCATACAGTTGTATCAAATGACTGTATGCACTGACGTGTTATCTCGATTGTTAGATTATCTCGAATGCCCCGAGAATTGGGGGCCTGCTGAAGCTAATTGAGAGAGCACGATAAATACGAACTTTTCCGTTAAACACGATGGAAACTAATTATGCACTACATCTGTACCTACCTATTCTTTGCGAATAAATATATTCTAATGTATTCTATTTTAACTAGTAGAACTATGAGGACAAAAAAGAAGTTGATTCACCCAGGTACAATTCGAAAGGTTCTGACGGTTGGTGACCATTTCTCACTTCGGGAAATGACCATCTCGCAATTTGACCACTTCTGGTTCTGGCCACTTCTGCATTTGACCACTTATTGATTTGACCAGCCTTTGTACAGTAAGTAAACAAAAAAATACATCATCTGTGTTAAAGGGATTGGCAAATTTTATTTGCCGTTATAGAGAATAGTTTAATATTTATATGTTTACTTAGTGAACATAGGCTGGTCAAACCAAAAGTCACAATAAAAGTGAATTTAGTCTTTTAGTCATAAGTATCTTATATTTTTTGTATTAACCTAGGTTAAATCTTACTAACACGCTATGGATATTTTAAGTCCGAAATAAAGATTTTTATAATTATTATTATATTATAAACCAAACGGTGATCAAATGCAGATGTGGTCAAAACAAGCATTAGTCTAAAATAGAAGTTGTCAAATCAAGAAGTGGTCGAAACCAGAACAGGTCAAATAAAGAAGTGGTAATTTTTGGAAGTGGCCAGAACTAGAAGTGGTCAAATTGCGAGGTGGTCCTTTCCAGAAGTGGACTAAACGAGAAGTGGTCACAAATTGTCAAAAGGATTCGAAAACCTATGAAAGTTATAAAACTGTTCCAAATAATTAAAAAATATTTTATGTACAAAATGGAAATCTGCATGAGCTTACGTACTCGATATAATCAATTTCTGGCTGACTTTATCCTACGTTAATATTGAAATACAATGCAGGATTTTTTAACACTATCCAGTAAAATAAAATCTCGGCAATCTATTATAAGACATAAATAAATAGCAAAATATAAAACTTACCTAATATAATCAAACGATGTCCGCGTTGAATAGGCAGCTTTATTTTATAGTAAAAGTTAGGCAAAGCGTTGTCTTTACGATGAATAGTGGCTTCCTTAGATTGTATATTTACAAGAAATATAGTGGTATAGTTCAACACTTGTTCATATGCCAGGGAGCTTTTTTTGGTATAATTTAATTTGTCATAAATCATTATCCTTATTTAGAAATAAAGTTCATTTGACATAATTAGTAATTTCTTTGAAACCGTACACTTTTCAATGTATTATAAATACCAACAGTCTAGGTAAGGTTAAATTACATTGTTATATTTTCAAAGAAATACATTGTTTTAGAGACAAAATCGCCTAATGACAAAACTGAAACATTAAATGTTTATGACAAATAAATTATATCAAACTTTAGTAACAGGTACATCCTTACCACTTTTTTTAAGTAAATTGTTAATTATTACGTTTTTTTTTAATCAACGCGGACAACCGTAGCGGACTAATTCATATCGATGAATAAATTACAATTTTAACGCTACCTACACACATCATCATTACATTTAAACTAGAACGACGTTGTGAAGACACCTTTGATTTATTTTTATTCTTGGATTGTACACAACATCGCAACTAAATGCCTTTAAATATATATGTATAGAAAAGAATATATTACACCATTTACAATTCAGTCGTAAGAAAAATACCATAAGTCTTGTCTAAGCTGTATTATTTACACTATATCTAGTTAATATTGAAGAAAATGTATATGACTAAGCGAGCACTTAAAAAAACTCGTACTCCAAAAAATATAAGCGCCAACCGCTTTTAAATAAATAAAAATGTAGATTGTTATATTATATTTTATTATTATATCATAACTTGTTAATATCCGAGTTATTTTCAAAATGATTTGCTATTAAAGCTGCAATTATTTTTAGTGATTAAACGATATTAACCTTTTGACCTAATGTCCGTGGAAATATTTACAATTGATAAAAAAAATCGCGTATCATTTAAATTCGGGTGATAAATGGAAGCGTAGCGACAAAGACAATTCAAAAGTATGAACAGCTGCTACCAAGGTCTCAAAACTCGCGGCAAAATTAAAGAGTCAACCGTGGAAAAAGAAAGAAGAAAAAAAGTGGAAGAAAAAAAACTGGCGGTAATTACTAAGGAAATTATGATAGCGCGGCTTCTTTTTATTTTTATTTGGATGTTGATGTTAAAACATGACATACAAGTGACCATTCATTATATGATGTGGATCATTTTTAGGGAAGAATATACAAAGTCAATTTTGGAATTAAAAATAAGTAAAGTTAATTAAATAAAAATAGAAATGATTAAGAATCATTATATATAAAGAGATGTTTATTTAAATGTTGACAGCTGGTTGACGAATACTAAGCTATTTAATCTCGGATTAAATGCTTAACCTTTTGACCGCCAAGCATGTCTGAGAAGTAACACGAATTTCAACTTTAAGTCAAGGTAATGAAGGACTTTTTTACCCTGTATCCGCTGACGGGTGCAGCCGACTGTGGCGGTCAAAAGGTTAAGGAGCTTGTGAATTTGGCCATGTATAACCTTTTTCATGAATTAAGGTAAATACGTAAAGAAAAACAAATAAAACACTGGCAGCCCGACCTACCGCCTAGTCTATTGAAAGGTATATTTAATTTTTGGTAAACAAGTTTCTAACCCCAGAATGCACCTTTATTGGCTTAAACAGCGGTTTCCTTGCAAATAAAGGAACCCGAGACAATATTTAAGCCGTCACTTTGACAATTACACACCTTTGACAGTTTCACCCAAAAATTACACATTTTGAGGTTAGAAACTTGTTTACCAAATTAGACCTATGGATGAATCCACATTACGTTCCCAATGAAAATCACTTTTTCTGTGAATAAACTGCAAATGACTTTGTCGAATATTTACTACTCAAATGTAACCGGTTTAAAGGTTAAAAAAATAAATATAAAAAATTAAAAAATGCTCTTTAAATTCACCGCGACCTCATTACATCGTTTTCATATATTAATGCATCAAGCAACAACCGCACTAAAGCACTTACTGATCAGTTAAACGATCTATACTTACTTTAATTATGATACGTCCTAGCAATAGACAAGATAGCAGTTCAAAACGCCTCGGGCTATGAACTTTCTGACTACCTATGCAATCTCGTCAATTTAGAGGACAGATTAAAACAACCAGCCAATTTTTAAGTTTGATACTCTAAATACAGCTAAATCGTATAAAATCCGTTTTGGCAAAGACTTCGATTTACTATCGCTAAATTTGCCAGTTTGATGTCGATCTTTTGTTAATTTGCAAGCCTAAAACAAGCACCTCTGCTATTTACAAGATAATATTTAACAAAGTTACCTATTAACTAGTGATTGACTGTTTAACCTTTTGGCCGCCAGGCATGTCTGAGAAATTACACGAATCTCAACTTTAAGTCAAGGTAATGAAGGACTTTTTTACCCTGTATACGCTGTCACGCATAGTCGACAACGGCGGCCAAAAGGTTACGAATAATGCTCCATGCGGACTACACCGGCCTTTAACAGGTACATGTTGAAACCACAAACCACTAAATATACAATGTAGGTACCAAAATAGTACATTGTGTATTACGGGCGATAAAGAAGCAATTATAAACGAAGGTACATTCAAAACCCGTTCAACCAGCGCTTTTAACCTTTTGAACGCCACGGCTGAGTGCGAGAACGCGTGGCCCGGACGCCGAGTGACGGCTGTAACCGACAAAATGTATGGAAAATGCCATGCCGTGGCGTCAGGGGCACGCGTTGAAAAGGTTATAATATTGCCGTTACGCTTGTGTGGCACACAATGTTTTTATCACACGTGTGACGCAACCAAATAAGAAATGAGGCTTACTATTTTAACCTTTTGGACGCCAAGCATGTCTGAGAAGTAACACGAATTTCAACTTTAAGTCAAGGTAATGAAGGGCTTTTTTACCCTGTATACGCCTGTCACGCATAGTCGACAACGGCGTCCAAAAGGTTAATAGCACAGTTTATAAATGGTGGCGGCGGGGCCGGGGGCGTAGTGCGGCATTATATCCTTTACAAAATCTTTACTCATATCGAACGGTGTAGAAAGCATAATTAAACCCTTATCTCTGCTATAAAGTTAAAATGCTACAATCAAATTTCAGCCTTACTGCTTTCACGATTAGATTTTGTGTGGCATGTTATCTCTGCCAAGCGAAGGTTTAAAATTACTCGTACGTGTGTAATAAAAAGATTTGGCAACCTTTAACAAGGAAGTAAACGATTACTACATCTAAATATCATATTTTCAAAATATATAATATATTTGACTCATTAAAAGGGTAACTTAACGTAAATACTCTTATATGTAGATATAGATCCATTTTAGGGTAAGCATTGTGAGTAAAAATATTAAAACATTTTTTTAACCTTTTGACGTGACAACGCGTGCACTGTAAAAATGATCTTTGAGCGTTACGCGTAAGATTCAAATTACCATGAGATCTCAGCTAAGCCCAGCAGTCAAAAATCAAAAAGGTTACGGCGACTTTAAATCTTACGCGTATACATGTAAGTCGCTATTTACAATGGCGTCCTGACAAGTTTTTCGTTAAACATTTAAAAACTTATCAGAATAAATATAAAGCATACCTATATTCAATATTGCAACGACGTATGACTCCGATGCGAGTTTTCAAAGTAAATAGGTCGGTTATTGAAATAAGGTTCTTTTCAAATGTAGTTTTAAGCATCCATTATACTTGTCTATAATCGTTATGTATGGCTTCAAATTTCTATACTGATATTTAATACCTTCTGTTAATTAAATTGCAGTTTTAAATTTAGTAATGAAAAAACAAATAAAAGCGATGCCTCGTACATGACTAAATACACATTTCATAGGAAGACAGTCTACGCTTCCTGTCAAATGTTTAGCTCATTTAGATTCAATTTATTTCGGACAGATATCATAATTAATATTTTGATAAATAAATACAAATTTGATTGATAAGCACCTCGAAAGTCATTACTAAAAATAAATAATAAAAACATAACAAACATACCAGTTTTTAACCTTACACACATACACATTAAAATTCAGTTTTATACGATACCTTTTTTCCACCGGTCTGCTATGACCCGGTTGAGCGTACAATATAATAGTAATTTTAAATCTATTACCATAAGGTTCAAAATAAATTTAAATAACTGGCGGTAAAAAGGTTAAAAATTAAAACAATATAACAGAAGGTATTAATAACCAGCAAAAACGACTCATACTAATATAAAACTCACCATAAGCACTTGAACTTAAACACTATGGAATAAACACTTTAAATCGTCCGAGTCGACAAAGCGTCCGCCGATATATCGTCGATAAAACTGAGTATTGTTTGAGCAACTCACTAGACTTGTCTATTTAAACACCATTTACATATATTTGTTATATACATTGGTGTTAATTGTTCTGGAACAAAAGAGAAAGTATGTTTTAGTATATGTAGTTCGAGATATGACAAAAAACTTCGATGATGAATGAGAAGCTTCAGACTTATTTTGTGGTCAGAACCAGTGTTACAATTTATCATGCCTCAAAAATGTCCAACTTTTTAGAAATTACATACAAATTTAATTTATAATAAATAACAAAACATGTCTCTTGATATTTTAGACTAAGTCCACATCAATTACGATAAAAAATACATTAATATTTAGTTTAATTTAAAATCTGACATTAATTATTATAGTTGCCGTTTGTGCTATTAAAGTTGGCAACACCGCGATTTAATTAATATGTACACCACTGCCAAAACAAAATCAACGGTGGAGCCGTTTTCGCTGTCATAAAAATATTCATTGTGATAATATGACATAATTATTTTATTTATTCTAGTGTCTCGAACAACGAAAGAACCCTTTCGCATAACAACAGATTCTCAAAACACCGGATTCTCAGAATACCAGATTAGCATAACACCAGATTCGCTTAACGCAAAATCCACAAGTACGGACTTACGGACTTGTTTGCGTACCATAAGGATATGGATGTGGTTTTAAGGATAAGAAGTGTCTGTTTATTTTAAGGGTGTTTATAATATTACAAATTATTTACTGTAAAGTGGTTTCTAACTGTATATTTTAAATATTTCGCATTGTGATTAGTATTTTCGGTTCGCAGATAACCAAAAAGGTTTTATTTATTATTTTCGTGTTCAAATTGTATTGCACGATTGTATTTCTGGTGTTTTGCGAATCTGGTATTCTGAGAATCCGGTGTTTTGCGAATCTGGTGTTATGCGAATCTGGTTTTATGCGAATCTGGTATTCTGAGAATCCGGTCTTTTGAGAATCTGGTGTTTTGCGAATCTGGTAACCTGCGAACAGATAGATGTGTGTGCCAACCCTACTAAAATAGTTATATGAGCTGTTTGTCATTTAGTGCTTTGGGTTCATAACAACTAACTTACATTATGCTTTATTCACTAATTTTACTAAATTTAAAATTGCCATGGTGCCAAAAGATCTAAATATCAAACTGTCTCATTTTAAAAATTAACGAGTCGTGATGACTGACTTGAAACGTCACATTTCTGTCGAAATGTACATTTCCTTCAAATACCGAATCATAGATACAAATTCAGCCATACTAAGAGTCCGGTGTTATGAGAAAAAAATTAGGCATTCTGGGATTTAGGTATTTTGACACTTAGTCCTTTTGAGAACTAGGATTATTGGTAAAAGGGTAAACAGAAATTAAGCCATTGCGTTATGAACCCAAAGCTATTTATTCGACGCCGCGACGACGCGGTTAGCCTAGTTGGTAGTGACCCTGCCTCCGAAGCTAGCGTCCCGGGTTCGATCCCCGGTAAGGGCAAATATTTGTGTGATAAGCACGAATGTTTGTTCCTGAGTCTAGGATGGTTTGTATGTATTTAAGTATTTATTTCTCTATATAAGTATGTATATCGTCGTCTAGTATCCATGACACAAGCCTTTAGAGCTTACTTTGGGACTCGATCGATTTGTGTAAAGATTGTCCCCTGATTTATTTATTTATTTATTCATGTGTTGAGAGAAATGTAACGTAGATGCTGCGTAAAATGACGGCTCGGGCTTTGTACTCACAGTCAGCGGCGCGCGCGCTTGTGGTCCTGCGGCGCGTGGTGCCCGAGCGTGACGAGCGCCGAGGCCACGGCCAGCCCGCCCAGCGGCGGCGCGCGGCCCGTGCCGCCCGTGGGCAGGCGCACCAGCAGCGACAGCACCGCGGCGCGCGAGCCCAGGCACGGCTCCAGCGCCACCGGCGCGGGCACGCCGCCGCCTACGGAACACCGGGGTCACAGAGTGGATAATAGTACTAACGTGCAGAAGAATCACTCTCTAACACAACCGGTGTTGAGGCATGAAAATATGCCTACTCATGCCTTCTCTCTCTGTCGCATAACACTTGCTCTTTCGTGTACGCTAGGGTTGTCAGTTTGCCAGCCGCGTCATCCAATGACACAGTAATCGCTATGACGACGCGCGACGCGGCGAGCGAGCGAGCGGCGACCTACTGCGATTTACAGCGCCGCGCTGCCCGACGGCCGAGCGTACCTAAAGTTCCAAGTGAAACCCGCCTGCCGGGGTTAGTGATAGCCAAGAGGGCTAGCACGACATGCCCGCGAGTCGTTTGCCGCTCAGTCAAATATGTAAGGGATGCACTGAGCGACAAATGACTACACGTGCAGAACTACGCCAGTACGACACGCGTACAAAACAGACACGTCAGACATGCGATCCGCAAAACATGTCCCCGAGCCACGAAGTTGCGATTCTATGAGCTACTAAAGGGGGTAAAGGGGGGTAAGGGGGAGGGGTCTTAGGGTTCCGAAAGCATACTAGGATTAAACCTACATTCGCCATCTCCGTCTATCTGTCTGTACGACATTAATTCTAAATAATTAATTTTGATAAAGAATTATCGGAGTAATGGCGATGCCACACAAAAACACCTTTGAGAAATAATATACAGAATTATTAAAAAAGTGGCTGTGACATACGGACGGACAGACAGACAGACGGACAGACACACAGGCAGACATGACGAATCCATAAAGGTTGTCTGGAAGAGATCGCTACTTAGCGATAAGACCGCCTATTGTATACCGTGTTACCTATTTCTTTGTCTTTTTCCAATATGTTTTATGTGGTGTTCAATAAAGAGTATTTGTATTGTATTGTATTGTTCCGTTGTTTACCATTTGGCTAAGGAACCCTAGAAATGCGTTACGGGCTTGCGAGCCAGACACAGATATGACTACGGTGTACGTAACCCTATATTGCGCATGTTCTGACATACACTTGGCCAATGAAATCTTGACCAATAAAATAAATATTTAAGAGGGCTCCCATACAACAAACGTGATTTTTTTGCTCGTTTTTGCTCGATATTGATAACGGCAACGGGTAGACCCTTAAAATATTCATAGAATATTTAGATATATATTCACTTTAAAAATAAATAATGAAATTAAAACAAAATAAATATTTAAGGGGGCTCCCATACAACAAATGTGACATTTTTTGCTTGATCATAGATAATGGTACGGAACCCTTCGTGCGCGAGTCCGACTCGCACTTGTTTTTTAAATATATCTGGACCGATTTAAAAAAACCCTACTCCTATCCAGTTTTAACCTTCTGACACCGTCACATAGACCTAAATATCAAAGCAATAAAGACTACAATTACATACCGCCCGGTCCTTTCTCTAGCTCGACGCACACTTGGCTGAACGGCCGCGACGCCATCTGTTCCATTTCCACGAACAGCCGCTGTCTTCTTCTGTACAAATCGTATTTCTGCGCAAACAAGAGTACACCATTATTAACATTTTCAATAAAAACCTAATACATGTAAATCAATATAATATTTGCCTCTATTTATTTTCCATTGTAGTAGGAATTTCGAGTCTATTTTACCGACACTTTTTGAGATAAGTTGATATGTGTATATTTACAACATGTTTTATATCGATGTGTGTGATGCGATTTTTTTTTTACTTTATGTCTAATTTTAATGTCACCAATTTATTATTGTCTATTATAATGTTATGCTACACCCAATGGGGTAAGATTGTATTGAGTCGGTATGAATTATAATTGCATGCTAAATAGCTGTACTATCTTTATGTATATGTGGCAGGCATATTGTATGAATCCGCCGTTTATATACGGCGCTGTCGGTTTACATACGGTCGCTGTTATGTAATATGCCGGATGCTCAACTAATCTAATAGGTTAGGTTAGGTTGGAATTGTGTCAAGACGCGAAGCGCCACAACTAGGCGGAATAGGAGCTCCGCAAAGCGGAGCTCCGTCGACTTCGCCTCAGAATATTTGTTTTCCAGGTATAACATCTAAAATATGTAGGTAATATGACTTGTAGATAATAAAAATTATACATAAACAACGGATTTTAATCCGTTGTTTATGTATAATGACACGGCAATATAAATACATTTTGCCTCCGGCATATTAAATAACAGCGAGCGTTTGTAAACTGACGACGCCGTATGTAAACGGCGGATTTATACAATATGCCTGCGACATATTCACGTACAATTTATGGGAAATAAATGAAATGAAATGTATGTGTGAAAAATTACGTAATCAATATTTTCACTACCTGGCCAAGAATCTAATTCCACCGCAAAGAAGATTACTAAAGCAAGAAACCGACTAGCGGGTCGTTCGACATGACGATAAAGTAATAGAGAACCCTATAGTCGGGTTCATGGCACTCAATGTGTTAAAAATATTTGATATATTATGCAAGTCTAATGTAAAAATGTAATGTAAGTGTATTATGTATTTAGTAATGTGGCAATACATTTATTTATTTTTGATCACACTTGCTCGGAAAGGGGGTTATTATACGCAGGCGTATAGAGCAGCTATAGCCGATTTAGCTCCCACGGGAGTTATGGATTTCGTATGGTTTATAACTCCCGCTGACGTGATCGTTTTCTTTCTAGCGCGCAACCGACGCGTCATACAGTTTATTCTACCCACCTGATGCTAAATTCACGGTGTACATTGGGAATAAACGAATTTTTTTATTCATGTCCTCGCAAATGTGATGAAAAACATTGTGTGTACCACGGGCAGTACGGGGATAAGTAACGAGAGTCTGTTAGAAGCCCGATGCCGTAGGCGAGGGCTTTAATGACTCGAGTTTGTTATCCCCTTCTTACGGCCCTAGATGCACAATGTACTATTATTGCATGCCAAATATACTATTGTATTTCTTTACCAACCTGTTTAATCTTCCACAGCGCAGCAGCAACAAGCAACAGCAACAGGAAACACGACGAGAACGTAATGAAAAACTGTTGTAGATTCAACTTGGGATATTGTGAGAAGGAGATCTGTATCCATAATGGCGGCCTAAAGTCGTACACGTACACGAAAAACGTCGTCAGCGTCACGTTATCTTCGACGCCGAACGCGTGCTCCGCTTTAGCGAACCTGAAATGGTAAGGTCTGCGGTCATTGATGGGCGACTCGCATCGTTCACTGGTTTTCCTGTCATTAGGTACAAATGGAAAATCGTCCACGTGAAATAAACATTCTGAAATTGGGTAAAAAGTAATAGTATTCAAAGTGAATTTAGTCAAAATGTAATTATACATACATACACAGCATCACGCCTGAAATCGCTAATGCGGTGGGCAGAGCCACAAGACTACTTGTGGCCACGTTCGATTAATTACTCCTAAGATGGTATGATGAACCGTATAGTGACAGGTGATCAGCCCATCGCCCATACAGATAGTCCACCATGTTGGAGAGGACCCGTCCCTTAGTCGACTTTTACGACATGCCAGGATGATAAGCATCTGCACGCATTCTATGCTATTTCTTCACTCCCAGTGCAGCGGAGGAGTAAATGGAGGAGTAAATGTAATTATGCTGAAAAGTATTTATAACCAAATTTATTTTCGTTGTAAATTAAATAGTTAATTAACGAATAATGGACGTGGACGTTCAAGTGGACGATTTTCCATTTGTACGTAATGACAGGAACCCATTCATTTATTAAAATATTAATACACAAAAACTGCAAATGCGGACGTTAAGAGGACTGTGAAGTGAACCAAAGGCAAAATTTACCCTTTTCATACAAAAGGCGACAACGATTCTCACCCCTTAAAGGTTAACCGATTTTGAACAATTTTTGATAGGTGGTCAGTTCAAAATCACAAAATCTATACGTTTTTTGAATTTTGATTAAACATCAAGAAAGTCGAATAATGCCGAAATCAGTTTTGTATGAGAATATTGAAACCACAATAAAACTGAATTTATTGATTATATTGAAAAAATCAAACGTATAGACGTAGATTTTGTTCTGACCCATCAAAAATTGGCCGCTATAACAACAAATACTAAAAAACAGAATAAAATAAATATTTAAGGGGGCTCCCATACAACACACGTGATTTTTTTGCTCGATATTGATAACGGCAACGCTTGAAATATTCACAGAATATTTAGTTATTTTTATATTTAAAAAAATGGGGGCTCCCACGCCACAAACTTTTTTTTTTTGCTTGATTATATATAATGGTATGGAACCCTTCGTGCGCGAGTCCCCACGCACTTGGCCGGTTTTTTTGAATATTGATTAAATATCACTCAGAAAGTCAAATAATCCTCGAAATTAGCTTTGTATGAGAATACTAAAACAAAAATAAAACTGAATTTATTGATTATAGTGAAAACACTAAAACGTATAGACCAAGATTTTGTTTTCATTGACAACCTGTCAAAAATTGGGCGACATCGGATAACATTTAAAGAGTGGAAATCATTATCGCCTTTTGTATGAAAAGCCGTAGGTTCGCACTCATCTCTATCTCTCAATTCTAAAAAAGGTAACTCGTGAAGTTAGCGCCAACATGTCTATACTAACTTGTGCCTGAAGTTGGTGCAATTCACGTTAGAGAACAACGTCCTCTCGGCCGGCTCGGCGCGCGTGCGCACCGTCAGGTTCATGCGCGCGTGCGCCGAACACGTTATGCTGAAGTCCGCGTCCACGTCCGCTTTCACTGGCGCGTTCCGGAAGTTGATGGCGGAGAGGTGGCGGTCCTCTTTTTTCGAGAGGTTGAACGTGAACTGGTAATCTACGGCTAGGTCGTCTGTGGAGGGAAAAGTTTGAGTCATGACTTTATCTCTGAAACCATAGAATCATTCTACGACTTAAACCGCCATGAATTTTATCACGTAAATGCAAGCAATAAATGATAATAGGGAAGTTGCATTTTTTTTTCATCTTGTATCGGAAAGTGCTGAGTAATAGAAGCCGATCTGTGTACGCAAAACATTATTATGTTGATTATTTTATGAGTTACGAGCTTCGAAAAGTCATCGTTCGAAAAATGGACAACAGCTATGACGTCACAGCTGTCGTTAGACTGTACAAAACGTATGGCTTTTAAACGAAGTCTGCAATTATTCCCGCAAATAGCGTTTTTAGACCAACATCGTAGAAATAAAACATGACATAAATTTGACCCTTAATCAAATTAAAAAAAAACTGTAATATGCTTTAGTTAACATTTACTTTCGTAATAAACCTTGTTTCATTTAAACCTCATTTTGATTTTCATGCAATCCCTATTATTAAGACTAATAAAAATAAAATCGATTATCGATCGATAATCATCAAATATGAAAAACTGTAAAATATAACACATGCAATACAACATTAGTCACGAGAGCTTTACCACGTGGCTAAAGACGGAGGAAGAGGCTCGCGAGAGGGTCGCGAGTAAAGCTGTTTATTTTAAGTGTTAATAATGTCTCAGGTAATTTTTAATTTGACTACATTATACAGTATAGAGAACACTATGAAGTCTCTCTAGTCAGGTTCAGATATCGCACAAAAGTAATAAATTAAAAAAAAGTAGTAGCAAGCAAAGTGCTCGCAGTAGCAAGCCTCCTTGTTGTACAGGTTGGCGTCGTAGTGGTCGCAAAGTACTCACAGTAGCAAGCCCCCTTGTTGTACAGATCGGCGGGGTAGTGGTTGCAAAGTACTCACAGTAGCAAGCCCCCTGTTGTACAGGTCGGCGTGGTAGTGGTTGCAAAGTACTCACAGTAGCAAGCCCCCTTGTTGTACAGGTAGGCGTGGTAGTGGTTGCAAAGTACTCACAGTAGCAAGCCCCTTGTTGTACAGGTCGGCGTGGTAGTGGTTGCAAAGTACTCCCTGTTGCAAGCCCCCTTCTTGTACAGGTCGGCGTAGTAGTGGTTGCAAAGTACTCACAGGTGCAAGCCCCCTTGTTGTACAGGTCGGCGTGGTGGTAGTTGCAAAGTACTCACAGTAGCAAGCCCCCTTGTTGTACAGGTGGGCGTGGTAGTGGTTGCAAAGTACTCACAGTAGCAAGCCCCCTTGTTGTACAGGTCGGCGTGGTAGTGGTTGCTATTGTCACACTTGTCGCATCGGTCGCCCGCGAGCCCTTTCGTGCTGCAGAAACATCGCCCGGTGTCCGGCGCGCACGCGACCGCTTGAGCGTTGCACTCGCACGCTGTAACAAACAAGAACTACATAAACCATTACGCTCACGCACACACTTTCAAGCACACACTCACACAAAGTCTGTATTAGTGCTATCCATTGTATATTTTTTAAGAATACAAATGTATAAACTAAACTAAACTAAAATGGCTTAGATTGTTCTACTATTGTTACCCAAAACTGTAAACTTAGTTGTAAGTTTTCCTGAAATAAATAAACATTTATTGAAACACCAAGCACTGACTGAGAAAGGATTCTATGTCAGTATACGCAGGTGTGCTGTTCATATAAGCACAAAACCTTCTGAACGCCAAAGTCGGCCTTGGCCGACAGCAGATTTCCGTGCCCCTGACGCCACGGCATGCCGTTTCCCATATATTTCGTCGGCTACATCCGTCACTCGGCGTCCGGGGCACGCTTTCTCGCACTCAGCCGGGGTGTTCAAAAGGTTAAGCAGTGCCTACCCTGGCACAATGACCTTAACTGTGTCCGATTTAAAATTCGTAATCGTAACTCGTATTTACTTTTCAAAATACCTCCTTTATTTGCTGTTTAGCGCATGTGTAGTGGACTACCGTATCTATAACACGGCCAAGGATGAAAGTTAGGCTTCGATTTCATTTTGCCATGTAATAACGTTGCATTTTTGTCGCAGCAATTTTTTTGCGAATGTTTGTTTACGCGGTGAAAAGTTATGCACGTCTCTGTGTTTACTAACACCAAACGTGTTTAGTACCCAAGGTGCCCGAGATATGTGGCATCTTGAATATTATTCGACTTTAACCCTTAAGCAGGTCCCATACATATATGCTACGTAAAATTCAGATACACTTTAATTTTCGTCACTAGGAAATCTTTAAAAAGGTATTATTTTTTAAATAAATACAATAGAATTTGTATCATAATATTTAATAATATAATATTGTACCAAGGTTGAAATTCTAAATACAAATATGAGTTCGATAACCGGATAGGGGTTAACCCTAATAAAGTATATAAATATGGCATAAGGTATTTTATTAACATGTAACGCTAAGTAGTACTCACGCATGCAAGTGCCCCCGTTGAGTGGGTCCCCGTAGTGTCCGGGCGCGCACGCCTCGCAGTGCGCGCCGACGCTGCGCGCGCCGCACGGCTGCACGCAGCGGCCCTCGTCGTCGCACGTCGCGTGCCCGTTGCACTGGCAGCGCGGGCACTCGGTGAAGTTCCATCTGGGGACGAGCGGCGGGGTTAGCGAACTGAGTACAGTAATCTAGCAAACGCTTCTCGCGCAATCAACGAAAATAACTTAAAACGTCCAGGTGCCGATACAGGGGGGGCAATGGGGGCATACCACCACCACCATAACTCTGACTCACGACTGAAGCAACTTCTTTTGAACAATTTTGACGATTTTTTTTTTGGAAGGGACGCCTGAACGATATCCTGTATTTGCGTTTGTCACCGTCAGAAAAATTGAACCCTATCGAGTAGGGTGATCAAATGAGGTATTTTTAATTTTTTGATTTGACACCACCTGATTTGATTCTATGTCGAAAAATAATAAATATTTAAGTATTTTTTCCCTATTTTTCTATCAATGTTTAAGGGTCGCTACCTAGATTTGACGGATTAAAATTGGTGGTAACTGACCTATAACCGCTATGTTTGTGTTACGTCTCGTTCATAAACTCGTGCATGGTAGTCAGCCAGTAGCCATAGCGAAAAGGCGGGTTATCTTGCAAGTAAACTGAAATGCGACTGCGGGGAGATGTTAATGCAGAGCTAGGGAGTTATGGGCCTCAAGAAGTGCACGACACGTGCAGTGCGCAGCGCGCTCGACCGACCTGTGCGCGGGGCAGAGGTGCGGCGGGTGCGGGCGGCGCGCGCCGCCGGGCAGGCAGGCGCCGCGGCCGCCGCCCGCGCCGTCGTCGCACCAGCCGCACGCCGGCTCGGCGCGGCACGACGCGCACGACACGTGCCGCGCGCAGCCGCCGCGCGTCGTGCTGCAGCCGCGCGACGCCGAGCTCGTCGACCACAGCCGGCAGCCGCCCAGCGGGAACGACGCGCCGTACGCATTCTGTACAAGAACGCGACGCGTTTTAATGCGATCAATTTACATGAAATATGTAACATTTCATGGAAGCAGTATTTTTTTTATTTTTTTGTAAGCCAATATTTTGACAAACGAATAAAACGTTTGCAAAGGTTGAAAGTAAAATTTTAAGGGGTAGCTATTTTTCGTAGAAGGTTGGGAGCTCGATTCTTATTTGCCCTACAACTGATTCAACTAGCACTTTTTTTTAAATAATCGAATGTTTCATTTTTCCTCTCCTAATAGTTGTAAATGTATTCAAATCTACGACGATTCAAAATTCCTTGAGGCACGGCTCCGCTCCCCTAACCTATCCAAGTATCCACTCTTGGTTTCTTAGTTATTTATACTCATCAATATGTGTGAACTGAAACCGATTCGGAGACATGCCAAGAGCCCACATATGAATAAATTAAGGACCTCATTTTTTCATCAATCGGTACTGAACTCTATGACACTGCCTTTCATTTTTAAATAGCGCGCTCTCAACCGTGGCTGTTACAATCGCGGCGCGGGCACGCATTTAAGATAAACTGAGTGTTTTGCTGTTTACTAGAGAACCACATTAAGTACTCATAGAAGCAAGCCCCCTTGTTGTACAGGTCGGCGTGGTAGTGGTTGAAAAGTACTCACAGGAGCAAGCCCCCTTGTTGTACAGATCGGCGTAGTAGTGATTGCAAAGTACTCAGGAACAAACCCCCTTGTTGTACAGATCGGCGTGGTAGTAATTGCAAAGTACTCACAGGAGCAAGCCCCCTTGTTGTACAGGTCAATCAGGATCCATTGAAACCGATGTAAGAATATTATTCATGCACTAGTGGAACCCAGCAGGGTCCTTGCGTAGTTAACCAGTGGAGTAAGAAGTAAAGTGCTTTAGCGTTAGATAGCGACAGTCTCTTTGAATTCACTGATATCTCTATTCTCAGTATTAATATTTTTAGGGCAATTACTCTATGGTTCGGGCAATAAAAAATCTGTGAAGTGGTTGGAGAAATGAAATCCGCAGCATGGATTTTCTACGCAATCATACTCGTAGGCACCCATCAACAATATACATTTCGGATTTCCATATTAATGACATTTATTAGTATTTATGTAAAAACAATTGTGGAACTCGTTTCCTATTTACTGACATCCATTTTGAATTCCAGGATGGTGGAACGTATTTTTGTCTGTGTTTTCAGAAATGTTAATCAATACATATAAATAAAACAGTACCGTGACTCACTTGTAGACAACGCACAGCCTAAACGGGTGCTCCTAGTGGAATGAAATTTGGAGACATTCCTTGAGTACCCTAGAGGTGCACTAAGAAGGGATCTTTTGGAATTCCATCCCTAAAGGGGTGTTAAAGTTTGTATGGAAAATACCGCGGGCGGAGCTGTGGCGGGTCCACTAGCCGCCAATACAACATAAATTGCTGACCGATAATCAACATTATCAATTGCAATTGCAACTTTTATATTTTTATATAGTTATTATAATAATAATATCTTTAATTATTGTTCCCGTTCTCAATGCACCTTTTTGATAGTACTCTCTGCTTGGCCCGTTGGTTGACTGGTAGAGGATGCCATTGGGCATTAAGTCCGCCATTTGTACCTTATTTGTGCAATATAGCTTAAATAAATAAAATAATGACGACGCGGTTAGCCTAGTTGGGAGTGACCCTGCCTCCGAAGCTAGCGTCCCGGGTTCGATCCCCGGTAAGGGCAAATATTTGTGTGATAAACACCAATGTTTGTTCCTGAGTTTTGGATGTTTCCTATGTATTTAAGTATTTATTTCTCTATATAAGTATGTATTGTATATCGTCGTCTAGTACCCATAACAGAAGCCTTTATAGCTTACTTTGGGACTAGATCGATTTGTGTAAGATTGTCCCCTGATTTATTTATTTATTTATAAATAAATAATTGCCAATAATCCAAAGTAAATGAAAATAAAATAATAACCGACCTTGTCCACGCATCGGCCCTGCGACGCGCACCAAATGCACTCCTCCGACGTGCAGTTGGAGCACGTGTGGAAGGTCGCGCACGGCGCGCTGCACGGCCCCGTCGACGCAACGCTTCTTGAGATCAAGGAAAACATTATTGAGGTCAAAGGTCATTTTAATTAAACATTAATATATATCTTTTGATATTTGGAGACATTACATCTCCATCTTTATACTTGAGACTGTCTACACCTCCATTTAACCTAGATTAATCGATTTAGATGTTTCTTTGTTTCAACTTTTATTTTTATTATTATGACCCTTAGAGACTTTATACATTTCTAAGTTACTTAACTTGTCCAGACGCGGAGACTATACATCTCCCTTATTAGTTATTTATTAGAATTAATTTGTACCCATTAGGTTTTTATGTTGCACATTTTGTTTTAGTTTTTAGATAAAACTGTACTGCCAAAGTTGAAAAAAGACTTACTGCTGAGTTTCTTGCAGCGTTTCTTCTCAGCAGATGTCACCTTTCGAAGCGCTGGTAGATTCAGACATGTGTAAGAGCCCAGGTGGCCTACTTGCAAAATAAATATTTTCATTTTCATTTTCATTTCATTTTCAATAAAAGAAACAAAATACCCACCTGCATAACCTCAAAAATAAATGAACAAGACATTGATTCCAGCAGGCCCGTGGGCCCGATATGGAAATAGCAGTCGGTGACTTAAAATAGGTATTATAGAATAGGGATGTTTTTTGGGTAAAAAAAATCTAATTCTAATTAGTCCGTCAGTTAGATTATCAAAAAAAATTGAACACGTATTTTTTGTTTTATCAAATCAATCAAAATTGACAAAGATAACGCGCATCAAACTTAGGGAGTGGGGGCTCATGACGTCACCAAATGGTAAAAAGTGTGCAGTCGTAACGTCGCGCGGAACTTTAACGCACTATATCTTCGTGATTTTTTGTTTAATTGACAAAACCAAAAAATATGTGTTCAATATATTTTTTTATTTTTGTAAATGACGGACTAATTATATTTTTTCAGGAAACTAGCCTATTGTATGCATAGTCACCGACTGCTATTTCCATATCGACAAAAGTAAGCGTAAAACGTAAGTGCGTGTGCGCTTATTGGCACAATTTGGGTTTCATACAGACGAATGCTAAATTAGATTATTTAATTTTATTTAAGTTTGTATATATCATGTAAATAAAATCATGTTTCACTTGAAAAGATGACTTTCCGCTGAATTTCTCGCGGCGCTTCTTCTCAGTAATGATGGTCCTGTCCGAAGCAGTAGATTCAACCCATTTTAATTTATTCATGTGCCAAAAATAGCCCACAGGTGGTCGATTTGGCATAGACGTTCTGAATTTGAGTTTCGACCATGGTCAAATTTGGTCAACATTGAATGATCATCACCTGATATCGTCCGAGGAATTGACAGGCTTGCAGTTGACCTTGTCGTAGTCCCAATAACACGCACGCTCTTCTGTGCCCTGGGAAATTATTTAAATTTATAACTTAACAATGGAAGGCAAAGGAAATACAGAATCCTGTGTAAACGAAACTGGCAATAGTGGATAGAAGTTGGAAATCCAAAGCCTTTTCACTGCAAAAGGACGGCACAAGTTGCGTGTGTGTATGTTTTCTCTTTCAATGGGGAAGTTGCATGAAAATCAAAATGAGGTTTAAATGATATATTATGAAAGTAAATGTAAACAAAAGCATATTACAGAAAAGAGCAGATCATTTTGACTATTCATTTTTATTCTCCTCTGCTGCACTGGGAGTGAAGAAATAGCATATAATGCGTGCAGATGCTTATCATCCTGGCATGTCGTCAAAGTCGACTAAGGGACGGGTCCTCTCCAACATGGTGGACTATCTGTATGGGCGATGGGCTGATCACCTGTCACCATACGGTTCATCATACCATCTGAGGACTAATTAATCGAACGTGGCCACAAGTAGTCTAGTCGCTCTGCCCACCCCATTAGGGATTTCGGGCGTGATGCTATGTATGTATTCTTATTTGATTAAGGGTCAAAATTAGTGAAAGATATATATTATTGTTTAGTTCTGATTTTAGTTTTTTGGACATCCTCATCAAATTTGTGTCATGTTTTATATCCACGATGTTGGTCTAAAACAGTAGTTTCGGAAATAATTGGACATTTCGTTTAAATACCATACATTTTGTACAGTCTAACGACAGCTGTGACGTCATAGCTGTTGTCCGTCTTGTATGGAGTGTTTTTGCGAGTGGTATGAACAATGACTTTTCGAAGCTTCATAACTCGTAAAATAATCAACATAAAAATGTTTCGCGTACACAGATCGGTTTCTATTACTCAGCACTTTCTAATACAAGAACAGAAAAAGTGTGTGTGTGTCAGCTCCGACGCACGACAGGAGTTTACTCCTCACGAAGGATTATAAAATAAACCAGTACCCATCGTACCATGCTGTCATTTTTCATTTTGTTTCAGTTTCATATTAATGCATATAAACATGTCACTCATTGAATACAATAATTAATTGACACTTCGGGTCCCGTCGTCTTCCGATTGAGATCCGAGTTTTACCGATGGAAACATATTATTCACTATTACCGTATGCAGTGCGAAGCGACCGACGCATCTTCGGCTAACATCGTGTGACTCCGTACCGTGTGACAGTGTGACATCGTAGTTTGATTTTACTCCCAATAATTTTTCATACCCCGTGCTTATATATGAAAATCGATTCTTAAGGAGTAAACTCCAATATGCAACTTCCCTATTGCGTGTCCTGTTATGTGTGTTCGGCGAGCGTACACTCACGTGCGCGTGGTGGTGCGCGTGGCAGGCGGCGCACGAGTGGTAGCGCGCGCACGCGTCGCGCGGCGCCTCGCCCGCGCCCGCGCACTCCTCCACGAGCAGCGCCATCTGTCGGGGGACTTGTGTTACAACGCCGTCAGCCCTACACACTTTATATAGGGTGTCCCTAAAACCAACGATAAAACGAAAGGAGCTGATACGGCAGCTTAAGAGCTATTAGATAAGTAATTTTGACCTTGATAAAAATATCATAGTTTTCAGCACTTTTATAAATCTCGTAGTTTTTGATACCCTGATTCATTATTTTGAGTGCTACGACTACAAATTTTTATATTTTGTAAATCTGTTTTTTGCATTATGTTCCTGAAAAACTGTTCTATCGAAAGTAATTAAACATTTTTTTATATCATAAGTTCATGATGCAGTAGCCGTAAAAAATAGATATCAAACAATTTTGGGATTTTTCAAAATATGACCCAGTACTTTGACCGAGTTTTATTTAAAAAAATGTACTACAGTAACCTAGCCGCTGTTATTTCTAATGTACATTAATGATTTTCCCGATAATTTAACGCACGAGTGCATCTTATTTGCTGATGATACGACTATTATAATCGATGGTAAAGATTTGCAAACTTACAATGAGGAAATTAATAAAACACTAGAACTTACAATAAACTGGCTCACAAGGAACAATTTAAAAGTAAATGTTACCAAAACGAAATATATGCAATTCCGTACAGTTTTGGGTCATGCAAAAAACTTAAACATTAATTTCAAAGGGAAGCAAATAGAAGAGGTAGCGCAATTCAAGTTTTTAGGAATAAATGTTGACTGCCACTGTAGTTGGAAGGAACATGTAAACAGCGTTTGTTCTAAAGTCAACAGATTTGTGTATGCTCTCAGGAAAGTAAGCCAGACGGTGACTTTACAGGCGGCTCTGATGGCATATCATGGATACGTTGAATCGGCACTCAGATACGGTATCGTCATTTGGGGAAACGCCTCCGGAAATGATCGGGTGTTTTTGATCCAAAAGCGTTGCATTAGAGCTATTTTTGGTCTAAAGCAAATGGATTCTTGCCGTCCATATTTCAGAAAACATAATATACTTACTGCACCTTGCTTATACATACTAGAGGTTAGTTTGTTTGTATTTAAATATATGTTTCTTTTTCAATATATGCAGGACATGTCTAAAGGAAAAGTCAGATCGGAATATGTGCACAAGTTATATAAGCCACCGTTCAGGTTGGCGGCGTCAAGGAGAAATTCGTTTGTAATGTGCATTCGTATTTTTAACAAACTGCCCGACAATCTGAAGGAAAATAGTTTTGGTGATTTTAAGAAATACATGAGATTATGGCTTTTGGAAAAATGTTTTTATAGTATTAAGGAATTTTTAGATCAGACTAAATGGACATCTTGAAAATTTTATCACTTATGAATAGTAGACTTTTGAATTTCATGTAATTATTTATTTTTGTTTGTATTGGAATAATGTAGGTTTTTTGTATTCGTTCTCTGACATTTTGTGAATTAATTTGAAAGTGGCTTGCCGCTTATTGTTAAGTTGCTTGGCATTTCTGGAATTATCGTATTATTCATATTATTATTATTTTTATTGATTAATTTGTAATATTATTGATGATAATTTTATAACTATTTTATTTTATGTAATGCGTGTACACCTGCACAGGTAGAATTTTGGTGAAACAACTTAAAATTATGATATGTCTAACTCTTAATGTAACCCAAATATTCATACGTAATAAATATATTTGATTTGATTTGATTTAGCATATAACATAAAAAATTTGAAATTTAGTGTAGTTCTTAAAATGGTACAACATGTACTAATTTATACAGCAGTTTTAGAGACAAGGCTAATTTACTGCAAAAGGACCTCATACTGCGGTTATTGTATTCAAAGTCAAAGTCAAACTATCTTTATTGAATTTAGGCTTTTACAAGCTCTTATGAAGGTCAAGGAATGAATCTACCACCGGTTCGGAAAAAATCCTCTACTGAGAAGAGCCGGCAAGAAACTCGGTGAGGTATCATTTTTTCAAATCAGTACACATATAAGTCAACAATGATGTCTACAGTTTTATACAAATCTAAGTATATACCACAGCAGGTACGCTCATCGAGACCCAGGGATCGCCGGTGCAGGTCACGATTTAAGCCAAACGTCCCTGTCCATGACGTAGTCTTTAACTGAGTAATATGCCCTAGAAATAAGAATTCGCTTTACAGTAGATTTGAACATATTGCAATGTTTTGGAACCAAAATTTGAATTTTGAATAAAAATGTAAATGTTGGAGAATAATTTGAAATTGAACTACAATCCTACAACTCAATATTACACTAACATACACAAAATAGTATGGTAGTATTAGTCGTTTCGCATAAGTGTAATAAAAAATAAAACTAGTTTACTGTTCTTTTAAAGGAGATAAATGACATTTAAGATTACATGTGTTACGAGCTGTGCCTGTGTTATTTGTACCGGAAGTTGATTAAATTACAAGAAAAAGCGAAAAATGTTTCTGTCCCATAGTACTTTTATAATCAGAAAATGTATTTTCTATAACTTCGTACTCTCCTCGATTTTTTGATGACAAAAAAAATGTCGCTACCGTTGTTCCCACGGACATATTCTTGATTGAATTTCCATGTGTCCGGACCGTTTCAAATACTGCATATTGATTGTTTACGACTGGAGTAGTCAAAGCAGGTTTTGATTTTATTTCACATACTAAATAATCATGAATAATCACACAATTTGTACATTTTAAATCATTATTCGTACAAAATTACTCATTGCCGTTATTTGGTGCAAATGAAACAAAACTTGAAAAATAAAATTGATGTACTGCGGATGTGACGTGGTACACATCCTTAAACAAACCTTAGGCCACAGCCGGGGACAGAACTGCGGCTCCGTCATGCAGGAGCCGCACCACGTGCACTGCGCCGCCGTGCACGCCGCGCAGCTCGTCGCCGCCAGGCACCGCTGCTCGTCTGTACACGAACAACAACTGTATTGGACACCTGATTCAATGGGCGTCATCATTATCATCAAATTCAAGTTCAAAGTGATTTATTTGTAAACATACGTCTGATTACAGAGGTTGACATAAATAAATTACAGAACAGTATGTTTTGCCAGTTGGCGTACAAAAATCAGACACATTGAACACATTAATTATCGATAATTACATAATCATTATCACAAATCAAAACAAATAAAATAGATCATAATAATCAGTCAGTACAAACCATAATAATGTAATAGTAGTTTATCTACACCCATATCATAAAACCTCCATTGGTTAATCAAAAACCTTAGGAAATGACCACCATTTTGACAACCAATTAGGAAAAACCAGTGCTGCGATAAAGAAATAACATGACTTCTTTATCGTTTTTAGTAAAGAAAAGAGATTAAATTTGGAACAGCTGTCAAAACTCAAGTGGTCTCTATTCTAGTATCCATAGATATTAAAACAGTTATTGATACGAAACGTCAATTCAGTATGTTTTTTTAATATAAATTGCACAATATTTGATCTCGAGTGACGTGAGAATAGAGACTTCATCCGTTTGTCTATAATTTTAAAAAAAAAATGGTCTTGTCGGAGGATCGCCATGTTGGCGTTTTGCTGAACGAAAGTAGAATTGTTTTTGAATTGAATAGAAAAAGTTGTTTGTAATTTACATTTTAGTTGAACATAAGAATAGAAAGTAGTCTTCTCGGAGTGTGTGTGATGTGAAAATGCGCCGTATATCGGAAATATGCAGCCACGATTGCAACAAATAACTTGTTGCCAGAAAATATTGTTTCTGAACCCATCATGGAGGATTTATAATATGTGTGTAGATAAAGTTATGTATGCAACTCTGCATAATTTGGCCTTAAAACACACGTGCGATCTTATTATGAAACTCGCTTAAAAGCTCGTTTCATAAAACCGCACTAGTGTTTTAAGGCCTATCATTATGCAACCGTTGCATAAACTACTATTATGCAACGGTTGCATAATGATAGGTGAATATCTATGGATACTAGAATAGAGACCCACTTGAGTTTGACAGCTGTTCCAAATTTAATCTCATTTCTTTACTAAAAACGATAAAGAAGTCATGTTATTTCTTCATCGCAGCACTGGTTTTTCCTAATTGGTTGACAAAATGGTGGTCATTTCCTATGGTTTTTGATTAACCAATGGAGGTTTTATGATATGGGTGTAGATAAAATATAATAAAATGTTAAAAATGCTAATACTAACTAAAGAATTACCTAATTAAATGTATCAATAAAATACTCTGACAATGAATAATAGCAATTAGAAATTAATAAAATTTCAAGAACATGCATTTAAATTAATTGCTACTGCTAGTTGATGTAAACGTCTATTTAATCACGGATCAAAAGAATTTTAAGGGCTATTTCATTAATTACTAGCTGTGCCCGCGTTAACTCGGGAACTTTTCAATTTTCCGGGATAAAAATCCTATGTGTTAATCCAGGGTATAAGCTATCTCCATTCCAAATTTCATCAAAATCCGTCCAGCCGTTTTTACGGGAAGAGGTAACAAACAGACACACACGCAAACTTTCGCATTTATAATATTAGTAGGATATATTTACATACCAGTAGCAGGTTCACTGTCGCAAGCTTTCACCGAACTGTCGAATGATTGGTTCCATCCAATTATCTCCAACTGCGAACAAATTGGTTAATACAATTATTTTTCAGTAAGGACTGTTTCCAGTAAGTAACTAAGGGCTGTATTATACTAAACTCTGCTGGGGCCTTAGACGTCTGAAATTCCGTCCGAATATTGACTACATACAAAGCATACATAGTATCACGCCCGAAATCCCTAATGGGATGGGCAGAGCCACAAGACTACTCGTGGCCACGGTCGATTAATTAGTCCTAAGATGGTATGATGAACCGTATGGTGACAGGTGATCAGCCCATCGCCCATACAGATAGTCCACCATGTTGGAGAGGACCCGTCCCTTAGTCGACTTTTACGACATGCCAGGATGATAAGCATCTGCACGCATTCTATGCTATTTCTTCACTCCCAGTGCAGCAGAGGAGTGAGGAGGAGGATATTGACTAACATATAAAAAAAATACAAACTTAAGGAGGGATCGAGCGAGTCGTGTTTTCTAAAGCGCACCTTCTGTGCTGTGTTCAACAGACATAGCTGGGCACAAGACCGTTAATCCGTTAATCATTAATTAACAAAGTAAACATTTCAAGTAACAGATTAACTTTTAAGTTAACTTCAATAATAGTTAACTGACTCATTAACTTCTGTTAAAACAATTAAAGTCCGCTAATTAAATACCAACTATTTTCCAAAAAGACACCGCGCTCCTTTAAACTTCCATAACATATACCAAAAATTTTTATATGACAATTACTAACGCAACGACATCCAAAATGCAATTTCTATCACGAGTTAACGATTAACGTAAAATCGTTGAATCTTCTGAAATGTAACGCTTTAACCTTTTGGACAGGGTAAAAAAGTACTTTATCACCTTGACTTAAAATTGCAATTCGTGTTAATTCTCAGGCATGCTCGGCTGCCAAAAGGTTAACGTTTAACGAAGTTAACTTTTTCAGTGACGCATTAGCGATTAACGAAGTAACTATTTGATTAACGTTGCCCAGCTATGTGAACTGAGTATAGTGTCGGGTACTGACCGGCACGCACAGCCGCTCCCGCGCGCGCCACGCGCACGCCGCGCCCGCGCGCAGCGCGCTGCCGACGCACGCGTCCTCCGCCGTGTGCGCCGAGCACGCCGCGCCGGCTTCGAACAGCAACGCGTCTGAGCGCAGCCGCCCGTCGAAACTGAAACAAGCTACAGTGTAAACTCTATATAGCGACACCGACGCGCATTGTATGTCGTTAGGGGTCGTCCACAAAATACGTAACGCAATTTGGAGGGAGGGGGGGGGGGTCTGGCCAAGCTATTATTAATAAATGGAACCTCCATACGTTCATAGATGATTATACCTCGCCCAATGTAAAAAGGGCGCTGATGGCTATATAAAATGTATGGCCGTCAGCGCTCTTTTGAAATTGGGCGTACTATAGAATTCTCAGAATAATTCTTATGTCGTGAAACTACACTTTCGCATTTTATTTAAAAATATAAATCTTTCTACCTGAATATTAGGCAAAAACTGTTTACAAAGGACCTGTTACGTAACGGAACGGGGAGGGGGGGGGGGGGGGGAGGTCCCGGCTAAGCGTTACGGTCCTGTTACATGGGGGAGGGGGGGGGGGGGGGTCAAACATTTGAGAATTTACAAATACAAATGTCTTTATTTTGCCTAAAATGTGGTACAGAAGATGGTTAAAATATATTAAAGAGATCACACACATTTTACCAGCAACTGGCATGCAAAAATAGTACTTAAAGCTAAGAAAAAAAAAATACTACTTAATAACAATGTCAAACAAAATAAGATACAATCAAATGAATTCGAATGTCAGGACAATATCAAAGAAATTCAATTAATTAATTGTTATTATATTTAAAATAATCAAAATATTCATCAACAGTGTAAAAAACATTCTTGCACTAACCAACTTTTATGTTTAGTTTAAAACAAGTTGATTGGCAATCTCTTAGTATCGACAATTAAGAAGAGTCAATACTATTTTTACTATTCCACTATTATCTATACCTATAAAACAGTACCGTGACTCACTTATAGACAACGCACAGCCTCAACGGGTGGTCCTAGAGGTTTGAAATTTGGAGGAGACATTCTCCGAGTACCCTAGAGGAGGGATTTTTAAAAATTCCATCCCTAAAGGGGTGAAAAGGGATGATAAAGTTTGTATAGAAAATACCGCGGGCGAAGCTGTGGCGGGTCCACTAGTTCGGGATAAAAAGTTTTAATGTAAACTTTTCAGTATAGCCCGAATTGCAGCAATAAATTGCCGAAAATCTAGCACGTTTACGAGCCACTTCACACTTACATACACACATACATAGCATCACGCCCGAAATCCCTACTGGGGTGGGCAGAGCCACAAGACTACTTGTGTGTGTGTGGATTAATTAGTCCTAAGATGGTATGATGAACCGTATGGTGACAGGTGATCAGCCCATCGCCCATACAGATAGTCCACCATGTTGGAGAGGACCCGTCCCTTAGTCGACTTTTACGACATGCCAGGATGATAAGCATCTGCACGCATTCTATGCTATTTCTTCACTCCCAGTGCAGCAGAGGAGTATACTTAACACACTTACATCCTAAATAGATGGTTATGATACCATGAGAACACTACTGCTCATACTCACCCTCCGTAAATGATGGCGGTGGGTTTGGTCTGCAGCGGCAGCAGCGCCGCGGCCGCGGCCGCCCGCGCGGCGCCCGGCGGCGTCGGGATTGTCTGCCATCTCCCGCATCTACCGTACACATCAGATTTATATACATAGATAAATAATTATAGTCAGAAAGTATATCAATACTGCGTCCAACTGGAAATGGTGTATTCTAATGGTGGTGGTGAGCCTACTCCTTTCTCAAAGGGCCGGCAACGCATCCGTGATTCCCCTGGTGTTGCGGGTGTCCATGGGTGGCGGTGATTGCTTACCATCAGGCAACCCGCCTGCCTGTTTACCCTTCTTAATATTAAAAAAAAAAACTTAATTTATAAGTTCCTAATTAGGGTTCCATACCTCAAAAGCCTCTTATAGGATCACTTCTTTGTCCGTCTGTCTGTATGTCTGTATGTCCGTCAGTCTGTGTGTCGAGACCTTTTTGTCAAGAACGCGTGGAGGTATCAAGTTAAAATTAATATCACAATACACAGGTCTGCAATGGCCGGGAGCTGTGAAAAAATCAACCTTCTAAGTCAACGCCATCAAAAGGTAGGCCCCGTAGTTTCGGAGATAATGGAATGGTAAATTTTCGCCTATTTTCCGAAATAACGTCAAGACCGTTTACTATAAAAATATTTAAAAAACCGGGCTAGGCGAGTTTAACCCGCGTGGAGAGGGTTCCGTTCCAACATGATTATCCGAAATTTCCTATGTTACTTTAAATACTATAGACTTCTCATAGGTTTTCCTGTAATCTATAGGCAAAGATCTATTTTCTGTATTTTCTTCAAAATTTTAGCCCCAGTATTTTTGAAAATAAGGGGGGGGGGGGGAATGGTCATTTTTTCTATTTCCTATTTTCCTGAATAACTTCTAAACTATTTTACTTAAAATTCAAAAGAAAATATATTTAAAATCCTTACAATAAGCCCTTTTATTTGATATGTCACACGATATAGGTGGCATAACTTTTTTTTTTTCTCGTTTGCCCCTAAAAAGTGGCCCCTATGTTTAAAATTCATATTTTTACGTCACGCGTCCGTGTTGCGGTCACCAACTTACATACGAATACCAAATTTTAACTCAATCGGTCCAGTAGTTTCGGAGCAAATTGGCTGTGACAGACGGACAGACAGACAGACAGACAGACGGACAGACACACGAGTGATCCTATAAGGGTTCCTTTTTTCCTTTTGAGGTACGGAACCCTAAAAATACTTAAGATTCTCATGATAAGCCCTTTGATTTGATATGTCACTCGCCATAGTTTGCAAACCGACAGACAGACAGACAGACAGACACACGAGTGATTCTATAAGGGCTCCGCTTTTTCCTTTTGAGGTACGGAACTCTATAAAATTCTGATATTACACACATTGAAAAATGGCATATATCACAATGACAATAGAGTTCACTGAGTAAATCAAGATGAAGTGACAGGTTAAGTGTACCTGATGTCATACAGCAGAGCGCCGGCCGAGTAGCATTGGGAGCCGGCAGGATTGGTCACGGCGGCCGCTGCGCTGTCGTTGTGCGCGTTGCCGCCGAAAACTAACATGATACCTGCCGAGCAAATGAAACCCTTCTATTTCTACGAACCTTATAGTTAGGGAGCTGGGTGCCAGTTTGGTATATGATTTGTTCGTCTTTCATATTGATAGGGATGAAAGTTTATGTCAATACAAATCGATTTGGTCCAGTAAATGAAAGTAGGACCCTGCATTTTTGAACTAAAACTTTAAAAAATCGTAAATTAAAAAATCGGCGACCTAGACGTCTGCCAACTTTTTTTTTCTATTCTGAGAGTCCTAATGAATCGAATGGACGCAACGAGAACTACGAACAAATTATTTAGGATAGCTTTTTTCATTTACATTTTTCTAACTTCATCTCGTTATAAAACAGAGCCCTGCACGTCTGCCTCTTCGATGTTCATCGTTTTGAGGATTTTTCTGACCATAAGTCCAAGAGGCAGACGCACAAATGATCTAGCACACCGTTTTATAAAAAAAAAATTAAACGCGGTCAATTGAAAACGCAGCATACCATGGTGGCAGACTATTTTTCTGTGGTTCTTTACATTGTCATTAATCGAACAATTCAGGTCTGCCAAGCGAACAAGTCATATAGAAATTTTGGCACCCAGCTCCCTAGCTATAACACCTTTAACTTTCAACGTGCCCACGTTGAATCGCTCTTAACTTAACTGAAATAGCTCAGTTTCTATAAGTTAAGAAGTTAAGACTTTGTGAGCCATGGGTACTACTAGTTTTTGGGATATACAGCATTATTGGGAACCGCACAATTCTAGGTACGCCAGATTGACTGCCAGTTAGCGTACCGCATTTTCTATGTACTGGATCTAAACGGGTAATTTTCTTTGGAATCATCAGACTAACTTGGCGCTCATATTATGAGTTAAAATTGAAACTTTGTTTCACTTTGCAGTTATCATTTCAGTTAAGAAAACAATGGGCAACTGTTTCTAACATACACAACTTCTAGAAAGTACCAAATATTTGTAAGATAAATTGAACATACCTGGTGATATTATGACAGCGGAGTGTAAATATCTAGGCGTCGGCGCGGACGGCAGCGGCCGCCATATTCGTTTCTTGTACTCATACTCATACAATGCTGCAGATGGGGCCTAATTATGTACAATAAGAAAGAATTAAAATTAAATTGAATTAAAAATTAGTTCATTTGGTACATTAAGTTACAAAAATTTCCAGGGGTCCCCACACTAGGCTTCGCCTGTATAAGATATCGGACTTAAGTTACCTTATAAACTAAAGCACAAAAATTTAGAAAGAGAAAATGAAACATAATACCACAAACTTACACTACCTTATCTAAAATAGCTTCTGTCTCGGCATAATTCTGGGGTCCTAGTGAAAAGGGGGTTCAGTCGAAAAAGTGTGACATTTAGTTATATATCTTGTTCTAATTTCAACAAGCTTTATATCTTAACATCACACTTTTTCGACTTAACCTCCTTTTCACCAGGACCCCAGAATTTAAGGCATGAAGAAAGTTAAAAATGAGTTTTTTTTTGTTTCATTTGTAGTAGTAATTTCATTAAACATTGCATTTTTAGAACAAGCTTCTTGCATTCAATAGCTAACTTTGACTTGCTGAAAGGTGAAGTATAGTTATTAGTATAGTTCATAGCAGCCTCGCTTTATGCAATTTATTCTTATCTATTGATATAAAGCCGAAATTCCGCATCAAGTTTTTCATGAATAGCGCGACGGCACTTTTTCGAGCTCGTGGATTGAACTACTGCACTAAGCAAACGAAATGAAAATATATAATGATATCTCTTAAATAGTCGTGTAGCTCATAGCGGCCTCTGAATTTAAAAATATGTACGGTATATGTAGAAAAATAAAAGTCAAAACCAAAACTAGTAAAAACGCTAAGAATCAACCGTAAATTTCTCTTTACTACATTTATAATATTATTACCTACGTAAAATGTACATCAGAATAATCGTTAGTTTATAAATAATCAAAATTTCATACTTTTTTGGAATGTCATGGTTATAAAACTTGAAATAAACGTAATTACAACGGCCACATTAGTACATTACGCGATGAATCGGCCGTGAAAAAGTATAAATATTTTTAAGGGAGCCGTCGCAGTGACGTTCACTCATTTCAGTCCATCGCCATACAAACGAGCTAGTCACAGTATGGCGATCGTGTATTTTTTATTAATTTGAAGTTTATAACAAGCTAAAAACATTGACTTTTCAAACATTTTTTTTATTATTATGTGCTACTTTACCTGTGTAGCCTCACTCTGTGATACGAGCCCGCCATGCACAAATATCCGCTCGGTCAGCGGATCCCAGGCCGCAGAGTGACCGAAGCCCCCGCGCGCCGGCCAGCCCACCGTTGGGACTGCCACCCACACGCCTTCTTCTATGTAGTACTCCTGAACACAAAAAAACCTAGTTCAATTGTCATTAGGAATAGGCTAGTGTCCTGAAATATATATTAAGTCCACCATTTACCAATATAATTTTAATTTAATAATACCAAAAAACGTGTTATCTCCTGGAAATCCAGGACAGTTTGCAGCACTGCGCGTTACAGTCACACAAAAGCTGCACACATGCAATATACATACAAGCCCACGCACAAAGCACCGAGCGCAAAGATGAGTTGAAGTATACCTGAACTAGATGTAGATATCCGTAGTGCGGGGAGTGTCCAAAGAACACCAGCATGACCGGCTTGTCATCGTAGCGGACCACCACCGCTGTGTGACCAGACACGGCCAGACCACCTGCACACAACATTCAAATTGTCGCAAATTCATCCGCATTGCATTTGCCGTTTATTGCGATTATTTTCGGAACCAGAACAAACAATAAACAATCATTGTTAAAATAGTAGTTTATGCAACGGTTGCATAATCATAGGCCTTAAAACACTAGTGCGGTTTTCATGAAACGAGCCGATGGGCGAGTTTCATAATAAGATCGCACGAGTGTTTTAAGGCCAAATTATGCAGAGTTGCATACATAACTTTATCTACACACATATTATAAATCCTCCATGATGGGTTCAGAAACAATATTTTCTGGCAACAAGTTATTTGTTGCAATCGTGGCTGCATATTTCCGATATCCGGCGCATTTTCACATCACACACACTCCGAGAAGACTACTATTCATATTTTCAATTAAAATGTAAATTACAAACAACTTTTTCTATTCAATTCAACAAAAATTCTACTTTCGTTCAGCAAAACATCAACATAATGGCGCCAATTCGATCCTCCGTCAAGACCATTTTTTTTTAAATCATAGACAAACGAATGAAGTCTCTATTCTCATGGCACTCGAGATCAAATGTTGTGCAGTTTATATTAAAAAAACATACTGAATTGACGTTTTGTATCAATAACTGTTTTAATATCTATGAATACTAGAATAGAGTCTCACTTGAGTTTTGAAAGCTGTTCCAAATTTAATCTCATTTCTTTACTAAAAACGATAAAGAAATAACATTGTAGCACTAGGTTTTTCCTAATTGGTTGTCAAAATGGTGGTCATTTCCTACGGTTTTTGATTAAACAATGGAGGTTTTGTGATATGGGTGTAGATAAAGTAACTTTTTAACCTTTTGACCGCCACAGTCGGCTGCAGCCGTTAGCGGATACAGGGTAAAAAAAGACCTTAATTACCTTGACTTAAATTTGAAATTCGTGTTACGTCTCAGACATGCTTGGCGGTCAAAAGGTTAAACAAGCTTTTATTACTTGCTAATAAAAAAGAACAATCTGGGACTAGAGTCCTTGTCAAGAAGAATCAAACGAGCCCAAACTCTATGGGATTGCGTCGTTTTATTACAGAGTTCCCATTGCCACCTTCCGGCTCCATCATCAGATCAGATCCATGTTATAACAAATACTGCATCGTCATCTGATTTACATACGCTTTTAAAAAGCAGTAATTACACATAAATACAGTGCCAACTGTTACAATATGGTCCTAAATCAGGATAAATCAGGATGTTGCTCGCTGTAAGGCTAGCGCTGGTCTTCCGTTGGGACCATCAGGTAAACTCACGGCCACGTAAATCAAATGTATGTAATATCAAATAAAAGTATATTATGTAAAAGGAAAAAAAAACAAGCGTCAGAAACCAAATAAATAAAATCCAATAAACGAAATTTTAAGATTTTTCGCGTTTTGAAGCCCCTACCAGCACTAGAACGGTACCCTTGATCATAAGACCTGGAAAAGCTTCGAAACGTCGGGAAATATTTTCCCTGTTATATTATGAAATGTTACTATTGCAATCATTACATAACGGTACAAGTTTACGGTCATAATATATGTAAACAATCCATTGTGTTATGAGCTAACTAAAAGTTAGTGATTTATGAGAAATGGGTCTAGATAAACGATCATAATACTAGTGTTGCCAGCTTTCATAATAGTTAGGGAGCTGGGTGCCATTTTGGTATATGATTTGTTCGTCTTTCATATTGATAGGGATGAAAGTGTCGGACTATTTTTTTAAATATTCTTTTTATCCAATTATTATTTTTTTGCATTCTTAATATTAAATGTCCTCCTCTGCTGCACTGGGAGTGAAGAAATAGCATAGAATGCGTGCAGATGCGTATCATCCTGGCATGTCGTAAAAGTCGACTAAGGAACGGGTCCTCTCCAACATGGTGGACTATCTGTACGGGCGATGGGCTGATCACCTGTCACCATACGGTTCATCATACCATCTTAGGACTAATTAATCGAACGTGGCCACAAGTAGTCTTGTGGCTCTGCCCACCCCATTAGGGATTTCGGGCGTGATGCTATGTATGTATGTATGTATGTAATTTTAAAGTTAATGTTCACTTACCACAATGTTTCAACGGTGCTGGCTTGTTCCCGCACACAGTTGGCGTGGCGTTGACCCATGTCGGTCGTGATGTTGCGAGGTTTAGCCGCCATATTTCATTCGTCACCTCACCGGCTCTACCTTCTAATCCAGCTAAGCCGCCCCTGTTACAACAAAACAATTATATAAAACCACTAGCAAAACTTATAAACAAAAAATATCGTTTTTCGACTCATTATAGTCTATCCGCGTTAAGGAAATAGTGAGTTATCAGGGTACAGGGGTATTCATAGTGGACTAAAAAAAGTTAAGCAATTTATATTCTAAATGATGAAGCTTCAAGAAATAGTATAATTATTATGTTATTTTTGTTCTCTAATAATTTTATAAACCGTATATTCGGATCCCACATGCACTTGTTTTTAGGGTTCCGTACCTCAAAAGGAAAAACGAAACCCTTATAGGATCAGTCGTGTGTCTGTCTGTCCGTCTGTCACAGCCAATCTGCTCCGAAACTACTGAACCGATTGAGTTGAAATTTAGTATACATATGTTTTTATACTATGTTTTCCCGAGTCACATTTAAATCACATTGTTTGAACTGATTAAAAACATTGTGAATAACTCGCCTTTCTCCACTGTGGAGTATCGATCCATTTTTAATTTTCGACAATGTGGTGTATTTATCCAGTTTTATAAATAATGCACATACGACACGACCGTTTCGTGCGAAAGCCTGCCTTGAACTGATCTATGTGAACTCGGCTTTCTAATTTTCTGCAATCTGCACGTCTAGCACGACCTGCCCGCGAGTCGTTTGTCGCTCAGTGCATCCCTTACATACTTGACTAGTTAGACAGAGACGCACTGAGCGACAAACGACTCGCGGGCGTGTCGTGCTAGCCCCCCTGATTGGCCGGGGCCGTGGCTAGGCCGAAGGACAGCGATGACTATCTATTTTCTTAACGCGGATGGACGATAAATTATTTACGCCATGGAATTTCAGAACTCGGTAATGTTGTAAAAGGGTGTCTAAAAGCAGGGCATAAGTTTAATTTAACCAAACTGTAGTGGGACACCCTCACCCAAAAATACCCAAAAAAAACTTGGAACTTGCTTTGCTGGCATTAAATGTGTTAATGTTAAAAAAAACCCTAACTTAGGGAACATTTAATACAAATTTATATGTTAGAAAACGTACCCTCTCTCAGGCTCGTCAGAGGCTACAACGCCACCATACACTATGATCTCGTCGTCATACAACACCGCGGAGTGCGCGAACCGTGCTGCGGGCGTGTCCGCCGTCTCCATTGGCTCCCATTCCTTTTCCTGAACTTTATATCTGTGGAAATTAGATTATTTGAAAAGGTTATAACCGTTTTAACGCCTGCCTCCCAACTTCCACTTAAATGTAAAAGCTGCTACTGAATTGTCACTTCAAGACTTCGTCACTTGAGGGGTGTGATATAATGGGGGTCACCACATACCAGGCGCGGATACCGAGGGAGGGGGGGGAGATTATAGTGGCAATTGCCCCCTGACTCATGCAAAGCATCTTATTTTGACCAATTTTAACGAAGATAGGTAATTACACCAAATTGCCTACCTTAGAATAATAACACATAGAAGGTATGTGTCAAACCGCCGACCCGTCAAACGTGTAGCCACAAATGGATTTATGTAGGAGTGATCAACTCGTGCTTACACACGACGACACGCACACAAGTAAACAAATAATGTTGCTAGCGGAATCACATTCCCCCGAAAATAGGGAAACTACTCTTACCAGTGGTAGTTGAAATCTAGCATTTTTTTATTCGTTGTATTGCTGATTACGAGTTCATAGCATATTTTTTATATATTCATCAAATGTTTACAGTAATTAGCAGCTCTAGAGCAAATAAGGGCTGAGTATTTAAGGCCATAATGATGAAATTAAAGCGTAGTAGGAAGAAAAAATAATTAATGATTATTATTATTCGCAATTATGATTCATTCGCAAACAATTTATTTGTCGAATGAATCGGCACGAATAATTACTTATTTGAATAATTAACTTTTCTCGAATAATAATATTTACAAATAACTGTTTTTTTTACGAACGGACTTAACTACGGAGTTTAGTTCCATTAACTCTTCTGAAATGTAACGCTTTAACGTTTAACGAAGTATTTTTTTTATTAACTGTTTAGCGATTAACGAAGGTAAATATTTGATTAACCGTGCCCAGCTATGCAAATAATACCCCTCATTTTTTGGTCGAGGGCTAAAACAGATATTGCGCCTAGGTACATTATATTAGAGCGTTTTATGAAACCGCAAACCTTAGGTATACGATATCGGTGTCAGACGCCGATAGCCGACAGCCGATATTCGATATCGTGTTGTGTCTTCACATACCTATATCCGATATTATCGCTTCGATTGGGTAACCGCCCATCGCACCGATATCGACGGGGGCCCGACATCCGATATCAGATCTGACAATGTGAAAGGCAGGTTCATATTTCATAAATTTCACTTGCCCCGTAATCGTATCGGAGCCCGATACCGATATCGTATCGGGTAATGTGAAAACGCTCTTAAGCTAAGTCTATTTCCTTCATGTTAGTAATAATAAATTATTAATTTTATTGATGAGTATTACTATTATTATTAATATTATTAATACTCATCAATCGAAATTATGCGCACCCATAAAATATCCATGGTAGATAAGTAAATAATAAGAAATTGTAGGGGAAATAATTCCGTGATACTGGCCACACTTTTATGTCATGGCGGTTGTAAATATTGTGAAATTTTAGTGAACGTTTAATGAGGTTTAATGTAAAACGATAAGTCAAAAAATAGTACTTACAAGTGAAATAATATTTTGTTATGTTTATCTTGCTTGTCCGAAGTATTGTGGCACCCATTGATTGCACAAACCGTCATTTTAAATAAATAGACTGGAGATGTTCTCCGTGTGACAGCCAATCGCAACTGACGCTGACAGATAGTCGTATTAAGCCAGAATGGCTTAATATTGTGGCCTCACGCTTGTAAGTCGACTAGGTTTCTATGTGTTATTATTCTAAGTTGCCTACCCTCCCTATACTAAATTCTGTATTCACGCCTTAAACATACAAAGACCAGACTCTAATACATACACAGTATGTTATATTATAATACCATTTGATTCTAAATTTAGGGCCAACCTAGAGGTCTATAGCAAATGTGGTAATAAGACCGGCCAAGTGCGAGTCGGACTCGCGCACGAAGGGTTCCGTATCATTATCTATGAAAACGGCAAAAAATCATGTCTATTGTATAGAAACCCCCCTTAATTTTAGTTTAATTATTTATTTTTAAAGTGATTATATATAAGTAAACATTCTGTGAATAATTCAAGCGTTTACCTGTTACCGTCATCAATCTAGAGCAAAAACGAGCAAAAAAAAGTCACGTTTGCTATATGGGAGCCCCCTTAAATATTAATTTTATTCTGCTTTTTTAGTATTTTTTGTTATAGCGGTAATAGAAATACATCATTTCTGAAAATTTCAACTGTTAAACTATCACGGTTCATGAGATACAGACGGACGGACAGACAGACAGACAGACAGACGGACGGACAGCGGAGTCTCATTAATAGGGTCCCGTTTTACCCTTTTGGTACGGAACCCTAAAAAGTGGTTAACTTATTGCCACTTGCCCCTTTATTGAACGCACAACTTACTTGTACAAGAAGTGTTCGGGCGCGAAGCTCTCGCCGCCCACGCGCAGCAGCGTGCCGGCGCGCGGCAGCAGCGCGTGCGCCGCGCCCGCGGGCGCCCCGCGGCCCTCGCCCGCGCGCCCCGGCGCCTCGCCCGCCTCGCGCCACGCCCAGCGCCAGCCGGCGGCCGCGGCGGCGCGCGCGCACGCCGGCCCGCTCCACGCCGGCGCGCACTCGCAGCCGCTCGGGGTGCACGAGCCGCGCTTCGGTATTTTGTCGGCGTTGCAGTTATCTAAGGAAACGGAGCGGATATGTGTGCCTATAACATTTGAGGAGTTCCTTCGATTCCTCATAGATCCTCTCATCAGACCTTGACTTTGATAAGAACGGGACCGATTTGGAGAAATACCCTATCGATGAGAAAAAAAATCATGCAAATCGGTCCAGCCATCTGCGAATAATCGGTGAACATACATAAAAAAAAATATACTCGTCGAATTGAGAACCTCCCCTCCTCTTCCTTTATTTTTTTTTGGAAATCGGTTAAAAACTAGGAACCGAAGCAGAGCAGCCCGGTATGAGTACGACTTTTTCGACTTCGCTATTCCTTGGAACTAGTGCGCATACGAGTACTTCTTCGCGAATTAAGTATCCTATTGGCTTCTTTAGTGCTTTAGTGTATCTTATTCATCAAGATCGGTTAAGAGGTTGTATCGTACAAACGTAACAGACAGACTTACAGTAGTTTATGCAACGGTTGCACAATGATAAGCCTTAAAATACGAGTGTGGGTTTATGAAACGAGCCGACAGGCGAGTAATAATGCTGGTAATTTCCTACGGTTTTTGAATACATTATGGAGATTTTATGATATGGGTGTAGATAAAACGTTATGTGTATATGTAAGGCTTAATGCTGCTGTTACAAATAATTATTAGCATGTAGTGAGTTTGTACAGCGCCCTGTGAGTCACAGGCGGTGCTGGCTGAAAATCAGCGCTGAAGGTGTCTTTCACCTCAGCATTATGCTGAGCCAGTGTCCCATTCAATGCCGCACTACACACCACCATTTTGTTTAGCATTGTTTCAATTTATATTACTCTGTGTGTCTTCTGTCTTAGTGAATAAATGTTTCTGTTTCTTTGTCTCTGCATGGGGTTTATAAAACTAGGTCTAGACCTCTGTTCAACACCTAGATAAACGTCTAACTCAAGCGTATACAAAAATTCATGACACTCGATTCCCACTAACACATGGTAGACACAAATAAACACTTTATTGTCTGTCTGTCATAGTAAATTGAAAATTTACCTGGACACAACAGCCGATCGCAAGCGACTCCAATCCAGCCCGAATCGCACCGGCACGTACCTTCATCGCACTCTCCATGATCTGAAACAATGCAGTACTTAATTAATCAGACCCTTGTTTCCATAAAGTGAGCTTTGTCGCTTTCTTTTCTTTCAGAATCAATTTCCACGTGAAAGAAGAAAACAATTTGAGCATTTACTTTAGTTTTAGGAGGATATTAAAGTGTTAAGGTAATTGATAAAGTTTTCCTGGAGGGACCTTCGCCTAAAATTGAAAATAGCACTTTTATTGCCAAGAAAAGTGGCAAGTGTTGCACCATTTTGAAATCTCAGACTAAATAGGCCATTTTTTTAAATAACTTGCCAAGGGTAGTGTCATACATTTTTTTTTTCAACACGGATTGTCAAAAATGGCTGGAAATAATTTTATAACCCATAAATCTTTTTTTTTTTACTTTGTTTTAATATTTATTACTTTGATTTGTGGTTGCGACTGATAGCACTGTTACTTGAGATTACATTATTAAAAAAATCACTGTAAAATTGTGAAAATTCTGATCACAGTACTTAAACATGCGACCAAGGGTGTCAAATTTTGTCATCTTTCTCTAAAAATTTCTATTACCGCTTGACTAAGTGACATGGATTTTTTTCTTATTTTTTTCATAATCGGTATACCTTGGCCTCTCACCCGGTACCAGGTTATCGTTGAGTTCCGGGACACCCTGTATACATCAATAAATTAAATAATGCATGTCCATATCACTTGTGAACTTCTTAAGTCTACTGGTAGGTAAGTAATGTCATCATGGCAGGTGATATACATTGCGTTTACGATACTTTAAATTGGATGCTACCTAAAAGAAATCGCAGCAATGTAACAGCAAGCCGAAGACGATGACAGTGTCATCGTCTTCGGCTTTAGCCGATAATAGCAGAGAAAAGTCGACTCGTTACCTGATTTTAATTGTACTGTAACTGTTTATATTTACTATCATACTATTGGAGCTATTGAACAATGTGCCGCAAAACCAGTATAGTAATGGATTGGAACACTTACTGGAACAATTGGTCCTATGGTCATTCGAAGGGCACGAGTACGCGGCGTAAGTGACGTTAAACCCCTCCATGGCGTAAGCGTCATCAGAGAAGAAATGAATTAGAGCGCTGCCAGACTGCGCGATGACTTGCCGCGTCCAGTCGGACTCGCCTCGCTCGAATTCACTGCGGTCGAAGACCCCACTGGAATAATAAGTTTATATTAATTGATATATTACCTGATCCAAAAAAAGTTCTCTTTCGAGAGTGACACTTGGGTATTTCTCCACAAAGTTTACAGCGCGACGCGAATTGACGACGCGGTTAGCCTAGTAGACGCACTGAGCGACAAACGACTCGCGGGCATGTCGTGCTAGCCGTGCAGATAAGTCGTATACCCATTGACGCGGCCGCGACTTAGAAGGAAATAGGAGTTGCGCGCGGCTAACCGCTTAATGGAAATTAGGGCTTAGTATAACACTGGTACTGAGGCAACCATGCAGACATGGTTCTCTATGCATCTTCAGACTCTCATAGTCTAAAAAGAAATGATGATACAAATCACACGAGACCCTGCCTTATAGTTTCATTTTCATTTTACGTGCCACAAGTCTCACATTCTAGAAACCATTTTCATTGATCAGTACAGAACGCATTTGGGGTGTGGCAGATTTCTAAAGTGCATGCCATAAGGCGCACTAACCCGTAAGCTCTGTATCAACTGGAGTATGGACTGATAAATCCTACTGCTTGTTACCCCACCTTTCAGGAATCCCTGCATGCTGTGTGTCAACCAGGTAACTGACCAATGGAATTGAGTAAACCTCAAAATTTTTGTGGCAACATCAGTTTTGTTAATAAAGTATATAATAGGGATCTTTCCTGGGTAAAAAATAAATAATTCTAATTAGTCTGTCAGTTAGATTATCTAAAAGTATTGAATACGTATTTTTTGCTTTATCAAATCAACCAAAATTGACAAAGATAACGCGCATCAAAGTTCGGGAGTGGGGGCTCATGACGTCACTAAATGGTAAAAAGTGTGTAAAGTAGTGACGTCACGCGGAACTTCAACGCACTATATCTTCGTCATTTTTTGTTTAATTGACAAAAGAAAAAATATGTGGTTAATATTTTTTTATAATGTAAATGACGGACTGATTAGATTTTTTTTAGGAAACGGCTAGTTAAAAAATTATTGTTACGATAATTGTTTTAAAACAATATAGTAGGTAATACAGTAAGACACTTTCAAAAATATTATCTTCACAGCTGACATCAAAGTATTATACTTCTGGATATACCGACACAAATATATCATATATTGATCCCAAGCAGCGGAATATACAGGAACTTTTTAAAAATTTCAGTTCTTATGGAAAATATATTTTTTGACAGACAAAACTTGGAGCGATCATATGTTTAGAAGTCAAAAATTTCGAGGTTTAGTAAGAGCCATTACACAGAAACCTAAATTATCAACTATGAATCACCTGTACACAGCCAACAGTTTCTCAGCCCGGACGCTATCCCCGTCATAAACATACAAATGGTCCCAGCCACACTCCGTAGCAAAAGACTCGAGGCGCACCCTAAGCGCCGGAGGCGTGGGCCCAAGCCATGGAGGGGATATCAGCCAAGTGCATTGCGTGCTGACGCTGTAGTTACCCGGTCCGTCTGTTATGATTCCGGTAGGGTCTGTTAGCCTGAAAAAGAGAACAAAAAAATTAGTTTTTACCAGTTTCTATAGTTAGTCAGCAGCAGTTAGTTAGTCCAGCACAGTTAGTCATAAAAACATTGATGCAGGAAATTAACTAGCTGTTCTAATTTTGCAACACTGAAAAGGGAAAATTATCTAATTAAGGAAAAACAAAATCCAAAGAAAGACTAAAACCCAACAACTGAACACAACAACAACACTGAATTAAAGCAAAAATATAATAAGGTCATCTACACAATGAAACAAGGAGAAGAACAGCAGTTGTTAGCATAATTTGCATTTGCCTCATTATCGTATACTAATTACATAGTAATTCTTCTTAACTTATTGCTAGAATATAAGGAATCATCATCAATAATACAGTCACAACGTAAACAAAGTTTATACATACAAAGGCAGATATGACAAATACAACACAGGTATATAATATATAACTGGTAAACACTTTTACATATCGCCAGCTGTGACATGAATTAACATACCCGCCAAAAGTTACGATTTAGAGAAAGAGTTGTAACTTTTTTTGTACTCATCCTATTGCAACAACGTTTATAGCAATTTTCTTAAAATGGTAAGACCAGTTAATTGAAAAACACCATATAAAGCTTACTATCATAGTTTTAAAGATGATATGGTGCTTACTTTTTTTTTAAAAAACAAATGTGATGGTTTAAGTTTTTGAAAAACTAATAGCAGCCATAACGCAGCTCACAGAATATACAACCTACTTTTTTCACATGGGTCAATCCGGTCAATACATTAAAATGTATTTCAAAATCTGTCGTTTACATTAACCTACAAAGGGCTGATTTCCCAAATATGTCATTTAGAAGGGGTGATTTTCATAAAATATAACATACATCACAAAAAAGAGTTGGAATGAAAAAAATACCTTGGATTTTTCATCTAAATACACCAAACAACAGAACGGAAAATTTGCAGTTGAACTCTATATAAGTATAACTAAATTTCGACATTTTGGCGGTTACGCTAATTCATATTACAGCTGACGATATTTACTTGGTTTATATCCTACAATACAGCAACAACATGGTAAAAAAGAGTTCCACTGTAGTTCTTGGGTTCTTAAATTGGGACTACAAAGAAAATTGCTTAATCCATACCAAACACTATCATATTAACTTGTAAGAGAATGTTCCAGAGAAATATAACAGAAAAATGTCCTTGCAAAATCTCTTTGAACTTCTTAATGCTTTAGCATGCATTCTTTTATAAACTACTTAACTACAGGATTACTAAATTGGATCACAGACATGACATCATTTTAGCCTCCCAATGGGCTGTTTAACTGATATCAGTTCCTGTATCAGAGGTATGAATCAAGATCGACCACTTGAGTCAAATTTAATTCATTTCAATTGTGTTTTCATTACGAAAGCGAGGAAAAATACGCGACTAGGTGTCACGGCGCTGTCACACCCACCGCGGCCTTCACGGTTTCAGAAGATGAGAAGCCAAAGAAGATAATTGGATAACCCCCCGGTCGTCTTTTATTGCAAATCTATACCTATGTTTTGAGCAACGTAAACCAAGTGACAACCGAAATGGGTCAGTGAACTGTAGTTCCGTTGCATTTCATAGCCAACTTGTGCTACTTACTTGACTTTCCCGCCGCAGTACTGGCACTCTGGGCCCTGCCAGCCTTCCCGACACAAACATGTTTCGTTTTTACAACTACCATTTAAACAATTATGATCACTACACCGAGCGAGCGCATCATTACAAAACAATAACACTATGAGAACTGAACACAGGAATGGCGAGAACCATGAGAATTTCCGTCTGTATTTAGATTTAAACAGGAATAAGAACATTTGTAGCGACTCTACCATTTTGATGTTAGCATTTTCAACGAGTTTTGTTAGCACGGTCGTAAAGCGGTTCCAGTGTCGTGTAGTTTTCTTACGGTACTAAGTATGGCATTGCCATGTGTCAATCGATTTTACCCATATTGCATTTTATGTTATGTCAAATTAGTTAGTTCATTTATGCTACCTGCTATATTACCATTATTTGGATTATTCAATAACAATGCTGACTGAAAAGTAAATACAATATTTTACTTACAAGTAATACACAACAGAAATACATTATGTGTACGTGCCTTATCATATTTTTCCATTATCATGGGAAAATTTTGGGAATGACAATACTACAGTTGACATTTCAGTATTGCCAGTAGCAATATTTGTAGAACTCGATCATTCTAGATAGAGTTAAAGCCAAATTTAACATAACAAAAGCTTTATTACACCTAATAAAATAATCCATTACAGAAACTATTACAAATCAAATAAAATGAACTCAGAGACCAATTATACCGCTACACAGACATCTAAAGAACAGGTTCAGATGTGCTGCAAATACCCATTAGATGGCGCTTAGAACATCAAGCTAAGAATAATTTACAGAACTAGAAGGTACAAATAAATTATCGTTAGATGTCACTACTAAAAACAAGCTCGAGTAAGAATAGCATGAAAAAATTATAATATTGCAGTTATTTTCGTTAAGAACTCTCTCTCTCTTATAAGTAAAGTAATTTTAAAGTAAAGTAATGTTAAGCAAAACCTGCACAGTACATTATGTAATTAGCGACTCCGCGGAATCATACGTACTTAATGTAGCGGTGTTGACATAAAAATCCAGGAGAAGTTTAATAAGTTATACTTAAGGGTAACTGAAATAAATAAATATATCCTCATTTACTATACGTAGATATATAGATTTAGGTAGTTTTATTCAATCACGGTCAATAGGTAGGTATATTAAACTTCTTGATCCAATGCTCCCTCACTTCAATACAATACTTACTTACTTACTTACTTACCAACCAATTCATTACAATGCTTACAATATTTGCTGGGAGTAGACAATAAGCCATTAAGTATTTGCATTCGCCTCGCAAAAAAGACAATGTTTTAAGAAAAACAGCGCTTTTCTTTGTGACAATAAAAGGATTTTTAAGTAGGTACTTGAATAGTTTTACGTTGATGATTTTTTCGCTTCGCACGGTAACTTTCAGTACACTGGGCACTTGTTTTTATAAACAGTGATTGAAGATGAAGAGACTGCCATATTTTTTTACTCGAGACCGACATTTCCACTGCACACTATTTATTTTTATAGTGCAAAACCATAGTATAAAGATGGGAAGTAAGTTATCTGTATACAAACGCACCGCGCGCGGCTTGTATGTGTGCGCCAAAGTATCTATGCGTTGCCGCACGCGCACTTATACAAAATCTCGACCCGTTTCTCAGTGCGCCCGTCGGGGCTGACACCGCACGAGGTTCGCGCGTCACGGCTTTTCGGCACCGCGTGTGAAAATCGCAGGAGAACGTATTGCTGTGTGTTTGGGTGTCTTCATAATTCATCGATTCAAGAAATGTCTCTGTTCAGATTGCCTATTGAACAGGAAAGGTAAGCAAGTCACTTATTCTAGCATATAATTTTTAGTTGATGATGAGATACCTACTTACTTATTTTTTGTTGTATTCGTTTTCTATCAGACAGAGGAAGTAGGTAGGCCTACTTTCCCACTAGAATGTATTAGGTACTTTTGATCTGTCAACCCTGAGACAGTAGGCAATTATATCGCGGATTGGGCCGGAGATAGCCTACTTCGTCTCTTTATACTATGGCAAAACTGATAGCGATAGTTTGATACTTAAGTAGGTAAGATAATATATCTAAAATTTCCTAGAAATGATTTTTTAGCTTGAGCAACTCCATAAGTTTGTTTTTTGTGGTTTAGTAGGTAGGGATTAATGATCTTGAATAGTGTATTAATATTCGCTAAACCCTAAGAACTTGATAATTGTATAGGTATCATGTACCTTACAAGAAAGTTAAGTAGCATCGTAGTCTTATTTTATCACTGTCTATTTTTAGATACTTACGTAAGAAAAATTACTTGTTGCTAAGAAACTTAAAAACTAGCACACGCCTAAAACCACGGTAGTTAATTACAATAATACGATTTTCGGGCACACGTAAGAAAGGGTCGTTACGATGTGTCAAACATTATAATAAGTATCTATACCTAACTTGTCACCCGCCAAAAAGTTAGCAGGTGATTTTCTGGCAGAGCCCTAGTGTAAGTTGGAATCATACCAAACGTGTCGAACACCTATGCACAAAAGTATTTATTTCTTTATGGATAAAACGAAAAGCAGCAGACGAAGCAGGTGGTGAACAAAAGTACCCAAGTAATTTCGACTAGGTTTAGTTTATCGGGTTTGTTGCATTTTTTACGATGCATTTTCAGTTTCAGTGTCGTATAGTGTAAATGCTCTGTACTTTTAAATGCTCTGTGCTTAAGTGTTGCCAGTGCAAAAAAATTAAATTTCGTTCGTGACATCGATAGGCGTTAACGTGAGGTTCGCGTGTCGCGTGACGAGATGTCGCTATTCGGCTTAAGTAGCTTTAATATGAGCAAGATATTTCGACATACCTCTATTTATACACTATAAAAAAACGAGCGAGCCGTCCAGTAGTAGCATAATAATGTGTAACATCTGACATCCGACCCGGTAATAAGCAACACTATCAATATATACTAAGTAAGACTAGTGCAGGCTATCATAACTTCGTCATTTATAAAGATATTTAAAAAAAAACGATTCATTTAATGATTAGTAGGTACGATTTTTTTAAATCATTGGTCAAATCAAATGAGCTCGCGCTTCCCCGGCTTCAACTCTACCACCGCGCGCGCTCATTGGTCAAATCAAATAGCGCGCGTCATTGGTCAAATTTAATAAGCGCCGCTTCCCCGGCTTCAACTCTACAATCGCGCGCGCTTATTGGTCGATTCAAAAAGCGCGCGCTTCCCCTGCTTCCTGTTACACGCTTCCGTCCGTATTTATGTCGAGTTTCAAATTTGTGAACTCATGGAATCAGTTTTGTCTATACAACCTTTAACACCCGAAGAGACCCCATTTTAGGGGTAGTTCCTTTTTTCTCTAATATCTACGTATCTAATTGTTTGTTTTACAGTATATTTACACCAAGTTTCAAGTTGATATACGCAGGGATAACGATTTTCCATATAAATTTTGAACCCTGATTTCATCCTCTTAGGTGTGGATTTTCACAAAATCCTTTCTTAGTGGGTAGTAATATTACCTAAGGAATACCGATGCCAAATTTTAGACTTTTATCTCCATTAGTTTTGGCTGTGGGTTAATATGTATGTCAGTCAGTCAGTCAGCTCCTTCTTTTATTCATATGTATATAAGAACTAGCTGGTGCCTGCGACTTCATCTGCGTAAAATAATTATTTAAGTAGCCTATGTCCTTCTCCAAAGTCCGATCTATCTCTATACCAAAATTTCTCAATATTGGTTCAGAGGTTTAAGCGTGAAAACTTAACAAACCGAGTTTCTTTTGCTAATAATTTATAACTTAGGAGATACATATATACAGGAATTGCTCACTTATAGTAATAAGATATAACATACTAAATAACAATTACGTTTAAATAACCTCAAAATAAACCGTTGTCTCGCCGTGGCATACCATGTGACTGTACAGTCGGAGCAATTAATTGTTAATTTCACATTTTTGCTAACAAAAACGAAACGAATTAGCCTGTTTCAACGAAAATGCTCGCGCACTAATGCTTTCGGCGCATGCTATGTTTAAAAAAGTATAGCATAAATAACCATAAAAATAATACACGCATTTTAGTCTTAAATCCTTAACGATAAAGGCAATTTTTGCTTGAATCATAGCTTATGAAATTGGAAACTTTAGGAATAGAAATGGTTTCTATGTAAGCGTTTGGAAATTCTTCGAAGTATTTATTAGCACGAAATGTAACCAAAGCCTATTTAGCAATATATCATCATCATCATCATCATAAGCCATAAAACATCCACTGCAGGACATAGGTCTCCCCCAAAAATGGGGAGATTTGCCATAGTCGCTAGGCTTGGCAGGCGGGTTGGCGACCGCAGTTGGTCGTGATAGTGCTCGAAGGACGCTGCTGCCCATGCTTCGGTTGGTCCCCCTGTCGCCTTTTACGACACCCACGGGAGGAGATGGGGTGATGCTATTCTTAGCCAGTACCACACGGTTATCTTAGCCGGCACCACACGGTTAGCAATATATACTCACGAACAAAGACACCGGACGTTGTATAACGATAAAGCGAAAGATGCGGTTTTTAGGGTTCCGTACCCAAAGGGTAAAACGGGACCCTATTACTAAGACTCCTCTGTCCGTCTGTCCGTCCCTCCGTCTGTCACCAGACTGTATCTCATGAACCGTGATAGTTAGACAGTTGACATTTTCACAGATGATGTATTTCTGTTGCCGCTATAACAACAAATACTAAAAAAACAGAATAAAATAAATATTTAAGGGGGCTCCCATACAACACACGTGATTATTTTGCTCGTTTTGCTCGATATTGATAACGGCAACAAGTAGACGCTTGAAATATTCACAGAATATTTAGTTATAATATTCACTTTAAAAATAAATAAATTAATTAAAATAAAACAAATATTTAAGGGGGGCTTCCAATACAACGTGATTTTTTTTTTGCTTGATTATAGATAATGGTACGGAGTCCGACTCTCACCTCGCCGGTGGTTTTTTCAGGACTTAAACTGCATCCCCGGGCTAATGCAGAGGCATCATCATCTACTGCTGCTGCAACTGCTGTGCACAGGCCTTCTCTCACAAGGAGAGGGACTGGGCAGCAGACACCACGTGGGCCGAGTGAGGATGTGGTAGGTACTTGATACACATCTTGCAAACGCATTTTCCCAATTACAAGACACTGTACAAGCTGAAAAATTAGACATGCTTACTTCTTTTTCCTGGTAGTCCCAACGGAAGAACAGCGCCTAGCTAAAAGCTGAGTTGCTGACCATTTCGTACTAGTTGACACTAGGTTAGGTTAGTTGTATAGGGTTCCGTACCCGAAGGGTAAAAACGGGACCCTATTACTAAGGCTCCGCTGTCCGTCTATCCATCTGTCCGTCTGTCTCCAGGCTGTATCTCATAAACTGTGATAGTTAGAAAGTTGAAATTTTCACAGATGATGTATTTCTATTGCCGCTATAACAAAAAATACTAAAAAACAGAATAGAATAAATATTTAAGGGGGCTCCCATACAACAAACGTGATTTTTTTGCTCATTTTTGCTCGATATTGATAACGGCAACAGGTAGACGCTTGAAATATTCACAGAATATTAAGATATATATTTACTTAAAAAATAATTAATTAAATTAAAATAAAATAAATATTTAAGGGGGGCTCCCATACAACAAACGTGATTTTTTGCCGTTTTTATACATAATGGTACGGAACCCTGCGTGCGCGAGTCCGGCTCGCACTTGGCCGGTTTTTCGTTTTTAATGTGCGTTACGAATGATGTTTCTTTTATACGGAGAGGTAAGTATGTAAAGAAGCGCTATCACCGACTCATACAATACTTTTTCGATCCTGACAACTTCTTTTTCTTTTCAATCTCCCTTTCGTGTTTCGAATTTCTAAAGACCGTTATGGATCGATTCAGACGTAGATCATTCCATAATAGGAAGGTCGCTTTTCGTGTGCTCTCGAATAAGTGAAGCATCAGTCAAATTAAAACTTTCGTGAGACATTATGAATACTTGAAAAACACACGGCTTTACTCACGATTTATTGTCAGAAATAGTCCGACATGTTTCGAACTCGATTGGAGTCCTTCTTCAGGGTTTGAGTGCGGTCCCGGTCAGATCAACCCGCGCACTGCTCTGCGAGCTGCGCGTTGCGCCCGTGCAGAGGGTGCGGGCGCGGGGGCGGCGGGGGGCGGCGCCGGCGCTGCTGACGCGCCCGGCTGCGGCTGGTCGTTGTTGGTGGTGAACAGCGGCAAACATGCCGAGCTCACGGTGTCCACAAGAGTATCAACACGTACCGTATCCCGAATGGCTGGGACAACGGGCTTCCACGCTGGTGGCAATTCCCACCCCATATCGCGGTTGAAATTGGGGCGTCGTCTGATCTCAATCGCCTCGCGAATCTTGCGTTGAACGAAGCATTTCTCCCTAACAAGCAGCCTCGCCTTATCGAAGCGAATGAAATGCGACGTACCAGCGTCCAGGGCGTGCTCTGCCACCGCGGAGCTATTGGTGTCCATCTTTTTCATACTACGCACGTGCTCCATCAGTCTCGTGGAAGCATCGCTCTATAGTTCATGTTGAACAAAATCACTAAGTAATAGAAGCTGGTGACAAGGTACCTACCTATAAAACTAGGAAATCTGTGCGGTATTCCTTACGCATCAAACAAAAGGAACCCTTATAGGATCATTTGTTTGTCCGTCTGTCTGCCTGTCTTTCTGTCTGTGTGTCAAGACCTTTTTCTTAGGACGACCCTTTCTAAGAACAAGAAACGTCAAACTCGATTTTGTATAGCTCAGAGCTGTCAGAATCAAGTTTGACGTTCTTATTTTAATTTAAGTGACCTTTAAATTTAGCGAATTAGCCTCAATCAACGGCTTAAAATAATGAACTGTATTTAGGTCCGTAAATAACATACGAAACTTAACCCTAAGTAAAATACAAATGCGGTATCTCCGATTCTTTTATAATCCCCGGCACATATGTTGACCCAAAATGGCGGTCGTCGGCGCACCTTCGCGCAATGGCTATGGTTACTTCGCAGCACGTAAGTTGACAAATGACCTTGAATGCGCAGAATACATTTTCGGGTCTCAATCGAAGTGTGGTACCTACCTATGAGGTGCGACGCGAGAAGCCGCGCATAACCATAGTTGTACCTGCGCGGACGAGCGCCATTTTGGGTCAACTTATGTACCGGGGATTTAGTGTTGAGTTACTCATACATGAGGCACTTCAAATGTCACACTCACTTTGTTAGATTGTCACAACACTTCACTTAGTAAAAATGTCCCACTTCAATGTTCATGTCCCACTGATAGCGACGAACCGTGCGAATCATGCGAGTGAGGCGAAATAGATGATAGCGTAGCATAGACCACGTAGCGAGTAACTCAAGAGTGTGAGTGAGAAAAACGAGCGCCGTCCGTTCCGTACAGTGTGACACGCTGACAGGAGAGCGAGGCGTAAGCTCCGCGTAGTACCTCGCCTCATTTGAAGTAGGACATTGTACCACCTCGTTTTGTAAAAGGAGTTACTCCCTCAAACTCGTTTTAATTTAATGTCCTGCCCAACTACGGGGATTATACGTCGTATTAATTTTCCTTCGCAAAAAACCTTTGCTCATCATCTAAGCTCCCAACTCTTTGGAATACAACTATAATAAAAATTCCTGGGCACAATTACAGAAATGGCACGCGAGCATTCCCGAGTGGGCATGCGAGGGGACCCCGAAATTGCCCAGGCTTTATATATAAATACCCTTATTAATGTTTCATTTTTCATAATAAAAAAGACATACCAATATCGAGTGTACGTACACTGAGAAAAAATTACAATCAATATACTTCGGCTATTTCTGTTTTAACCATAATTTGGTGAGGCTTTATTATAGTTACAAATGTAGTTCATAATTAGTTTCCATCGTGTTTTATCGGAAAAGTTCGTATTATCGTTCTCTCTCAATTAGCTTCAGCAGGCCCCCAATTCGCGGTGCATTCGAGATAATCTCACAATCGAGATTAAACATCAGTGCATACAGTCATTTGACACAACTGTATGAATCTGACGTTTAATCTCGATTGTGAGATTATCTCGAATGCACCGAGAATTGGGGGCCAGTATCCATCATAGCATGCTGTCATTTTTTATTTTGACATTTGAAAGTAAATAATAAAGTTTCATATGAATGAATATAAACATGTCACTCATTTAATACAATAATTAATTGACACTTCGGGTCCCGTCGTCTTCCGATTGAGATCCGAGTTTTACCGATGGAAACATATTATTCACTATGTCTGTAATTGTATGTAACCAAATGGTTTATCTATAAAGAACAAAACTAAATATTATTGCCTTAAGTTATGTAGTCCCTTTTTTTAAGTTACAGATAAACAGTCATTTAAGAAACTTTTTTTTTTCTGTGTAACCTTTACCTATTTTTTATTTAAAAAAAAAACCACTTATACATCTGTCATTGTCCAAAGGGGCTCGTAAACGCGCCTCAAAAGTTTACATTCAAACTTTTTGTCCCCATTAATGATGTAATATGCCATCTTTTTGGAAATAGCCCGAATTGCAGCAATAAATTGCCGAAAAACTATCCCGTTTACAAGCCTTAACTTAAACAACTGAGACAGCCTTTTATTCAAATAATAACCTGCCTAAGAAAACGAACTCATCATTTTTCAGAAATCGAAAGCCGTACGCAGCTGCAACTGCCAAGGTCAGTGGCATTGTGGAGTGCATTGCCCAAAGACCGCGGCGAAAAATACCCACACATGCGCGTGCGCCGTGTGTCGACAAAAAGTATCCCAATTGCGCGCACAGAGTAGCTTCCGGAGAACTGTAAGTCGGTTGTTATTATTAGGGTTTCGCACAGAGGCGTTGGTGAGAGAAACTATTAAATTAGACTGTAACGACAAAGTCATTCGGTCTAAATTTGAATGTGTCCCTCATCGCTGATCAGCCGCTGCGCACATTAGAGAATCACATGGTTGATCCTCCTATAATAAAGGAGGAATTTGTCAAAGTGTAAAGGTGGTATTCACAAACACCATTTTAACGTATGATCCGCGATTAATAGTCTCCGTCAAGCAGATGTCAACCTCTACATAAACGTCACTTTAATCAAAGATCAATTTGAGTGACAGTGGAATTCAGCCTTTAGACCGATTATAGATATAAGTAATTTTCCACGACTTAATCGTGTCTAAAATATAAAATCTTTCATACCTTGTCACACAAACCACCTTGTGGACGCAAATATAGAGATAAATAAAAGTATATAATTTTTAGTAGTGGTAGAGCCAAACAGTAGGCCTCACTAGATGATTACTGTTCGAATGGCCCGGCTCGACCGGGGTTATATGGGTTCCACACTCTCACAGAATATCGGCGTAAAGTAACAGCTTGCTATTGCGTTTCGTACGGTGAGTGACGAGATCCGGAGGCCTATTCCCTCATCCCCATCCCATGCCCATTCCCCATCCTCCCTAGACTGGCTACGCATTGGCAGCACCTCTGGTGTTGCAGATGTTCATAGGCGGCGGTGACCACTTTCCATCAGTTGAACCGTCTGCCTGTTTGTCAGCCTACTCCTTTCTCAAAGGGCCGGCAACGCATCCGTGATTCCCCTGGTGTTGCGGGTGTCCATGGGCGGCGGTGATTGCTTACCATCAGGTAACCCGCCTGCTCGTTTGCCACCCACTTAACATAAAAGAAGTCTCGTTTTAAATTGTTCAGTGCGATACAAATAGATAAAGTTAGCCCCGCGACAAGGACACAAGCTACATGTCAAAATCTCCCATGCAAATAAAAACCAGTATAATAAATATAAATTAGATATTTTCAGGTCTCAAAGTGCATCAACTCATACTCTTTGCACAAAAAAAGAACCACTCAATGTACCCGAATTGCACACACACACGCATAATACACTCACAAGCACATCAAACTCAAGTCAAGAGCAAGCGGGTAAGGTCATGGTTTCTTTCGGCGACTTCGGCTATTTTCGACTGTTTTCGGCTCCGTTCGGGGTGCGCGAGCGCCGGATTTAAAACACAGAGTTATCTGATGCGATCGACAAAATTAGAGTTGAATCCAATGTTCATTGCGTTAGAGTCTATTTTCCAATAACAGAAAGAAACAATTTTGCTTGGGTACGTTGTTGGGCGTTGGTTATTTTTTAATTTAGGATCGGGCAATGGGTGTTTAGGATGCCAGGTAAAATATAGGCGACCAATAAGATTAAGGAGTTTTCGTTTGGGTGTGTTATTTATTAGCGGGTTCGAAGATGTACATACGTAACCACCATGTAATTAGAACTGTTTTAACAAGTGTTTTTTTTTTCTGTGAAAAGGTTCTTGTTTTCGCATAAATTATTTCTTAGCTTGTTTGATTGTTTTGTTACTTATAAGTGCAAATTAAAACCTACTATAACCTCTTTTGTCTTTAATTATGGGCCTCCTATAATTTGAAATTTGGTTTCCATTTTATCATTTTTACTTCCGCATCGAACCGAAAATCGTTCCAATAACATTTATATTTTAACTTCAAGCAAACATTTTAGACAAAGAGCCTGATGCCGAAGAAATATCGATTTTTCGGAAGCTCATAGAGCCGCAGTTTTCTGTTTCAGGCAAAACGGCCCCCAGCTCTTCTGGGAAGAAAACTTTCTAGAAGAAACCGCTGCCTAGCCTCTACAAGAACTACTTTTCTTTCAGATCAAAAGACATACCTATAGCAATGGCTTTTGTAAAAATTAGGGCTTGCGGCAAGTCTTGAGATTAAAAAAAGCGATACGGGTGAGGCTATGCAGCCTGTGCGCTGTGTTTGGGCTCTAAATAAAGGCAATTATTTGGCTCGCGCTATTTACGAAATATTTGATCACATTTGCACCTAAATCATTTTTTTAACGGAAACTTGAAGAGCTGCAACTGACCCTTCGCCTCTCGTGAGCCGCGGTTTGCCGACCCTTGGTCTAGTTGGTAGTGACCCTGTCTCCGAAGCTAGCGGTCGCGGATTCGATCAAATATTTGCTTGATGAGCGCGAATGTGTCTTCCTAAGTCAGATGTTTCCTATGTATTTGAGTATTTATTTATCTATATAAGTATGTATATCATCGTCTAGTACCCATAACACAAGCCTTAAACATACTTTAGAACTAGATCGATTTGTGTAAAGATTATCCCGCGATTTATAAAAAAAGTACCTACTTAGATAAAAACTGCAATGAAATATCTGATCCTAAACTAGCTTTCCCAGCATTTATTGGTTTATTTATACAGAATGAACAGTCCAACGCCCCAAAAGTCCTAAGTACATATTTGTAGTCTCATACAAAAATAGCATTTACACAACAACCAAATTGTAATAATGCCTTTAACCGGTTTAATCTTGTATCAAACAACAAAATTAATAACGCTGGCGACAAAGGCACCATCAGCAGATATTGTAGGGCAAATTAGTATGAGGGCATGATTTTTGTTAATTTCGCGGTCGGCATCGATAAGTTGGCAAAGATGCTGGCTGTTTTAACCAGTTTTATTTTTAAAACCCCGGCCTTGGGACCAAGTGTCTTGCAGCCAACACGAAAAATGTTGCAGATACATACATACATAGCATCACGCCCGACATCCCTAATGGGGTGGGCAGAGCCACAAGACTACTTGTGGCCACGTTCGATTAATAGTCCTAAGATGGTATGATGAACCGTATGGTGACAGGTGATCAGCCCATCGCCCATACAGATAGTCCACCATGTTGGAGAGGACCCGTTTCTTAGTCGACTTTTACGACATGCCAGGATGATAAGCATCTGCACGCATTCTATGCTATTTCTTCACTCCCAGTGCAGCAGAGGAGCATGTTGCAAATAATATGAATATATTCTAAAATATAACTATAATTTGAATATTTTATTATACCTACCTATCAATATTAACTTCAATGTTGGAACTGTTGAAAGAATTACGGAAAGTACAATTTGCGGTCACAAAATTACTGACTTGTCAATTTCTTTCAACTTATTGTTCATTTCGAGATGGGACATTTGGCTGACGGGCTGTCAAACCCAATGGTGACAGGGTTCCGTACGTTCCGTAGTAGCTGAATATCGGGACATTATTGTTTTATTTTGTCCGTCTGTCAATTTCTCCAGCGGCACTAGAAAGGTCGTCTCTCTCACACCACAGTGCCGACGCAAGAGATAGACAGATCAACGGGTTTAATTTATCCCCGTGTCTGGCATGCTAGGGCCGCTCATGTCACTGCTAAAGGGGCGCGTAATCGGGCTAGTTTTTCGGCAATTTATTGCTGCAATTCGGGCTATCCTCAAAAAATTACATTTAAACTTTTTGTCCCCATTAGCGATGTAATATGTCATTGTAATCTTTTTAAGCATAGCCCGAATTGCAGCAATAAATTGCCGAAAAACTAGCCCGTGTACGAGCCCCTTCAATATCATTCTTCTGTCCTTTTCCCATTTAAGTTTTATAAATAGGTACGTCTCCAAAATCGTTGATGAAAGAACTTTGTCTATATCATGCCCCAAGTATTAATAAAATGACTTGTGGCAAAAATAAATAATTATTTTATATTCGACTAGTTGACCCACCACAGCTTCGCCGCGGTATTTCCCATACAAACTTTATCACCCCTTTTCACCCCTTTAGGGATGGAATTCCAAAAAATCGCTCCTTAGTGCACCTCTGGGGTACTCGAAAAATGTCTCCTCCTTTCAAACCCGTTTAGGCTGTGCGTTGTCTATAAGAGAGTCACGGTACTGTTTTAAATGTATCGATGAGATAAACCGTAAAGACCCATTCGAGAATTCTGAGTAAAATATAACAAGGGAACCCTTCACATCTTCCCGGCCCTTGGGGTTCCTAGGGCTTGAGGTTATGCGGTATTCGGGACATGTGGTGGATGGGCTGACGGTCAAGTTGACAGTATAACTGTTTGACAGGTAATTATGACAGAATGAATATAAACCATTCAAGATGGAGGCTATTCTTTGAAAATCGAATGGGGCCTTAGTTGTGTGAGATTAAAACTTTCGTGAGGCATTATTTAAACCCCTTTGTCGATACTGCGGGACTCAGACTAAAATGAGCGCTACGCCTTTTAAGAGGACTGTGAACCAAAGGCAAAAAAATCCTTCTCATACAAAAGGCGATAACGATTTCCACCCCTTAAATGATAATCGATTATGACCAATTTTTGATAAGTTGTCAGTTAGATCAAAATCTAGGTTTATACGTTTTTTGAATTTTGATTAAAGATGAAGAAAGTCAAATAAAGCCGAAATTAGTATATGACAACACTAAAATCCTAATAAAACTGAATTCATTGATTATAGTAATAATATCAAAACGTATAGACCTAGATTTTGTTCTCAAGTCAAGTCAAGTCAAACTATCTTTATTCAATTTAGGCTTTTACAAGCTCTTATGAAGACCACCGGTTCGGAAAAAAATCCTCTACTTCTGACTGGCAATGTATCAAAAATTGGTGAACATCGGTTAACATTTAACCTTTTGACCGCCACAGTCAGCTGCAGCCGTCAGCGGATACAGGCTAAAAAAGTCCTTCATTACGTTGACTTAAAGTTGAAATTCGTGTTACTTCTCAGACATGCCTGGCGGCCAAAAGGTTAAGTGGTGGAAATCGTTATCGCCTTTAGTATGAAAAGCTGTAGGTTCACACTCCTCTTAATAAAGAAATGACACTCTTTTTGAATAGATTCGGGTGTTTCAACATGTTTAGGACATGTTCGCATTATTAGGACATGAAATGTTTTATTTCAAATTGTTTTTTTTATTATTATTATTCGAAGACCTTACATCTCCATTTTTATACTTGACCGTGGAGACTGTCTACATCTCCATTTAACCTAGATTAGGTAATCAATTTAGATGTTTCTTTATTTTAATTGTTATAACTCTTAGAGGCTTTATACATCTCTACGTCACTTAACTTGTCCAGACGCGGAGACTATACGCCCCGTCCAATAACGTCCAACAACGAACATTCGATAGCATGATATTCCGGGAGTACGTAGTCGAAACTATGACATACACTCCCTTTAGAGCTTACTTTGGGACTAGATCGATTTGTGTAAAGATTGTTCCCTGATTTATTATTATTTATTATTATTATTGAAACAGTAACGTTGAAAAAAGACTTAAGTATCTACTGCTGGGTTTCTTGCGGCGTTTCTTCTCAGCAGATGTTAACTTTCGAAGCGCTGGTAGATACAGATCAGACTTGTGAAAAGCGTGTGAGGCTTACTTGCAAAATAAATATTGTGCTTGTGTATTTAAATAGTTAAATACCAAATTTTTGTCATTTAACCTTTTGGCCGCCAAGCATGTCTGAGAAGTAACACGAATTTCAACTTTAAGTCAAGGTAGTGACGGTCTTTTTTACCCTGTATATCCTGTCACGCATAGTCGACAACGACGGTCAAAAGGTTAAATGACTTTGGCGTTTAGGCTGCTTTTGCGCTATCCTATCATGACTCAGGTGGTGATAAGAGACGCGAGAAAAAGAAAAGAGACATCTGTTAGTAGTAGAAAGTACCTAGTTAATAAATCATCGTTGCAACTTAATCCCTTTAACCTTTTGAACGCTCCAGTCGGCTGTAGCCGACAGCAGATTTCCGTACCCCTGACGCTTCGATATGCCGTTTTCCATACATGGGTCGGCTACAGCCGTTGTCAAGCGTTCGTGGCACGCATTTTCGCCGCTAGCCGTGGCGTTCAAAAGGTTAACCTTTTGACCGCCAAACATGTCTGAGAAATAGCACGAATTTCAACTTTAAATCAAGGTTATGAAGGACTTTTTTACCCTGTAACCGCTGACGGCTGCAGCCGACTGTGGCGGTCAAAAGGTTAATAAATACTTAATCTAACTTACCTATCTGTGACTTAGCCACTTTCACTTGTTTTATTTTTCTCTACGTATTATGGGTTAAGGGCTTCAAATATTAAATAACATACATACATACATAGCATCACGCTCGAAATCCCTAATGGGGTGGGCAGAGCCACAAGACTACTTGTGGCCACGTTCGATTAATTAGTCCTAAGATGGTATGATGAACCGTATGGTGACAGATGATCAGCCCATCGCCCATACAGATAGTCCACCATGTTGGAGAGGACCCGTCCCTTAGTCGACTTTTACGACATGCCAGGATGATAAGCATCTGCACGAATTCTATGCTATTTCTTCACTCCCAGGGCAGTTGAGGAGTAGTAGGAGGTTATTAAATAAAATAAAACATAATTCAACAAATGAATGAAATTTATTGTATACAGGTTTTAAATATACTCGCACAATCTTACACCTGCCTTCCAGCCATCTCCAGTTAACGTAAGATATAAAGATCTTATAGATAGGACATTACATTTGGAAAAATCTTCACTTCAAAATGATGCTACGTAAGTTACGAGTCTACGTAAGAAATAGTGCCGTATAGTAGTTTCGGGGCGGATTGGCGCGCTCGACTTGCCTAAGTGTTGTCATAGTAAAAAACGAGCCAATTCTTTCAGCCTTACTATACGACCGGCTACAATTCCACAATTTCAAATCAACTTTGTGTCGCCTAGCGACGTATTTGGACGTTTTTTAACTATCAAAGTGTCAGTCGACTTTTAGCAAGCTTAGCTTTTTTCGAATTTTCGCACCATCTCTATAAATTTGACTAGATTTTAATACAATTAAGTTCTGCCAATCACGTGTTAACGCCAATTTGTTTAACAATTCGAGTTGATCTCTAACAAATCACAAACCAAAGGAAGTGAAAATATAAAATAGTGAAAAAAATAATAGACACGCTCTATGTACGCGTTTTTCTAATTAATTCTGTAAAGAAAACTAAACAATGATAATTATATAAAACTAAAGGAACAAAGTAACAAAAAATATAGAAGCGAGTAAGGTATATTGAAAAAATATTCCATTAAAACTTGTACTCAATAATTAAATAACAATATTATAATTTGATCTTGTTAGCTCCTTTAGCAGTTTAGGTACCTATTATATAATAAAAAAAACATGAGCCTTCAATCAATTATTAAGGAAATAACAGCGTCTTCTATGTTATAAATTGGTCCGTTTCCTGATTCTTAATCATTTTCACAAATCAAAACTCTCAACCGTGTTCGTACGTCTCAAATCAATTTTCTTAAAAAAAAAGAAAATTCCACAGCAGTGTGATGTTACATCGTTAAAAGCGTTTTCCCTTTTTCTCTAATAAATACATGATCGTATTCGAATTTTACACTACCCTCCTTTAATAAAGATAACATTATATTTAATATGTCTAAAATTAAATGCTTCGTGTTGTACATAATTTAAAAAAAATGGATGTGAACATTCAGCTCACGCTTATTCCGAAACCTTAACTGTCGTACCTTTCCATAATAATTCTAAATGTCAATAATAATAAGTCAATTATTGTAGGTAATAATAGTACAATAATCATTAAAATTAATCCTCTAGAAATACATACATTGTAAAGGAAAACAATTAGTGACAATAAAGGTGAAACTTACATTTACTTAGAGGAAACGTATCGGTTCCAACCGGCTTACAATCAGGCTAGCAACACTAAGTACTTCATAGTGTAGCCACAAACAACAATTTTTGATGTTATGGCTAGCAAATAGTGTTGCCAGTAGAAAAAAAACGTGTTACCGTCTGGTTGGCAAACAGTCTACTTCACAAATACAGGCATAAAACAACCATGCGCACGACACTTGCTCATACGATACCCCGGGAAACATTTTTCAAAATGTTCCATTTCTAAATTCAAATGTCGAATCAGGATTCGAGAGTCGAATTTAAAAAAAAAACGAAAACACCGCGTTCAACGCGACGTTTTTTCGTAGAGTTCGGGAACCTGTGTTAAATGTAAGTTAAAAATGAACACATTCAAAAATGTCTCATGGAATTTTTAAGGTTTATTAAGTTCCTATTTAAAAATGCAACTTCCCTTCATTGTCTTTTTTGTTCCTGGACCAGTCGAGGACCGTCCAAGACCTAACCTAACTCTTACGGCAAAATTGTATTACATTTACAAAAAAAAAATAACAAAAATATTAAAGAATTACTACCGGCTACCTATTAATTAAAAATTACGCTATTGTATTAACTAAAATTCTTAAACTATGTGGAAAATGATTGAACAATATACAATAAAAATGATTCACTAATAAATCCAGCAATCTCCAAGCGCACACTTGACGTTTCGTTTGTTTTTTTTTTAAGTGTTCGGAAAGGCTCACTAAATACAGGCTGAATATTGTTCTAAAATTTAAATGTCATTAAAAACAAATGAAACGTAAGTTCGTCTACACAAATAGTCTACGATTTGACAACATTCGAAGTTTGTTCAAATGGTGATTATTTGAAGCCAAGAGATCGCCATATAACATCGTAAGTGTTAAGGCGGTGTAAACCATTTTGTACAGGCCGAGCCAGTGTCGCCACCTGGCGTCACTTTTTTACTACATATCAGTCGCAACTCTCTTTAACCGGGCATCTAGCCCCAAACATTTTGCACAAAAACAATGACATGTATAACATCTCAATATAATATTATAATTGTAGGTTATTAAAAAATAAAGCCGCTTAAAAAATAACTAACGTTACAAATAAGATTAAACAACATAATGATTTGTTCCCAATGGAAAAAATATTTATATTATAATTCAAAAAAAAAACTAATAACATTCTAAACGGAATGTTTATTAAAATCTAAAATTCTCTTTGCAAATTGTCCCATCCTATGATTTCTGTACAGACTAACACGAGTTAACCGTCTTTAAGCTATTAACAAATGTCAGGCATAACACACAGATTCATGTAGGTACGTATTTTTGAAATAAGAATAAATTGTTCGATTTTGAATTTTCAAACATAACCGAAATGCGGTCCGGGGTGGCGGTGACGTCACAAAATGGCGACGAGAATCCAGTACATCATACGCTAAGATAAATGCACGAATTGAAAATTAATTATAGCTTTAGGATTACACCTAAACATTAAAAAGACATCGAAAATGATGCAGGAAACCTAAGGAGAAAGATGTTATCGACTAGTAAATTTTGAATATAAAAATTGTTTTTTTTTTTCTCGAGAATGCGTTCGACATCCCGGCATTTGGGATATGTATTATGTTTTGGATATAACGCCCGTAGTTCGAACTGTAGTTAATGCAGACGCCTATACAGTAACGAGAGAAGAAAATAAAAGAAATATCGAGATGTCGAGAGAATTCGATTGTAGTCCTATTTTGCACATCGTGGTCTCCGAAGAAAAAGGGACATATAATTTTAACGTGTATATAATATAATATGTATATTTCAATTACATACATAATACAAAGACTTCTTAATTTCCATGAGGCGCACATTTACACATAACTTACAATAAGTAATCGTTACGATAATTTCATATCCAAATAGTTTTACCTAAAGTTTACTTTTTGGGAGAGCGTATACATTTTTTTCATTTCGTACTTCAATAATATACTTTCGATTGAACACCAAAAAATTTCACAAATTTGAAGATATCATTTTTTTGAGGATTTTTGGGCTAATAATTTTTAAAGTCGACAAGAATATAATAATGATTATCCATATTTTTGTATAGTCGATAAAACATTTAAAATTTGGACCATGAAAAATAAGAATATATTTTCTTAAGATACAATAATAGTACATAAAATATATAAGTTCACTAGATGTATTTAATGTACGTACGTGTATATATGTGTGATGCGGCTCGCCAGACCGCACTCGCAATATCCTAAATATCACATTCAGTAATATGGAAATCCACGTGTTAGCTTAGACACACTTTAAATTACTATTTTATACAAAATAATAATTGCACATAACCGTCCGTCCGTACGTCCGCCGCGAGGCGCAGGCGCACCCCACCCGTAGCGCTAATAATTTCATTCAATATATTACCTATCTAATTATAAAAACACCGCACAAAATCTGCAATAGTTCACTTAAAAATCGATAACATTTACACTCATGGCTAGCTTTATAATTAATTTGTTACATTGTTTTTTTTTTTACTTAAAATTATTTAAATAGTTAAATTTTATAACGTTAACTTTTGGTTGTCTTTTACTTAAACACAAGGTCAAAAATGAGGCGTCAAAGATTTGCCAGAATTGAACAATCGTCCATTCGTGGCTTGCAGTGTGATCCTACTGTTTCGTCGGCCAGGCGTCCTGACAAATATAGACATTAAAGAAATTTTAAGTAGTTTTACAAAGCACCCGTCAAAGACGCAAAACACCCCCTCGACGGGTCTACTATCTACAGCCAAACAGTTACCAACAAAACGACAGAGTCACAAGACGTTTTAAATCCTACTGATATCTAGGTTTTTCGGTACGGTATTTCCGTTTATTTCCGTATTTTAATTCCGCTCCCCCGAATTACACTGAAAGTCACAAACGATGCTCCGAACATCTTCGTCATGGGACTAAAACTATTATTGTGATATCTCATAGTAAAGCTGTGGTTATTGAACTGGGTGCGACTGTAGGTAACTATTGTGTTATTTGGTGATGTGAGTCGATACACTGTGAAAGAGCTGGACTATAGACGGAAGCGCAACTGAAAATGGATACTATGACAGATAGCTATAGATGCGATTATCGTGAAATAAATGCGGACCCAGATGCATTGGAACTGTACGAATAAGCCTGTAACTAACGTTATTGTCACTACAACAGCATGCACGTAAATAATGCATGAGTTTCGTATGAAAAATCCTTACGAAGTAGGTTCTATTGCACTCTAATGTATGTATCAACGTAGAAACTTGAATCGTGCACACCTAGCGGTGGCCTAGGCACAGCGTAGATCAGACCGGTGCGCGGAGCGGGGCCGACGGGGGCCGAGCGAGGCCGACCGGCCGCGGGCCCCTACCAACGGAATGTACTTTACAACAATTATCACAAAGGCTGAGGAGATCGGAACGTCTCGACGCTTCAGAATCCGTGGGCGAACACTCAGAGTCAATGTCACTGGAAAGGGTATCGCGGGCGCCACTAGGCGCGGTCGGGCGGCGCGGCGGGCGGCGGCGGCGGCGGCGTGGGCGTGCCGTTGCGCGGGCGCAGCTTGTCGGCGCGCAGCCGCTGCACCGCCTCGCGCATCTCCGCGGCCAGCGCGCGGTCCGAGCTGTCGATGCGCGCGCGCCGCGCCGGCGGGCCCTCCTCCTCGCCCGCCAGCCGCCGCAGCAGGCTCGGCGCCTCGCTGGCGGGCGCCGCGGCGCGCGGCTCGCTCGTCAGCCGCTGCAGCAGCGCCGCCCCCGGCCGCTCCAGGCTCGACCTGATGATCCCTTCGAGGAACGACCCGTTGGCCGGCGGCGGCGCCTCCTCGCGGAGCCGACGCATCATGTGCGACGCGTACAGGTCCGGCGTGGGCGGCGCTGGGAAACCTGCCCCCGCCCAGAAATAGCTCGGAGGGTACCCGGGAGTCTCTGGGCCGTTTAGGCCGTTCGTGAACGGCTTGCTCATCGGCTTCGGCAGCGGAGGCTTCGGTGGCTGCGGTTTCACGTCCTGCTGAGGCTTCGGCTCGCGTTTACGCGGCCGCATTAAATGCCGTTCCTTGACCTTGTACTCCAGCGTGGAGTGCGGCACACCGTAGTAAGAGCCCGCGCGGTGCACCGACATCTCCCCCCGCTGCACCGCCTTCACCGCTTCCACGAGACTATCCCGGTCGTAGTTCCTATACTTCCCCCTCTTCGGTCTGGTGCCCTTACCTGTTGCGGGCTGGCCGTTGTTGTTCGTCGGAGCGCGGGAGTTGCTCGGGGCCGAAAAGTTCCTAGAGTTATCTGGTGGAGTTTTGATGACGGAGACGTGTCTGTCCTGCTGGTGGCGCATGAAAGCCAGCTCGGCCTGCTGGTGCGGCCGGTCCAGCGGCTGCTGGAACTTCTGGCTGATGCTCTTGGCTATGACGTCGCTTAGCGACAGCGACGTGAACAGGTGCTGGGTCGAAGGTGGATCGGCGAAGACTGACGCGGGCAGAAAGAGTGAGGACGACTGCGTGACCGGCGCTTTCTTGCTTAATAATGGGGTGACGGGAGCGACGGGGGTTGCTTGCGTTGCGGGTGACTGGCTCTTGTCGTCGGGGGGCGGGAACGTGGGTATTTTCAGTATGACGGAGGGCGGGGAGTCGGGGCGCTCGGGGTCGGAGTCGGGCTCGGAGTCGGGTGGATCCGCAGTGAGCCCGAACTTGTTGACTTTGTTGCGTAGGGTGGAGCGTGGAATGCCGTACACGACTGCAGCCCGGCGCGTGCCCAGCCGCCCCGACTGGATATCGCGAAGGGCTAATTGCAGCTCGTCCTCGGTGTAGGTGCGACGGGTGCCGCTATTACTGGCGCCCGAGCCTTCTACTATCGCGCGTCTCAATCTGAAACAATAGATGTTTTTATAGGTTAAGTTTCGGGGGGATAGCCTCCGGGTTGAAGGAGGTAAGAGGAGGAAACTTCCACAACGCTTTTACCATATTATTTTCTGACATATAAAACAGTACCGTGACTCACTTATACACAACGCACAGCCTAAACGGGTGGTTCTAGAGTTTTGAAATATGGAGGAGATATTCCTCGAGTACCCTAGAGGTGCACTAAGGAGGGATTTTTTGAAATCCTATCCCTAAAGGGGTGAAAGGGATGATAAAGTTTGTATGGAAAATACCACGGGCGAAGCTGTGGCGGGTCCACTAGTTTCTGATATAACATGGATTAACAGTATTTAGACCAAGAATGAACTTAAGAGAAATAATGCATAGTTTGCTTACAATCTTAATAAATAGTATTTTTTATGTGTTCTTGATGCGTGTTTTAATCATGTAGACGTTAGTCGAAACAAAATTAAAGGGGCTCGTATACGGGCTAGTTTTTCGGCAATTTATTGCTGCAATTCGAGCTATCCTCCAAAGTTAACATTCAAACTTTTTGTCCCCATTAGTAATATAATATGTAATCTTTTTGAGGATAGCCAGAATTGTAGCAATAAATTGCCGAAAAACTAGTCCAGTCTATACAACATTTTCATCAAAATTTAAAAAAACCTATTTTAAAGTTACAAACCAGTGGGCTTTTAATTTTAATTTTCGGGAAAAAATATTTGAATATTTTAAAAATGCAACAATACTTATAAATGAAACATCCAGACAGTCGAGTCGCCTGCACCTTTATTAAGATTACAACTAATAACAAGTTACTGTAGACGGTCGGTGATTTTTTTAGCTTCATTAAAACGAAAAACACAAATACTTTATTGGACAAAATGGTACAATTTACTCCGTCTACGCAAAGATAATAATGACACACTTTTCGAGCATGAGAGGTAAAAACAATTTTATCAGATCAACACCAGTACATACATAGGTCAACAATAATGTCAATCTAGCTACAAAAGAGCTTACATAGATAGCCATAATGCCATTGGGGGGTGATTCTAACATGCTGAGCGAAGTCTCATACTGGCACAAACCAGTTTTGTATGCGACAGGTGAGTCTTCGTCAGCGAGCGAAGCGCATCGAAGTTATACCCCAAACCTTGCTTTTTAAAATTAAAAGCCCTCGCGCCATCTTTGTTTTATATCGGAAAAATTCGGACAATTAGCTCGTGCTGCCAACTTACAAAATAAAAAATTACGTTTCGGTTACAAGTTCTTTAACTTTGCTTGTAAGTTGGTTTGTTTGTATGTTTGGGTTAAATCTTTGAAATAAATTTTTAAAAGTTTCCGTAGAAATTCGGGACACAAAATGTAAACCCGCCAACAATGCAGTCTTCAAATTTGGCAGAAAAGATTGTATTAAAAATGTTCATTAGAATAAAAAACTTATTTTAAAATCAAAAAATTGCGCGTATAACTGTATACGTACACATCTAAAATCATTTCATTGTTACAATACAAAGCAAATATTTTATCAGTCAATATAGGTCAACTCGACACCTGGTCAACGGCACACAATCGGTCGAAATTTATCGTCTAAATTCAATATTTCAAAACACGAAGCGCATTAATCCCAAGATAAGCGAAACGAATATTTACCCCGATAACGCGAGTATGAATGCATCTTTATATTTTCCCTTTGGCTTTTATTCGTGCGACTCAAATTAAACTTTCGATCCCTATCATTACAGTTTGGAATTGCTTGGAGGATGCAGCGTCTTCAGTTTCATCTTGTCTCTGGTTCTTATTTTTCGTAGTAATTCGCGTTTGATTCTAGATTTTATGTGCAAAGGTTTAGGGTGTTGTTTCGCATGCGCCGGCGATTGCAGAAGGTCGATGCACCGGCTATCGGTGCATTTTTATTTGTTTTGGTTAGCCATGCGACCCAGATCGCGGTCCCAGCGAATGAATTTATTCAGTTATCGATTTGATATTATGCGTAATATTGGTGCTGAATAGGTGTCTTTATTATAGAGGGCTGCGGTAGGAGGAGGTTGAAATGTTTCGAAATAACTTAGAGATGTTACAAGAGAGCTATTACAAAGCTTAGCAGCACTTTTCTTGTTTTTTTTTTCCCATTCTCCATCTGCACGTCTAGCACAACCTACCCGCGACTTGTTTGTTGTTCAGTGCGTCCCTTTCGTCTATGTGCAGTTTGACAGGGACGCACTGAGCAACACTACTCGCTGGTATGTAGTGCTAGCCACCCTGGTGTATTTATATGCGTTTAATACGATAATTTGTCATTATGCGGCATGTACTAGGTATAGTGAATTCATTCATACTTGTCTTATTTGGTAAACAAGCTTCTAACCTCAAAATGCACCATTTTTTGGCTTAAACAGCAGCAGCAGCAGGTTCCTTACAATGAAAGGAACCGGAGACAATATTTTAGACAAAACCTTGCCAATTTTTAGCCTAGGTGTGCTTTATTTAGGATAAACAGCTGTTTCACCCAAAAATTGCACATTTTGAGGTTAGAAACTTGTTTACCAAATAAGAAAAGTATGGATGAATCCACTGTAACCGTGTATATACCTATGAAATTATTCGAAAAAGAAATTCAACCTTTGTTTATATTTTATGTCAATTGACAGACAAACAGGCAGACGGCCTACCTGATGAAAAGCGGTCTTCGCCGCCCATGGATATCTGCAACACCAGAGGTGCTGCCAATGCGTTGCCAGTCTAGGGACGATGGGGAATGGGGATGATATATACATGATTTAGGTCTGGACATGCGTTTGACCCTAGTCTCAACTGATGGAAAGCGATAGGGTCTAGGGTAGAACACAATTGCCTATAAAATGCCTTCACTCTTACCTTGAAGATAGAGATTATATGATTCAGTAAATACAAAAAGGATTTCGCACACCGCTTAGGACGGCTCATATGACATTCAATGACATGTGGATGAAACCCCACAACAACAATATTACATTACATTACTCAAATATACACACCAGAGGGGCTAAGACGACATGCCTGCGAGTCGTTTGTCGCTTAGTGCGTTTCTGTCAAACTAGTCAAATATATAAGGGATGCACTGAGCGACGAATTCTTGCGATTCTTGCATGCCGATAAGAGCCCGTTGATGTATTTTTTTTATCAGCGTCATTTATGGCTAAATAGCCCAACCAAATTTTATGAAATGTGGTATCGATATAGTTTGAGCCCTGAGAAAGGATATAATGCATAGAAATATATAAGGAACTGCCCAGCGCGATTTTCGCTATGCTCACTTTGTTGGTGTCAAATGACACCATCGCACTCGCTAAATATTAAAAGGAAAGGTCCATTATTGGCTGATTCATGCGTTTTGTTTATGCGTAGCTCCTGGAGAGCAATGAAAGACATGTCATAAGAACTAAGATGTCGGCAATAGAGCTTCGTAGTTTATAATCTTGTAAATAGATGGCGTTACCATGACGAACTAAGGCATTTGTTCAACGCAGTTGTATTGAACGCCGTATCCTTCTTTTGACATCGTCGATCCGAAAACTTAAAACACACAAGTTCGTGCGTGCCTGATGAAAGCCCGTCATTTGAGAGGAAAAAACTAAATTCAAAAAGTCAGTAATATGAATATTTGTTGTAAGTATTTTAAAGATACATTTCCACGCAAACGAAGTTGCGGGTAACAGCTAGTTTAATATATTCTTTTTATCTATTTGAATGCTTTGTAATAGCGCACATATGGTTTTATGAGTCTAGACTCCTAAAGTTCCTTTTACACTCTCTTTTAATATAGACATTTGGCTGCTGCTACTTTTTAAGTTAGCACGTGTGAAAGGGACGGTTTTTGTTTGCGACAAGTCTCTCCGTGCAGTGCTACGAGCGCCAGGCTCATAAAAACCGCTTCCTGCAATGATATTAAAAAACCAACGATGCGTCTTTCAAGCTCAAAATGTAAACCCAGAAAGCAACAGATCAACAGTAAAATTATGAGTTTTTTTTTTTAATTTCGTTTGCTTACACATACCATATCCAATAGACTCCGCATAGCCGGGCGACCCCGCTGACAGCATTAGGCCCGCCACATACATTCGTTTTCCTGATTCGATTTCCGTATTCGGACACCCCGAACGCAGGCATTTCATATAAATAGTTCAACATGGCACACACATTCGACCGGATTCCGTTCGAAATTCCGTACGGAAAAATTACGAACGTATGTGCCATGTCTGCGTTCGGGGTGTCCAAATACGGAAAACGAATTCGGAAATCGAATCATGAAAACGATTGTATGTGGTGGGCCTTAGAGGCAAAAAGCCATAAGCAGCGGGGCTATTGGCAGTGCGCGAGCGCATAACCTCGAACGCACCAATCACAGCACTCTACAAACCCCGCGCGCTCCGCAAGTTTGGCAGCTTTGTTTTGCTAGTAAAAGTTATGCTAAGCGGTGTCCTTAGGATATTGGTCTGTGTTTGTTTATCTACTTATTTTTCAAAAACTTGTTTGCTGGAACCTACAGTGGATTCATCCATAGTTGTCTTATTTGGTAAACAAGTTTCTAACCTCAAAATGCATCTATTTAGGATAAAACAGTTGTTTCACCCAAAAAAAAAACAATTTTGTGGTTAGAAACTTGTTTACCAAATAAAACAAGTATGGATGAATTTATAAGGAGCCCAGCAAGAACTCTCACGGCTGACTCAACTCAAATAACAGGCCCTTGTTGTCCGAGCATTAAACTCTTTCCCAACGTTTGTCATTAAATTCCAGGGCAACGATCCTGATACCAGTTCCTTCACCGTATTTGCCAAGTTTCGACTCAATAATAATGATAAGAATTAACATTAGTTCTGTTTCTTAGTTTAAGTAGCCACTTTCAAGTTTTAATGGTGTTTGTGAGCCATTAAAGATAAATTAAACACTGGTATCATCTCCGTTGACCGAAATTAGTTTGGGGTAATAATCTAATAAATTTTTTTTTAACGAAAGCGCATGGTTCTATTCACGTTGTCTTCATGCAAGCCAGAACAATGCCTGACGCTCCACATGCGGGTATAGTCCAAAAAACCAGGCCTCAGGCTGCCTTTCCACTGAAGCGGAGCGGAGCAGAGATGAGCTGAGCTAACCAATCAGATTGCTTTATCGTATGTCATAATCTGATTGGTTAGCTCGGCTCATCTTCGCTCCACTCCGCTTCAGTGGTCAGGCTGCCTCAGGGTCCTTAACTTTCGCGAATAGGTGAGACTTTTCTGAACCTAAATTTGATTACTATTCCTTTGGTCGAATTTTTTACCTGTTTTTCTTTTGTATCCCTTTTCAATTGAACATTATGGGTTATTGATATCATAGTCAAGGAAGCATTATAGTGGATTCATCCATACTTGTTTTATTTGGTAAACAAGTTTCTAACCTCAAAATGCACCTTTTTTGGCTAAAATTGCTGTTTCTATGCAAATAAAGAAACCGGATGACAATATTTTAGACGCGCCTTGACAAGTTTTAGCCTAAGTTTTCTTTATTTAGGATAAAACAGCTGTTTCACTCAAAAATTGCACATTTTGAGGTTAGAAACTTGTTTACCAAATAAAACCAGTATGGATGAATCCACTGTACGTCATATTAAAAACTGTCTTTGGGAAGTGTGATGCTATGCCAAAAAGTAGGCAGAAAGTAGGTTTGGCAGACATTCAATATTAAACATACTACTGTCCGTATGCCCGGAGGGGAACCCTACAACCAGTTTTAAATTGGTTCATCTGTTATTGATATTGTTATATATTATATGAACTAGTGTAGCAGTATGGCTTGTATGGTTGCTATAACCTTTGCATAAGGTTATAGCAACCTTATGCAATATACAATGCCAGCGTAACAACGATTTATTATAACATACATATCTACATCCATATATCACGCCTGTTTCCCAAAGGGGTAGGCAGAGACCACGGATTTCCACCTGCTACAATCCTGACACATTTCGCTTCGTCTACTCTCATTAAGATCTTCATGCACGCTCGCCGGTTTAGGGTACTCTTGACCTGGCCCTTATTTAAGAACGTCCTCGATCTCATTTTGGTACGTTCGCCGAGATTTTCGCCTTCCAACCCTATCATGCACATTCGCCTTATAAATCTGCTTCGTTAATTCTCTTTCGTTCATCCTCTTCACATGTCAAAACCATCTAAGCATACCCTTTTCAATTCTCACGACTACATCTTCTTCCACACCACATCATTCCCTTATCACGCTATTCCTTATCCTGTCACTCATAGAAACACCACTCATACTTCTCAAAGCTCGCATCTCTACTGCATTGATTCTACTTTCATGTTTCTTCTGCCATATCCAACATTCACTTCCAAACGAACCATACTGGTGTTGGAACCAGCACACCTCTCTCTATGAACAGCCAGAGGAGCCTTTTTGGACACTTTCTGGCTCTCCATAAACGCATGCAAAGCTCCATTTCCTGGTTTCCAGCATTCGCTCTCCTTTCAATATCACTATCACACTTTCCATCTCTTGTAAATAGCGACCATAACAATACAAATTCTCGAACTTTCTACACTAATTTAATAATAATAATAATCAAGCTCAGAACTCCAACACATTTTGATCTAGCTCCAAAATTGAATTTACTGTGCAATGGGTACTAGACAAAGATACTACTTATAGATACTAAACATCCATAACTCGGACTCGAGTACAAATATTCGTGTTTATCACCCAGAGTTTCCCCTAAGCGAGACTCGAACGCGCGCACTCCGGCTCACAAGGCAGTTGCAACCACTGCGCTGTTGAGTCAGCGTGTTCCTTGTTAAAGACATAACGTTGATACCTAGCTAGACTAGGATAGTAAAAACTACATATCATATTTGTTAATTTGAAGCCTAACGTCAATACAGCCCGCCATTTTAAAACTCACATATCATCATGGCGTCAGCTGTCAAAAGTTCATCGACCCCAATCGTTCAGTTTCGTTTTCATGATTTAATGGGTGCGTTCACATCTCATTGTTTGTGTAATCCGACCGTTTCAATAGGAACTAGTGTTGCCAGGACGCGGTGACCATGGCGAATAGTTAATAGACTTCCTAGTGTTGCTAGTTCCTATTTATTTGGATGGTTTTTTGATAAGGTTTTTATAGGCTATTCAGAAAGTTTATGTTTCTGTGCGCAAATTAAGAACAAATGCGAGCGACTGCTCCATAAAAACATAACTCCCGTGGAAATGGTTTGTTTTTGTTTAAAATACAGACGTATTTTGAAACCGCAATACTGGCTATATATTGAGCTTATATTTTTACAATTGATTCTTTTAAGTCCTTTTGTTTTTCCTTTAAGGCATAGGAACATTTATAGCGGACAAGCAAGCTTTATTAGATCTATCGCTTATTTTATTAAAAATAATGCTTAAGAATGCAATGAATATCTAAGTTATGTGACATCGAAAATTTATATTTTCTTACGTTCTCATTTGAAATAATTAAAATACGAGTTCCCTCATGTAAAACGCATTGGCAAAAAAAGTTCCGGGCCATTAGATATTACAACTTCATTTGCATCTTTTCAAATGGCAACACTGTTGTTTACAGACCATTACACGCATGTTATTTGGTCAGCTTTATTTATAGGTACCACACCAACCAATCTATTGTGGAGGGTTGTTGACGACAATGAAAAGACAAACAAGAAACGTATTTTTTTGTCTTAACTAGTGGACCAGCCACAGCCACAGCTTCGCCCGCGTTATTTTCCATACAAACTTTATCATCTCTTTTGAACCCTTTAGGGAAAGTAATTTCATAAAATCCCTCCTTAGTGCACCGCTAGGGTACTCGAGGAATGTCTCCTACAAATTTCAAACATTTAGGACCACAACTTTAGGCTGTGCGTTCTCTATAAGTGAGTCATGGCCTCATGGTACTGTTTTATATGTATTTATAGGTTAATTTTCAGTGAATTTATTCGAAATATGCTGAACTTTGGTAACATATTATATTTTATTTCCATCTTTATATTATTTCTCTCCTTTTTTACCGTTCTCTAAAATGGCTTTGTTGGCAAAACCATACTGTTTTTCACCTTAATTGTTTTTACAATTTAAGCAAAACCTTTTACAAGATTACAATAATTATGATTAACCTAATAACAAGCAATTACCATTTAACCTTTTAATCGGAACTAAATGGATTAAAATAACTTGACCTTAATTCGTATACGTAGGGCATTTAGCTTAGTAGGGAAAATAGCCTAATATCACTGAGTGCTGCGTGTTTATGCACTTGACCTGCATAATTCATATTTACATTTATTAATTAGTAGATAAATTGTTAACGTAGATTTTTTAATTATGTTCAAACATATTTGGGCATGAAATGCAGTTTTATGAAATACTAGCTTCCGCCCGCGACTTCGTCCGCGTGGAATTCGGTTGTAATTATTCCCTTGGGAACTTTTGACTTATCTGGGATAAAAATGACTAACTATATACGACGTTTCATGAAAATCCGTTCAGCCATATGGAGCTAAGTGTTAACAAAATTAGAGAAACACACACACACAATAATTAATTTTAGAAACGGTTACCTAAATTGTTTGTTTTGAACTGCATATATAGTATATTTCAAGTTGATAAACTCATGCAAATAGGTTTTCCCATACTAATTTCCACCCCCTCTTTTACCCCCTTCCACAATCATTTCCAAAAGTTTCTATAGCCTATGTCCTGCCTGAAGTGTTCCTGGATATATTATCGAGAACCGCATTGAAATCCATCCAGTAGTTTTAAAGTTTATCGCGCACATTCAATCAGACAAACTGACAAACACACATGAAATTCAAAAACCATTGGGATTTGTTCTGTTGCTCATTCATAGCATTTTTTCATTGTTATCTTCAATGTACAGACTTTTTCCACTTTACCATTTTAGTATATGTATAGATTGTTTTGAGTGCGCAAGGAAAATCATAGCCAGGTTGCAAAATCGCTTGGTTTTCTAATCGCTAATTGAATTCGATGATTAAGCGTGTTACGAACTTTTTAACCGACTTCAAAAAACCGAAAGATTAATTGCACAAAATGAACGATCTGTACGCGGAGGAAACGAAGTGCCAGCAAAGTAGGTACCTACCAATTTAGCTTGTCTATTTTACGGCTACATACAACCGATACTTATTTGAAATTAAATAACAGTTTTGTAAATTATAGACATGTGATTGCTTTGACTTGTTCGATGTTAGCAAACAATTTGCAAACTCTGTCCGAAATAAGTCGCTTGGTTGATATTAGCAATAATTTGTTTATTTCTAGCCCTCCCATTTTTTTCAGTGTATAAACACACCTACACAATTAATACCCGTATTTGAAAGTTTCATTAAATCAACATAACAAATACAACATGACATAAATTTGATGAGGATGTCTAAAAAACTAAAATCAGAACTAAAACACAATATATATATTTTTCACTAATTTTGACCCTTAATCAAAACAAATTAATAGTCAAAATGAGGTTCTTTTTTCTGTTATATGCTTTGTTTACATTTACTTTCATAATATATCATTTAAACCTTATTTTGATTTTCATGCAACTTTCCCATTCGGGCTATCCTTAATAGTTTACATTCAAACTTTGTCCCCATTAGTATAATATGTAATCTTTTTGGGAAGCCCGAATTGCAGCAATTAATTGTCGAAAAACTAGCCCATTTACGAGCCGTATAACATATTGTACCTAACTGGTTTTGTAAGACGTTCAAATTACCTGGCGTTATCCTTGGCATCAGGAGGCGGCGTGCCACTGGTGCTGGAGGTGGACTTGGCGCTGAGATCCAGAGGCTGCTCAGCTGAGGTCGGTGACGCACTTGGGGCTGACACCTTTTCCACATCTTGTAGCCTGCGGGAGAGAGGAATTTATTGGCTTGATACAATAGTCTAAGTAACCCGATCTCCCGATAAAAGAAGAAGCTCACTGACTGACTGATCGGGTGACACATTAACGCACAGCCAAAACTACTGGAGCTAGAAGTCTGAAATTTGGCACAGGTATTCTTTAGGTAATGTAGGCGCCCGCTAAGAAAGGATTTTACGAAAATCAATCCCTAAAGGGGTGAAAAGGGAGTTAACAATTTGTATGGAAATCCGTCATTTTTTAGCTTATTAACATGAAAATGAGAATTTAGGCTTCTTAATAAAAACAAAGGCGCACTGCAAAAGCATTTTGAAAAAATCAACCCCTGTAGGGATGAAAATTTAGTAAATTGATTTTGGGGTAGATTTGATTTTCCATCCCATAAGGGGCAAAGTTTATATCGAAAATACCGCGGGCGAAGCTGTGGCGGGTCCGCTAGTCACATATAAAACAGTACCGTGACTTACTTATAGACAACGCACAGCCTAAACGGGTGGTCCTAGAGGGTTGAAATTTGGAGGAGACATTCCTCAAGTACCCTAGAGGTGTACTAAGGAGGGATTTTTTTTAATTCCATCCATAAATGTGTGAAAAGGGGTGATAAAGTTTGTATGTAATACCGAGGGCGAAGCGGTGGCGGCGATCTGCGACGTGCCGTCACAAATATTACCGACCAAAGCGTTGTGACATTATCTTGCTTTCGTATAGAATGCGAGGGTGTGACTCTCTATCGTGCGCGATAACTCGCCGTGGATAAATACATACATAGCATCGCGCCCGAAATCCCTAATGGGGTGGGCAGAGCCACACGACTACTGGCCACGTTCGATTAATTAGTCCTAAGATGGTATGATGAACCGTATGGTGACAGGTGATCAGCCCATCGCCCATATAGATAGTCCACCATATTGGAGGGGACCCGTCCCTTAGTCGACTTTTTCGACATGCCAGGATGATAAGCATCTGCACGCATTCTATGCTATTTCTTCACTCTCAGTGCAGCGGACTCATTCCGTTAACTATCTTTGAAGTTAACTTAAAAGTTAATCCCTCACTCGAAATGTTAACTTCGTTAATTAACGGATTAACGGTCTTGTGCCCAGCTATGCCCGCCGCTTATGGCTTTTTGCCTCTAATGCTGACAGCGGAGTCGCGGAGTCTATTGGATGTTGAACAGCTATTAATTTCGTAGTACACTACGTTCTATCGTATAATGCATGGATTTTAACGATACCCCACTCATCTAAACCTCGGGTCACAGCAACTCCTAATCCCTATAGAGCGCGGCCCGATAACTCTGCTTGAATAAAATTCCCACTCCGTTTAACTTGGTCAAGTTGTTTAAACCAAAACATCTTCCGTCTATTTCCACTGTATCATGAATGCCTTTAGAATATCGTACAGTCTGCAAGATTTAACCGATTCGTAATGAATAGACGCGAGCTGTCAAACTGAACGGCTCTGCATAAACAGACGATATTTCACCGATAAATTATATCGAAATAGAAACGTTGGAAAAATGTTTTCATGCAGAATCTCCGGCTTTAATATTTGCAAAGTCATTAAATATAACTTATTTCGAATAAGTACAGCGCTTTGCCAGTTTTTGAGTGCCTTTAGAAATTATCATGTCAAACGAATTTTAAGAAGTGTGAACCTACGGCTTTTCATACAAAACGCGATAATGATTTCCACCCCTTAAATGCTAACCATGTTCACATTGATAGGTTGTCAGTCAGAATAAAATCTAGGTCTATACATTTTGGGTTTTTCACTGTAATTAATCAATTCACTTTAATTGCTGTTTTAGTATTCTCATACAAAAGTAATTTCGGCGATTATTTGACTTTGTTGATCTTTAATCAAATTTCAAAAACGTATAGACCTAGATGTTGTTCTCTCAAGACCTATCAAAAATTGGCTGTGATATTTATGTTTAATTTTTTTTATATTTATGCAGTTAAAGCAATTTCACTACTTACAATATAAATAAATGAAACTTAGTGAACAATGAAAAATAATAATAATAAAGAAAATATTTAGTAAAATAAATAGAAAATATTTAGCAAGTAGGTAGTAAGTCTCTCTTGAACCTTGACATTCGTTTTATCTAAAACTAACACATAAAAAGTACAACAAAAAACCTAATGGGTACAAATTAATTATAATAAAAAAACGAATAAGAGAGGGCCTTTGCCCAGCAGTGGGACACAATGGGCTAAGATTGATTGATTGATTGAAGGGAGATGTATAGTCTCCGCGTCTGGACAAGTTAGGTGACTTAGAGATGTGTAAAGCCTCTAAGACCCATAATAATAAAAATTCGCAAACGTAAAATTCACGAAGGTGTTCTACCGACTTAACATCGTTTCTCAACATCACGACATGGAACGAAAAGCGTCTCAATGCATTTCAGACGACAAAGGCCGGTGCGTTATTGTGCCTCCTTGAGGTGACATCGCATTGTCGAACAGTTGAATTTAGAACGCGCTAATGTTGCCAGTACATGTTTAGAAGGCTATTTGAAAATAAGTGTCGGCCATATTGGATTTAAAAAATATAATTGTATTTTTTTTAAAGAAATAGGTTGCAGTGATTTTTATGCCACCAGCCGTCAGTGAGTTTTTTTTAGGCTTTTTGGTTTTTTTCATTAAGCTACCAGAAGCTTCATGCAAAATGTTACGTAACGTTATACCGATCAATTTAGAACGTGTTTTTAGCCATTTCACGCGTAGCCAGTAAATTTTAAAACTATATTTAAAGTCAGCGAAAACCTGAATTTATAAGCGTTTCTAAAAAACCCGTTCCAATGAATTATATTCGAAGGTACTAAAGAAAATGTATATTTTAATCTTATAATAAAAATCTCAACATAGCGTCTGTTACGGATTCCAAAGCGGATGTACCCGACTGGGCTGGTTTTGCATAGAACATTGTATGAAGAGGGCGTAAAAACGACGCAGCCACGACGACTTCCGACCATTTGCAGTTTGTCTACCTATTCGTTATTGTAAAATCTAGATTAAATTGAACTAGTCCCAAACTCTCATTCGCTGTGCTATGATTATAAAACAACAATACGAATACTTATATATATTTAGGTTAATACATAGTAACATTTACACACACATACATACACAGAATCACGCCCGAAATCCCTAATGGGGTGGGCAGAGCCACAAGACTACTTGTGGCCACGTTCGATTAATTACTCCTAAGATGGTATGATGAACCGTATGGTGACAGGTGATCAGCCCATCGCCCATACAGATAGTGCACCATGTTGGAGAGGACCCATCCCTTAGTCAACTTGTACGACATGCCAGGATGATAAGCATCTGCACGCATTCTATGCTATTTCTTCACTCCCAGTGCAGCAGAGAAGTCGAACATTTACAGTGTGCAAAAAAATGAGGGACCTTCCCGGTAATGTAAGATTCTGTAGGCTTACTTGAAATACACACGGCTTTACTCACGTTTTATTGTCAGAAATAGTCCGACATGTTTCGGACTCGTACGGAGTCCTTCTTCAGGGGTTGAGCGCGGTCGCGGTCAAAGCAACCCGCGCACTGCCCGCCCGTGTGTATTTCAAGTAGTTATAATATCTCACGAAACTTTTAATTTGACTATTTCTGTAGGCTTAGTTATTTTTCTCCACGAAACTATATTAATAATGTGTAGCCGCTTACAAGTTACAGTTCGTTAAAATTTAATCCAAAAAAGTGAATCCATTTAACCCTAATACGATTCCAAACCTAATGTGGATTAAGCTTGCTAAGTAGTACCTACCTACGCGGGTGTATTAGGGTTGGCACCATGATGCAAAATTATTTATTTTAATAGTTTAATATTATACTTTAAGTAAACGTTTCCAACTATCGCAATCCGATTCACCATCATTTATATAAAAATCGGTAGTTTGCGAGTCGGACTTGCGCACCGAGGGTTCCGTACTACGCCAATTTGGCATGGTCTCAACCAATCAATAATGAACTCAGATAAGAACTTTGACAGTAGCATATAAGTTGGCAGCTTGTTAAGCTGCAGCGATAACTTTCTGGTCGGATTTTAATATATTTTTCATATATTTCTATCAGAACACCATTGAATGACATTTGTTGCTTGACCATGGAGTTAAAGAACAAATATCACTAGTGGCTCCGTGAGCGGTACACCTCACGACAAACTTATCTTTGCCGTTGGAAAACTGATATCCTCATACATCGATATAGGTCGGGTCAGTTTACCAACAGCGCAAATAAGTTTGTAATTGCAAAAACCGCGCGATTTTGAAAAATTTTGAAAAACTGAATCGACAAAAAATTCTATATAATAATCGAACTGCTCACAAAATTTCACGAGAACCGGTTGAGAACTGCGACCTGTAGACGAGGACAAATGGACAGACGCCGCGCGGACAGCCGGACATACGAAAGCATTTTTGAACAAGCTGAAACGGAGACGCTTCGCTCACTCGGTCGATTAAATGCAACTAAATCGAACTAAGTAAGCAACCAAATTCAATCAGGAAGCTAAGCATAGAATGATATCATTCAATCGCGTTGAGCTTCCTCAATATTTTTACTTTCGGCTATCAATTACGTGTACGAACGTAACACAGGCATTGAAAGATTCACTCGACGTTCGTTCACTCTTGCGCACCGCACTAAAAACGTACGACCTCATTCGAAAACATCTTCAGAGCAATGCGAATTGAATAACTTAAGGCCTGGTTACACGAGCAACTTTTTACGGCGATTCATAGCTGACAACTAGCTGTCTTACTCTAACTTCGTGCGTTAGAGCAAACCGCCTATTGCCGTGAAAATGTTGCTCATGTAACTGCACGTTCAGGTAAACTATGTGCGATGGAATTGCATGAACTAATTCAGCCATCCCCATTCCTTCATCGGGGGACTAGGCGTGGGCTGGGGTTCCATCCCTATGTTGTAGATGTTCCAAGATTTCGCACTAAGCGGTACGCTTCAACATTCATTTGGCGAACGGCTAGAGAGTGGAATTTCCTGACAGACTTCTTCCCAGAACCCTACAACTTGGGTTTTTTCAAGGAGAGAGTGAATAGGCATTTTCTAGGTGTGCATGCCCCATCGTTAACCTCATCATCACTTTCCATCAGATGAGATACAAGCCAAATGCACATCTATCTTCTATCATCTATGTGCGCCTTTCAACTGCATCAATTTCCTTGGATCGTCTAATAAATAAAGGTGCGAGTGATACGATTATATTCGAAGTGTATAACAAGCTAAATTATCGTCCAAGTCAAAGCAAACAAGACGTAATGACAAAACCGTAAGTCAGGTGCGGCAAGGTTGCATAGGATTTGAATTTTAAATGCGCTGACTATCCGCTATTGTTCGATGTGGCACTCATTAGCTTTAGACCTAGACCAAATAGCCTAGGTAACACAAAATAGTTGTTTTTAGGGTTCCCCATAAGGAAAAAAGGAACCCTTATAGGATCACTCGTGTGTCTGTCTGTCTGTCTGTCTGTCCGTCTGTCACAGCCAATTTGCTCCGAAACTACTGAACCGATTGATTTGAAATTTGGTATACATATGTAAGTCAGTGACCGCAACACGGATGCGTAACGTAAATAAATTAATTTTAAACATGGAGGCCACTTTTGGGGGGTAAATTAGAAAATTAAAAAAAAAAAAGTTACGCTAACTATATCATGTGACATATCAGATGAAAGGGCTTATTGTGAGGATCTTTAATATGTTTTTTATTGGAATTTTAAGATAAATGGTTTGGAAGTTATTTAGGAAAATAGGCGAAAATTGACCATTCCTACCCCTTATCTCCGAAACTACCGGGCCTAAAACTTTGAAAAAAATACAGAAAATAGTTCTTTACCTATAGATTACAGGAAAACCTATGAGAAGTCTATGGTATTTAAAGTAACATAGGAAATTTCGGATAATCATGTATGGAACGGAACCCTCTCCACGCGGGTTTAACTCGCACTTGCCCAGTTTATTTTTTGTTCATGAATGTTCCAATGTGCGCACAACTCACCAACAATGTGATAAAGGAAGGCATAAGAAACGAACAAACCCTAGAAGCATTTTTCATTGGCATCCATTGGCCAACAGTAGGGAATCCGTAGGGATATAATTAGTAGTTTGTCCACGTAAAACTAACATTGGACCAATAGAACAAAAATATTATCATAACGCCCAACCAATTACCAACGTTGGGCCATTGTGAATACCGCAACAGTAAAAACAGTTGGCATTTCTGCATTGTATACAACGAAGGCCCTATTAGATATTAAGTAACGTTGACCCAATGCACTAAAATATTATCATTACGCCCATCCACTTACCAACGTTGGGCCAATGCGACTTCTGCTACCGTTGGTTTAAAACTGTTGGCATTTCTGCATTATATTGTTTCAGTTGGAAATTCTACAATGGCTCTTAGTTGTAGGCCTTACCTCAAAATGACGGCCAAATCTAACTTTTGTCCAACTAACGAGACCCATGTGGCCCGACCAAATGCCAACACTAAATGCTATGAGGGAACAAACTCAATATTATATATTTCCGACTGTGCGCGGCTTGCGTTGCAATACTTTCATTTTTTCGGTCACAAACCTTCCCAGTAACAACTCGCCAATAGTAGACCTGTAGATTGTGTACCCTAACCAGATAATATTGTAACGAGGCGCTGTCACCGACTAGTAAATACTCTTACGATGCTGACAACTTCATTTTCTTTTTCAATGTCATTGACGTGTTTCGAATTTTAAATTTAGATCGTTATGGATCGATTCTGATGTAGATCATTACGTAAGAGATCTTTGCCTTGAAATGTCGATGTTCGCCTGTGATCTCGAATTATTAAAGCTCATACTGAACATACTGATCCGGTGACAAGTTTCATATAAAACTAGGACAGTGTGGTGTTACTACTGGATACATACAAACAGTTATTGTGTATATCAAGGGTTTATCATTGAGGCACTTACATGTAAGATGAGTGTCATACAAAGCCTACCCAAACATCCCATCCACATCACCTTAGTACCTTTATTTATAAGTGTGTATTGTAACAGAGTGCCTGTATTTTAAAATATAAACCACCAATACTCCATTACTCGTTGCTACCATCTCTACCACAGCTCATCAGCTCTACCACATTTTGAGTAACGGATTAACTTTAAGTTAACTTTAAAAAATGTTAACGGACTCTTTAACTTCCGTTAAAACAATTGAAATCCTTTAATCGTTAATTCAGTGCCTACACACTTTACACTCTTCTTTTATGAATATTTCATGTCCTGCCTAAATTTCCGTAGCTCATACCAACATTTCTTTATAAATCTATCACGAATTAACGATTAACATTAACTTTCGTTTAATGTTCCGAAATGTAACGCTTTAACGTTTATCGCAGTTAACTTTTCTAGTAACGGAGAAACGATTAACGAAGTTAACTATTTAATTAACGGTGCCCAGCTATAGTTGTTTCCTTCTTTTCGTGATACCTCCCTCCATCCACCCTCACCGATCAGTCTCTACGTTCCACTGGCGCCCAACGTGGGGCATACAACGAAATCATTTTTACGGCAAGCTAAGGACAGAACAGATTATGATATATTCCCACTTCTCACGTAGCGTGCATCGCTTACAGCCGCATAAACAGCCACCAGAATATTATGAATCCTTTATACTCCCATTCGATTTTTAAAGCCGTAGGTAACTACGCTAGCGATTTTCGCGATGGTTCATCAGGGTCCCAATAACCTACCATGCGCTGTGATAATAGCTAAACCTACGACTGTAATGCTACTCTGCTCCCCCAAATATTACAAACCAAATGAAAAAACAAGACGGCAGCATAGAAGTATAGGAACTGCCAAATGCTCGCATTTTTGGTGTCAAATGACACCATCGCACACTCGGTAAATATGGCCGACATCGGTGTTCTTATTACATTGAGGAAAGGTCCTTTATTGGCTGATTAATGCGTTTTGTTTTTGCGATTCGTAGCTCCTAGCGAGCAATGAAAGACAGCGATGAATCAATCAATATAAGACTGTGTAAAAGTCGTAAAACTAATACGTTGGCAATAGAGCTTCGTAGTTTATAAACTTGTAAATAGATGGCGTTACCATGACGAACTGTCATTTTTTCAACGCAGTTGTATTGAACGTCATATCCTTTTGAGATCGTTGGACGACAGGATTTTTATCAGTACATCAATTTCAAAGTCGGTTGTCCACCCTTAAGGCAGCCTCACAGCCTGGTATTTATCTAACCTGTCATTTGGAGTTTTTGCGACACGGCGTGACGTCACAAACCTTGGAGCTATTTGTTATTACTTAATCTGAAAACCTACTAGGTACCATTTTAATGCTACAACTGGCAACACAGATGGTAGAACCCTATACCCACCCAACAATGTTTCATGGTAGGTATACCGTTATAATAGTAACTTTCGGCCCAGTGAGAAAGCTGCACTAGGACGGTCTTTTACTAACGATAATTTATAAAAGGGTCATTACTTACCAATGAACATGGTAATTATGACATGGCCGTCACTTTTGACAAGCTTTAATTGAAACGGACCCGCTTTGTACTAACGAAGCGCAACGGAACTCACCTCAAGGGAAATTGTATTAAAGCAATATACACAAAACGGCATGAGTGTGCCGTCTTAATGCTGCCATCATTATTCCTATATACCACATACCCCTATCTAAAGGGTACTATTTACCGCACGACGGTGAGTGACGGTGAACGTCTGGCTTTATAAAGGTCGCATCTAACGTGGTGTCACGCCGCGAAATGGAATATTCAGTGAAAAGGCCAATTGGAGAAAACTTGGCGGCAAAAACGTTTAAAGCACAACGCACAAACATACACATTTTAGTGACTATAGCATTTATAATATTAACTAGTGGACGCGCCACAGCTTCGACCGCGGTATTTTCCATACAATGTCTATCACAAAATCTATCTGTCTATCACGAATTTCAAAAAATCCCTCCTTAGTGCACCTTTAGGGTACTCAAGGAATGTCTCCTCCAAATTTGTGTGTTGTCTATAAGTGAGTCACGGTACTGTTTTACCTATATATGTATTGATGATAAGGATGTCACCTAGCCTATGACTGATTTGATTATACCGTGTCATCGTGTGTATCAGTCAAAAATTATGTCATCAAGAAAAACATGTTTGTTTATGTATTTTTTCCTATCTAATTGCACTCAAGGACTAAATAAATCAAAACAGACGCCTCAGGGTAATCTAATAAACAATATCAAACTGATCGTTCCTCTCCCTCTACCGTTCCCACTCTAATGGCATTGAGGTAAATACCAACCTATCGGCATCTAATTTCTTCCCGATAAATCAGTATATAATGGACCAAACAATTGTTTATTGTGCTGGCTGCCTTGGATTTGCACGCTTTGTAGGGAACTTTTGAAATTTTATGCCAAGGTCTTTTATTGTTTGTGGTCAGAATGATGGTAAATAGGAAAATCTGTATTGTCTTTAGAACTTGAAAACTAAGCAAAATAGATGTAACTACTAGTCACAAGTTTGTATCAAAAACTGGCAACACAGGGTAACGAAAAGTAACCGCTGCTCGTTATGATAAATGGGAATTAGGGATGGAAGGATTGATATTTAGTGCTTTGGCCTGTGCATCCTACGTTTTTCTTACACATACTGGGCATCAGTTCCCAAGGCTCTTTGCTTAAGAGGCATGCATCATACAGCTACAGTCTGCGCGTAAGCTCGGATGAATCGGGAACTAAGGTCCTTTAATACCCTGTAGATAAGTACTCTACCAGTGCGAGTGATGTCTTCAAGCATGCTCATGTTTATCGATGCTATTAGTAATTTGCTGCACTTTAACATGCGTTAAGATTCCTCGGAGCTCGCGCATGGATAGAAGACTACTACTGCTTCTTTGCGTATTATGTTACTCACCTATCTGGTAGCCGTGCATGGCCGAGCCGCTGCATGAGCCACGCCTGCGACAACGCCGGCGGCACTAGCCCCGTACCCAGTGCTGCCAGGGTTGCGATCATCTGCTGCAGCTGGAAGAAACAGAACATTAGCTGTCACATCATCAGCATCTATTGATTTGAGAAGACGTCGTTGTTAGAAGGGCTCTTTGGATGTGTGCGTGCAAGGTCAGGATGAGATCTATCATTGTGTGTTTAAGTACGATGACGAAAGTCTCAAACTAGGCCTCGACCCTATTTCTCAGAGAATACTTGTCTAGTAATACCTGCTAGTGTTTTGTTTAATTTTCACTTTTCATTTACGTGACAAAATACTATTTCAAACAGTTATTGTTGAGAAATAGTCATTGTATCTGCATTATAGGAGTCAGCTTCCTCACCCAAAATAAAATAATCAGTAAAAACTCACGGTTTGTGTCAGGAACGGCGCGAGTCACACGAAAATCAATTTGACTATCTGTCATTGATTATGACATAGTTACTAACACCGAAGACATTATCTTCTTGACACTGTTTATATACATGGACCTAATGTGTTTTATGTAGATAGTCGTATGGGCGCTTTTTGGTTGAAAAAATTGTCAGGTAGCACACATCTCTAGGTGAATCACTTCGGAGACGTATTTGTGACTGTAGTTGTGTTCATTTAGTATTTGTTCTTTCTTGAAAACACAGACATAAATACGCACACATTTATACTTTTCCATATCTACTGATACATGCAAATAAGTACTTCCTCAAAGTGATTCAGCTATACCATACCGATAAAGTTGATCATCGAATAGAAAGAAAACTCAAAGTATGTGATGTTTGCATGATCGTATACTTGGGTGTTTGTTTCTAAATCACGCGCAAAAATCTGGACGGATTTGAATGAAGTTTGGCAGACAGATAAAACATATCTTTGTAATAAAACATAGGATACTTTTTATCCCGATATTCACGTGGGTTAATTTGCGGGTACAGATTATCATTAACATTTTGTTTAATACGATATACAACCCCTATATTGACCGCAAAAACACGAAGTATTTTTACACAACCATGTTCACAGTTTCCAATACAATTAATTCTTCTAATGCCATCCTCATATCATGCAATCCCTAGGGAAATAATTATTTTTACACTATCCATACTGCTGTTACTTGGCTTTCTATACAACAAATGTTTACTGCGTAGTATACAGCTGACGTAAGTCTGTAGATGATAAATACTATGTTTTCCTGTTGCTAAAATGTGATCCGTACCAAAAATTGTTTACTCTCAATTTTCCAGATGATTTTCAACCATTAACCAATGTCGGCCAACGCAAGGGACGCATTTATACTTCAGAATGAGACAGATATATGTGCCTCCGATTACATCGATTTTCTTTTTGGAAGATAGGACAAGAATACGATGTACATAATACGCGCCTGACCACAAAATATATAACGGTACTAGAACAGAAGGCTCTCTTTTGATATTGATATATAATTTTTATGGTGTGGACGCATAATGCCCTTAATCTGGCAAATGTCTAAAACGCAAAATGGCCTAATCGCAGAATGGCCTAAACGAAGTATCTCCTAAACGCAGTATGGCCTAAACGCAGTATGTCCTAAACGAAGAATAACCTAAACGCAGAATGGCCTAAACGCAGTATGGCCTAAACGCAGAATGGCCTAAACGCAGAATGGCCTAAATACGCAATAACTGTCTTGATTGACACATATACTAGACATACCAAAGATAAGTTAAGGGTTAAGTTTTTTTTCGTCAAAATCCATATTTTCTCATGAGAATCAAAGACTTGCAAATCAACACTTTTCAAATCGAGTACTAAAGTGGTTTAAGTACAAATTTTGATGACGTCATTTAACTAACTTTTTTGTGTAACCCGATCATTTGTTGTCTCTTTCTTTATTGTCTCTTTGTTGTCTCTTTGTTTATATTTGTCATATGCACCGGAAAGGACATTATGCGTCTAGGACATTGCGCGTCTAAGTCATTTCACGTCTAAGGCACGTCTAGGGCGTTTTGCGTCTAGGACATTTTGCATCTAGGGCGTTTTGGTCATTGCGCGCACTATCACTGCGCGTGAAGGTCGTTATTATTTCGCACCTACACCACGGATTTTATAGGAACGCGGCAACCCACTGAAAAGGCCCGGCAAGACGGGCCCGCCGAATTACATGTAACGAACGCGCCTAAAGAGCGGAGTGCTCCAGGCCTGCTGCAACATACCTGTGCAATGGCCTGCGGCGACTGCGCCTGCAACTGTAACTGTAGCAGGTGCTGCAACAGCGGCGGTGCAGCCGCAGGACTTTGAGCGCCGGACACCGAACTGCTGTCCGACTCGGAGGCGGGACTCTGTAACAACACGTCATTTGAACCATTTAACCTTAAAATGGATTACTAATGTATGGGCAAAAAACTTTTCCGAAAATATTACGTCCCAAACTATTTTACTCAAATTATCATTTGGCAAAAAATCATTAGTCAAATCAGCTTATCGCAATTTTACAGTTAGCGACAGTATTTTTTGACAAATAAGTATGAACGTAAGGGACGCAAGTTAACCCTTACCTAACCAACCCCTGAAAAAGCAAAAGATGCCAAATAATAATTCGACCAGATGATAAAATGTGAAATGTAAATATGCTAAAGATTCGTTTGGGAAATGAAACTACTGCGATAAGTTTTTTGGGAAGTGAAATTTGGCGAAAAATATTTAGCCCAAAGGGAAGTTAACCCCTTAAAATAGATACTTAACTCGATGACGCAGTGTAGTGCAACTGCCTACTGTGAAGGTCGCGGATCGAGTCCCAACAGCAGTACCGGATTAGCCACGTAGCAAGAGTAGCAAATCCTACGGACCCCGCGCACGCACGCTTGCCTGAGCGTATGTTCTTTAAATTAAGATAGGAGCGTACAATTTCTTTTTTAGGATTCCGTACGTCAAAAGGAAAAAACGGAACCCTTATAGGATCACTCGTGTGTCTGTCTGTCTGTCTGTGGGTCCGTCTGTCACAGTTAATTTGCTCCGAAACTACTGGACCAATTGAGTTGAAATTTGGTACACATATGTAAATCGGTGACCGCTATTACGCGTAACGTAAATAAATAATTTTTGGGGGGTAAATTAGAAAATGGAAATAAAAGTTATGCAAACTATATCGTATGACATATCAAATAAAAGAGCTTATTGTGAGGATCTTAAATATATATTTTTTTTAATTTGAAGATAAATAGTTTGGAATGTATTTAAGGAAATAGGCGAAAATCGACCATTCCCCTTATTTCCGAAAATACTGAGCCTAAAATTTTGAATAAAATACAGAAAATAGTTCTTTACCTATAGATTACAGGAAAACCTATAAGAAGTCTATGGTATTTAAAGTAACATAGGACATTTTAGATAATCTTTCGTAAGGAGTAAACTCCTGTCGTCCGTCGGAGCTGACATACACACACACTTTTTTTATTCCAGCACTGCAGGAACGTGCAGGCGTTGGTAACCTATGTGAGACGTTTCTAAAACGATGGCTTTACTTCAAGTCACTGTGTACGTAAGTAACTTATCCATCAACAGACAACCCTTTCCCTACTCGCCTTTGCGATCAAACTGAACCGGAAGCCCTTAGTATAAGATTGAGTTATAGCAAACGTTTCGTAAGTCTCTATTTCCTTATAGACGAAACGATTAACGCGTTCGAAACGTTTTTAGGGTTCCGTACCTCAAAAGGAAAAAACGGAACCCTCGATATATAGGATCACTCGTGTCTGTCTGTCCGTCTGTCACAGCCAATTTGCTCCGAAGCTACTGGACCGATTGAGTTCAAATTTGGTACACATATGTAAGTCGATGACCGCAACACGAACGCGCAACGTAATTATAAATAAATTTTAAACATAGGGGGCCACTTTTGGGGGGTAAATTAGAAAATTAACAAAAAAGTTATGCAAACTACATCGTGTGACGTATGAAATGCAGGGCTTATTGTGAGAATGTTAAATATATATATATTTTTTTGAATTTTAAAATAAATAGTTTGGAAGTAATGTAGAAATGTATGCGAAAATAGATAGCTGGATTTCCTAAAATTTTGAAAAAAGTACAGAAAAATGTTCTTTACCTATAGATTACAGGAAAACCCATAAGAAACATAGGAAATTTCAGATAATTATGTACGGAACGGAACCCTCTCCACGCGAGTTTAACTCGCACTTGGCCGGTTTTTTATAATTCAAACTAAAACTAAGGGCACAGATGCAAAGCGTATTGTTGTCATTTGACTTTTATAATTATGTAAAAACATCAAGGGTTTCTCTGCTTTTCAAAACTATTGATCAATTTAGTTACATCGCAATTCCGCGATGACGTCAATGATTTGGTATTTGTTCAATTGCTGTGAACGATAAATATTTTCCTGTCTATCGTCAAATCATATTTAATTACTTATTGAAGACATTTTGATTAGCGTAAGAAATGAATAGACTATAGTTTGTTACTTGCTTAAATTGAGTGAGCATTGTGAATTGCTGAAATTTTCCGGGATAACTGTCAGCACCAGCGGGAGCACACTAGTTTGTATCGTGCGGGATATATGAGCATCTGTCTCTTTTTACTAACTAGCGGGTGTGAAAAGGACGAATGCTTATGGGTGCGATAAAAAATTCTACTCATGGTCAGCTACAATTTTATGACTGAAAGCTGGCAACAATGACTACAGAACCTATACAAGTATACATGTGAGTATCGGTATGCATCATCGGCCTACATAGGTCCTACAGCTGGGCACGGGGCTCTTCTTATATTGAGAGGGACTGGGCAATAGCTCCCACGCGGGCGCATCAAAGTTCGGGAATGGGGGCTCATGACGTCACTTCATGGTAAAAAGTGTGCCAAGGCGTGACATCACGCGGAACTTCAACGCACTATATCTTCGTAATTTTTTGTTTAAATTGACAAAAGAAAAGATGCATTTTCAATATTTTTCGATAATGAAAATAAATATTTAAATCATGGGACAATCTTTACACAAATCGATCGAGTCCGATTATGGGTAGGTACTAGACGACGATATACATACTTATATATATAAATAAATACCTAAATACATAGAAAACATCCAAGACTCAGGAGAAGCATTCGTGCTCATCACACAAATATTTGCCCTTACGGGGATCGAGCGAGGGACGCTAGCTTTGGAGGCAGCTGACTATGAGAGAAATGACGAGACTAAATATAATTTTTCAGGAAACTAGCCTATTAGCCTACGTGCATCGTATTTGAGCCCGCAGCCTAGCAAGAAGGCGCGTTAGAAACAATCTACACATAAAGCAAACTTAATAAATTCAAAACGAACCCATACAAAAATGCGCCATCGAACTGCATGATGTCCATACAAACCGTTCACCTTGACAGTTCGCTAATCACGACTGCCTTGAATAACAACTAGCGGACACGTGAATTGAAACGGTCGTGTTACAGCTCGATACCTATTTAAGCCGATGAAAATAAATAATAATCTATACAGAATGACTTTGAAGTAATACAAAGCCATTTGATTGTTTTAGAGTCATCTCACACAGTCACATCACAACCTATTAGGCATAACGACAATAAAGGAAGAGATAAAAAGCCTGGCTTGTAGCTACAAGCAACGACTCAAACACCACCCAAACTCACTGGCCATGCAGTTAACGGTGCCGGATTATACAATACAAAGCGACTCAAAAGACGTCACATACCTAATGGAACTAGGCAGCTCAGATCAGCCTGACTCACTTCAATGAAGGGAAATCCTGATGGGGATGACACCCTGCCCGCCACAATCCTACCAGCCTATTTGCTCATAGTATTGCTAAATTGATTGCAAATTAAAATAAAAAAAACACCCAGGTTAACAACACCTGCATGTTCCTGCAGTGCAGGAACTAAGTTCACTTTTTATGGGTTTTACATTTATCCTGATTTATTTCCTTATAAATGAACACCCTTGCTCATTGATATACTAAATTATTAGCTTTGACAGATGATTTTTAACATTTCAAATTGCAAATAATATCTAAGTACAGGATGCCTATATAAGCCCTAAGACAAAAAATAAAAAATGTAATGTTTTGATTCTACTACGTTTATTATTTCGTCCTATATCGTTTCCTTGTTTCATTTTATGTACAGACATGTAAATAATTTCTACAGATTTAGGTATTCATGTGATACGGTGAGGGAAAACATCGCAAGGAAACCTGCACATTTGGGTAATTAAATGTGTAACCATGATCCAATTGGTCAGGTTCCCCTGTCACAAGGGTTACGGAGGTCAGACGGCAGTCGCTCCACTGTAATAACCCGACCTGCCAATCTAGGATCGTGGTCAAAGCGTACCCCGAATTAGAGACGGGAAAAAGCTAACTCCTCTAAGTGTTACTCCTCTGCTGCACTGGGAGTGAAGAAATAGCATAGAATGCGTGCAGATGCTTATCATCCTGGCATGTCGCAAAAGCCGACTGGGGGACGGGTCCTCTCCAACACGGCGGACTATCTGTATGGGCGATGGGCTGATCACCTGTCACCATACGGTTCATCATACCATCTTAGGACTAATTAATCGAACGTGGCCACCAGTAGTCTTGTGGCTCTGCCCACCCCATTAGGGATTTCGGGCGTGATGCTATGTATGTACAAAGCTAAAAAATAGAACAGCTAAAGGGGCTCGTAAATGAGCTAGTTTTTCGGCAAATTATTGCTGCAATTCGGGCTATCCTCAAAAGTTTACATTCAAACTTTTTATTCCCATTAGTAATTAAATATAATCTATACCTACATAAGTATATAACAGTACCGTGACTCACTTTATAGACAACGCATAGCCTAAACGGGTAGTCCTAAGGGTTTGAAATTTGGAGGAGATATTCCTCGAGTACCCTAGACGTGCACTAGAAAGGGATTTTATGAAATTCCATACTTATAGGGATGAAAAGGGGTGATAAAGTTTTAATGGAAAAACCGCGGGCGAAGCTGTGGCGGGTCCACTAGTATATTATAATCTTGGTGGGAATAGCATGAATTGCAGCAATAAATTGCCGAAAACTATCCAGTTTACGAGCCCCTTAAAGCTAGTATTAGGTTTAAAAGAAAATATCATACAGAAATCATCTTCGCGTGCCGCCCGCTTCACTTGCCTTCACGGAAAAAATGATGTAGAAATAGTTACTAAACCCATTTTGCTGTTTTTAGGGTCCCGTACCTCAAAAGGAAAAAACGAAACCCTTATAGGATCACTCGTGTGTCTGTCTGTCTGTTTGTCTGTCCGTCTGTCACAGCCAATTTGCTCCGAAACTACTGGACCGATTGAGTTGAAATTTGGTATTCATATGTGTAAGTGAATATGAATTTTAAACATAGGGGCCACTTTTTGGGGGTAAATTAGAAAATTAATAAAAAAGTTATGCCATATCGTGTGACATATCAAATGAAAGGGCTTATTGTGAGCATTTTAAGTATATTTTCTTTTGAATTTTAAGTAAAATAGTTTAGAAGTTATTCAGGAAATTAGGCGAAAAATGACCATTCCCCCCCCTTATTTCCGAAACTGCCGGGGCAAAATTTTTGAAAAAAATACAGAAAATAGATCTTTACTTATAGATTACAGGAAAACCTATAAGAAGTCTATGGTATTTAAAGTAACCTAGTAAATTTCAGATAATCATGTACGGAACGGAACCCTCTCCACGCGAGTTTAACTCGCACTTGTCCGGTTTTTTTTAAATCTATTGCGTATACCTAAGCAAAGCAATCTTATCACAACTAAGACACTAAGCTGATCTTGAAAATGCTTTGCAATGATAGCTAAATCTTTACATGCCCTATAGTTTATAATTTTTCTAGCAAGCGACACTAAAATTTATTAAGTAACGTTCCATTGAGAAGTTTTTCTTTCGCTGTAAACTAAATCTACTTTTCACATTTGTGTATTTATAATAATAATCATAATTTATACACTACTTAAAAACAAGGACGTCATAAAACTACTTAAATTATAAAATATTTCGCTTCCTTTAAAATTAAATTCCTTCGCATTAATTACGGCTATAATTAAGAATTTTTATGCGTTAATAAATTATCGCACGAACTTGATCGGTAATATAACGACTTTTTGAAACTACGCATTTAGATAGGTCTGAAATAAGTGCATAGTAGATTTACCTACAATATTTTCGTTTTAGGAACGATATGAAAAAGCACACTACTCTAATTGACTCTAGATCGGAGGCGAAGCGTGAGGGTAAGCCGGTGTATCATTTCTCGTTCTAAACATTATATTATTACTCATTAAATTTTGTATTTACATAAAAAAATATTTAATATGCAATTTTAATATTAATACAAGAAGTAATAAATAATAATAATAATGTTTGAGTTAAGAAATTATGTACCGGCTTACCCTCACGCTTCGCCTCTGCTCTAGATTTTATCCTATAGGTAATATTTAAAGGGCAATGTTTCTGTATATTGCTTATTTACTAAGATTTCATTCTTCCGGGATATAAATTAGCCTATGTCACTCTTCGGCCCATAAATTATCTATATGTAAAAATCAAGTCGATTCGTTGCTACGTGCGTGAAAGGAAGGACAAAAGTCGAAACCAAACTCACTTTCGAATTTATAATATTAGCTTTGGGTCCTCGAAAACAGCATTTGCAAAATGGATAAAAATCACGAAACTGCGGGGAAGTTTATAAAAAAGAAAGATTTGTGAGTTGTGTCAGTGGTGAAATATTTTTTTAAGGGATTTTATTAACGTTTTGAAAAGAACCATTATACAGGCCGTCCTAATTTGGACACTTCAATTAATGATATTTGGAGTGGGAGTTTCGTGATCGAATATTTTTCCTAGTTAGGTCAGAACACTAGCTATTCGCTTATTCGTTTATTCGCTTATTTAACTGACATTTTAATTTTATTTTTTATTTTTGTATACGCACCACAATGCTCGTTGCATTTAATGACTATGATCTTGGATTTATGTGATGTACGCCTTTATGGCATGTTACAGTGACAATTTATTTTTAATCTTTCGACATCTGTATTTGACTACTTGTAACACACAATAAAGACTTTTGATTTGATTTAGTTTTCCCTAACTTAAAAATTATAAGTTCATAAATTAATCCTTCTTTATTTTCTAGGGGGGTATTAAATAATGCTTGAGATAAATTTTTAAAACAAACGAAATCAATACTATTTTCACTAATCACTATTTGCAATTCATCCCTCTGCATATTTTTTATAATTTTAGGTTAAGCCTAAATTTACATTTTTTTTCATTTATTTATTTTTTGTTTCTTTTCTTTCTTTCTTTACAATGCAATTATGCCACCAAGAAATTGACAACGATCAAATAAATCAGTCATTTTCGAGTTCAATTTTTCATGTCGAACCGAAGACACAGTCATTAACAAATATTTAATTCCATGTGTGTATGTATAATATATTTTTAATAAAGAATAAAAAAATTAAGACTACCAGTTCTAACGTCCGTTGACGATTCGAAGCGAGCAGCTGCTATCATTTGAGCATGGAACGTAAAAAACTGGCTACATAATTTACCGTTCGCCAAATGGTAGGGTCTACACATTCTAATTCTAAACGTGGCCTCGACCAATAGCGGCCGAGGACGCGCCAACATGGCGGTCGTGGGAACCGGTTAATGGCCCGTTTGAATTTAGAATAGTATTTTTTTAACGCACTCGTTATCTTTGGTGGCCATTGCGCTGGTTTAGTTTTAATTATTGAGAAAGTGAAGCAACTAGGAGTTGTTTTGATGAAAAATGTGTTCGAATAATATATATAATGTACTTAGTAGGCTTTTATTATATACATAATTAACTATGTGGTTAATAAACTAAATCATGTACAATGGATCATACCGATAAATTAAACCTTATTAGTGTGTAAATTTATTGACTCTAAATTGGTTCAATAATTTTGCTATACGTTTTTTAAAAGAAAAATCATTGGAATTAATGGTTGTCGGTCATTACGCGGTGAATTAGAATAACATGTGACATAAAATCAATTATGCATTTAGCTTGAGAATAATAAATTAGGTACGGAATCTTATTTGAATTGGATTAAAGTCTTGAAGGCGAAATAAATGACTATTTAATGCAATATATGTTTACTCAATACCTTGGCCATGATAGGGTAACCTATGCTTCTAAGAACCTGCGTCATTGGGAATTAAATTCTAGGTTGAATAACTAGTTTTAACATGTATAATTATAATGAAAAAGGTCTTTGCGCCTAATTTTTTATTCTATAGTTTTCAAATGATTTAGACCAGTTAAAATAAGATAACATCCTACTACTACTATGTGTACCTATCTCGATATTATATATGTTAGCCCTCAGATCGGTAACGGCTGAACGAATTGTCATGAAACTTGGTATATTATACCTAAGGTCTTGGAATAGTTTTTGTATAAACTTTTAATTCCGGAATATTAAAAAGTTCACGACGGTATAATTATATATAATTAAGTTTAAAAGGATACTTCAATACAATTAAAACTACTAATTATTTTTGTATATAATTAATTTCTTATTTTTACAACAACCTGTTTAAATTGAAACAGATTTAATTCTCTATCATAAGGAATTAACATACAATCACACTGAAGTTGACAATTCTTTTTTTATTTTTTATTTGAAAACTGACCAGCGATTGACCTCAGTCTCACCTGATGGTAAGTGATGGGTATCTAAATAGAAGGTATTATTTTCATATTTTTGATATTGTTATTCAAATTTATAAACCATAACAAAACTGTTGAATTTTACCGTAGTTACGGCCATTTTATGCACGTGTCTATGACTTAATTATTTTTAAATAACAATTGCGCATTTTATTGATAAATGTATGACAAAATGAACAATGGCAAGAACACGTCATAATTCATGGCACGTGTTTCTAAAATGTTTATTGTTTTTTTATGGCTTTGTTTCGGAAATAAAGGATTCATAAATTAATATTATTAATTTTTATAACGAGGTGTTTGTCGACACATTGTTATATTCACGAGTTACAGATTACAGGGTGTTCTGTCTATAATTGAATAGACATTAAATTAGGTATATATTCGGCCAAAGTAACAAAGATGAGTTTAAAATACAAAATAAATTATAAACATATTGTACGTCGGATTAATAAGTGATGCAATTCAGTATTTAGTAGCAAAAAAGAAACAAGTCTCTTAACATGTTATGAAACTAATTTATAAATAAATCTAGAATTAATGATCTTTCATATTCAAGCAAGAAACTAAAACTACCCACTTCTAGTTATTTATCATAACTGTTGGCAAACAAACATGACGTTTAAACAAAGAAAAAGGCTCAAAAAAACTCACATCCAAACACCGACTTCAACTAACCATGAAATCTCATGTGTGTTCCATTTCACGCAAAACTCAAAGCGCACCACAACAAAGCCAGTTTTCATTACGACATTTCCGCAGCTTAAGCAAAAAATGGAACGCAAACGTGGGAATAGTGTTCGAAAATTCAATTTGGAATGTAGAATGTGAACTCGCGCGTTTTTTCTTTTTTCGGTGAGCGGCAATGATTAGTAAAGGCGTTTGTATACTGAGCCTATTTGGTTGCACGTGGCTGGCAAGGGGTGGGTCTTCACGTGAATTTTCCGAGGTTTCCACCCTCCACGGACCGCCCCTATAGGCTTTTCTGTCCGGCCTATGTTGTTTAACCGATCGGCTTGGGGTGGCGTGGAGCCGGTTTTGTATTTATTTTAAATAATATTCAAAAATATTTTTAATATTTATCTTTATTATACTCATTTAACGTTTTCTGAAAAGTTAGTAAGTATTGAGAAAGAACGCATCTGGTATTGATAAACTAAAAAGAATTTTTCATATGGTTGTTCGTCCTACGTTCGGTCTGATGTCATTCGGTTGATCGCTATACTATAGCCGGTTAGTTTTTATGGGGATCGTCTGAATGACTGTTTGAGCTTTTTAACAAGCTAATAAAACAGATATTTGAAAAATGTCGCCGTTGTCACTAAAACAAAATTAGGTAAGCCAGTAAAACAAATTCATCAACGTATTTTTTTTAAATATACTTCGATTTTTTATCGCAGTTTTAACCAACGGAAAATATATACATCATTCGTTTTACTCAAGTACGCGTTAGAAAATTCAAGGAATCCAGTAATAATTACCAGCATAAAAACTCATCTCAGCTTATAAGGAAGTCAAAACGAATAATAAATAAGAAAATAACAAAAAAAAACTGGTTTCAGTTGAATAGGGAAACTACATTATTGCCGTAGGGTATAATCTTCGAGTCGAAAATGTGACGTTACAATACAAGAGATCTAACTGAATCTGTTTTTACGCATCAACCATTTTTAGGGTTCTCGGCTCAGTTGAGCGGAAACTTGTTCTACAGATTTAAATTAAATAAATTTTATGCATATGCATATTATAAAAATGTTCCGTGTATAAAATATTAAATGAGATAAACGACCGTATCAGCAGTCGGAAAGAAAGTTTTAAACTGTTGTTTGTATTTTGCGAAAACTGCATTTGCTTCTGTTAACAAAGTGTTACACAAAGAATAAATAATTATAATTATTTGTTTATGTATTCAAAAGTAATATTTTAAGTAGAAATTAGGTACCATCAGTAGTTTACAAGTCACTGACCCTTTTAATTAAAGTAGTGAACTGAATGCAGAATCAAGGAAAAGATCCAAACTCACGCCTGACCGCGCTTTGCCATATAATTATCTATTATTTATATAGTTTAAATGCTCAATCGGCAGGTGAATACAAAACGATAACATTAATTAGTAGTCCCTATTTTAATTATGGTTGTCTGTTGATTCAGCCTTAACATTCTAAGGAAATTAAGTCATTGAAGCAGCTAAGAAAGTAGAATTAAAATATTACCTACTCGAAAAAGTTTAATGAACATTATCTGAAAATATGAAGACCATTAGAAAAAAGTTAATCATCACATCGGCTTTATCAATTACAGGTTTAGATGCTCAAAAATAATACCTTATAATATTTAAAAAAATTACAGGTGTTTTGTTGTTTTATTTATATTCATGATCTTTTTCTTTTTTAGAAAAGCCCATCTTACATTCATTTGAGTTTTAATTGATTAAAAAATGAGGAAACTGCGTAATATCATAAATTGGTTTCATATTTAAAGCAAAAACTAACATATTTGTATTTGCACAGCAACAAGCAATAACACACTACAAATAGAATTTATAGAATGCAATTTTAACCTTTAAAAACCATTACACCATAAAACTAAGCCCCCTAACGATTCAAACATCTGTACCTTTAAAAGCGGAAAAAACAAAGCCTCTCCAGACTTTTCTCTGTGCCTACCTACTTTTCGTTCAACGCCTACACGTTCAGTATTTTACTAAAGCCCCATCCAATCAAAAACAGACTTTATCACTACAACTTACGGTTGAAGTTAAGTAGTGCCAGTTTTCACGCACGCCGTCTCTTTTACTCGTATTAATCAAAATGTGAGTTTTCTACTTTGACGTAGAATCGTAGCAAATGGATAAGGCATTGTTTCACAAATTGAAACTATGGTTTGCTAAGCAGCCAGTGTTATTTGAGCTGTTGCTCCTCTCTGTGGACTAACAAAAGTGGGTCTGTGAGGGGATTTTGTTAGCGGTTGTAGAGGTCCGGTTGAGTTGGCTGGTTCTAAGCTTGGTTTAGACAAGCTTCATAATTGCTATTGTAAGCTAAAGGGTTTACAATAAACTGTAATTACGGGGGACAATGATTACAAACTGTTAAATGCCTTAAACTAATTAGTAGGTTTATCTATGATAAAATAATAAGTGAACTCAAGTAAAGTTAAGATTTCTTTGAAATATTATAAAATACGAATTCACTAACACACTTTCACAAAATAGTACTTTATGCAACGGTTGCATAATGATAGGCCTTAAAACACTAGTGCGGTTTTATGAAACGAGCTTTTAGCGAGTTTCATAGTAAGATCGCACGTGTGTTTTAAGGCCAAATTATGCAGAGTTGCATACATAACCTTATCTACACACATATTATAAATCCTCCATGATGTGTTCAGAAACAATATTTTCTGGGAACAAGTTATTTGTTGCAATCGTGGCTGCATATTTCCGATATCCGGCGCATTTTCACATCACACAGTCACTCCGAGAAGACTACTATTCATATTTTCAACTAAAATTTAAATTACAAACAACTTTTTCTATTCAATTCAACAACAATTCTACTTTCGTTCAGCAAAACACCAACATAATGGCGGCAATTCGATCCTCCGTCAACACCATTTTTTTTTAAATTATAGACAAACGAATGAAGTCTCTATTCTCATGTCACTCAAGATCAAATGTTGTGTAGTTTATATTAAATAAACATACTGAATTGACGTTTCGTATCAATAACTGTTTTAATATCTATGGATACTAGAATAGAGACCCACTTGAGTTTTGACAGCTGTTCCAAATTTAATCTCTTTTCTATACTAAAAACGATACGGGAATAACATTGCAGCACTCGTTTTTCCTAATTGGTTGTCAAAATGGTGGTCTTTTTCTAAGGTTTTTGATTACACTATGGAGATTTTATGATATGGGTGTAGATAAAAGCCTTTATTCCATCATCCACGTAATATCAATGTATAATGAATGACATGCGCGTTATGTCATCGCAGTTTTATAGTTCAACTATTTATAGGGCAGTTGACATTGAACTCATTGCATTCTATTTTTATTTTCATAAAATTGTCAAGTTTTTTTTTCCCTTTTTGTTAAACTTATGTCGCTCTGCTGTGATTATTTATCACGTTTTTAGAAATATATTTCTGTATTTTCGGAGTTTATTATCTTTATTATTATTAAATTATTACATAATTGATGTAATTTTAGTTAAAAAACAACTAGTAGTTACATGTAACTGTAACAAAATACCAAACAATAAAACTCACGCACAATTTCTCCATACAAATCGATTTAGGAGCGATTCACAATGCAATGTCTTCCCACGATTATAGTCAGCTAAAATGGTGCAGCAAAAAATGAACCGCAAGAATTATTGGGTACAACTCGTTATTTATTGAGCTATGAATTGACGAGGCGAGAACGAGAAAAAAAAACGCCATTGAAATTAATAAGGAGTTCGAACATGGCTGGCAATTTTTTTAATTTTCATTGTTACGCTTGAATAATTTAATTACACACCCTGTAGCCGTCTTGTCTAGCTTATTTACCAAATAATTGGGGCCGAGTCGAAAGTGTGTTCGCTAATTTAAAAGTCTCTAAATTTGAAATTATATTTATATTATATTAATTAAGATTTATATTAGAGTAGCTTTTGTCCGCGACTTCGTCCGCGTGGAATTCGTCTACCGGTTTTCCCTCGGGAACTGTTTCCAGCCCATAAACGACGTCTTTCCAAAAAAAACGGGTCCATCTGGTGCTCCGTTGCTACGAGAAAGAAGGGTTCACTAATGATTGGCAACTCGACGTTTCTCAAATGTGTTATTTTTACTAATTTTCATTTGGTAAACTTCTTATTTCCTAAAATCATTTCAGGATTGTCATAAACTGTCACTTTTGGGAAAATTTCCTAAAAAATGAACAGCGCCTCTATTCGGGTACGCTAAGTGATTCTGTAGCGACTCGTGAGCGAGATTTCTCATCCCACTCTTTCGCATTATGCGCCGTGCGTAAGAGTGGTATGACAAATCTCGCTCACGAGTCGCTACAGAATCACTTAGCGTTCCCGAATAGAGGCGCAGTTTCATTTGAAGATAAGTTTGTAAAATGAAAACTTTTAAAATGACACGTTTGGTCAAACGTTTTTTGCTTAAGTGACCGGACCACATAGTCGGACTAATACCTTTAAGTGATCTCTGCTAGTTATCCTTTGTGCGGACTTTGGACAGACATTACCTACTACTTTATTATTTTTATTACAAATCAAGTCCTTACTATAATATTCATACCTACTAATGTATTTGTTAGTTCCGTTTTCACGGCTAAACGGTTAACAGAATTCCATAAAAATTGGCACAACTAGTCTGACACAGGATACTTTTTATCCCGATATCCTGGAAGGATTTTCAGGCATCTATAAATACAGGAAATATGAGAAATGCTACTCCTCGGTAGATGACGCTGCGCGCGATAAACGAATTCTACGCGGACGAAGTCGCGGGCAAAAGCTAGTAGTAAATGCGAAGAGTGTCTGTTTGTTTATTCCTCATTCAAATAAAAAGGAGTAACAGATTGGCTTAATTTTTCCCATGTCGATAGATGAAATAGATCCCAAAGGAAAAGCGATAGGTACCTACCTAAATGAATTCTTCGAAAGCTAGTCTAATATAAATCTTAATTGTCCGGACATAAGCCCGGACTTTTCAGGATGTACACCCAAATGGTAGGTTAGATTAGATTTATGACAATCCTGAAAGGCTTCTAGGAAATAAGAAGTTTACTTCTTTCACGTAGAACGGCGCACCAAATCGACCTGAATTTTTTGCAAAGACGTCGTTTATAGGCCGGAAAATACACAGTTCCCGAGGGAACACCGATAAACGAATTCCACGCGAACAAAGTCGCGGGCGAAAGATGATCTAATATAAATTTTAATTTTGTAATAATAACCTGCCCAATCTGGGATCGTGGTCAAAGTCTATCCCGAATCAGAAACGAAGCTAGGAGCTAGGAAGATGGTATGTTTGATGCCATATCTTTAAATGTTACGTGTAATTTCTTTATATCAAACTGCTTTGCAAATTTTGCAAATAAAGGCCGTTATATTAAAAATACTTCACTGTCCGAATATGCTCGTGTATCGATGGCTACAGGCTGTGTAATTCCATATTGATAGTTGGAAGGCCGGTCATAGGCGACTTTTTATCTGGGATAAAGGGCACAATAAAAATGGCGCTTCATAAAATACGAAATACTAAAATTTGAAGTCAATCTTTCAACACATACATACATCACGCCCGAAATCCCTAATGGGGTGGGCAGAGCAACAAGACTACTTGTGGCCACGTTCGATTTATTAGTCCTAAGATGGTATGATGAACCGTATAGTAACAGGTGATCAGCCCATCGCCCATACAGATAGTCCACCATGTTGGAGAGGACCCGTCCCTTAGTCGACTTTTACGACATGCTAGGATGATAAGCATCTGCACGCATTCTATGCTATTTCTTCACTCCCAGTGCAGCAGAGGAGCAATCTTTCAAATATGCAGATTTGTCCGAAAATACCCACAACAATATTATATTTTTCGCTAATTTTGACCCTTAATCAAATTAAAATGAATAGTCAAAATGATCTGCTTTTTTCTCTAATATGCTTTTGTTTACATATATATACTTTCATAACCTCATTTTGATTTTCATGCAACTTCCCCGTTCTTGAGGGTATAAACGAATTCAATGTGGCCAAAGTCGCGGGCGAATGCTACAGGCTATTATAGTACAGCCTCATTAATCACACTCGAACCCTATGTTTATTTAATATAGCATATAATACAGTAATTATAGGTGTTTAGCTATGCCTGAGTCAATGCCGTTTAAGAGCCAACTATCCGAAGGTCGAGGTTCAAGCCCGATTGATGTCATTTTTGACTCATCTGCTTTTAGTAAACATTCAGCCTAGTACTCACATTCAGTTTTGTAATAGTCACTGCTATAATATAATAAACTAGTGGACCCGGCTTCGCCCGCAGTATTTTCCATACAAACTTTATCACGCCATCCTCCTCTGCTGGACTGGGATTGAAGAAATAGCATAGAATGCGTGCAGATGCTTATCATCCTGGCATGTCGTAAAAGTCGACTAAGGGACGGCTCCTCTCCAACATGGTGGACTATCTGTATGGGCGATGGGCTGATCACCTGTCACCATACGGTTCAATCGAACGTGGCCACAAGTAGTCTTGTGGCTCTGCCCACCCCATTAGGGATTTCGGGCGTGATGCTATGTATGTATGTATGTATTGGGAGGTTAATTTCAAAAAATCCCTCCTTAGTGCACCTAGGGTACTTGAGGAATGTCTCCTCCAAACAAACCTCTAGGACCACCCGTTTAGGCTGTGCGTTGTCTATAAGAGAGTCACGGTACTATTTTATATGTATTGATATAATATTTAGTCCTCTACAATAAAGTATGGTGTTTCCAATAAAACACATTCCGTAAATTTAATTAAAAATAATGATAAGGCTACAAATGGGTTTTTGTACTCCATGTTTTTTTTATATTTTGATGTCTACCTAAATTATGTTGAACTATTCTAACTATTTTGATAAGCAACAACCAGATTAGTGTAGTACTTCACAAACTAGATGGGTGTTGACTTTATTATTAAAATTCTAGTAAAATTAAGTGCATTCTAGTTAACGAAACTAGATTTTTTTCATGGCATGGCATGTTCGCGTTATGGCTAAGGTAATTAAGAGGAGTGTGAACCTACGGCTTTTCATACAAAAGGCGATAACTATTTCCACCCCTTAAATGTTAACCGATGTTGACAAATTTTTGATAGGTTGTCAGGCAGAAAAAAGCCTATGTCCATACGTTTTGGTTCTTTTACCATAATCAATAAATTCAGCTTTATTGTCTAGTATTCTCATAGAAGACTAATTTCGGCGATTATTTGACTTTTTTGATCTTTAATAAATATTCCAAAAACGTATACACTTAAATTACGTTCTGACTGACCTATTAAAAATTGGTGAACATTTAAGGGGTGGAAATCGTTATCGCCTTTTGTATGAAATGGGTGATTTTTGCCGTTGGTTCACTGTCCTTTTAGGGCTGTTTGGCAGGTTTTGGCAGATTGGCAGTAAGTGTGCGGCATATTCCCTATTTTCCCAATGGTTACACTGCTTAAAAATAACCAAATCGGTGTGTACTCACCGCCGCTCCTGCCCGCTCGGAGCCGCCCTCACCATCCACGCAGAAGTAACACTTCTCCGTCGGTTTCCAATCGGTTGGCTCCTCGACCATTTCTACTTTCGGCACCGTCGCCGGCCGCTTTATCAGGCTCTCGAGTATCGTCTCCTTCTTCTCCTGGTCGTTGATCTGCTCTATGGTCTTGATCTTGAGAGCTGGAGGGGGATCGGTGGAGGGCATTGAGTCGTCGCTTGAGGGCTCCCCGTCGCGTTTTGGTAATATCGCGTCTTGGTAGAGTTTCCATTTTCGGCGACCCATCAACTCCTCTGCCACCCGTTCTAGACCTGGAATAAAGGAGATTGTGACGTCAATAGATATAAAAAAAAATTACACAAGATACTTTTTAGGGTTCCGTTCCCAAAGGGTAAAAACGGGACCCTATTACTAAGGCTCCGCTGTCCGTCTGTACGTCTGTCCGTCCGTCTGTCACCAGGCTGTATCTCATGCACCGTAATAGTTAGACAGTTGAAATTTTCACAGATGATGTATGTATGTTGCCGCTATAACAACAAATACTAAAAAACAAAATAAAATAAATATTTAAGGGGGCTCCCATACAACAAAAGTGATTTTTTTGCTCGTTTTTGCTCGATATTTATAACGGCAACAGGTAGACGCTTGAAATATTCACAGAATATTTAGATATATATATTCACTTTAAAAATAATTCATTAAATTAAAATAAAAAAAATATTTAAGGGTGGCTCTCATACAACAAACGTGTTTTTTTCCTTGATTATAGATAATGGTACGGAACCCTTCGTGCGCAAGTCCGACTCGCATTTGGCCGAGTTCGTTTTTTCATTCAGCTTGATTTGAAAATTCTGCTGCGTACAGAATAAATATACAGACAAGCAGAGAAATATTTCTTGTTAAAATCAGTCTTACTTTATATGTATAGTAGAGACACTATGCAGGCGATGTACTATATGGAAATCCTTGAAGAACGTGTAATCGTTTTTATTTCACAATGGATATTGGTTTTAATGCGTGTTTGTTTAACAAAAACGCGTATAAAGCTCCACAATTCATCCCTTTATTCAAATAACTTTATGTAAAATGTCACTGAACTCAAACGATTCCGTTTCACCAAGTTATCTCCTTAATTAAGTAATAACTTGATTTATGTTTAATTTGTACCATTAAAGATAATTCCTTAACATCGGAATGTCTAATGTTAAATATCACAAATAAAATATTTTACCAGTGACATTATTCACAAAATAAATGAATATTGTAAAAATTGAGTGTAATAATCAACCGGAGAAAATTCATCACAGGGGAAACGCATTTACCCTCCAAACAGTAGATGTGACAAAACCAGGTTAAATATAGCTTGGATAGAATCGTCTTTATTATGATACTAAGTTTCTTATTCTAAGATTGGGGTTACGAACCACTGGCCAAAGACGCTTTCTAGAAATAGTGAGCAAAAACCTTTCATTCGACATGCGTATGTCAGTGGTGCGAAACCTTTTACAAAATTAATTTTGAATATATTAAAACTGAATATACGATGCATCTGACGCTTCGATTTAAATAACAATGGTAATTATAGCTAGAATTACCATAAAAAAATTATCGAAGCGACGGTTGCGTCCGGGATAGGCAACCTTTTCTTTGTTATCGACTTTTATTGATCGTTTAAAATGTGATTGAAAGTGCACGTACAAATTCATAAAATATCGAAAAACTTTTTTTTATTTGATAACAGTTTCACGTTTACGACCTTCTTGGTTCAACGCCTGGAAATGCATTTGAAATCATTTTAGTTATTAAAGCAAAATGATCAACTATCAATTAACGCTCATCATTTTGTTTAACGACGTCGTAAATGCCATTCATTCTCAACCTAGATCAATAAAAAACACCCTTATCTAACTTGCAATAAGAAATAAAACAAATCAACATGTTTACCAATTTTTTATCGCTCCTCAAACTGTGCTATTAGCTTTATTGAAGTGCAAAAAAGAACAGCCGTGTTTATGAACCCTTGTTTTTTCATAATTAAACAAGCGGTTAACCATTAGTTTCTTACCGAAAAAAGAGTGATGTAACATGTAATTTTCCACAATTTGTTGGAGTATAACAGAACTACCGAACCGCGACAGTCAGTCATGTTAATATTGTAATTAGTGATGGCGTTGAACTTCCATTACCGATGTGAAGTTATTATAGCATAAAATAACTTACATTTTAAAGTGTATTATGACGTTGATAGAAAGGCTATTTTCGCTTGAATTGTGTAACTTCTAAAATTGGTTGGACTGTTCATCGTTATAGTTTGCTCTACGTTGACAACGTCAATGACTTCTGTAGCGGAATTCGCGAATAAATCGCACGACCTTTTTAAGACCAAATATGGTTGATAAAGACTATTCTTGCATTTTTACGATATACGATAGGTATTATGTAATACTTATTAGTTACTTTTTATGATGTAAGTAATCCTTACTAATATTATAAATGAAAAAGTGCGTTTGTTTGTGTGTGCCTCTGTAACGTCAAAACAGAGCAACGGATTAACTTGATTTTAGGCATAATGACAGTTAAGGGGTGGAGAAAGAACAATGCTACTTTATCTCGGAAAAATGCGCAGTTTTCAAGGCAATAGTGACAACTGAATCTCACATGGATGAAACCGCGGACAAAAGCTACACAAAATATTATGCAGTTTTAACTGCAATTTTAAGGAAAATAACAAAATAATAAGAACTAATTAAAGCTAATTAACAACAGGCCGACCTACAAAATAACAAGACTTATCAGCAAACGGAAAAACAAAGGTCTGGCTAAATCAGACTTTTAGTAAATAATGCCTTAATAGCTGATAAAGCACGTACCCTTACTCATATGAATTTTGTTTCCCTATTGAACTATCTCATCATCCTATCAGCCATGTTTTCAAACGTGAAAAGCACTTCACCCGCCAACGAAGACTCAAACCTCTTATAAAAAAACCGGCTTGTGCCAGTATGGGAGCGAATACAGACAAGTGACATCACACAAAAATTACTCCCCCCCCTCCCTCCCCAAACGAAGTCCTGTATCGGCATCTGAGTTTAGGCTCTCCTTGTCGAGCCTTTAGGCAAGAAAAGAAACACTCACTAACATTACTGTCAATCTACATTTTTTTATTCCAATTCAAAAACCATAGCTTAATTAAATTTAAAACAACAAAAGGCAATTCCGACAAAATGGCGTGACAAACATATGATAACTAACAAAGGAGGACTATCTGTGTATGCTGCCTACTGATTGGCTAAAACTGCGATTAGACTGGTCTGTTTCAAGGTCGACGTGAGTCAGTCTGCGTTTGTGTGCGTGCGGTTGCTGTGTTGGGTGATGCGCGCGCGGCGATTGGCGGATGATTTAGAGGATTAGGTCAGGAGTAGGTAACCGGATGGGATTCGTTTAAATAAAGACTATTTTGTTTATTCTAATATATGATGTCATTGTAAAAATAGGTGTACTTGTATAAATTTATTTTAATATTTTGGTATGAAAATACAAATAAACCTCCTTATCTTTTTGGTTTTCATCGTGGCTCAATCACCAAAAAGTTAACCGAAAGACATTATTTAAAGGATGAGTTCGCTTTTGTTAATATGGGTAATAATTTTTATTTAATGTAATATTATTATTAATTGTTACATTGTACATACTTTTTACTGTCTGCCACCCGAAAGTTGACTGGTGCAGAATGCTTGTAGCAATTTAAGTTCGTCCGTTTTATTTCACGCATTTTTATTTCATTTATGTAACCAATTTAAGCGTTAAACAAACAATTTATACGTGAATTCATGATGATTACCTAACAAGTGACGCACAACATACGGTTTTTAAAGAATTTCATGTTACTTTGACAGTTAAGTCATTATTAAGTAGTATATGTATGCCGTTCGCTTTTAGAACTCAAACTGCTTTATAAACAACAATATCCTTTATATTAAAACGTCATAAGAACTTTAGCGCGTAATTTATTTTTACGCCTTTAACTTGCGCCAGCGCACAACATAAAGTGATTCAATACGGAAACGTCCGCCGTCCTTGTTTGACACATCGCGAATTGCCATTGCCGAGATTATACAAGCTTATTATCATTATTAAATAATTGTCCATCTATAGAACCGGGTCTATTAAAGGATGTTATTTTATTATGGCTAACCGTCATTTTCTCGTAGAATCCATGTTGTGAGATTTCTATGTGGGAAAATCTTTTCTTGCTTCTGCTTTTAATGCTTGACAAGTTTAGAAAATAAACATAAAAGTATAAAAGATAATAAACATAGAGTACTTGTTATCCTAAAGTAAACTGTCTTAAGCAAAGCTTGTTTTATCTACGATTATCGAGATTGACGTCATGACAGTTTGAATAACACAAAAAAAGGACTTGAAACAACAGTTCGTGTTTCTTAAGACATTATAATTAGTTTTCTTGATTGCTGAATTTGCCATTCCCTTTTGAGCAATATAAAACCATTTAAAAATGCATTTAATAATAATATTGCATTATTATCGAAAATATACATGCATACTGATGCACGCATACAAATATGCATGAAAGAGAATCTAACTTACATATAGAAATGAATGAACAAAAGAAATATCAATTGAAGTTAAATAAAAGTTTGATAAAAACCTATTCATAACATTTCCCACCTAAATTATTAAGCTAATAGAATTATAAAACAAAGGTGTGTATCTCGCATCAGATAAAGAAGGCTCTTAAATCTCGGTAAAGACAATGAAAGGCCGGATGCTGTTCGTCTCAAGCGACCTCCAACTCGTGATCATGCTATACACTAGTTTGACAAGTGAATACAATGCCACGAATTTGCGCTCGTGCTATGATTTATGATGAAACAATCAAGTCTTGTGTATGTGTATTTTGTATCACGACTTCGAAGATTGGGATAGGTGATAATGGTTATTAAGAGGACTGTGAACCAACGGCGAAAATCACCCTTTTCATACAAAAGGCGATAGCAAATTCCACCCCTTAAATGTTAGCCGATCTCGACCAATTTTTGACAGGTTGTCCTGCAGAACGAAATCTAGGTTTATACGTTTTTTGAATATTGATTAAAGAGGGACAAACCAAATAATCGCCGAAATACGTTTTGTATGAGAATACTGAAGCAACAATAAAACTGAATTTATTGATTATAGTGAAAAAATCAAAACCTAGATTTTATTCTGACTGACAACCTATCAAAAATTGGTGAACATCGGTTAATATTTAAGGGGTGGAAATCGTTATCGCCTTTTGTATGTAGGTTCACACTTCTCTTAAGACTTAGAAACAGTGACGATTATTTTAAGAAAATCGGTTGAATAACTTTCAATAGTCTACTCTAACAGTCAAGAGACTAATAATGACAGGGTATTAAAAATAGAACGGGTTTGCGTAAACCTGTTTTGTTGTTCTACTACTCCCTACTAAACGGTTTTGACATAAGTTAGTAAGTTAAATTAAAGTTGATTGAACAGCTGTAAAAGTTTTACTTTTCCAGGGGAATACGCACATCCCAGGCAATCAGCCAGTTAGCAAAATGTTTCCTCTCTTTTTGCCTCACTTAGGTACTTACTTACTTTTTAAACGTTAATTGCTAAATCGAGAAGGAAAAAGCACAGAAAAACAGAAATAACTCACAGAACAAACACGCGAATTAATGAAACACAACGATAATTGACGAAAAAAATAATTATTATTTTACCATGGCACGTTTGTTTATCTGTGCTCCCATCACGCTCACGCAACCACGCAGCGTGCCCGTGGAAAAAAAATGAAAGCCATCGATCTTACTCTATGATAAAGAATAATTGTTACCAACAAAATAAACAGGCCTTCTACTGGAATTATCTTCGCATCTAAAATACCTTTTTAATTTTAAAGTGCATTAATTGTATATTTGAAATAACTGTTAAACGCCAAAGTCTGTAAAAAGTTCGAAGTGAAAAATGTAATTAAAAACTAGTTACGATTTAAAGGTTACGTGCCTCTGGAATCGAACGCGAGCCATTTGAATGGGGAATTAGAATAAGATGGCAAAAAATATGAGCATTAGAAAGAGCGGAGCGCGCCTGGGGGAGTGGGACGCAAAACGCCCGCGGCCTGCGATTGGCTGACCAGTTTTTATGCTTTAGTTCCCCTAATCTTCATTTCGAACAACATCTGCTACGCTAATGTTTATTCGAAATAGTTCTTTAAATTTATCGATATAAGATCTCATTTGCAATTCGTTCGTGGGGTCTTCTTTTATTTTATTTTTTTCTATCGGTCGTTGCACGCGAGTTGTTTAATTTTTAATACATCTCAGGGTCCCTTTTAAGGTCAGTTTGTGAGGGCCTATGTTTTTAAATTGGTGTTGTTTTTTGCTGTCGGTGGTTGGCCGGCAGATGGAGCCAGTTAGCCGTAGGCCGTAATAGCTGGCTCGTAGATTACGTGTATTGTATATAATTATTTTTGTATAGAATTCTTGGCCTTATAAGACGATTGTCAGTTTCTAAGTAATTGAAAATGGATTGTCCGTTTGTGGTATTGCGTTGACGAACATGTTAGTTATGTGCATTATTATATCGACATAATAAGGCATTTCAACATTTATAGAATACTTTAAAATTCTGTACAATGTAACTAAATTGTACACGGGGAATTTGCATTATACGTACAATACACCATTTAAATTTAATAAAAAACCTTTTAAGGGTTCCGCACCTAAAACGTAAAAACGTCTGGTCTCTGTGGTGTCTGTCTGTATGTCACAGCCGTGTATCTCATCAACTACTAATTTTATGAATTTAAACTTGTGTGCCCTTATATATTGCAGGAATAAAATTATTACACATCTTTGAAATTTTACCGAAAAGGGGGCCGAAGGTCGAATTTTGATAGCGATGCAATAAGGTCAAAAGGGTTGTCATATTAAAGGGCTTTATTTGAGCATTTCAAAACTACTATTTTTGTCACGATATTTTTATTATAGTTTAACAAAAATATGCAAAAATTACCATTTTCCCCGTTACCATATCTCCAAAATTACCCAGCCCAAAAATCCCAAATTATTCATGATAACTTAGGCATACCTATTTTACAGGAAACATGAAACAATAATACAAACCTTCATACAGAGGTTTTAAATGGTTACCTGGTTGTTAGTTTTTTTTTGATTCCGTACTTAAAGCTTCTGTTTGTTTCTCATTGGTAAGTATGAGACCCTCGGCACGCGAGGCACACTCATATTTGACCGATTTTTTAAAACAATGTTTTCCGATTTGGGTGGTGCTACAAATTTTAAGTTTATGAATTTAAAGATATGAAATAACTGGTTATCTTCGTTTTATGGTCAAATTAGTATCACACTGACATGAATATGTCCAGTAACTTAAAATAATATATCAACGTAAATAATAATTTTTAAGGTAAGGTAATTTTCACCTATAATTTAAAGTCACTTAAAATCGATGAACAATTGAGTAGTATTGAAGAAAAGTATAATTTAATTTGAACTACAATTGCTGCTAATAGTAGGTATTCACGAACCGAGCTCGTCGAATACATGAATACCGACTTGTCGGTAATCACTCATTACTTATTAATCGATTCCATCGGAAAAAGAGTATTTGAAATATTAGTTTTTTTGACCGTAGGTTGAGAACCGCTGACGCTACTGGGAATCAAAATGGCGTGGGATCCGCTCTTGATTATTGTGAAATGCGAAATTATTGTAAAATATAGTTACGTGAAAACTACAACACAGAACTTCAGTTTTTCATTGGTAATGTATTAGTAATTTTTCAAAATTACATCAAAAAGCAACTTAGTTTGACAATTTTTTGTTGCTTAATTAATCAGCCATACATAACACAGATATAAGTAGGTTTTCAATTAGTATTTTTCTTTTCAAATCTTAAATAGTCTCTTGAATAAATTAACATTTTTTATTCTTCTAAATTTTTCAGTTTCAACGACAGTTGCTTAATACCTTTATTTATTTATTTATACATCTGAAAAAGTAGTGCACTGTTTTTCATGGACACGATTTAGCAGAGTTGTTAAAAAAAAATGCTATTTGTCTTTATTGGTAATTGCTTTCTTGAAACGAAAGCTGTACGAAACAGTGGGTTTACTGAAATGTTTGTAGCTACACTTTTTAGGGTACCGCACCTCAAAGGAAAAAACGGAACCCTTATAGGCTCACTCGTGTCGTGTGTCTGTCTGTCCGTCTGTCACAGCCAATTTGCTCCGAAAGTACTGGACCGATTGAGTTGAAATTTGGTACACATATTATTATGTAAGTCGGTGACCGCAACATGGAAGCGTAACGTAAATAAATGAATTTTAAACATGGTTCCACTTTTGGGGGGTAAATTACAAAAAAAAAGTTATGCAAACTATAGTGTGTTACATATCAAATGAAAGGACTTGTAATTAGGACCCTAAAAATATATTTTTAATAATTTTAAAATAATTAGATTTAAAGTTATTTATGAAAATTGAACATCTCCCCGTTATCTCTGAAACGACTGCGTCTAAAATATTTTAAAAAATACAGTAGATTACAGGAAAATCTATAAGAAGTCTATGTTATTTGATGTAACATAGGAAATTTCAGATAATTATATACGGAACGGAACCCTCTCCACGCGAGTTTAACTCGCACTTGTCCGGTTTTAATTATGTAATCAAACAAGAATCGTCACAAATAATACAGCACTGTTTTGCACTTTTTTACGCCAATCAGAACTTTATTTGCTGTCACGTGTTAGCTCATACCTTAAGGCACTAGGTACATACCTAGAATTCATAGCCAGCATTGTTACATGGAACCCATCGTTACACTCAGTCTACTTTACAGCAAAAAATCCGTCGATTCTCAGAATTCTTAATAACATGAAACCAATCGTATCTTCACTCAATTAATTGTGGAAGTAGTTTTTGTCCGTTTTAGAATGACCATTTGTGCTAATAAATGTTTTTGTGTGGACGTAAATGGTTGTGGACCACTGGCTGGTTATAGTACGGTAACGGTACATTACGAATCTAGTTCAGAAAAATAAAAAATAATTAATAGAAAAAACACATGATAATTTTAGAATAGATAAATATTTATTTAAAGCAAAACCAACATACACACGACGCGGTTAGCCTAGTTGGTAGTGACGCTGCCTCCGAAGCTAGCGTCCCGGATTCGATCTTCGGTAAGGGCAAATATTTGTGTGATGAGCACGAATGTTTGTTCATGAGTCTTTATCCTTTGTATTTAAGTATTTATTTAGCAATATAATTATGTATATCGTCGTCTAGTACCCATAACACAAGCCTTGATTTGGGACTAGATCGATTTGCGTAAAGGTTGTCCCCTGATTATTATTATTAAGTAGATTAAAGTGTGATTATTTTAAACGAATACCTAACATCATAAATTCGGCAAAACCCTTTTCGGGATATTTCTAGTAAAACGAAAAGACTTATAGATACTTGTACCGTCTTTGTCAAGTACATGTCAATTTAGCAACATTATAAAAACATCATAAGAACTAGATGTGCTCCCGACTTTATTTGCGTGGGATTGGGATGACAAGTAACTTATGTTTTATTCCAAAATATGGTATATCTGTCTGCCAAATTAGATCCACATCCGTCCAGCCGTTTACGTGTAATTAAGGAATAAATATGCAAAAGGTACTGGGTTAGCTATAATCTCATACATTTTGAATCGGGAGGGAAAGATTTGGCGGACGTGGGACGTGCGTTTGGGGTTAGCACTGCTTAACCCACCCATGGAACTTCAGCTGAAGGTCACAAGGCTTCATGATACAAGTCTCTGAAGCATAGTAGAGTTATGGCCCGGGAGGAAATTGCTCATGAAAATCCTTCTTGATCAGAATGTCTAACTTGCAATTCGTCTACGAAGCAAAATCACTAAAAAGAATGTCTATGTGGCAAAATACCTAAGCAGTAAATCGTGTAAAGGTCAAAATATCTGCCAAGCAAAATGCCTAAATTGCAATAATACCTAAGCAGCAAATTGTCTAAGAATTGTCTAAGGATAAATATGGAGATAAGGATAAGAATAAAGATTGTAAGGTCGTTAGTCATATTGCCTGGTAGGCTTTTTGCTTCTTAGTCGATATACAATGAAGTTCAAGTGCTGCCTAGTCATATTGCCTGGTAGGCATTTTGCTTCTTACTCAATATAAGCTTTAGGCTAAATTTCACGTAGACGATTTGATTTTTGGGCAGCATGATCAAAAAGGATTAAAATTTGTTGCGGGCACGGGGACCAATAATATTAAATCCATGTGGTGGCGGCTGGCAGAGGGACCAACCGAAGGATGGGCAGCAGCGTCCTTCGAGTAGGTACCATCATGATCAACTGCGGTCGCCAACCCGCCTGCCAAGCGTGGCGACTATGCCAAATCCCCCCATTTTTGGGGAAGGCCTACGAGTATGTCCTGGGTGAGACTTACACAGGCCGATGATGAAGATAATTGAAATAAGAATCAATTGAACGCACAACTCAAACGAATGAAGTAAGAACAGATATGTCTTAAAAATTTACCTCTTTGGGGTAATCCAAACACGTCATCGCGCGCGAAAATAAGTTTAATGTACGAGAAAAAACCTGTTGAAAGTTCAAAGGAAGGTTTTAAGGTTTCTTGTTCTTGTAAAAATGAGTCATTGAATGCTCACAGGGAACTTTGTACCTATCCAAATAACTACTAATCGATATATATATATATATATATATATACTAGATAAATAGAAATTTATCTAGTATTTTTCGCACCTCCTCTCATACCCCCTCCTCTCATACCTCCTCTGCTGCACTGGGAGTGAAGAAATAGCATAGAATGCGTGCAGATGCTTATCATCCTGGCATGTCCTAAAAGTCGACTAAGGGACGGGTCCTCTCCAACATGGTGCACTATCTGTATGGGCGATGGGCTGATCACCTGTCACCATACGGTTCATCATACCATCTTAGGACTAATAAATCGAACGTGGCCACAAGTTGTCTTGTGGCTCTGCCCACCCCATTAGGGATTTCGGGCGTGATAATATGTATGTATGTATTTTTCGCACCGATGTCTGTGGTGTCCACAAGGAACTTTGAACCTGCGAACTCGACTCACTGGCCCAAAAGCCGTGTGTGCACTACCGTTTAGTACTCGCGCGAGTCGTAAACCGCGGTAACATGACAAGAGAGTAGATGTGCGAATTGCCTATTGGCTATTGCTAATGACGAGTAAACACACACAAAGAAAGTGACAGGTTAAACAGTGGTTCTTGCAAACGCCATAAAATCTTAGACTGGCACGTCCCTAATAGCATTTAGTGTTGGCATTTGGTTGGGCCACATGGGTCTCGTTAATTGGACAACGGTTAGATTTGGCCATCGTTTTGACCTACAAACAAGGGCCATTCTAGAATTTCCAACTGAAACAATATAATGCAGAAATGCAAACAGTTTTAAACCAACGGTATCCGAAGTCGCATTAGCCCAACGTGGGTAAGTGGATGGGTGTAATGATAATAATTTTACTGCATTGGGCCAATACCGTCTTCACCATAAGGGCACACGGGGCCCGTGCTCAGGACCCCCATTCTCAGGGGGCCCCGAAGGACCAACAATAGGTCATACTTAGTAAAAATATGTTATTATAATTAGCTTTTTTTACTTTCCAAAAGGGCCCCAAATTTTTGTGTGCCCAAGGGCCCTAGCCTCGTTTAAGACGGCCCTGCGTTGGGCTTACGTTGCTTAATATCTAATAGGGCCTTCGTTGTATGCAATGCAGAAATGCCAACCGTTTTTAAACAACCCGGTATTCACAATGGCCCAACGTTGGTAATTGGTTGGGCGTAATGATAAATATTTTTTTGTTATATTGGTCCAATGCTATTGTAGTTTTATGTGGGCAAACTACTAACTATATTTACGGATTCGCTACTGTTGGGAATGGAAGACATGATATAAAAAAGTTTATGTTCAAAATGTACCTTTTTTGGGTGAAACAGCAATTTTATTCTAAGTAAAGAAATCTTAGGTGAAAAATTGGCAAAGTCATACCTAAAATATAGTCTCCGGTTGCTTAAATTACAAAGAAGCTGTTCTTGCCAAAAAAGGTGCATTTTGAGGTTAGAAACTTGTTTACCAAATAAGACAAGTAAGGATGAATTCACTTCACATAATTATTCGAAGCTAGAGTGCGTTTCTAGCTTATTAGTGGGATCATATTATCTACCAACGTGATAAAGTAATGAGCAAAGTTTCAGCACAGCACCTCTGAAACGCGTGTAAGAGGTAACAGGTTTCCTCAGCTTCAAAAAATAGCTTCACACCGAAGTTGTACGTCGACAAGCCTTTTTTAAGCCTGACCAAACCTTTTGTTTAAGTATATCCCACGGGGGGTAGCTTTCCCGTTGTCACTGATCTCGGTTCTTAGTAAAGTTCCTGCCAACTGCTTTTTTAATTGTCTAGGTATTGCTCGACCTGCCATCTTCTTTTCGGTCTGTCTCCGACCCGGTGACCGTCTTTAAAACCTTATTACTACTAAATACATAAAAAAAACGAATATCTTTTAAACAATGCAGTAAATATAAAGATCTAAAAAAGATACTTCTTTTATGCTACATAATTTTGGATGTTTCACATGAAATAGGCATGCTGGCGTAAATAAATATTTGTTATTTGTTGTCTTATAAAAAAGTATCCTTTATTTTATTTCAAGATAATGGTCTATCTGCTTGCCACAGCAGTTTGCACGTGATTGAAGAACAGACAACAACAATAGGATTAGTAAGAATATTAGGTATATCGCTTTGATGTGTCTTAATTATACTTTGCGTAAGTTTATAATGAAAAGTGACAAAACAATGCTATATTGAAACGCGGAACGGAAGCGGAGCGGGTTGGAAGCTGGCCCGCGGAAGCAGTGTCAGAGGAACTAAAATGGAAGCCCTCACACCAGTGAGGCACCGACGCGGATTGCTGTGGAAGCTTCCATTTTAAGACACTGACAAGTGCCAATGACCTTGAGTGATCGGTCACTGTCTGTTTGTACCAGAGTGAACGAGAAGCACTGTGCGGTTATTTGTATGCGGAAAATCAAAAACTGATGAATTAAGTATACATATAAGTAACCACGCTACACGTATAATATAAATTAGTCAAGTTTTTAGAATGGGCGTGATGTAATAGTGTTATTAATTATAGACCCATAAGTTCAAAAAATTAAGACATAAAACTGTTTAAAGATGATTTCAGACGTAACTTCATGATCTTTTTTATCGTATCGATTTCATTAAGTGTTTTTGAAATAACTAGGTTTTAATAATATAAAGAATTATGAACATATTTCTTTTTCGCTTTGCTAAATCAAATAGTTTTTGTTAAAAAACTGTTTAAGTAAAGCAGATTTAAGTCTTGTCAGCGCCTTGATTCCTGCATGAAACTGGTTAAGCGGGCCCGCTTCGTGTTTCGATGCCTTTGGACCAATTTTAAATGTATGTAATGTAATTGATTAGCTACTTACATTGTTTACTATCGAGCTACTTATTACTTAACACAAGTCATCGAGTCACCCATTACGTGGCCAGTAACGACCAAAACAGAATGACTAGTTCACAGGTGTTTAATTATTATGCAACGGGCCAACTATTTTAATATAAGCAACCATTGTGCCGACTGCCGCGGGCGAGGTTATGTAATGACCACAATCTATTGACAACTCAAGTATTTAGATTGAAATAGTTTCGGAGTTCCATGGGATATCGATTTTGCTACGAATTTGGTTTGAAAGTTCTAAACTTAACCTATCACTGCAGTGTGTTAAAGTTTATTGTTATTTGTTCATATTCAGTTTTACAAAAGTCATTTCGATTAAGTATTTATTCCGATGATTGAAACAAAGTACCTATTTTCTGAAATACTCGCGAATTATCTCGTATTAATTTGCAAAAGTACGAATTAGGAACGCTGTATAGGTAAGAACCCATAATTTTAAAATGAATGCGGCCATAAGACGCAATTTTGCAGGTTGGCATCACTGCCTAATGACGGTTAGCGCGCAAATTTCAAAATGGCTGCCGTGACGTTTGGAATCACATAAATTAACTCTTTTGTCTGCGGTTCCCATTTGTTAGCAAAGAGATTGGAACAAAGTTGAATGTATTTTACAAAATCATGTACTTATCAAATTGTTTATCCAATTAAAAAGTTACAGCGTCAGCGTCGTTAAGTTTTTAATATTAAACTTATGGAAATTCCCACAGCAATATTTGTGTAATAAACCAGACATTTGCCGAGAAACTGTCAAAGATTAAAGGCTAAAGATCAGCTTTCTACACAATACCTAAATAGAGATATTACATCCATTGGTGTCCGTTGAACTTCGGGAACGCATTGAAAATTGATGCTTTGCTACTTTACTAATAGCACATCGAATAGTTTGCGCATGCGCTAGTGAACACATACAGGTTTCTCTATTATTTTGCAGAACAACTTTTCATTGAATCTCTTGGCATACACGTGAAAACAATTTGATCAAGTTATTTAGTTTGTGATTATTTTCGATATCAATTTCGAAATGGAATTTCTGATGTGTCATAACATCACGAGAAACAGACAGGATATAGGGAGAAAAAAGTAATCTACTATCTTAAAAACTGTCTGTAATTTAGTACGTATACATATATTAATGAATGTTCACTAGATGATTACTGTTCGAATGGGCCGGCTCGTCCCGGGTAGTACCACACTCTCACAGAATATCGGCGTAAAGTAATAGCTTGCTATTGCGTTTCGTACGGTGAGTGATGAGATCCGGAGGCCTATTCCCTCATCCCCATCCCATCCCCATTCCCCATCCCCCCTAGGCTGGCAACGCATTGGCAGCACCTCTGGTGGGCGGCGGTGACCACTTTCCATCAGGTGGGCCGTCAGCTCGTTTGTCACTCAATTGACATAAAAAATAATGATAATAATGAATGTATGTGTTTATAATCAAATTTCTGCTCTGTCCAAAAGTTCGTCTGATAGATAATGTAACGCATTAATTCCACCTCTTGTACCTAATAGTTTTTACTGTGAAATAAAGATAAAGTTCTTATGAACATCACAAAGCAGTTGTTGTTGGATGACACACCCAATATATATTTTCAACTACTACGTCAAATCTCCAACATGGACAGGCATATATAATATGTTTATGCTTATTGAATAGTGTGTCACGGTCAAAACGCGTCCGTGTGGGAAACACGATATCCATAAACTATATCTATATGCTTCTGTGTGCTAATGTTGTTTGGTATATTTTTAACACTCGTCAAGGCTATTTCGTATCGTTCTGTGATAAAAAATGGTACCTAAAGGAGAAATATATTTTTATTACCTACTCGAGGCACCATTTCAATTTCGTTATTATATAGACTTCCTTTATTTCTACGCATTACATTTAACAATTTGTTAATTGATATTTTGTTATTTAACTACACATATTTTAACCGACTTCAAATAAGGAGGAGGTTCTCAATTCGTCGGCATCTTTTTTTATTTTTTATGTATGTTCCACCGATTACTCGGCGGTGGCTGACCCGATTTGGATGTTTTTTTTTTAATCGATAGGAAGTATACTTTCCTGTTAGTTCCGTTGTAGTCAAAGATGATGATGATGATGAGAGGATCTAAGAGGAATCGGTGGAACTCCTCAAATATTATAGGCACGCATGTAACAGTTTTTTGGAAATACAATTGACACAAAATGGTACTTATGTACTAGTTTTTACGGAACTCATGTTTTGGGGTTTTGTTTATATAATTATTACAATAGATCATGTTTGTTTAATATTCTTGCCGTATCTAAGATATAAGTCTCTAAAAGAAGAAGTGATATGCTCAGTTTCAGGGCTCGGTTGATATCTTTGGGTAAGTAGGTTGCTGGGTTGTCATTGTGAATTACCAAATCACTTTTTTAGCAGCTAGTACCTATAATAATAAAATATATCCTAAACAAGGGCGTCTATTCGACAATGCCTAAGCAATATCGCGTATATTTGTCTGTAACGATGCGATGCGAACGTCTTTGTTTTTCAGTTAATAAGACCTACCATATCATAGCACAATATTTTGCGATATCGCTTGGGCTATGCTGGGCTATTCGCTGTCATATCTTTTGCTATAGATGAAACAAGGAGGAAATAACTTACGACCTAAAAAAGTAACTCTTGCAAAGTTCAAGCGAACGATTCAGATGCTTCGTAAGTAGGTTGAGGGGGAAAAAATAACAAAAATTTGAGTCATCGGTTTGACTGAAAATGAAAGCGGACTGCCACAGGCTGATAATGATTTTAACGGACAAGTTAGCCCAGAGGGCCTGTTGGTCTAGACTCTAGACAGAATTCATGAGTTTGAACTCATCGTTGACGTACTGCTATTCTAAGTATTTGGAGAGCATGTAGAATCTCGTATTCGGTCATGATTCTAGTTCACACACTTATATAGGTGAGTAGGCATTGTATTGTCAGCACTAAGTTTGAGTCAGCAAGATTAGGCACGTGGTCTTTGTTAAGTCTGTCTCTTATTAGTCATTAATCATTTATTTTAATTACAAGTGGGGCGTCAGATAATTTCAATTTAGATGGACAAAGGTTTTCTTGTTAACGGAGCAAAGTAATGAAACTATAATTATATAAATGGTTCTGTATGTCTCACAAAAACTGTAAATAAGTTGTAAATGTTTTTTTTTAGATTGATTATTATTGTTTAGTTCTTCAGAAACAATAGAAAGATTGTGTTTGACGTACACTTTTTACAATCACGTCACAGACACATGAAGGCAACTAAATTTCAATTTTATAATAACATATTACATTACATCATATAACTTTTAATAACATTAGTTATGTTCTAGATATGCATTTAAAATACGTGCGTGCTTGTTCACTGGGCGGATCGCTCCAAACTAGTACAATTGTGAAAATGTACTAGTTTTTTTTTATGTCAATTGACTGACAAACCGGCAGAAGGCCCACCTAATGGAAAGTGGTCACCGCCGCCCATGGACATCTGCAACACCGGAGGTGCTGACAATTCGTTGCCAGTCTAGGGAGGATGGGGAATGGGCATGGGATGGGGATGAGGGAATAGGCCTCCGGATCTCGTCACTCACCGTACGAAACGCAATAGCAAGCTATTACTTTACGCCGATATTCTGTGAGAGTGTGTACTACCCCGGTCGAGCCGGCCCATTCGAACAGTAATCATCTAGTGAGGATTACTGTTTGGCTCTACCACTACATGAGTTCGCTCGCTTCTACTTAGTTCGCTCTTTTAGTTATATTAGTACACCTAGTACACTGAAATAATCTATGGTCTGCTCCCGGCTGGACGGCCCGTCAAAACTACTATGTCTCGCTTGCTCCCGTACAATTGCGTATGCATGTTTAGTTCACGCACACGAGCGGTCCTTTGCCTTCCTTCTTGCTATCTTACTCGGACAGAGCCAATACGGAGCCGTTCGGTCGGTCAATCGGATCGCTTCGGTGTCGCTACTCGCTCTGCGCATTGTACTAAATGTACTAAGAGCAGAAACGTTGCGGAATAGTTCGTTCTAGTTAGTACAGTGACGGGAATTGGTTCTTTTTAGTACATACATAGTACATGTACTACACAAGCCTACAATACTTAATTTTCTATTAAATGTCACGTAGTAAATAATGACTTTTAAGTCAGTGGGTAGCAGTGGCGAAGCGTGTAATATTACCTAAGGGAAGCCGGAAGCATTAGAACCGTACGTGCGAGTCTGACATTTAGTTAGAGTAACATGGTCTTCACTGACAGCTAGCCGTAGCTTCGTAGCATGGTAAAGCCGTCAGGAATCGGCATGTAGGCAGGCTGCGCCACTGGTGGGTAGTTTGTTAAATATTTTAACAGCTTGATGCCGTGCGAAATGCTCGAGGAATTTTAATTAAAATTTATATATAAAAATAAGTGGTCCCGGACAACATTTTGTACAAAAATAGGCGGATGTCCGCATACATAGCGGAGTAATTCAAAGATATGCGTGAATTCCCCAATCCGCACTGAGCCAGCATGGGGACTAGGAGTGGCCCATGCCCAGCAGTGGGACGCATATAGGCCGATGTTGATGAATAACTGCCTTTATCCTGGTTGTTTCTCATCGCGCTAGACAAACAACTCCCGCTTTCACAACTACTCGAAAGTATCTGAACAACCAAAGAATGTCTTATGTTCGAAGTTACAACTAACCTATTCAAATGTTCTAAATTCCCAAACAATATACTTCCAATTTGTGAAACCTTCAAAATATCAGCGCCGCCCATTTAATCATGCCAAACCAATGCCATGTCAAGCAGTAACCAACTTGAACAAACACATTCAAAAACAAAACGGTAACCTCTAAAACCGGGGTATAGAATCTAAATCGTTATGGCAATTGATTAGACAGCCGCATGGTACTGTTGTGATAGCACACAATGATAGGTGGCGGTGTGAGTGCACACATGCGCGCGAGTCGCGAATGTCACGAAATCCAGCGCGTTTCTAGGTTGCGCAGGCGATGGTAGGGTCGCCATGGGTTTTGGATATACACCGACATTGTGCCAGTAGGTACTTCGGTTGTTGGACTACGAAGCTTGAGCTCGTGGGTTCATTACTATCACGCCAGGCCCAGGTATAACTCTTTACTCAACTAGTGGCTCCGTGAGCTGTAGACCTGACAAACTTAACTTTGCCGCTGAAAAACTGTTATCCCCGTACATCGACATAGGTCGCGGTCAGTTTACCAACACCGCAAATAACTTTGTATTCGCAATAGCCCGCCATTTTGAAAAATTTCGTAAAACTGAATCGACAAAAAAACTCTATATAATTATCGAACCTGCTCACAAAATTTCACGAGAATCGGTTGAGAAATGCGACCTGTAGAGGAGAACAAATGGACAGCCGGACATACGGAAGCATTTTTGCTTAGGCTGAAACGGAGACGATTCGCTCGCTTCGCTCGCTCGGTCGATTATTTGTCTGGTCTTTTATGCTTTTGTGTCATGCTTCGTGTCGGTTGATAACTACCCTTACATTATAACATACCTCTGGACTAGGGTCCCCTAGTCCTATTGTGGCACTTGTGATCTAACTATTAATAACAATAGCAGTTATTTCTTATAAAATCACGATTAAATCCAATAAAAAGGCGACCATCTTATTAAGCCTCATCTAAAGCGTTTCCTTATTAAATGACGTCATCAAATAACGCATATTCTGCTGCAAAATTACAGCCTAACCATTTTTTGTGACCTAGGTTAAAAATAACCTCTATAAAGCTATAATAAACTTTAAAAAGATATGAAAGAAGATGAAATTAATATAAACGAATAATTACTTTAAAAAATGAAGTATACCTACAGATCATTTCTATTTAAAGTCTACATAACGTTTAACTTCTTAAAGACAAGACACAAAAGGGGCATTTGAGGAGTAGTGATAGTGAGACATAATAAATAGAAAAATAAATGTATGATGTTCCTAAAGACTCTTGCAATATTGTGTAAGTAGTTTCAGAAAATAATAATTTAGAACTGTCCTGATAGATCCTAAACCCGTGGTCACCGTAGTGACCTTGCGCGCGCGACTGGCGCGCGGCCTAGACTCGCGATTCAGTTATTTGTTTGAATCAGCCTGGGAGTTGTTTCTAACGAGTTTAAACAAACGTGAACGAAACATTAATTAAAACAGCATTTTATCCAACGCTTTGTCATTGGAATAAAAACTAGTGAGCTCAATAAAGACCTGCCTTTTATACTTGACTTGCCTATAAGGTTTTAATGGGTTAGATTATTTATATCGATTAAAAGTAATGAATACCCATAACAAAAAATAGCCATCCTAAAATAAAGTCATTTTACTCACTAAGGAAATTCCATACTGGTTATATGTATTTAAACCTTCTGTTACAGCATAGTACCCAATAGGACACTCTAGTAACCAAATTCATTGGTCGCCTCTTAATCGCTCCCTGGAAATGATAATTCTATGTTAATAGACTGGTAGTTTTTTTTTTTATAAATATAATCTACTTCTATTGCTGCTATCCTTATTATCTTTATATGCTAAATATGAAATAATCACTTGAGGAATTATCCGCATAGATCCTAAACCCACGGTCACCCCAGTGACCTTGCGCGCGCGATTGGTGCGGCCTAGACTCGATCTGTTTATTTATTTGATGCAGACCTGTTTCTGCGCAGGTTCAGATCCTTGCGCTCGGTGCGTATGCTGTCTCCCTCATTCGTACTGGGTATGTGAGAGCCAGAAACATGTGGAACCCGTACTTGAGTGCGTATATGGGTATTGAACCGTTCCTGACTCACTGACTGATAAACTAAAGACTGTAATATTACGTAGCTGTGCATATTGGACACATGCAAATCGCATTTTAACATACGTGTACGGTAATATTATATTACATTATAACTCATAATTAGACGCGCTTAAATCTCGTTTTCATTACGACACTATGTTTGAAGAACGAAAAGTTGCTCGGAAAGGGTATTATTATACGCAAGCGTATAGAGCAACTATAGCCGATTTAACTCCTCTACGGGCCCCGCCGTCAAGGGGAGTTATAAACCATACAAAATCCATAACTCCCTAGGGAGTTATGGATTTTGTATGGTTTCGAACTCCCGCGGGCAGTTAAGTGCGCCAGGTCGGCGGAGCTGCTCGGGAGCCGCAGCCGGCGGGGCGCGCGACCGCAAGCCGGCGGAGCTGCCCCGCGCTGATCGCGACGTACGCTCAGTTTATGAACACCCACCTGATGGTAATTCACGATGTAAAATGGGAATAAAATTAATATATATACTTTTTTTGTCTAATTTTTATTTCATTTCCTCGCAAATGTGATGAAAAACATTGTGTGTATCACGGGCAGTAAGGGGATAACAAACTCGAGTCATAAAAGGCCTCGCCTATCGGCGTCGGGCTTCTAACAGACTCTCGTTGGTTATCCCCTTCTTACGGCCCTAGATGCACAATGTACTATTATTGCCACGTAGAGCAACGTGTTACGCTCGTATCGAGTGGCAGCGTTATTCTACTTTGTAGTGGCAACTTGCTACAAACAGAGAACCCGACTAGCGGGTTCCTGGCAATTAAAATTTTAACCTAAAACATTGTATAATGTAATGAACTAGTCCAAAATCTTTAGTTTCATTTGGCCTTCTTTAAAACGGGTATATACAGCAAGATTATACAAAAAACATATTTTCTGGAAAACTAGTGTATATTGTAGATCTATAGCATCTCTTTCTAACAAGGTTGGTTTGAAAGAGATAGAGTTTTTACGTCCGTGTAAACGCTGCGTGCACACAAATCATAAACAATGCAAATGAAGCGCATAGGCAGCTAACGATCTATTAGTTGGACAAATTGGAAAACAGTGCGTTTATTTGTTGAGAAAACTTTTAAACTTTTTCCGAGCTTTACTGTGACTACATACATACATACATATTATCACGCCCGAAATCCCTAATGGGGTGGGCAGAGCCACAAGACTACTTGTGGCCACGTTCGATTAATTAGTCCTAAAAGATGGTATGATGAACCGTATGGTGACAGGTGATCAGCCCATCGCCCATACAGATAGTCCACCATATTGGAGAGGACCCGTCCCTTAGTCGACTTTTACGACATGCCAGGATGATAAGCATCTGCACGCATTCTATGCTATTTCTTCACTCCCAGTGCAGCAGAGGAGTGACTGTGACTGCACTATTTAATTTGATAGCATAGAACATTATGTCCTACAGAGGCAAACAAATTTAACAAATAAAAAAACCGACTTCAAAAACCCTTTAAAGAGTAAGAACTAATGATTGGCCTTCGTAAGTAAATTACCTAGAAATAGAAATGTCAGATATTTTGTCGATTAAGTGATAAATTAAATACATCGATATCGGTGTCATGTAAATGATGACATAGTATGAGGGATGGATTACCTTATTTACTTGCCACCGACTTCGATATATATAATGTATCATATTTGTAAGAAAACATATGTATTTATTTTCTATACACCATTGCTGAAACAAACCCAGCAGCCCGAATACGGCCACGCAAACTTTAACTGCATCAAGACAATGAAGCATTGATGGCAATAAAAAACTTATAATAACTTGCCCCAAAACTTAATTTAATTATCGAATAGGTAGTTATAAATTTAAAGTCACATCTACTTGGTTTATAAATAAAGGGACACAATGTCGACTAAGGGACGGGTCCTCTCCAACATGGTGGACTATCTGTATGGGCGATGGGCTGATCACCTGTCACCATACGGTTCATCATACCATCTTAGGACTAATTCATCGAACGTGGCCACAAGTAGTCTTGTGGCTCTGCCGACCCCATTAGGGATTTCGGGCGTGATGCTATGTATGTATGTATGTATGGGACACAATGAATACCTATTTAGAACACAAATATTGTTAGTATTAAGTGTATAAATACATTTGGATGCCTACTAATACATTTACCTTATTTTTGTAGGCATGCAAAAGTATTAATACACTCTACTCTGAAACCAACCTATTTTAATTTCATATATGTAGAGGAAGCCCGGACAAATACATTTGTTACGGGAACGGGTAAAAAAAACACAGAAACTGTGCATTGACAAAACCTTTCGTAATTTTAATTTGTACCTATTGTATTTAATAGTCTTTTGAAAATACTTACATACATACATATATACATACATAGCATCACGCCCGAAATCCCTAATAGGGTGGGCAGAGCCACAAGACTACTTGTGGCCACGTTCGATTAATTAGTCCTAAGATGGTATGATGAACCGTATGGTGACAGGTGATAAGCCCATCGCGCATACAGATAGTCCACCATGTTGGAGAGGACCCGTCCCTTAGTCGACTTTTACGACATGCCAGGATGATAAGCATAGGATGAAAATACTTAATTAACTAAAAATATTATACAACTTCTACTTAAATTTTTGGTTACAACAAAAGTTACCTATTATCCATTTTGCCTGTCCGGCCCGGGAAAAACGGATATGGGCAAAAAAAAAATGTCATTGCGCTGATCACAGAAATAGCTGCCTACCCCGGAATAAGAAGTGCAATTCTTATGCACCCATCAACGGTTCAATGTATTCTTTACTGCACACCTAACAGAAATAACTTCATTTAACCTTTGGGTGTGTTGAATGAGGTTCTTAGTTTTTAAGTTGAGCCTGAGCCCTACTGACTTAGATGTATTTAATCATTTTAGATTAAGTTTAACTGGGGCCTGACAATTCAGATGTATTAAGACCTATAAAATGAAAATGAAAATGAAAATGAAAATATTTATGAAAATGAAAATGAAAATATTTATTTTGCAAGTAGGCCTCACGGGCTCTTTTACATGTCTGAATCTACCAGCGCTTCGAAAGGTGACATTTGCTGAGAAGAAACGCCGCAAGAAACTCAGCAGTAAGTCTTTTTTTCCACTTTAAAATTACATATAACTAAAACTAACATAAAAAGTGCAACAAATAAACCTAATGGGCACAAATTAATTATCTTATACAACTAATAAGGGAGATGTATAGTCTCCGCATCTGAACAAGTAAATTTAAGTGCCTTAGAGATGTATAAAGTCTCTAAGGGTCATAATAATAAGAATAATATTAAAACAGAGAAAACATCTAAATTGATTAATCTAGGTTACATGGAGATGTAGACATTCTCCATGGTCAAGTATAAAGATGGAGATGTAAGGTCTCCAAATATCAAAAACAATCTGAAATATAACATTTCATGTCCTAATAATACAAATATTATTGGCTATTAAGCCAAAAGGTCAATAACAGTTTATTAAGGAGACACAATAGGAAACGGAGACAGCGCCAGGAAACGACATACAGACTCCCGGACACTACGAGGTTACACTGATGCGTTTCTTGGCCTCAGAGCTGGCCAAGCTTCTTTATCATTTAAATAATCTTCAACTCTATAATATCCTTTCTTAAGCAGCGAATCTTTAATGTACCGTTTAAATGGATTAACAGACAAGTCCCATGCTTCAAGGGGAACTTTGTTGTAGAATCTTATGCAGTTCCCCAAAAAAGATTTACTTACTTTCTTAAGGCGAAACTTAGGAACAAGGAGCTTATTCTTACTACGTGTATTAAAATTATGGACATCAGACACTTTCTTAAAACCTTTAATATTCTTGTGCGTATACAAGATCACCTCATAAATATACTGTGAAGCTACTGTAAGGATGTCAATTTGTTTGAAACGGTCTTTTAACGAATCACGGCAGCCCAGGTTGTAAATGGACCGGACTGCTCTCTTCTGTAGAATAAAGACCGTTTCGATGTCAGCCGCCTTACCCCAGACCAGGATGCCATAAGACATAATACTATGAAAATAACTAAAATAAACAAGTCGCGCTGTTTCCACATTGGTAAATTGACGAATTCTTCTTACAGCATATGCAGCAGAGCTCAGTTTGTCTGCAAGAACGGATATGTGTGGACCCCATTGTAAATTGCGGTCAAGAGTATAATTGAGAAGAGCCGACAAGAAACTCAGTGAGGTAACATTTTTTCAAAACAGTACACATAAGTTAACAATGATGTCTACAGTTTTCAGTGGCGAGCGTGAAATATTTCCTAAGGGAAGCCGGAAGAATTAGAACCGTACGTGCGAGTCTGACATTTAGTTAGAGTAACATCGACTTCACTGACAGCTAGCCGTAGCTTTGTAGCTTGGTAAAGCCGTCAGGAATCGGCTTGTAGGCAGGCTGCGCCACTGATAGTTTTATACAAATCTTTCTAAGTATCAGAACACAGTAGTCACAGTAGGTCCGCCCATCGAGACCCAGGGATCGCCGATGGCAGGTTAGGATTAATTCCAAACATCCCTGTCTATAATGTAGAATTTTACTGTGTAATATGCCCTAGAAATAACAATTCGCTCTACAGTAAATTTGAACATTGTGTCTGTTTGTTCTAAAATGTTTTTAGGTATGCTATTGTAAAAACGTGTACCTACAACTTCCTAGAAAATGATTTTTTAGTCTTAGCCAGTTTATGTTCGTAGGGTACGTTAAGCTTTCCGATATCTCTAGTAGCCTTTGGCTTAAACATTCGAACCAGCGACCTCAGTTTCAGTAGGCAGTTGTACCACCACTGACTTCATGGCGCAGCAAGTAAGACATATAATATTGTAGGTGTTGTAGGAGAAACATAATAATGTCTCAGAAGCAACCATTTCTAAACCAACCAGTTACTGGCAGCATGCAGCCGGTTCGGGCGGAAGCAGGTGCCTCTATAATTAACAGGTCCGCTGCCGACTTAGCTAGCTTAATATCGGAATGGTTTATTTCTAAAGTTATAGGAAAGTTTTGACGCGGTTAAAAGGGTAAGTATAATAAGTTTTGGCTATAATACATTAAAAATTCTTAAACCTTAAACTTAAAAATGTCAAAAACGGTTAACTTTAAGGGAGTAAAAATGTTCTTACCGTTTGTTAAAAACTCTAATTTTTTAATCCGATATAAAAATATAAAAAGATCCTATAATTCCGGTTATACGACTTTAATGTATGTAACAGTCATTATAGACCACTTTATGACTGTTACATAACTTGAAGTCATATACGACTGGACTTATACGACGATTTTGCTTTCAGTCCATCCAGTCTTATTCGCCTTCAAGCTATGCAACCGTCATATAGTTGTCTATAATGACTGATACATAATTTGAAGTATATAACTGAAATTATACGATTCTGCCTGTTTGAACAGCACGTATCATCATAACGTATTCAAATACAAGGAAAGAACAATACGGACAGGGAAAAGGAAAAAAAAAAAAAACCTTTTTTAGTAATAAGTTGAATTAAACACAATTTTATCAATTTTATGATCTTTGTTGTATCAATACATATAAAACAGTACCGTGATTCACTTAGGCAGCCATTACACACTCAATCTAGATCGTGATCTAGACCAAGGTCGCGGATCGCAATTTTGTGATCCTATGTCGCGATCCCTCAATCCAACACCTTACACAGTCAATCCGATAACGAATCTCGATCTAGATTGAGCGTGTAATGGCTGCCTTATAGACAACGCACAGCCTAAACGGGTAGTCCTAAAGGTTTGAAAGGAGGAAACATTCCTCGAGTACCTTAGAGGTGCACTGAGGAGGGATTTTTTGAAATTCCATCCCTAAAGGGGCGAAAAGTGATGAAGTTTGTATGACAAAATACCGCTGCCGAAGCTGTGGCGGGTCCACTAGTAATTTTATAAGATCCGGGATTATTCTAACTGTTGTTGTTAGCACCTGGCTAAAACGAGGTCGAGACCTTATTTTTTGTACATGTATATAAAACATAGAAGGCTCCCACACACGAAACGCGGAACGGAAGCGGAGCGGGTCGGAAGCGGGCTCGTGTAAACAGGGACTAAAATGGAGGCTTCCACATCAATCCGCTTCTGTTCCGCGTGTCGGTGTGAAGCCTTGTCACACTCCTTAAAAAGGTAAGTTACCTGCGTAATTTCATACTCTTTCATAATTGCATCGAGTTGATTAGGTTTGTTTTGATGGATGTCACTCAATTACATTTTGATCGAATATTTCTTTCTCATTAAAATGTTTCCTACAACCTATGCTCTTGGATTTAAGCTTTGGTATTCTTTATGTTATATAAGAGTTCTTGAGAGGCAGCCGAGTAGGCTGTGCTCTTAGTATAAGTTTGAATCATAAAAAAACTTCTCGAACGCGTTAATCGATTCGTCAATAAGCAAACAGAGACTTACGTAAACGCGTTCCAGACGTTTCCTATGAATCAAACTTACATTAAAAGCGCATTCGCACCACGTCCGATCCGAAACCGATCCGGACCCGTGAAAACACAGATCTAGAAATTTCGGACCGAATTCGGATATTGCTTACGCACTAGTCCAATCTCTGATCCAAGCCACACTGAACTAAAATGGATGCCTGCCGCGCCCCCCGGCCACATACCCCGCCGCCCCGCTTCCTCACTGCCCCGTTCGCAACTCGGATTCGGTTCGGACGCAGTGCGCGAGCGTTCATACAAACTAGCGGCTCCGTGAGCGGTAGACCTCGCGACAAACTTAACTTTGCAGTTGGAAAACTGTTATCCCCATACATCGACATAGGCCGCGGTCAGTTTACCAACACCGCAAATAAGTTAGTAATTGCAAGAATATATCTCCGCGATTATGGAAAATTTCGAAAAACTGAATCGCAAAAGAATTCTAAATAATATATAGAATATTATTATATGTATTATCGAACCTGCTCACAAAATTTCTCGAGAATCGGTTGAGAACTGCGGCCTGTAGACGAGAACAAATGGACAGACGCCGGACATCCGCTGGACATACGAAACCATTTTTGCCCAAGCTGAAACGGAGACGGTTCGCTCGATACGCTCGCTCGGTCGATAATACTTTGGCTATTTGGTCCGTCAATAATCTTCTCCCGAATGGAGATTCACGGATGATGGTAGCCGGATCATCCGATTTCCAAAATGTCATTTAAAAAACACTTCAGCGGCCTTAGCAGACACGGGGATAAGTTACACCCGTCTATCTCCCTGACTATCTCTTTTATCGGCACTAGTGTGACGCGCTTAAAGATAAGACGGTTTTACTTATCCTTGTGTCAACCTAGGGCTGAAGGATTGGTCGTTGTGGCGATCATTGGGGAGGCCTATGTCCAGTATTGTCCAGCAGTGGACGTCTTTTCCCTGCAATGGTGATGATAATCCGTTTATCCTAAGGGGTCATCCATAAAGTACGTCACACTAATTTCGTGATTTTTTGACCCCTCCCCCGTCCTTGTCACAGTTGGTCACATTACCCCCTCCCTAGTGTGACGTCACATATTTTGCAATTTTACAACTAGAAATTAATAAATTAAAACAGCAGTTCCGAAATTAATTTTATTTCCATTTTTTTTTATATATATAATCAAATTATTTTTTATTTAATAACTCGCCAACAAAACAATTTATTCCTTATGCTTATACAGATAGATTTGGAAATATTTTAAAGCTATTCGTTAATAGTTCAAATTTGGCATTTTAACAATTAGATGTATTCGATTTTGAAATGTGACGTCACAAAACTTAGGACCCCTCCCACCCCTTGTCACACAATGTCACACTTCGTAGACCCCCTCCCCCCCTTAACGTGTGTCGTACTTTATGGATGACCCCTAACGGAAAAGGCAAAAAAGTTTAGCCCAGATAGCCGGTGTTCGTAGTATGTACTGTCACTCTATAATGTTCTCTTGTTCTCATTATCAATGAACTGAACTACATACCTATGTTATGATAGTTATAAAACCTAGACTACCTATATTAAAGTACCTACATCTATTTTATGAGTGCTGTATTCGTGATACGTCCCGATAAGGAGATTAAGACGTTTGATTAGTGATATCATAATATGGGTGGGATTTATAGATAAAGGTGTCATTTCAGTGGTGTTATTCTGTAACGTGCGCATGCGCTGATCAGCGGATGAACGGAACTTAATTTAGACCAGTGGTTTTCAACCTTTTGAGTACGCGACCCCTTTACAATACAATTAAAATAAGTTTACCTACCATTCGGCTATCCTCGGTTATTGTCGGTATTCCTCGTTTTTCACATAGAGTATACCAAATGACAGCGCCGCTATTCGGGAACGCTAAGTGATGTTGTAGCGACTCGCGAGCGAGATTTCTCACCCCACTCTTCCGCACGACGCGTAATGCGTAGGAGCGAGATGCGAGTCTCGCTCGCGGGTCGCTGCAGTATCGCTTGGACGTTCCCGAATAGACGCCTAGATATGACTTTTAAATATATTTCCCGTTATCATATTAAACACAATACAAGAGAAGGATATGAGCAACAAAACCTCCTAATAGCATGTCCATATCGCTTCTGTATAATAAACTTCTTGGGTCTACTGGTAAGTAATGTCATCATGGGAGTAGGTAGGTACTTCAGGTTGAATGCTACCTAAAAGAAATCGCAGCAATGTATTTTGTGTCATTTTCATCTCCGGCTTTAGCCGATAAAAGCCGAGAAAAGTCGAATCGTTAACTGATTTTAATCGTACTGTACAAGTAAAAATATCTGTACCGGTAACGATGAGGTATTTAAAAACCTGGCTTGCGCCCGTGACCCCCCGAACAAGGGCTTGTGACCCTCGGGGTCGTGATCCACCGGTTGAAAAACACTGTTTTAGACTGCAGACTCAGGGTCTCACTCCGCACTTTAGGTACGCTCGGCCGTCGGACAGCTCGGAGCTGTAAATCGCAGTAGGTTGCCGCTCGCTCGCTCGCTGGCCGATTCGCGCGTCACCAAGTAGCCTAGATGTTTGGTTTTGCTGGGTGACGCGGATAAACTGACAACCCTAGCGTACACGAAAGAGCACGTTTTATGCGACGGAGAGAGAAATCATGATTACGCATATTTCCGTTTTTCTTGGACCGGTTTTCTTAGACAATGACTCTTCCCCTAGTAGCATTTTCCGTTGGCATCCATTGGCCAACAGTAGGGAATCAGTAGGGATATAGTTAGTAGTTTGCCCATATAAAATTAACATCATCACCACATAATACCAATATAACATAAAAATATCATTACGTCCAACCAATTACCAATTACTGTTGTTTAAAAATGGTTGACATTTCCGCATTGTATACAACGATGACCCTATTAGATATTAAGTAACGTTGGCCCAATGCAGTAAAATATTATTTCTACGCCCATCCACACCAACGTTGGGCCAATGCGACTTGTGCTACCGTTGGGTTAACACTGTTGGCATTTCTGCATTATATTGTTTCAGTTGTAAATTCTACAATGGCCCAAGGTTGTACTTGGTTGTAGGCTCTACCTTAAAACGACGGCCAAATCTAACCGTTGGCCAACTAACGAGACCTATGTGGCCCAACCAAATGCCAACACTAAATCTGTACCTACGTTACAGAATCACATGACAGGTTTTGCGGTACGTGTCATTAGGTACAGATAACTTAATACTGGGTATTGGTGGAAATAAACAAGCAATATTTGAACTATGAATCACTGTGCTTCGAGGGTGCGTTCACTAAGGATTTTTAAAGCTGTAACCAAACCGACGCAACTCTGGCCGACAGTGGCATAACTATACCATCTGGGGCCCGTGGCAAATTCTTTTGATGGGGTTCTATCAGTAAACGTTGTACTATATTTTTGAGCTTGCGGCCTCTTGGGCCGGGGCCCTCTTGGGTCGGGGGCCCGTGGCATTTTGCCAGCCCTGCCACCCTATTGTTACGCCACTGCTGGCCGATCCGGCTTGGGTTCTCTAGTCGTACGCATATTTGAAACTGTGATAAGTTTTTATGGTTCTTTAAAAAAAAGTAATAAAAAACAGCGACGCATAATTTACGTTGGTATCCATTTATTTAAACATTGAACACAAGATAGTACAAATTGAACTTTATACCTGTAATATTATTAATTTCTTAAGGAGCGTCTCATTTAATCTTGACTTTACCGAATTCGATAGGAAATAGGCATAGTTTACTTTGTTATTTTCTAACAACTATGTTATTTTATTTTCATCACACTTGCAAAATTGCAAAATCCATAACTCCCTAGGGAGTTATGGATTTTGTATGGTTTCGAACTCCCGCGGGCAGTTAAGTGCGCCAGGTCGGCGGAGCTGCTCGGGAGCCGCAGCCGGCGGGGCGCGCGACCGCAAGCCGGCGGAGCTGCCCTGCGCTGATCGCGACGTACTTACAGTTTATGAACACCCACCTGATGGTAATTCACGATGTAAAATGGAAATAAAATTAATATATATACTTTTTTTTGTCTAATTTTTATTTCATTTCCTCGCAAATGTGATGAAAAACATTGTGTGTATCACGGGCAGTAAGGGGATAACAAACTCGAGTCATAAAAGCCCTCGCCTATCGGCGTCGGGCTTCTAACAGACTCTCGTTAGTTATCACCTTCTTACGGCCCTAGATGCACAATGTACTATATCCCAGGTTGCCAGTTAACAGCCGTGCGAGTTATTTAACATTAGCGAAGTCAGTTATTAATGCGTACATAGTAAATTTGTTATTTTTAGTTTATTAATGAGCCAATTTAACCAACTTACACGGATAATGTTACATAAGTATTGTTTAACAAACTTGACTCGTCTGATTTTAGCAAAAAGCTTTGCAGGCTCTGTCCGGAATAAGTCGCTTGGTTGATATTAACCTTTTGACCGCCACAGTCGGCTGCAGCCGTCAGCGGATACAGGGTAAAAAGTCGTTCATTACCTTGACTTAAAGTTGAAAGCTTGGTGGTCAAAAGGTTAACAATTTGTTTATTTCTAGCCCTCCCATTTTTTGAGAGTAACTAAGTGGGTTCATTGGCAGAGGGTTTTCTACGGTAAAAAGTAAAGTTGTAGGTTAAGGTTCTAATCCCAGTCTGGGTTCTTCTATCAGCGGCCCTAACATGCATGCCACAAAGATAAATTAAACCCGTTTATCTCTATGACTATCTCTTTCGTCGGCACTAGTGTAAGAGAGACGCACTTAGGGATAAGACGGTCTATCTTTGTCATGCATGTTAGGGCCGCTGTGCTAGTTAAACATCTAAATGACCATAGCTGGACATCGTTAATCAAATAGTTAACTTCGTTAATCGTTAATCCGTTACTAAGAAGCTTAACTTCGTTAAACGTTAAAGCATTACGTTTCGGAAATTTTAACGGAAGTTAACGTTAATCGTTAATCGTTAACTCGTGGTAGAAATAGCATTTTATACGTCGTTGCGCTAGTGACTTATAAAAAAAATTTGGTACGGGCTTTGGCAGTTTAGGTATGACACATAAGAATTGTACTTACTTGTCACAACGCGCGGTGTCCTGGCAAAAACTAGGTAGGTACTTAATTAACGATTAACGGACTTGAATTGTTTAACGGAAGTTAACGAGTCTGTTAACAATTTTTAGTTAACTTAAACGTTAATCCGTCACTCGAAATGTTAACTTCGTTCATTAACTATTAACGGATTAACGGTCTCGTGCGCAGCTTATGTAAAAGACTTATTTACATCTTATTTATAATACAGTTTCCGCTGGACAAATGCAGGAAATGTTATTTTGCAGTTGAAAATCAATTGTATGCAGGACGGCAAATTTCCTTTTGCGACACGGAACAGACGTCAGACCTTGGTTTTGCCTACAATACTAGATTTTGTAATGCCTTCCTGTTCTAGGTTGCAAAAATATAACCCTGAAGTCGAAACAATAATGATCATGCCAAGAAAAACAAGGTTATCGATGTTCGTATCTGTTTTAAATTATAAAAACTCGTCATTCTACTGTTTACGTTCAACGCCATCTAGCGACAGTTGGCTGAAGCTAATTTGGAACGATTTGAATACAGTCCATTCATTCATTTCACGTTTCAAAGTTGGCAGTATTGTTCCTTTTTTGACAGCCCGACCTAAATCTTGAATCGCCCTAACGAGCCGCCATGATAAATCGACTGTAATTGCTGCATGAAAAAATGACGCTCAAATGCACTTCATCGGGGACTGATTACAGTGAAATGTGAAAGTCACAATAAGCCAGCCCCTTCTGTTCTAGTTCACATTCCAGTTCGAAAATCAGTCTAAAAAAAAACACTCTTTGGCACAAATTCGAATGTGTGTAACAGTAAAGTAACTTTAAATAAGACACGCCAAACTCGATTTTGGCAGCTTAGTGGTGCGATCGACGTTTCTTATTTAAAGTTTAGGGAATTGTAAATTTAGACGACACCATTTCGAATTGGAGCCAATAGTTTCTCATGTGTGTGTCCTAATAAAATCGGAAACTATACAACAAAGTAAAAAAAAAATGAATATGGTCAATATACCAACCTTCAAAGTGTTTATTCTAAACCGAAACCATTCGGTGATTGATTACAATATCGTTAATTAACTATGTAATTACACACTAAGTCGTATTGACATATAATAGTTGGAGTAGCAAGGACACAGCCTTGCACGCCTCGATTAGGTTACCTACTTCATTTAATTGAATTACTTAAGTACTTTTAATTAATTGTTACATTTGACTTTTTAATTTGTGTAGGTAGGTACATGGGCGCCACAAGACGGACCAGCTATGCGATCGATGCCTCGTGTACAGTGGCTGATCAGCGATGAGGGACACATTCAAATTTGGACCGAATGTCTTTCTCGTTACAGTCTAAACGTTACAATAGCGTTAGTTGTGTGTGCGTGCTTTTTACTAAGCAAATTAGCTGGTGGAAGTTTATTTATTTATATGCACCTCCAACAATACTTATTTAATCGGTCCAATTCGAAACTGCGTCTTCTAAATTTAAAATTCCCTAAACTTAAAATAAGAAACGTCAAACTCGATTTTGTACGGCACCAAGCAGTCATAGTCGAGATTGACGTTCCTTATTTAAATTTTAGCGATTTTTAAATTTAGCGAACACAGTTTCGAATTGGCGTTAATTTAATTGTAATGGGTTCAGTGTTTGAAGTAAATTTGATAGTTAAACACTACATCTAGGCAAAGTTTGACTGCGCAACATTTCCGACGTCAAGTAGGTATAAAATTAACTAGTTTTATTCTAAGAATTAGCTAACTCATATATTACCTAACGAATAAGGAAACCTTTGACCAATATAATATCAGAAGGCCGTCCCGAATGGACCAATGGCGGACGTCGAAATGACTAATAACGTAAAAACCATGTTTGGAATTGTTTGAGGAAAAACACCAATAATTCGATGCATGGCCGCAAAATATTAACTTTTGTGCATGGTTTTGAAATAAATGCATATATATGTAGCAATAGGTAAGGAATTATGCGCTGATCCTGTTCTCATTGTGGTTTTGTTTTCACGGAGCCATTTTATATGTATTTTTTGTAATAAACATACCGTCTAAAGTGCTAGGAAATGCGCAATTTCTGATGCAATTTGGGCCATCCCCAAAAGTTTACACTTAAACTTTCTATTCCCAGTACATACACACCACACATATATATGGTCACGCCCGAAATCCCTAATGGGGTGGGCAGAGCCACAAGACTACTTGTGGCCACGTTTGATTAATTAATTAGTCCTAAGATGGTATGATGAACCGTACGGTGACAGGTGATCAGCCCATCGCCCATACAGATAGTCCACCATGTTGGAGAGGACCCGTCCCTTAGTCGACTTTTACGACATGCCAGGATGATAAGCATCTGCACACATTCTATGCTATTTCTTCACTCCCAGTGCAGTTGAGGAGTAACTTCCAGAGCAGCAGAGGAGTATTCCAGACTATTCCCAGTAGTGATGTAATATATATAAACTTTAGAATAGCCCAGATTGCAGCAATAATTAACCCAAAAACTAGCTCGTTTACAACCCCGTTGAAAAAAGTAATTTCTATATTGAATTAACACGCTCTCCTATTTTAACTTGATATTTTGTTCGTGAACATTTTGAAAAAGGTGTTAAGGATTTGGATTTTAAAAAAAACATATAACAATATTGTTTTTTAGTGTTACATCCTTCGTGGTGCCGGCCTAGTTATCTGGTGTAGAGATGTAGAGTTATAAAAAATACCCTCTCGACTACCCTGCTTGACGTTTTTCAAATCGCATCAAGAAAACTTGGCATACTCGAACGCTTTTAAATAAAGAAAAAAACACCGCGAGGTTCTTTATCGTCACCAAAAGTCAACATCGTTATGCGGAAAGCGCTTAGATGCGAACCGTTTGAGCCGTTATCTAACCGTGAAAAAATACCCACCGCGCCGCCCACCTTGCCTCTCGCTTACGGTATTTCGAACGTGCGATAGTGACAGATAGCTACCCTTTCGAACGTTAGAAAGGGTACGCTATATTTATGTGTGCCCGTGCTCGTAGTTTGTTTGGCCTAAATGGAGGTTTTATTATATTAATTGCGTTTGTCGTGGAATGTTTTGTTTAAAATGTTTATGCTGCGTTCACTCTCTATTATTGTGAATGCTTTCGTATTTTTCATTGATTGTTTGACCTCATAATGGAATAGGTCGATATGGCATAATTCTTTCAGAATTCTAGTGTTCTTATACAATAGTATTTATTATACACTGGCGCCAATACTTGCTAAATTATATTATTTAAGAAGTATTTGAATTGATATTAATTAAGATAAGTCAATCAACAATAGCAGAATTATGGAAGTTATTTTGAGCAGGTTATAAAATAAATTTAATTACCTATGCTATGACATTACCCATCACAATATTTTCCTTTTGATTAACAAAAAAACATTCGTCTGGGTAAACCCATTCATGTTTTTAAAATATACCTAAACGTGGAAGAGGCCATGACGCAAAACGCGAAGTTAAGTGCAGTTTTCTTGTTTAAATTAAGAATTAAACTTACAAATTTCGCTTGTCAATAAATATTATATATTTGGTACCTACTGAGGTTATTGGGTACCTGATTTAAAAACTTGTGAAAAGTAAAAAAGTGTTGTGAAATCTAGTGATATTTACTTTCAAGAAATTCAAGCAAAATTCGCAACTCAACTATATTAACTTTGTTTTAAAAATAAACTAAGTTTTAAATAAGTAAGGCTTGCGTTACCTGAAATATGATTAAATTAACTTTGTTACAAATCCTTCAGTACCATAGACATGTATATTTAAAATTAGAAACGTAATTTCAATTTCATATAGTCCATGTGAGTTACCATGTGAAAATACATAATTGTAGTGCTAGTAGGTTAAATTAGTTAGCACGGTTTTAACCACCACCACCACTCAGTGGCGTAACTATAGGGTGGCAGGGCTGACAAAATGCCACGGGCCCCCGACCCAAAAGGGCCCCGGCCCAAGAGGCCGCGAGCTCAAAAATATTTTTTTACATTGTACCTGAGTATTTATAGGGCCCCATCAAAAGAATTTGCCACGGGCCCCTGATGGTATAGTTACGCCACTGCCACCACTAGTGGTTAAATAACTGCCTTTATCCTACTAATATTATAAATGCGAAAGTTTGTGTGTGTCTGTGTGTGTGTGTGTGTGTGTGTGTATAATTGTTACCTCTTGCCGTTAAAACGGCTGGACGGATTTTGATGAAGTTTGGAATGGAGATAGCTTATACCCTGGATTAACACATAGGCTACTTTTTATCCCGGAAAATTGAAAATTTCTCGAGGGAATAACGATAATCAAACTCTACGTGGACGAAGTCGCGGGCACAGCTGGTTAGTAAATAATTCCATTAATTCTTGAAATCTTTAGGTTAAGGGATTTTACGCAGGATTAAGTGTAAGAATGGAGCAAGCATCATTTTACTATTATGAGAATCGGTTTAAGTCGTTCGTTGATCAAGTTTTTTTATATATTCCTTTGCTTTTTAATGCACAATATAATAGGTATAGAACTATTATACTTTTCATACCTATATGTACTACTATTCCTTGGTTATGAGCGAGTTGCCTACAAAGCAAGATGCTCTACAGGCAGGATTTCTCAAAAGCAAGATGGCCAAAAAGCAAGATGTCTCAGAAGCAAGATGCCTCAGAAGCAAGATGGCTAAAAAGCAAGATGCCTAGCAAGCTGGATGGCTCAAAAGCAAGATGTCTCAGAAGCAAGATAGCCAAAAAGCAGGACCTTGACCCCGTATATTTGTTTCTATCTTTATTTTATTTGTTACGTCTACCCACAATAAAAACCATTTTAGGTGTCTTGCTTTGCAGGCTTTTAATTACCAAGCAATTTGTCTTCAAGACATTCAGCTACTTAGACATTTTGCTTGGTACTCGTTTTAGCCAGTAGGCCATTTGCCTAGACGGCATTTAATCACTTAGACATTTTGATTTGTAGGCATAATACTTAGGCATCTTACTTTGTTAGGCATCTTGCTTTGTAGACAACTCGCTCATAACCCCTATTTTTTAGAAGTGGAATTCAAGGGACCCTATTTTAAACAAAATCTGTCAGTCATAAATTCTTCATCGATCATAAAATATGATACATAGACAATATTTACTCTAGTGTACATTTTCAGGGTAAGTATATTACTTTTATTATTATTAAAATAAAATAAGTTTTTTTTTATACTCGATGTTCATGTCAATTCTAAAGTTCAATTGCCAAGCAAAAGAGGTTTCCACGAGCCAAGTTCCGCTGAAGGTCAGATGCCAGTCAACAGTGCTTAGGTGCCAAGTTCCTCACTTAAGTTCAAGATAACAAGTATTAAGAGTTACTATCTCACGACTGGAAATTCATGGAAGAATAAATCACACGGAAAATTGGAAATAAAATAACGAGCCTTAGGTATTTATAAGAAAAGCCGTGGCCTACATGATCAAAACTATTCGTTGAGCAGTTTTTAATATGACAGATGACATCTAAAACGAAATAAAAAAGTAAAATACAAAAACGACTTTTTACCCGCGCTTTTGCTCCGTAGAATTCGCGGCACTTTAATCTGTAACGCATTCCGAGTTGAAAGTATCCTATTTCCTTCCCCAGACCCCAAAATTGTATTAAATGAGTGACATGTTTATATTCATTAATATTAAACTTTATTATTTAGTGTCAAATGTCAAAATGAAAAATGACAGCATGGTATGATGGGTACTGGCCCCCAATTCTCGATACATTCGAGATAATGTCGATTGCAAGATTAAATGTCAGATTCATACAGTTGTGTCAAATGACTGTATGCACTGACGTTTAATCTCGATTGTGAGATTATCTCGAATGCACAGAATTGGGGGCCTGCTGAAACTAATTAAGAGAGCACGATAAATACGAACTTTTCCGATAAAACACGATGGAAACTAATAATGCACTACATCTGTAAATACTTAATATGCCTGTTTATTTAAGGGATAATTTTTATATTTTTAAGAGGTCTTTATCTGTCAAGTAATGGTACAAACCTTTCGTTCTCATTCGTAAAAGTCCAGCGAAATCTCGTTTCGCTAGACCTATGACACTATCACTAGGCATACCGACTCGCATACTAGCAATGACCCGCGCTAACCTAGAGCCGAATGGAGCAAGCTCTCGCTCGTGTAACTGGAACGGTGTCAACGCGCCGACCTTGACGTAGCTTCGCGTTCCAATTTCGAATTTGCTTTTCTTTCTCTAATTTGTGTGATTATATCTTCATAATATTTTCTTTTTAAACTATCTGTGACAATTTCTTTTTAGAGACTACAGAGGTTGGCATTATGAAATATTAGGATATTACTCACTGTAAAAAAGGAGGCGGTTCCATACATCGGGCAGCGTTAAAAAAAAGCGCATGGCTTCAAGCGACTAAAGAGTTGGCATTACGGTGAATTCCAAATGAATTGTGCTGAGTAGTAATACGTTGCGCGACGCGCGATGATTCCGTGTCCACCAATCAGAAGTACCGAATGACATCACCCGCGATGCGACGAAATAGTGTATTGTGCATCTAGGGCCGTAAGAAGGGGATTAGTAACGTGAGTCTGTTAGAAGCCCGAGCCGACAGGCGAGGGCTTTTATAACTCGAGTTTGTTATCCCCTTATTGCCCGTGATACACACAATGTTTTTCATCACATTTGCGAGGAAATTAAATAAAAATTAGATAAAATATACATATATATATTATATTAATTTTATTCCCATTGTACACCGTGAATTACCATCAGGTGGGTAGAACAAACGGTATGTGGCGATCAGAGCGGGGCGGCTCTGCCGTCTGCGGCACCCGCGCGCCCCCGCCGACCTGGCGCATACCTAACTGCCCGCGGGAGTTCGAAAGCATACAAAATCCATAACTCCCTATGTTATTACAGTCTCAATTTTTGTAACGTTATGAGTTTAAATTTGGAGCATACATATTATTGTTAACGAAGAGGCATTAAAAGTGAGCAGATGCCTTTTTGTTTCATATTTAGTTATTTTTATTTACAACGAAGTTTTTGTACATCTAAACTATTTTAAAAATAAAATAACTAGAGAATTCCGCATGAAAAAAAAATAGTTTCAATTATTTTACTGCCAAGTTGTTAAAAACCTTGTATAAAACAGGTCTTAGATAAGAACTAGATTTAAAGATAAACACATTAACTATCTTACGGCGCTGCAGCTGCGTAACTTTTAATTATACCCAGTTAAATTATGTTGAATAAGTTTGTCCTTACTAAAATAATACATGCCATAGTGTTTGCCTGTTTGTTTGTTCTCCTTTCTCGTCAAAACGTAGCAACATAACGCGTTTTTTTTCTCAGCAATAGTCGGAACCTTGGAGAATGATAAAGGCTAAATTTATCCCGGAAAAGTACACAGTTCCTAAAGATCTCAAAAGAAGGATATGCCTATCAGTACAATTTCGTGTTACAAGTCTCATAGAAGGTTGTCAAACGCCAGCGCCATGGCTTACCCACACCCTATTGCTGATGTCTTAGTTCTTACGACATACACACAAAAGTCTAATATTGCTTGATTCACACGCTATCATATCATTGTGGAGGTTGGGTTCGGTGGTACTGTCTCACAGGTTGTGGAATTGTACCGGATACTTAATTATAATAGTGTCCCTTAAACGGATGTCAAGGACAGTGGTTGCTATGCGACTGAACGTGTGATGGCGTCAGATTCGCGTTCTGACACCTCAAAAGTAAGCATCGCAGCAATTGCTTTGAGCAGTTCCTTACTATATATTTCAATGACAGTTCCTGATAAAACCGTGACGACGCGGTTAGCCTAGTTGGGAGTGACCCTGCCTCCAAAGCAAGCGACCCGGGTTCGATCCCCGGTAAGGCCAAATATTTGTGTAATAAGCACGAATGTTTGTTCCTGAGTCTTGGATGTTTCCTATGTATTTAAGTATTTATTTCTCTATATAAGTATGTATATCGTCGTCTAGTACCCATAACACAAGCCTTTAGAGCTTACTTCGGGACTAGATCGATTTGTGTAAAAAGATTGTCCCCTGATTTATTTAATAATTTTATTTATTTACAAAATGTAAACTAATTCCACGCGAATGAAGTCGCGAGCAAAACCTGTACTATACCATTATACTAGTTTATATATCTCCAGTTTTCAATTTACTGTATGACGTCGACTTGACAGTCGGTCAACTTACATAAGCATACTAGTCATATAACATACCGTATAATAGGTATATTGGCTTGCTCGTCCGACCTATAGCTATCACTGCAGTGCTTAGCTTATCTTATCACTGGGGTGCGCAGGAGTTGGGGCTACAGCAAGACTGTCCTGAATGCTCGAATTGAAATACCTAACAATGACAACATAAAAACGCGGCATCTAATGGACCATTTTTCATTAAATAATTGTAGATTTATATTTTCGTTTTTCAGGCTTTCGACATTTGTACGACATGATAGGGATGTTTCCTGGGTAAAAGAAATAGTTATTTTCATTAGTCCGCCAGTTACAATATCAAAAAATATTGAACACGTATTTTTTGCTTTATCAAATCAATCAAAATTGACAAATAGAACGCGCATCAAAGTTCGGGAGTGGGGGCTACTGACGTCACTTAATGGTGAAAAGTGTACAAAGTCGTGACGTCACGCGGAACTTCAACGCACTATATCTTCGTCACTTTTTGTTTAATTGACAAAAGAAAAAAATATGTATTCAATATTTTTTTATAATGTAAATGACGGACTAATTAGATTTTTTTGGGAAACTAGACTATGTATTTGTTTTTAGGGTTCCGTACCTCAAAAGGAAAAAAGGAACCCTTATAGGATCACTCGTGTGTCTGTCTGTCTGTCTGTCTGTCTGTCCGTCTGTCACAGCCAATTTGCTCCGAAACTACTGGACCGATTGAGTTGAAACTTGGTATTCGTATGTAAGTTGGTGACCGCAACACGGACGCGTGACGTAAATATATGAATTTTAAACATAGGGGCCACTTTTTGGGGGTAAACTAGAAAATTAAAAAAAAAAGTTATGCCACCTACATCGTGCGACATATTAAATGAAAGGGCTTATTGTGAGGATCTTAAATTTATTTTCTTTTGAATTTTAAGTAAAATAGTTTAGAAGTTATTCAGGAAAATAGGCGAAAAATGACCATTCCCCCCCCCCCCCCCCCCTTATTTCCGAAACTACTGGGGCTAAAATTTTGAAAAAAATACAGAAAATAGACCTTTGCCTATAGATTACAGGAAAACCTATAAGAAGTCTATGGTATTTAAGGTAACCTAGTAAATTTCAGATAATCATGTACGGAACGGAACCCTCTCCACGCGAGTTTAACTCGCACTTGTCCGGTTTTTTTTTAACTGTTACATAATAAAAAGAGTGTACGTAATGATTACTTTGATACGCAATAGTGTAAAAATTAGCCGATGAGTTTTTTATAACAATTCATGTTTTCCCGTCTCAATCATCACACCATATTAATTCGATCACGAAATATATCTACTAATTATTCCTTTTGCAGTTTAAAACCTTAAAAAATCAAAACCCTTAACCAATCCCTATACCAACACTAGAATAGAATCCTCCCTAAATCTGCTAAACACCTTTTTTTATAATCAAAACGTAATGTAACTATAATATAATATTTGAATAAGTAATTGACCGAGCCAGCCGCTCAGCTTGGACAAAAATGCTATTGTATGTCCAGATGTCCGGCTGTTCTTCTCAACAGGTCGCATTTCTCAACCGATGAAATTTGGTGGGCAGGTTCGATAATAATTATAGTATTTTTTTGTCAATTCAGTTTCTCGAAAATTTTCAAAATGGCGGCTATATGGGAAAAAAACATATTTACTCGCGAGGTCTACAGCTCACAGAGCCAATACTAAAACAAAATTTATTAAAATAAGTGGTTTATTGAAAACCGACCATATCCAATAGACTGACCGTATGCTGGCGGGGCTCAGCCGCGGGGGGCGCATAACCTCAAACACACCAATCACCGAGCTCTAAAAACCCCGCATGGGGCGCTGGTTAGCAGCATTTAGGATATTTGGATGGTTTAAATTGAATTTCCGTATACTAACATTAAACAGATTTAATTATTCGTCATCCTATAATTATGATAATAACAGAGCATGCTGTTGTCGCCTAATAGGTTGGGCACTTAGCTTATTACTCCTATGACGACTTATAGGTATTATAATCCATGAGTCATTGTTTCAACCACTGGTGATCCTCATCAACCACTGGTAGTCCTTAATAAACTAGTGGCTCCGTGAGCGACACACTTAACTTTTCCGTTGGAAAACTGTTATCCCCATACATCGAGATAGGTCGCGGTCAGTTTACCAACACCGCAAATAACTTTGTAATCGCAAAAACCTGAATTGACAAAAAAAACATATAATTATCGAACGTGCTCACAAAATTTCACGAGAATCGGTTGAGAAATGCGACCTCCGCCGGACATACGAAAGCATTTTTGCCCAAGCTGAAACGGAGACGCTTCGCTCGCTCGGTCGATAAATAAAATTAAATAAATAGTCTCAATACGTTCCCCAATTTTTCGAATTTGCAGTCACCCTATCGTAATGCAAGCCTGTAATGCATTTTTGGTGCAACGAAACTGCACTCGGCTGTTAAGTGTGATAACGTGTTATTAGTATGTTATCAGCACTGTCATAAAGGCTCGCGATTACTTTACGAGGGTACCTAGTGCCTTGATTAGATTTGCGACTAACTTTAAACCTACCACGATCAAACTAACCATTAGATTTACTCAATAGCGCAGTGGTAAGTAGGTCGTTGTTTCGAGTTTCGGGTTTCGGGGTTGTAGTGGTAGAGCCAAACAGTAATCCTCACTAGATGATTACTGTTCGAATGGGCCGGCTCGACCGGGGTAGTACCACACTCTCACAGAATATCGGCGTAAAGTAATAGCTTGCTATTGCGTTTCGTACGGTGAGTGACGAGATCCGGAGGGCTATTCCCTCGTCCCCATCCCATCCCCATTCCCCATCTTCCGTAGACTGGCAACACATTGGCAGCACCTCTGGTGTTGCAGATGTCCATGGGCGGCGGTGACCACTTTCCATCAGGTGGGCCGTCAGCTCGTTTGTCAGTCAAACACATAAAAAAAAAACACAAATATCCTAAAAACCCCACTTAAGGATGTGTACCCAATATATCGATTTGTATATTTTTCGCTGAAATTGAATAGTATGGTAATATTAGTCGTTTCGCATAAGTGTCATAAACAAATACCACTTTATCGTTCTTTTAAAGGAGATAAATGACATTTAAGATTACATTCAAGTCTGTGTTATTTGTACCGGAAGTTGATTAAATTTCAAGAAAAAGCGTAGAATGTTTCTGTCTCATAGTCCTTTTATAATCAGAAAATGTATTTTATATAACTTTGTTGTACTCTCCTCGATATTTTGATGAAAAAAAAATGTCGCTACCGTTGTTCCCGCGGCAAAATTCTTGATTGAATTTCCATGTGTCCGGATCGTTTCAAATACTGCATTTTGGTTGATTATGACTCGAATAGTCAAATCAGATTCTGATTTTATTTCACATACTAAATAATTATTAATAATCACACAATTTGTATATTTTAAATCATTATTCGTACAACATTACTCATTGCCGTTATTTGGTGCAAATGAAAAAAAACTTGAAAAATCAAATAGATGTACTGCGGATTTGACGTGGTACACATCCGTAAGGTGCTTGTAATGGCCTGATTACACGAGCAAGTTTTAACGGCAATTTATAGACGACAATTTCAGCTGTCTTACTCTAACTTCGTACGTTAGAGGAAGACGCATATAGTTGCCGGCCACGTATTGCCGTGAAAATGTCGCTCATGTAACTGCACTTTAAAGGAGCAATTTATGTTTCCTGGGTAAACAATTGTAATTCTAATTAGTCCGTCAGTTAGATTATCAAAAAATATTGAACACGTATTTTTTGCTTTATCAAATCAATCAAAATTGTCAAAGATAACGCGCATCAAAGTTCGGGAGTGGGGGCTAATGACGTCACTGAATAAAAAGTGTACAAAGTCGTGACGTCACGCGGAACTTAAACGCACTATATCTTCGTCAGTTTTTGTTTAATTGACAAAAGAAAAAATATGTGTTCAATGTTTTTTTATAATGTAATTTAATGACGGACTAATTAGATTTCTTCAAACTAGCCTATTAGACTTTTTGCTCCCAGAAATGCCGACAGGAAATCTTTTTTGGAATGGCCCAAATTACAGCAATAAATAGTCAAAATACTAGCCCGTTTATATGGGCTTTTAGCCTAGCTTTTACTAGAAAATAAAACTGCCAAAGTTGCGGGGCGCGCGGGGTTTTTAGAGCGCTGTGATTGGTGCGTTCGAGGTTATGGCAGCGGGAGTCACCTGGCTTTGCGGAGTCTATTGGATACATGGTCTGTATATTTCCTGCACTGCCTACATAACCTACATACCTACTAGTGGCTCCGTGAGCTGTAGACCTCACGACAAACTTAACTTTGCCGTTAGAAATCTGTTATCCCGATACATCGATAAAGGTCAGGTCAGTGTACCAACACCGCAAATAAGTTTGTAATTACAAAAACCCCCATATCTCGGCTATTTGGAAAAATTTGGTAAAATTGAATCGACAAAAAAAGTCTATATAATTATCGAACCTGCTCACAAAATTTCACAAGAATCGCTTGAGTAGACGAGAACAAATGGACAGACGCCCGACGGACATCCGCTGGACATACGAAAGCATTTTTGCCCAAGCTGAAACGGAGACGCTTCGCTCGATCGGTCGATAAGTAAAATTAAACTTTGTAAAAATACAGCAAAGTCAATTTTAAATTTAAAAGCATAAAACGAATTTTTCCAAAGTTCCGAACAGTGGTAAGTAGGATATATTCCGCGAGTACCCGAATGTCTGGGGAAAATGAACTTTCTTACTAAAAGTCGGACCTACGAAATTACTTCCTTCGGACAGAGCAATAAAACTCTTTGGAGGCGAGGCGGGGCGCCGCTAAACGCGGTTTAATTTTAAAAATTGTAATATTGGGGACAGTTCGAAGGTGTTTTCACTAAATTCAAAAGTGACTAAACTTAAAATAAGATACGTCAAACTCGATTTTGACAGCTTTGTGTTATACAAAATCGAGTTTGGTGTGTTATTTTATGTTTAGCAAATATTAAAATAAGAAGACACTGTTTCGAATTCGACCCATTGTCTATTTTACATTATTGATTAAGGATCATGATTATTTAATGTAGACTGCTTCAGAATTGATTTCCTATTTTTTACACAACAAAATATAAATGTCTGTATGTACAAAGTTAAAGTCAATGTCAAACTATGTTTATTCAATTTAGGCTTTCACAAGCTCTTATGAAGATCAAGGAATGAATCTACCACCTTAAAGTACATGTACATGAGTGATAAATGGGGTTAGTAAATGAACGCTGAAGAATAAAAATATACTGTTTATTTTTTAAGTTAATTTATCGAATATATTTTAGGTAATTAAACTTTGCACTCGCTATACATGAAAAGATCTTAAGAGATTAAATTATAGTATTAGATTGAACCATTGGATGCGAGCAGCACCAGGATAGGTCGTTGTGGCAGTCATTGCGGTAAGACTATGTCCAGCAGTGAACGTCTTTCAGCTGAAATTATATAGTGATAAAGATGATGAGATTTCACCAATTATGTATTTAAAAGACTAGAAGACTATTTGGGTAATAATCACGATAATAAACAACATTTATCTTTCCTGTGGCCAAAAGTTAACGAAAACGAAGGGTTCAATTCACGTTTTCTTTAAACAGGACAAAACTATGTCTGAGGCCCTACATGCAGACATAGTCCAAACAACAAAAAAATGACCTCAGGGTCCTTACATTTCGGGAACAGGATAGGGGATAGACCTGAACCTAATTGTGATTATTACGCGTTATAACCGATTGCAAAAGAGGCTTTATTTCAAATTAATATAATCTAGTTTCAACATTCCCGCTGTCGCAGAGACCGCGCCCCGCGCTCCCTCCAGCGCCGAGGCAAAGAAAAACCTAATTGGGAGTTTTTCCCAGGACTTGGCCTTTGTTTTGCAAAGCGACTCGATCGATCGAGAAGCGGGCTCCTTGCTGAATTGGTTTCGCTTTGAAAGGTTTTAATGAGATTGAAAATAGGGTATATTCATGTATTTAGGGTTTTGAAGCGAATGAAACTCTTGAGTGGACAATATTTTTAAGAGGTGTGCGTGCGTGTGTGTGTGTGTGTGTGTGTGTGTGTGCGTGTGTGTGTTTGTGTGTATGTGAGGGGTGTGTGGCTTTTCATACAAAAGGCAATAATGATTTCCACCCCTTAAATGTTAACCGGTCAGAACCATTTATTTGATAGGAGTCAGAACAAAACCTAGGTCTATACGTTTTTTGAATATTGATTAAAGATCCACAAAGTTAAATAATCGATGAAATTAGTTTTGTATGAGAATACTGAAAAAAAAAAACTCAATATATCATCAACCATCATCAATTACATTCTTATAAACAATTACCGTGACTCAATTATAGACAACGCACATCCTAAACGCCACCCGTTTAGGTCCCGTCCTAGAGGTTTGAAATTTGGAGGAGACATTCCTCGAGTACCCTAGAGGTGCTTAAAGAGGGATTTTCTTAAATTCAATCCCTAAAGGGGTGAACATATTTAAAACACATTATCAAATTTATAATATATCAAATGAAAGATGGGCGTATAAAACTTGGCCGTTTATTGCAATGCTATAAAAACACGAATAACTAATTTTGTGACACACTATGTGACACTGGACCCGTAAATTATAAAAAAAATATAAGTACCTAATTGTCCTTTAGGCGACGATGCATTTTTCTATCCTAATCTAATAATACCGTATACCTACTTACGTCCGAAACTGGAAATCTCACTTACCCATTTTTTTTAATAGTGTCCCAACTGTCTCTATCCTAAGTAAAGTTAGGTCATTGCCCGACAGTGGAACAAGAAAAAAACACTTAATCATAGTTATTAAGGCGAAAAAGTGGCCATTTTGGTTCCACATCATAATTTCAATATGTTGTAGAAGTAACGAGGAAATTTAAATGCAACTCTGCACCTTTACTTTAGAGCTCATTTTCCCCTAATGGTCTTCGCTGAAATCGATACCGCTTCGGTATTCTCCACATTTCACAAGTTTGTGTCAAATGGAGTCTTTTTGTATGTATGTTTGTACACTTTAATGCAGAAAATACAATGGGCAATTTGGATTGGGATGTAGAAAGGCGAACTTATCCTTTTATGGGTTCTCCTCCTTAATCTTCAGACGATAGAGTGATAGGTCTCTTTTTTGTACTAAAGTTACAAGTTTAGTACGGAAAAATGTGGGAAATTGCCTCGTAATAAAAGGTGTCAACTATTATGAGAATTCTCTTAAAAAGATATAACAGTTTGTGTAGGTATTTATGTAATAAATTAGTTTTTTTTTAATTATCGCCATTTTTACCCGACTGCGCGAAGGTCAAGAGGGTATAGAGTTTAACTATCTATGTATATATATATAAATGTGATCAAAAATTTGATGTTCCAATTTTTTTCCTGAACTACTGAACCAATATTAAGGGTGCATCATACTAGGGGCAAACTTTCTTTTATTTACGTCGCCAGCTACTAGCTACAGTCACTAGAGTGAGAGAGAAACACTTAGAAAGAAGACAGTTTAGCTTGTCCTCATAACCCGCGTCCCGCGTTCGATCCCCGGTAAGGGCAAATATTTGTGTGATGAGCACGAATGTTTGTTCCTGAGTCTTGGATGTTTCCTATGTATTTAAGTATTTATTTATCTACTTACTTTGGGACTAGATCGATATGTGTAAAGATTGTTACATGAAAAAAAAACCCTTGCTAGGCCCACAGTAGGTAGGGATACATCGACGATATTGCAATCATACTGTGATGTGATTCTGAAATAACACTTCGTTCATGAACTCGCCGGCGAGCCTAACTCGACCCGTCAATGCGTATGAACTACATTTTCATGCGTGTCTCCGACCTTGGTCGTTTCGACGCAGCCGGCCACGGTCGCAGATACTTAAGAGCCCACATATGCTAAGGTTGCCACGTTTGGCGATCTAGATTTCAATACTGACAGGGACTACGTGTTTGTTCTTTGAACATATTAAACTTGAACATATTGTTTTTTAAATGCTTAAACGTGAAAACACGATTAGTAATAAAAACCTCGATACTTTTATTTTTCAAACATAACGCCTTTTTAAAATATTTTTGGTTGAATCTCCGAAACCCTATGGTCTTTAACGATGATTTTTGGTAAAATAGTTGAGTAATAACAACTTCTCAATTCGCTAAAAAGGATTTTTTAATAGATGTTATGGTTCTCTAATAAACAGCAAAAAACTCATATTTTCGTGGACGCGTGCGCGCGCGGTGGTTGTAACAGCCACAGCTGAGAGCGAGCTATTTTCAAATGAAACCCAACGTCAAAGAGTTCAGTTCTGATTGATGCAAAATGAGGTGCTTAATCTAGTCATATGTGGGCTCTTAACTCCGCATAATGCCTACGAACCGGCGGGTAGCTGATCACGGCGGTCATGACTGTTGCAACATCGTCGAAAACCCGGGAATTCGCGATAAACAATAGTGTTACGAATTAGAAAGTTAAAAATAGTAACTCAAAAAAAATCAATAGTTACGACACAGAAGCCGCAGAGTCACCGTGCTAGTCCCGTTTTCGACGCAACATTAAAAGTCAAAGCCACGAAAAACTTCGAAAGACTGAAAACGAAAATAACGAAATATCAACAACGTTCAACTTTCTCGTATTTTGAGTGAAAAGCAAGTTCCAAAGTCAAGTATCAATGTCAGCGGTAACTTTTAAGGCTTGGTCCAATTCTGTGAGTTCGCCAAATTAGCGAATTCGTTTAAACTTTAGACTTCATACTGGGTCCAATTATAAACGGTGTACTCTAAATTTGAAATTCCCTAAATTTAAAATAAGAAACGGCAAACTCGTTTTGTATGGATGGCACCAAGTTGTCAAAAGTTTGACGAGACACTGGTCAGTTTGGTCCATGCGTCAAAATGTCCAAGGGGTCCTAATGTCCAGATACCATTACGGACACTAGTTAAAATCTTCCAGGAATCATAAGGTCCATAAGCTATGAACCGCTGGTAAATAACCATTTTATACGGGTGGTTAAGTATTATGTTTTTCTCTTTCTCAGTAACGTTCCGGTAGGTCAGTGGATATTTGAAATTTGTATTCGAACCTCTAACTCTCGAGTTCCGCTCCGATTGGCTGAAGTGGCTACTTATGATTAAAAACAAATTTTGACAACTAGCGGTTTTGGCCATTCGGCGTTTTAGTAACAGGACATTCTGACTTAGACTTTTTGAAAATTAGACGATACGGCAATTTGACATTTTGGCAACTGGGTATTTTACCCTGGGACGTTTTGACACTTGGACATTCTGACATTTGGATATATTGACACTTGGCCCAATATCCCCCGTCACCTTTGAAAGGCTAAGTGTGTTCGCTAAATTTAAAAGTCGCTAATTTGAAATAAGAAACGTCAAACTCAATTTCGACAGTTTGGTGCCATAAAAAATAGAGAGTTTCAAGTTTAGGAAATTTTAAATTTAGAAGACACCGTTACGAATTATATCCATTATACAGGCTGATCACATGTTAAGGAATATTATATAACTTATTGTTGGAGGTGCTTATAAATAAACTTCCACCAGCTAATTAGCTAAGTAAAAAGCACACACACACACAACTAACGCTATTGTGACGTTTAGTGTGTGATAGCATTCTAGCCTAGCCCTAGGACGAACCTAGGAAGGGTGCGATAGATCAGTAGGGGCAGCACAAAAAATATTTCAGGTCTTCAACTTATTAATTTATTTGAAATTATTGCACAATATTCAATCAAGTACAGTACAACTGGCGGACTTAATGCCCAATTATATTCTCTACCAAACAACATTCTTATCAATAGTAGAGATTTATTTAGAGGTAATTTTTTATTAGGTTAATAAGAGATGTTATTACTAATATTTACATCATTATCAGATTTTGATATACTTATTAAGTAAAAAATGTAATAGATATAGACAGAGTTCGGATTAAAGAAATTTAGGTATTTAAAATAAGCGTATATTATTTTTTGGATGGGGTAACCCGGTTATCGGAATCCCGTACAAGAATTAACCGGTATACAATTCCTAGTAGGTTAGGTATATGCATTTTAAATTAACTCTTATCCAAGCCGAGGCGTTTTATCGACCACATACATGTATTTCGAATATCAACCTTAGTCTCTACGTTATTATGATACAAATTCGATTGTATATTCGTAAAAAATAACTAGCTTCTAATTTTTTTCCCTTTATGTATCAAACATGGGACTATTTAATTTTTATCATTAATATAAATGCAATATATTAATATCGATTACAAGAATAATAACTAAAAATAACTTATAATTGATTCTGAGGGTTTTCCGGGAAATATTGTTTAGCGTTTCCACCGCAAATTCCATGACCTAATTATTGATGAAGGGCTCTTAAGAGAACTGTGAACCAACGGCAAAAATCACTTTTTTCATACAAAAGGCGATAATGATTTCTACCCCTTAAATGTTAACCGATTTTGACCAATTTTTCACATGTTGTCATTCAGAACAAAATGTAGGTCTATACGTTTTTGAATATTGAATAAAGATCATCAAAGTCATTTTATAATCGTCGAAATTAATTTTGTATGAGAATACTAAAACAACAATAAAACTGAATTTATTGATTATAGTGAAAAAACTAAAACGTATAGGCCTAGATTTTGTTCTGACTGACCACTAATCAAATATTGGTCAAAAATCGGTTAACATTTAACGGTAAACTGCCCTTTGGGCAAAATATTTTTCGCCAAATTTCACATCCCAAAAAACCTATCGCAGTAGTTTCATTTCCCAAACGAATCTTTAGCATATTTCCATTACGCATTTCATTTGGTCAAATTATCATTTAGTTTTGATTTTGCTTTATCAGGGGTAGGTTAGGTTAGAGTTAACTTGTGTCCCTTGCGTAAGTTCTTATTTGTCAAAAAATACTTTTGCTGACTGTAAAATTGCGATAAGCTGATTTGACTAATGATTTTTTGCCAAACGATAATTTGACTAAAATAGTTTGGGATCTGATACTTTCGGAAAAGTTTTTTGACATTAGTAATCCCATTTAAGGGGTGGAAATCGTTTTCACCTTTTGTATGAAAAACCGTATGTTCACACTCCTCTTAATGTTTGCTTTAACTTATCAGTATTGCCTTGGCTTCTGAGTTAAGCTGCGTATTTTTTATTTTAGTAAATTAAGAAGAGCCACAATACCTTTAATCCTACTTATCTATATATAAGTGACTAGTGGACCCGCCACAGCTTCGCCCGCGGTATTTTCGATAAAAACTTTATCACCCCTTTGGCAATGGAATTTCAAAAAATCCCTCCTTAGTGCACCTCTAGGGTAGGTACTCGAGGAATGTCTCCTCCAAATTTCCAACCTCTAGGACCACCCGTTTAGGCTGAGCGTAGTCTATAAGTGAGTCACGGTAGTGTTTTATATGTATAGATATACCACTTTTATACCATTTAAGATTATTTAGGTTTTTTTTTTAAGAAAATGTATCCCCATATATAATAAATAGGGGCTGGAAAATTAACAGTAGGTAACATGAAAATTCGTTATATTTTAAACATTCTACACAGACGAACTTGCAGGGAAATGCTAGTTTTCTATAAGAATATAAATACGGAAATTGATGTTTGGATATTTGTTACTTCACATCTCAGCCTCTGAACAGATTTGGATGAAAATTATATATTATTATAGTTCTGCTATAGTCAAGTGAATTGCCTACAGTTTAACTGAAATAGATAAAGTGGCCTTAAATTGATAAGTCGGCCTTTCTATATCTCTATTAAAATTATCAAAAGCGTTCGTATTGTTTTTTCTGTGCAATCAATTTACGTACATACAATTATTAGTTTTCTTACTAACGAAACTAATTTAGAATCAACTGCAAAAACAGACAGAAAAATTTATAATCAATCACGATTAAAACACGACAGTTAATCTGCTGACGTTACAAGATTCGAACCCTCCCTACGATTTGTTTTAAAGGTCGTCGCCCTGCGTCCGTCCCGCTCGCACACGTTCCTCCATGAATCTCGCGTCTCGCTCGCACGATGGGGAAGCTACGGAACCCGGTAAAGGAAAAAGCCTTTTTAATAACCGGAAGTCGGGAATATTCGATTTCGAAGACAAGTTTTATAAATTCAGATTTGTATCTCTATTTTTATAGTATGTAAACTTAATTATTATAATCCTTTCGCTTTACTTATCGCTAAATAAGTAAAAAGCAAAATATATTAACAATAAAACTGGGTACCTACACGACCTCTCCTTGCTCTTCATCCTTTTTTTAGCTTTTATACCTATAACATATTCCCCACGATTAATTACAAAAAAAACATCACCCCATCAATAATAGAATAAAACTCAATCTCGGTACCACAACAACGAACGAAACCTTAAAAAGCCAAAAGTTAAAGGTGAAAAGTTCTAAATTTAAAAAAACTCTTGCCATAGGTCAGTAACCTGACGTCATTCATTCCAATTCCAAACTTGAAATTCCGAGCGAAGAAGGCACGCACACATTCGCAAGTCACGCATACGGATTTCGACGTTAAGGGCCTGTTGGTGTTTATAAAGTGGCCTCTCATTAAATTATTGTATGTTGATATAATGTAGTATTTATCATATTTCAAACAAAAATAGTTTATACCGGTCTGTTTTATGGATTGTTTGAATTTTTTGTTATTCCACCTGAGTAGGTATTCCGTTTATTAAAATCTTACTCAAAACTGGCTGTTTTTGTTCGCGTGAAATTTTGATGATTTTTTACACAAACCAGACAGACAGACATATCAAAATACAATTAATAGTGTATATTGTATTTTTCAAAATGATGTAAGATAAAATACCCTTAACTTTGCCCAAAAGATTCATTTAAATCCATTCAGCAGTTTCGGAGCCTATTCGGAACAAACATTCAGGCAGACAGACATAACGATTGTATTAATCTGTATAGATTTAATCAACTATAAGAACTGGCGCCTCATTCGGGAACGCTAAGTGATTCTGTAGCCAGATTTCTCATCCCACTCTTCCGCACGACGCGTAATGCGTAAGAGCGAGATGAGAAATCTGGCTTACGAGTCGCTACAGAATCACTTAGCGTTCCCGAATGAGGCGCCTGTATTCGCAGAAAATCAACTTAAGTCACTTTGCGCTACTATCTATATAATATATTGTTACACATACAATAAATTACCGCAGTCAGTACAAGCAAGTAATCTTACCCTAATCTACACCAACAAATAGGTATACCAAATACCAAAACGTGCGTCGGCCCCTTAATCTGTATTTGTATTTATGTAGGGCACGCACACCGCCGCGCGCAATATGGGTCGTTACACACACACAAAGGAGGTTTAGGGGGGACAGTTTATTTATAAGTGATTGTTTTTTGTTTGTTTTAACTCTCTATCGGATGTTGATTGATTATTGGGTTGGTAATACTTAGCAAATTTGAAATTCAAACTTGGAATCATTTAAAAAATTTAATGCGACGTCGAAAATTTTCGATAGAGGCTTAGGGAAGGTTAGAAAGGAATATTTGGAATATAAATGCGTAGAATTTATTTATGTGTAAGTAATTTATTTTTTGTAACATTTAATAATTAAATTTGTTCAGCTCACTAAAATTAAAATCATATTATTATTTGCATATTGTAACTTTTCTTTCAAAAATAATGTTACTTTATGTTGAAATTTATAATTGAAATTAAACAACGGAGACACGAAACAGAGCTAAGCTAGATGGAAACGTCTGCTTGACGGTTTTTGACACAAAGAAAATTCTATTTCATCAATGATTCAGCACAAATTGTCAAAAACAAATATGTCACAAAAAACGAAAAGCTTCTAATTAAAAAAAACGTTCATTTGTTCGAACACACACAAACGTCTTGGCAGACGGCACACAGACACGTTAGGGTAGGTTAGGGACCGGGGTGCCGAATGTTGGGCTAGGTTGGGTAATAGTATGATAAGGTTGCAGTTGATTGGTTGCTTCTAAATAAAATAAATATTATCTTAATAAAATATATATTTTTTTTTTAATTTCTCGATATGGATTTTTTTTACAAACATCAGTAAGTAGTATTTAGTACGAGTGCATTTTAATGATTTATTTGATGTGATAGCGATTAAAGATTGATTTATCAGCCATTGCATGCTCACAACAAGAACCAACAATTTTCAAAATTGGTTCAGCTGGTGGCATAAGGCGAAGCGAGATGTGGTAACTTTAAATTTGCAGTGATTTAAGCTGCACTGCTCTCCTCGAATAGTATTTGTTATTAATATGCTGACTAATTATCACAATGATGTTGCATTTATTGATGATGAAGGTAAAAATCGAGATAAGACAAATCGCATCTATGCAATTTTACAAAAAAAAAAAGAACAACAATATGACAAAATAAAGACAATTTATTCACATCTAAGAGAGAATAAAAATACTTGACTACATTATTCACTAGATGTGAATCATTTATTTTAATTGCAAACTATTAAAATACTCTGAATAGGATTATGATAACTTTTTTGAACGTTGTTCATTAATAAACTTATTTATAAATAAATTTGCTTTCAGACATATTGTTTTTTATTTTGTTCGAAAGGTCTATAACGATTCAGACTCAATGTCGTAGATGTTTCAGAGTGTATTAATTACATTGCCAGAGTTAACAAAAAATACAATACTAGTATGGACTTTCTTAAAAAAAAAACACAAACTGAAATTATGGGCATCTCTTCCGGCGTCCAAGCATTATGAAATAGGTATTGCTGTCAATAATAGGTTGATAGGTTAACGCGGAACTGGAAACTTTTTTATTGAATAAACTAGCGTTTACAATTAACTGTGTTATGTTAATACATGAATGGTAAAGTTAATTAAAAATAACTTCACGAGTAAAAATCATTAAGTAAACGCGATTGATTAGATTAATAGATATTTAGCAAAACCATGCTCCCTTCAAGTTCGATGCAAGTTAAGTCGAAAAAAGCGACCAAAGAGAATCAGATACAGTATCAAGATGCTGTCATCTCATCTGACAAGGTGAATGATCTTAAAAAAAGGAGGGACCAATGCACGATGGGCCGAGTTCGCGGTGCGGCTGCGTTCGCTCGCAAAAAACCGGGGTCGACGACTTCACCGCGTGTCCTTCGGGCGGTCATCTGTGTGAGTGAGTGCGAGTGCGTACACGCGCGCATTTTTACGCACACGACGAAACCGATGTGTGCGTATGTTAACACGTTTTACGCACGCAAAAAGTCTAAGTGTCGAGTGGAATTGGGTTCCGCCTGGTTTTATGTCGATTTTATTTTCAGATTCAAGTAAGAAAGTTGGATTACTAATATATGGGCAAAAAACTTTTCCCAAAGTATCAGATCCCAAACTATTTTACTCAAATTATTATTTGGCGAAAAATCATTAGTCAAAACAGCTTATCGCAATTTTACATTTAGCAAAAGATTTTTTGACAAATAAGTACTTACGTAAGTGACACAAGTTAACCCTAACCTAGCCTACCAATGACAAAGCAAAATGATGCCAAATGATAATTTGACTAAATGATTAAAATGCGAAATGTAAATATGCTAAAGATTCGTTTGGGAAATGAAACTACTGCGATAAGTTTTCTGGGAAGTGAAATTTGGTGAAAAATATTTTTCCCAAAGGGCAGTACCTACACCAAGAAAGTTCTATTCACATATGTTTGTTCTTAGTGATATAGAAACCGATTAGTAGCCGTATTGCCATTGATTATTGACACTTTATATTGAATTGACGACGCCAATGGGTACCGCAGAATAAACTTGTTTCTCTCTTTTTATGTTGTCGAGTTTTTTTTAAGGGTTCCGTACCCGAAGGGATTAACGGGACCCTATTGCTGAAAAATTAATGTTGTGCAAAATATAGATAATGGGGCCAATTCGAAAGTCTATTCGCTAAATTTAAAAGTCACTAAACGTAAAATAAGAAATGTCAAACTTGATTTTGACAGATCTGTGCTGTACAAAATCGAGTTTGACTTGTTTAAAATTTAGAAAATAAACCAATATTTTCTTTAAGAGGACCGTGAACCAACTGCAAAAATCACCCTTTTCATACAAAACGCGATAATGATTTCCACCCTTTAAAAATGTTGACCGATTTCAACCAATTTTTGATAGGTTGTCAGTCAGAATAAAATCTAGGTCTATACGTTTTTTTAATATTGATTAAAGATCAACAAAGTCAAATAATCGCCGAAATTAGTTTTGTGTGAGAATACTGAAACAGCAATAAAACTGAATTTATTGGTTATAGTGAAAAACCCAAAACGAATAGACCTAGATTTTGTTCTGACTGACAAACTATCAAAAATTGGTCAAAATCTGTTAACATTTAAGGTGTGGAAATCGTTATCGCCTTTTGTATGAAAAGCCGTAGGTACACACTCTTAAATACACATACATATAATCACGCCTCTTCCCCGTAGGGGTAGGCAGAGACCACTTCTTTCCACTTGCTACGATCCTTACATACTTGTTTCGCTTCGTCCACTTTCATTATTCCCTTCATACTTCATACTTATATATTCCCGTCTTAAACTATAAACGCTTCAAAACTTAATCAACCCATCATCGGTTCGTTTCAAAAATCTTGCTAACGCCATCTGTCTTACATATAGAAAAAATAAAAGTTATCAGCGGGATCGTCGACTGCGCATGCGTGCGTTCTCTATTCTGTCATTACATGACATTGTGTGAAATTGCCGGTTTTTGCTGCCATTTCATTGGTTTAATTTTTTAAAGGAAACTGTGATTTGATGGGAAAATTACGATTGGACATGGAGTAATAATAGTTAATGGGTTTAGAAGAAAATACAGGTACTCGTAAATTTGTAATAACATACTTGTCGACCGAGCGAGCGAAGCGTCTCCGTTTCAGCTTGGGCGAAAATGTTTTCGTATGTCCGGCCGATGTCCATTTGTTCTCGTCTACAGGCGCCTCATTCGGGAACGCTAAGTGATTCTGTAGCGACTCGTAAGCCAGATTTCTCATTCCACTCTCCCGCACGACGCGAAATGCGTAAGAGCGAGATGAGAGATCTGGCTTACGAGTCGCTACAGAATCACTTAGCGTTCCCGAATGAGGCGCCTGGTCTCAACCGATTCTCGTGAAATTTTTGTTAGCAGGTTCGATAATTAAATAGAATTTCTGTGTCAATACAGTTTTTTCGAAATTTTTCAAAATGGCGGAGATATGGGGGTTTTTGTAATTCCAAACTTATTTCCGGTGTTGGTAAACTGACCTGACCTATATCGATGTATGGGGATAACAGATTACCAACGGCAAAGTTAAGTTTGTCGCGAGGTCGTCAGCTCACGGAGCCACTGGTATATGTCTCAGGGTCTGATAGTTTGAGTTCCTCAGGCGTAATTCTCACGGACTCAAAGTACAAGTTATCCTGGTTTACGAAGCTAGAAATAATATTAAAATTTACCTTGAATATAAGCAAAGGCGTAGCAGGGGGACCCTTCTGGCCTACCCAAGAATTTAAACGGATCACTTCACTGAAAAAATGGGAGGGCTAGAATTATTGCTAATATCAACCAAGCGACTTATTTCGAACAGAGCTTGCAAAGCTGTTTGCTAACATCAAACAAGTCAAAGCAATCACATGTCTATAATTTACAAAGCTGTTATTTATTTTCAAATAAGTCTCGGTTGTATGTAGCCGTAAAATTTTAGACAAGTCAAATTGATGGTGTACTGCCCTTTGGGCAAAATATTTTTCGCCAAATTTCACTTCCCAAAAAACTTATCGCAGCAGTTTCATTTCCCAAACGAATCTTTAGCATACATATTTACATTTCACATTTTATCATTTGGTCAAATTATCATTTGGCATCTTTTGCAGGGGTAGGTTAGGTTAGCTTGGGTTAACTTGTGTCCCTTACACGTATGTATTTGTCAAAAAATACTTTCGCTAACTTTTAAATTGCGATAAGTAAGCGGTTTTGACTAATGATTTTTTGCCAAATGATAATTTGAGTAAAATAGTTTGTGATGTGATACTTTGGGAAAAGTTTTCTGCCCATACATTAGTAATCCCAAATTGATAAATTGCTGGCACTTTTTCGTGCAGTTTATAACTATAAAAAGGGGCGCGGGGGCATGGCGACAAAGGGGACAGAGAGAGGAGCGGGCGGCAGGCGCATTTTTGTTTTCGCCGCCCGCACCTCTCTCAGGCCCCTTTGTCGTCATGCCCCGCGCCCCTGTGCCGCGTGGGCGACGACTCATTTAAGCGGTCAACCTATAGGTTCATCTGCCATTACATAGATGTTTTTGGCCAGAAAAAAATTGCTACGCCCTTGAATATTATCTACATTGTATCCTTAACAACAATTAATAAACTGAAGGAAGATTTCAAGAGAGCTCAGGTGGAAGTTAGCCCTAATCCTAAGTATATTTAAAAACGCGCTGCGCGGAGGGCATTGCGCGGGTTGCTCTGACCGGGACCGCACTCAAACCCTGAAGAAGAACTCCATTCGAGTTCGAAACATGTCGGACTATTTCTGACAATAAATCGTGAGTAAAGCCGTGTGTTTTTCAAGTAGGTATATATATTTTAAATTGTTGATATTTACGAAATTATCTCTACCTAGTTAATTTTAAAATACAACGTACGTTTCAATTACGCTATAAAGCGTCAATTAGGCTAAAGGTGCAAGCACACTGGGTGCAAATAGAGGCGCGTTCACACTTGGGCGCGGCTGACACATGCAAAGTGCCGCGATGGATGGATTTTAGTGCGAATTCCTGGTGTTGCTATGGTAAAAAAGAGCGATAAACATTGGCATTTTAATACGTTTACTGACTTAGCTGAGGACTGAAAGGGACGCATGCTGAAACTTAATAGGAATATGAATACACTCTTTAGCCATTTCGAATATAATTCACTACATTATAATACAAGGAATGTAACATAACTTTACAAACTTAATAATTAATCTTCGTCCAATGTATATTTTTTTAGGAAAATTGTTTGCGTCCTATCAAAAGCTAACATGACATTGTAATTAATTAAATGTACAGGTAATATATAATTATAATCCCCCGTTATCCACCAAGAAATCAAATGTACCTACCTGATAAAAAGATCTAACTTTTAAAGTTTTAAAATATGAAATGTAATTATCATTATAATTAACCGTTAATCTGTAATGAAATGGCTAAAATAATATATACAGTAGGTAATTAGATAAAAACAGGATAAATTTCACACAAAATAATAACTCACTTTGCAGATATGTTATCTTTATAGTTCATGAATATTTCTACAGTTAATTAACATTTATTTTATACTCAAGTAAAGTAGACAACATAAAGTAATCACAGAATAAAAATTGATTAAGAATGATAAGCAAAAAAAAAAGAAGACTATCACGTAAATTATTATTAAATTATATTATAATTATTATTGTTCCGTTTTTTCATGAAAATTAAATAATTTGGTCTAAATCGTAAAGTTTTTAGCGCGGTTCGAAAAAATATATTCTACTTGTTGAAAAGTCCCAAATTTTTCTTAAGACCTACATTACAGCTCTTAAATATTTCATAACGTATTAAAACACATACAATAAAAAGACAGACTTATGTACGCATCTTTTGTATTAGTAAGGACGACATTGTGACATTTTGTAATAGTATTTCTCCAGTCCAATATGCTTGTACTGAAATATTTTGTCTACTCCAGGCGTGGCCTAATTAAGCTAAAAGCCTCACAGTGTGTCATTGCCTTTACATTAGCCGCAGGGTGTTGTGTGTCACTGACTTTATTGATGTCTTGACCAATAACAAGTATGCTGTTTCATGTAGGGTTACCACAACCGAATTGTTTATCCGAGTCAAACGTAAAAGGTTATATTTATTATAAGGGATCGTCCACAAAATTACGTAACGCAATTTGGAGAGAGGGGGAGGTCTGGCCAAGCGTTACGGTCCTGGAACGTTGGGGGAGGGGGGGTTCAAGGTTTGCGTTACATCACGATTTTTTAATATTATCCATTTAATGTAGAATTATGAAATTATAATTAGAATAATTCTTATGTCTTCCCTGAAACCACACTTTCCTGTTTTATTTACAAATATAAACTGTAACGTAACGGAATGGAGAGGGAGGGAGAGGGGGGCGCGATAAGCATTACGCTCTTGTTACATTGGGGGAGTGGGGGTCAAAAATGTGAGAATTTTATTTACGTAATTTGTGGACGACCCCTAAGCGGAGTTGCTATTTCGTAACCTGGGTAGGTATTGTATAATTGTAATTGTTTTTGCAAAATAAAGATATATATAATCAATGTTCGGAAAAAAAACACACAATAATTTTTGTACGTTAGATAACTTTTTTAGTCTGCGGTTTATTACAGCAAGTCAATCATAGTAATGTAGCGGGATTTGGGCATTTACAGACATTTGAACTATCAGTAAATAAAAATTATATGTATTATTTCAAAGAAATTATGAAAAGGAAAATAACAATTCACTTATTTCTTTTATTTGGACTGGCGCCTCATTCGGGAACGCTAAGTGATTCTGTAGCGACTCGTAAGCCAGATTTCTCATCCCACTCTTCCGCACGACGCGTAATGCGTAAGAGCGAGATGAGAAATCTGGCTTACGAGTCGCTACAGAATCACTTAGCGTTCCCGAATGATGCGCCTGGACGAGTTAATACTTCTTATTGATATATACATAAATATATTATATTATATTGATATATTGACAAAAATAATATAAAATATGACCTTTTCTTTTCTTACGTCAATTTTTTAAATGACGTGTCAATTTTCAGTGATTCGATAATTTCATCGATTTCGCAAAAAAATTAAAAAAATACATTTGATAGAATTCCATAAACATACTCATTTAAAACCTGTTAAAAAATGGTCGCCGATGAAAAAATGGTTTCATAGTAAATTATACAAAAGCGAAACAATGGTCAACGATGGGAAAATTTTTTAAACAACTTTTACCCACAACACAAAGACAGCATCAAATTCATCACAAATCCGGCGCAGCGCACCAACGAAAACACACTATTGTTGCCTCCACTAAAAAATTGAAATGTAAACTTTAATGTAAATATAAAAACAGGAAAATACGAAGAGCGTCGGTGGTCATTTATTATTATCGAAACACTTTTTTATATTAAATTAATTAATTAATGTTTATTTAATAATAATATTACAATTTAAGAAACAATCATGTGTGTAACTGAATTTTGGCGATTTTATGGATTGTTTTCGATTAATTTTCTTTGTAATTATTATTTATTCTGCATTAAACACACTCCTCTGCTGCACTGGGAGTGAAGAAATAGCATAGAATGCGTGCAGATGCTTATCATCCTGGCATGTCGTAAAAGTCGACTAAGGGACGGGTACTCTCCAACATGGTGGACTATCTGTATGGGCGATGGGCTGATCACCTGTCACCATACGGTTCATCATACCATCTTAGGACTAATTAATCAAACGTGGCCACAAGTAGTCTTGTGGCTCTGCCCACCCCATTAGGGATTTCGGGCGTGATAATATGTATGTATGTATGTATTAAACACACAAATAACGATGTCGGACCTAATATTGTTTCATTTTAAAAGCCAAACTTACTGAACTACGAACAAAAGAAAAATTGGCCACAAAAAATCTAACGCTCACTCGAATCATCAAAACGAAAAAAAAAAAGGGTCATTGTCTCCGTCAAGTCAGTTCGGCAGGCCCCGCCCGCGCGTGCTATTGGAGGGATTCAAAATTCGAACAAAAACCCCAACCTAGTTCCGCCTTCTAAAATGTTTTTAACGAACCAAAATGGCCGCCCGCTCTATTTGTTTATTTATGCTGCTAGGCGTTCATTGTCTCGATTAAGTATTTGAAATTGGAATTTCATTATATCGACGGATTTGTTATTTCCCGCTTTTTTTTACTTGATTATGAAATCTTATAGAGTTATTTATTAGAATTTGATTAAACATTCTTTGTAATCAGTTACTGTAAGTAGAATAGACGAAGGTAGGTACTCGCATGATGTCTGCTATTTCTATTTGTCTTTGCAAATAAAATGCCGATAATATTTTTATTCAGCTTTTGAAATTTGTGATTAATATTTATGTAGTTCTCTATTTATTTTTATTGTATAAAAAAGCAGATTTAGATTTATTTTAGTAAAATTACAAATATTGAGTGATTGTGATAAAAAAATACAGATAATAAATTTTAAATTGTCTTTTTTTTAAAGCTGTGGGGCATTACAAGCCTTAAACTGCAGAAATATAGGCCTACTTAACATAATTTTAACATATCTTTATTTCTTTTCTTTAATATATTGTAACATAATTAAAATTACATACTCCTCTGCTGCACTGGGAGTGAAGAAATAGCATAGAATGCGTGTAGATGCTTATCATCCTGGCATGTCGTAAAAGTCGACTAAGGGACGGGTCCTCTCCAACATGGTGGACTATCTGTATGGGCGATGGGCTGATCACCTGTCACCATACGATTCATCATACCATCTTAGGACTAATTAATCGAACGTGGCCACAAGTAGTCTTGTGGCTCTGCCCACCCCATTAGGGATTTCGGGCGTGATGATATGTCACGCTAAAATACATCAGCTGGAGCAATTTTCTTAGATCTTTGGGTCGTAAAGTTAACACGGAGACAACGTTACGTGAAATAAATATATATCTAAATATATCCGAATTTTGTCGACTTTTTAAAACCAATCCGTCCGTTATTTGTTAAGAGTAGGAAACAATTTCTCACCTAGGATTGCTTTACTAAGGATAAAATAACTGTTTCATCCAAAAAGATACATTTTGAGGTTATAAACTTGTTTACCAAATAAGACAAGCAAGGATGAATTCACTCTACAGAGGCTCAGTTTGTCTTAAATAAACCAAGTTAAGAGTTACGGGTTGAGAATGTCGAATCGGGATCATAATATTAAAAACAAAAGTTTTCCTTCAGATGAAGATCGTCGGAAGCGTTTACTCTCGATTCTTGGCAAGCAGCCAGAGAGTCACTGTTACATGTTGTATTTTAGTCTCTGACAATAGGGAAGTTTCCTGAAAAAATCTAATGAGTCCGTCATCTACATTATAAAAAAATATTGAACACATATTTTTTGTTTTGTCAATTAAACAAAAAATGACGAAGCTATAGTGCGTTGAAGTTCCGCGTGACGTCATAAGTCCCCACTCCCGAACTTTGAGCCGCGTTATCTTTTTTGATAAAGCAAAAAATACGTTTTGTAGTGGTAGAGCCAAACAGTAATCCTCACTAGATGATTACTGTTCGAATAGGCCGGCTCGACCGGGGTGGAGTGACGAGATCTGGAGGCTTATTCCCTCATCCCTATCCCATCCCCATTCCCCATCCTCCCTAGACTGGCAACGCATTGGCAGCACCTCTGGTGTTGCAGATATCCACGGGCGGCGGTGACCACTTTCCATCAGGTGGGCCGTCTGCCTGTTTGTCAGTCAATTGACATAAAAAAAGTGTTCAATATTTTTTCACAATCTAACTGATTGACTAATTAGTTATTCGTCGACGTCTCTCATTTCACCCGACAATCATAAATTGACCCAGGCGCTCTCGTATGCATTATGCGGAGTTACGTAACTACGTCCGTGGCCGGCTGCGTCGAAACCCGACCAAGGTTGAAAACCCACACGAACATGTAGTTTATACGCACTGACGGGTCAAGTTAGGCTCGCTGGCGAGTTCATGAACGAAGTTGTATAAGAGAATCACACGCCAGGGATGAAGCTATTCCCTTTTTTTATTCTTCGTCGTCAATCTTGATACTTGCACGGAACTATTAATTTGGCCGTTGCAAAGATGACGTATTACGCAAAGATTACGATAAGATTGCGTAGATTTCTAATATTTGAGACATTGCTTTTCCTGGGGTGTGTTTCTCTTAAATAAAACTACGGTCAAGAAAGTTTTGGATATCAACCTACCTCACCAAATGCTTGAAAAGTACAAGCAAAAAACGGATCTTACTCATAATCCCCGGTACATAAGTTTAACCAAAATGGCTGTCGTCCGCGCAGGTAAAACTATGATCACGTCGCGGCACGTTAGTTTTTTTTTTATAGTAAGAGGGGGGCAAACGAGCAGGCGGGTTACCTGATGGTAAGCAATCACCGCCGCCCATGGACATCCGCAACACCAGGAGAATCACGGATGCGTTGCCGGCTCTTAGAGAAAGGCGTATGCTGACACACAGGCAAACGGCCCACCTGATGCAGAGTGGTCACCGCCGTCTATGGACATCTGCAACACCAGCGCTGCCAATGCTTTGCCAGTCTAGGGGGGATGGGGAATGGGGATGGGATGGGGATGAGGGAATAGGCCTCCGGATCTCGTCACTCACCGTACGAAACGCAATAGCAAGCTGTTACTTTACGCCGATATTCTGTGAGAGTGTGGTACTACCCCGGTCGAGCCGGCGCATTCGAACAGTAATCATCTAGTGAGGATTACTGTTTGGCTCTACCACTACTTAAGTTGAACTTGAACACATTTTCGGGTTTCAATCGAAGTGCGGTATGAGGTGCGAGGGCCGCGCATAACCATAGTTGGGTCATACACATTTAGGTTCAGAACTGTCCCCTCCTGTTTCCGAAAGTTAAGGGCCCTGAGGCATGATTTTCTTGCTTGGATTATATCCGCATGTAGGACATTAGGCATAGTTTAAACTTGTATGAAGAAAACGTGATCGTGACCAAAAGTTTACGAAAACGACTGCTTAATTTAAAGCCATTTTGGTGCAACTTATGTGCCGGGGATCGGCATCGATTATGAGAAATTAGTAGTTAGATTAGTTGAATTTCTAAACTTTAAATTACGTTTTTCTCATAATCGACTAACTAAGACATTTCCTGTTCGTTTCCCGTACCCTTCACTTTGTAAGTGATAATAAAACTGTCTTTATCTACACCCATATCATAAAACCTCCATTGGTTAATCAAAAACCTTAGGAAATGACCACCATTTTGACAACCAATTAGGAAAAACCAGTGCTGCGATGAAGAAATAACATGACTTCTTTATCGTTTTTAGTAAAGAAATGAGATTAAATTTGGAACAGCTGTCAAACTCAAGTGGGTCTCTATTCTAGTATCCATAGATATTAAAACAGTTATTGATACGAAACGTCAATTCAGTATGTTTTATTAATATAAACTGCACAATATTTGATCTCGAGTGACGTGAGAATAGAGACTTCATCCGTTTGTCTATGATTTAAAAAAAAAATGGTCTTGACGGACGGCCGCCATTATTGACGCGCCGCGCCGCGTTGACGTTTTGCTGAACGAAAGTAGAATTGTTGTTGAATTGAATAGAAAAAGTTGTTTGTAATTTACATTTTAGTTGAAAATATGAATAGTAAGTAGTCTTCTCGGAGTGTGTGTGATGTGAAAATGCGCCGGATATCGGAAATATGCAGCCACGATTGCAACAAATAACTTGTTGCCAGAAAATATTGTTTCTGAACCCATCATGGAGGATTAATAATATGTGTGTAGATAAAGTTATGTATGCAACTCTGCATAATTTGGCCTTAAAACACACGTGCGATCTTATTATGAAACTCGCCTGCGGCTCGTTTCATGAAAACCGCACTAGTGTTTTAAGGCCTATCATTATGCAACCGTTGCATAAACTACTATTGGACTGTTAAAACATGGTTAAAACTGACTTTTACTTCTTAATTTCGTCTTTAGTGATCGGGTGCGGTCGATGCGGAGTGGACGATCAGGCGACCTATAAAACTGCAAGACGCTGGGTCAATGGGGGACCGCGCCGAACAGACATGGATGCGGCTGTTTAGTATCTTTTTTACGAGCTTTTTATGAACTTGCAACGTTTGTATGTATGTATGTATGTTCGGGACAAATCTTTCAAGCTGAATTAGAACCACTTGTAATCCTACGGAGGAGGGAGGATGGGGAATGGGGATGGGATGGGGATGAGGGAATAGGCATCCGGATCTCGTCACTCACCGTACGAAACGCAATAGCACGCTATTACTTTACGCCGATATTCTGTGAGAGTCTGGTACTACCCCGGTCGAGCCGGCCCATTCGAACAGTTATCATCTAGTGAGGATTGCTGTTTGGCTCTACCACTACATACACTTGGCACTTGGCACTTTGTCGTGATAATTTAGTAAGTGCTGTAGCGATATTGAAATGAAGCTGTCAGAAAAAGCTTTGTTTTGCGCATGTACTTAATTGAAATTGGTCAAATTTAATGATGAAGTCCACTAAAAATCAATAAGTATCCGTAGCGCAGCCTACCTACAAGCCGATTCCTGACGGCTTTACCGAGCTGGAAAGCTACGGCTAGCTGTCAGTGAACTCCATGTTACTCTAACTAAATGTCAGACTCGCACCTACGGTTCTAATTCTTCCGGCTTCCCTTAGGAAATATTTTACGCTTCGCCACTGATTAGTATCATCTTAGCCGGTACGCTTTTTCATAGCGCTGCTGACTTTATGGCCTACGCACAATAGTTTTCTCATATTGTATACACATTAAGGATCTTTACAAAACAGAAAGCGAATGAAGCGAATGCGCGTCAGAACAGCAAATGGCTAATGTCTGAATGCCGCATCCATTAAAACCTAGATTCTAGACCACCCAGACGGTCAAAGATCTCTTCTGAAAAATATCTTACGACGTTGAGAACAAAGGAACCACTTTTTAGGTCGGTGAGAAATTTGCATGGGCTTCATCAGTTTAGAAGTAACTCTAGAAATTCCGGAATTATAAGATAGACAATGGTGTAAGCAAGGCCCACATCAGAACTCTTCAACCCCGGAATTAAAACGAACCACTTTATTAAAACTCAACATCTATTAATAAATCGAGCTTTTTTTGCCACTCCCCAGAAAACGTCATTGCTACATCAGTATATCATGAAGTAAGCTAAGGTCACACAGGTGTTAAATGATCTTAGCTTAATTCATCATCTATCCTCTGGCAGAGATGACTACTTAACAAACACACATCGATGACCACATTTTTCATCATACTTTTCCCTGCTATTCCCAATTATTTGGTATAAAATCAATATGAGGCATAAAGTCTAACATGCAACACTAATTACAGACGGTCACAGTATGCACAATAAATTGCTTTTGTTTAATTATAGCGTTTAAAATCAGTAATAAATGCAATTTCAAACTAGATTAAACTAATAAATTAAAAGTAACCTAAAGTAAAAAGACAAAATGTAGGGACGGAATAGGTAAAAACTACAATGCACTGCATTTACATGCAATTACAATTAAATTTGATTAATATTAAAATTAAACTATATTGCAGCGCCCTTACAGGGTTTATGATTAGAGCTTTAAGATAGTTTTAAGATCTTTTGTACCTCATCATGCAATAAACGATATGACTATGAAAAACTTTTGGGAATAACCCGAATCGCAGCAGAAAGTTGCCAAAAAAAGTAGACTGTTTATCTTTGGAGGGTTCTTACGGAGACACTTCGACCCTACCTATATGAGACAACTTTTTTCTCATGTTAAAGTGAGAGCAGGTATTTGTTTAGATTTTCAAGCCACCTAGTTAACTTATACTTTATACATTTTACTTCAGTTTTACTACGTTGAAAGCTCGTTTTACTGTAAGACGTTAAGTCGCTGCAGAAGACTTAGAAGTACGAAAACGTTCGATTCTTGAGAGTTCGTCGCTCCCCATTTTTGTACGTCAATGTCCAGACAGACCTACGCCTTTGTATATGACTGGGATACTGGGATCACTACATTTTAAACGAAGCCATAATATTTCCATTTTTACGGCAATTTGATGGAATTATCCCGGAAACATTACCATATCGGGCAAAGTTGCCGGGAACAGCACATCACTAGTGACGGGTAATAATATAAATATACTAACTAAGGTCGTAATGTGAACTCTTAATTCCAAGCAGCTTTTGCCGTAAACTGAACTGCAGGAAAAATTGTATTTTAAGCGCGCTACAGCCAGCCTCTAAAGCGGGCTCATAATACGAAATTTCGGAAACTGCCTGAAATTAAGAGCATATAATATGACCCTAGTTAGTATATTTATACTATTACCCGTCACTAGTGATGTGCTGTTCCCGGCAACTTTGCCCGATATGGTAATTTTTCCGGGATAATTCCATCAAATTGCCGGCAAAATGGAAATATTTTGGCAACGGCACATCTTTAACCGTGACTATACGAAAAACATTTTTCTACGCGCGAATTCTAAGTTTTATAAAGCTAAGTTACAATTTCAAAAATGGTCAATATTGGGTTTACTGTCATTAGGTACAAATGGAAAATCGTCCACGTAAAATAAACATTCTGAATTTGGGTCATAAGTGAATTTAGTGAAAATTTAATTATGCTGAAAAGTATTTATAACCAAATTAATTTTCGTTGTAAATTAATTAATGAATTAACGAATAATGGACGTTCAAGTGGACGATTTTCCATTTGTACCTAATGACAGTAAACCCAATATTGCTTTACAAGTGTAACAACAATTAAATGATCATCACAGATCTGGCTTAAATTGAGTGTCACTTTAAATCATGAAAAAATAAATCTGAAATATCAAACAATATGACTGAAACGGAACAAATCAACAAACAAACAGACGTAACAAAATAAAAATAAACACAGGAATTCCTTGTGCGTTAGCGAAAAATGTTTATCATTTGATTATAATGTAAACACTTCCTGAATACTTTTTAATGTTTTCAATAATAATAACATTGTGATTTCCCAATGTATGAGTTTATTGGCTGATTTAACGGACGATTAAACATTTAACGTATTCACCGTCAAACAATTCGGAAATTGTAACATAGACGTGAATTTGACTGAAAACGTTAAAGGCCCTTCTGTTTTCAACCATTATTTGTGTTAAACTGAGTAACAAATTAGTTTCATTATTGTTTTAGTATTCTCATACAAAACTAATTTCAGCGAATATTTGACTTTGTTGATCTGTAATCAATGTTCAAAAAACGTATAGTTCTAGATTTTGTTCTGACTGACAACCTATCAAAAATTGGTCATAAAACGGTTAACGTTTAAGGGGTGGAAATCGTTGTCGCTTTTTGTATGAAATGTAGTGGTGTCGTGTTTTTTAGTGGTAGAGCCAAACAGTAATCCTCACTAGATGATTACTGTTCGAATGGGCCGGCTCGACCGGGGTAGTACCACACTCTCACAGAATATCGGCGTAAAGTAATAGCTTGCTATTTCGTTTCGTACGGTGAGTGACGAGATCCGGAGGCCTATTCCCTCATCCCTATCCCATCCCCATTCGCCATCCTCCCTAGACTGGCAACGCATTGGCAGCACCTCTGGTGTTGCAGATGTCCATGGGCGGCGGTGACCACTTTCCATCAGGTGGGCCGTCAGCTCGTTTGTCAGTCAATCGACATAAAAAAAAAGGGGGGATTTTTGCCGTTGGTTCACAGTCCTCTACGAGCGCAGCGCATATATCACGGCTATTTCCGAAAGGAGTAGGCAGAGACCACGGATTTCCGGCTGCTACGATCCTGACACACCTTTCGCTTCGTCTACTCTCATTAAGATCTTCATGCACGCTCGCCGGTTTAGGGTACTTTTGACCTGGCCTTTCCTAAGAACATCCTCAATCTGGTTTTGGTACGTTCGCCTAGGTCTTCCCCTTCCAACCCTACCATGCACACTCGCCTTATAAATCTGCTTCGTTAGTCTTTCGTTCATCCTCTCCACATGTCTAAACCATCTAAGCACCTTTCTAAATTCTCACGACTACATCTTCTACATCACATCGTTCTCTTATCTATCAGCGATGACCCATTCAAATTAAGACCGAATGACTTTATTCTTACAGTCTAACTTAAAAGTTTCGTTGATCCGCTGATCCGCGTTATTTTGTCAGAAGAAAATTGTGTTTACAATTGGTTAAACTTTTTTTTTATAGTAAGAGGGTGGCAGACGAGCAGGCGGGTTACCTGATGGTAAGCAATCACCGCCGCCCATGGACACCCGCAACACCAGGGGAATCACGGATGCGTTGCCGGTCCTTTGAGAAAGGAGTAGACTCGTTTTTTGAAGATCCCTAGATTATATCGGTCCGGGAACGTTGCTGCAGCAAGCTCGTTCCAAATTCTTATCGGTAACCTTTCTGCAACGGTAATGATTAGACTTTATTCGACAATGCCTAAGCGATATCGCAAATTATGTCCCTACGATATGGTGGTTCTTATTCACTTGACAGTAAAGGCGCTTTGTAGAAATAACATAGTGATAACTCATCGTGCGTCACTTTGAATTAGTTCCCGCTGAAAATCAGCGTTGCGGCTACCGAGGCACGACATTGTGCTGCGCGGGAGTCCTTTCCGTGACACTCCTTCGTATTGAGTCCTTTATCTAGGGGCACAATGTGTTCTGAATAATCTAATTTATCTTATCTTACCTTACATACATACATAGCATCACGACCGAAATCCCTAATGGGGTGGGCAGAGCCACAAGACTACTTGTGGCCACGTTCGATTAATTAGTCCTAAGATGGTATGATGAACCGTATGGTGACAGGTGATCAGCCCATCGCCCATACTATACCATAGCCCACCATGTCGGAGAGGACCCGTCCCTTAGTCGACTTGTACGACATGCCAGGATGATAAGCATCTACACGCATTCTATGCTATTTCTTCACTCCCAGTGCAGCAGAGGAGTTATCTTATCTTACTGAGGCAATATCGAATAGAGGCCCGAAAAAGAAGCACCAAATAAATATCTCCAGTATTTTAAAAGCACAAACTGGCAACACTGCTGGTATCTGTCATCAGTGTTGCCAGTGTTTGCTCGTAAAACTGTAACTTGTAGCTTTGCGAAACGGACCACAGTATTGATATTTATAATATATATAACTTTTCCCACCCATAAAACATAATTTTACCAAGTGCAACAACTCCATATCTGCATCGACGAAACGCTATTTATTGGCTTCGATAAAACTATGAATCATATAACGTTTGTTGAACTGATAGTGTGACCTTTTCCAGTCAATATCACTTAAAATACAAGAGCCCAATAAATAAATATGTTTTTGCTAAGATATATTCTTCAATATGCTTGAAAGTAAAGTAATTATGCCTTTATTAAAGATTATTATTGTTTCATTTAGTCAGCCATAATTCTTATTTTCAGGGTTACGTACCTTAGAAGGAAAAATACGAACCTTTATAGGATCACTCGTGTGTCTGTCTGTCTGTCTGTCACAGCCAATTTGCTCCGAAACTACCGGACCGATTGAGTTGAAATTTGGTACGCATATGTAAGTCGGTGACCGCAACACGGACGTGTAATGTGAATAAATGAATTTTAAACATAGGTGCCACTTTTGGAGGGTAGAATTTAAAAAAAAAAGTTTAACAAAGGATAAGGAAGGGTTTATGAGGATATTAATTTTTTTATAATTTTAAAATTAACGGTTTTGAATTTATTTAGGCCTTATCTCCGAATCTACTGCCCTAACATGCATGCCACAAAAATAAATTAGAACCGTTTATCTCTATGACTATCTCTTTAGAGATAAACCGTTCTAATTTATCTTTGTGCCATACATGTTAGGGCCGCTGGACCTACAATTTTGAAAAAATTAAAACGGAAAATAGTTCTTTCTTTTTAAAACTAAAATTTATCCGCCTACTTTGTAAACGTCACAACCGTCCCTCCTAATAAATGTCATGATGGTCCACGAAAAATCCTTTCATTTTTCCAAGCCGTAGAAAGGCAAAAGCAATCCGCTTCGATAAAGTCCGGAGAGGACCAAACGCCAAACAGCGCGAAAATTAATAAACCGCCAATATCTCGCCAAAGTTCACCTGGCGGTCTTTAACCCCGGCACGTTTCACATTCGCTCTCAAAAAACACCATAAAACCATTAAAAAAAAACCAAAGAATTTGTAAACATCTCGCTCCATCTCACTGGCAACACCACTCTCGCTCTCAAAAAACGCCTTTAAAAAAGGAACAAAAAGCTGTCAAACCTGACAGAGCCTGCCCCAACCGCGATCGGGTTGCGGTCGTTCACCACCGATTCATTTTGTTTTTACCCGCATACTACCAAATGTACTCACACTATAACTCAGCGTATATACGTAATAAGTGCGTATAAAGCATAACTGACGTCGAACTGGTCCGTAACTGGTCTTGATGGATGGCTTCTGTGATGCTAGAAGGTCGTAAGTTCCTTCGATGTTGCTGTATGTAAGACCTTTTGGGACGAAGATATTACGAACGATGATAAAATGTGATGTTTAGAATCGCTTTATTTTACACGACGGTAAGGGAACGATTATATCGTTTGGCATTAAGTTGTACGTTCTTTTTCTTCTAATTAAAAAGTAAATTATAATAAAAATATTTCTCTGCGAACCGACGCTCTTCTTTTTGAAATGTTATTTAAATTTGTAAAGCGAATGGGTCCTAAATTTTACAAAGAAAAAATCCAAATTTAAAATTTCTTAAACAGTTTTTTGCATGGCAGCAATGACAATTCTGGCAGCTAATAAAAAATAAAACCACAGACAAAATAAAATGATAGCAACTAACGGGTTGAGAGCAGTTTAAATTCTCACCAGGAATTCATTAAATTAGCATTATTTTTCAACTGAAGTAATAATTAGCTAAAAGATGCTAAGACATGCTTCAATATTAATTTGTATGACACTCAGTTGACATGCGCTATGCACATGCGCTATGTAATCGTTATGTCATCCTAGACTAAAAACGTTTGTCATAAAAAAAACTTAATGATCTACCTACCAACTTTTCTGTACATTGTCAAAAGATCTTATCATAGAAAAACTAAAGTCCACAGAAAAATTGGTACACGTGGGCTGTCCTGGCGTCACATTAGAATCTCAGGAATATGATTCTTTTTTGTTGCACGTTTAGCGCGGGCGGAGCCGTTTTAGTTTTTACTGGACGGAATTTATCTAGCCGGGTCCGCACTAACCGCAGAGTTGCGACTCCAACGCACTTTATATACATACTAGCGAAAATCATTACCCTCAGTTTGGCATCACTGCAGTACGATAAAGTTATATTAAATACTGTTACTTGAATTTTGATCTAACATCTTAAGGAAGCTTGACAAAGTACTAGAGATGCAACGGATGGTAGTTTGGCCGGATACCAAGTGCCGGATATCCGGCTGCAAATGAGCTATCTCTATTAGTCGTGTTAGCTGGCGCTGCCTTCGCGCGACGAGCAAGTTGCAACTTATTACGAATTGCAAGTGCGCGGGGAGGCCTTTTGAGGTTCAATACGCGCTTTATTACGTCAGTTGGAAATATCTGGACGTGCACGACGTGATGTTAAGTGAAGTTTTATATTTTAATAAAAAGAAACTGAACTTTAATTTGGTAACTAACGTTGATTCGTTTACTTCTGATAGCATTTTATTTGTTTGATCCTATTTCTGAACCTAGCTTTTACTATCCGGTATCCGGCGGGATAGTAAAATCATGACCGGATAGGCCGGATGCCAGATAGTCACCGGATATCCGTTGCATCTCTAGAAAGGACAATTCAAATGATGTGCGGGTCGTCACTGTGAAACAAAAATTCTAGTCATTGCTTTTGCTTTTAAAAGTGATTTTCTCATTTCGAATTCGTATTTGATATGAATTATTTTACTACAGAGACATTTGATTTTGAAAAATATCATCTCATCTAATCTTATCTGATTAAAAGCAAGAGCCAGTACCAAAGTACTTTACTATGAAATTAATTGGAGCATACCTCTGACCCGTGCGTGCCTTGGGAACCAGTGCGGTTGTTGTGGACCCGTCTCTTTCCCGACGATAGATAACCGGATCTCAGCAGCCATTTTGATTTTACTTTAGCTACTTGAAATTATATTTTACGGTTTTTAAAACGGAGCTACGTATGTGTTTAGTGAACATATTTCAGGACATATTACATATTTAAAGTGTTATTACATTACATATTAAATACATAAATACCAGTGGCGAAGCGTGAAATATTTTCTAAGGGAAGCCGGAAGAATTAGAACCGTACGTGCGAGTCTGACATTTAGGTACAGTAACATGGACTTCACTGACAGCTAGCCGTAGCTTTCTAGCTTGGAAAAGCCGTCAGGAATCGGCTTGTAGGCAGGCTTCGCCACTGATAAATACGTAAAGATTAAAGACCAGAGTATTTTTTGTACTTATATTGATAAAAAACTACGAATTAATTGACAATCTCGTGCCTTTGAATAATGTCAACGCTAACAATATTATATAATTATCTAAGATAATTATTAATTATTAGTAATAATATAGAATAGCGTCGGTGGTCTAATGACTAAGGATGTCGACTCGTGATCGTGAGGTCCGGGTTCGCATCCAAGCGGTTGCCATGTACCAATGAGTTTTTCTAACTTATGTACATTATCTGCGTGTGAATTGCGGTAACCGATGCTCTTACGGTAAGGGTCTGAGCACACGGTGGAAAGGGCCGCTAGCGGACCACCCCTGACGAGGCCAGCAATAGCCAAACCGAAGGGCTGCCACAATAGATCAGCAATGGTCGAAGCGGCACATATATGGCCCAATTAACCTCCAATAATAATAAACAACAATATTTACCACGTAACGTACAGTCATTGCATTTTGTGTAACATTCAAACACGATTACTGTCAAAATAGTAAACAGTATGACAGTCCCACTCAGAGTCATACTTCCTGGACGGTTGCTGTACTTTTGGTAGGCGCTGACAAGACCAAAATCAGCTTTACTTAAAAAGTTTTTTAACACAAACTATTCGAAAAAAAAAGACTATTTCCAAAATACGATTTGATGAAACCGATACGATAGAAAAAATCGTGAATTTACGTCTGAAATTCTCTTAAGAGTCCACATTTTGCATCAATCAGAACTGAACTCTATGACGTTGGGTTTCATTTTAAAATAGCTCTCAGCCGTGGCTGTTACGACCACCGCGCGCGCACGCGTTCACGCGGATATCTGAGTTTTTTTGCTGTTTATTAGAGAACCATAACATCTATTAAAAAATCCTTTTTAGTGAATTTAGAAGTTGTTGTAACTCAACCATTTAACTAAAAATCATCGTTAAAGACCATAGGGTTTCGAAGATTCAACCAAAAATATGTTAAAAAAGCGTTATGTTTGAAAAAAAAAAGTATCGAGGTTTTTATTACTAATCGTGTTTTCACGTTTAAGCATTTCAAGAACAAATGTTCAAGTTTAATATGTTCAAAGAACAAACACGTAGTCCCTGTCAGTATTGAAATCTAGATCGCCAAACGTGGCAACCTTAGCATATGTGGTCTCTTAAAACAGTTCTATGTCTTAATTTTTTTAACTTATGGGTCTATAATTAATAACACTGTTACATCACGCGCATATTAAAAAAAATACAAATTTATATTTTACGTGTAGTGTGTCTACTTATATAATTCAACCGTTTTTGATTTTCCCCATACAAAAAAACCGCACAGTGCTTCTCGTTCACACCGGTGCAAACAGACAGTGACCGATCACTCAAGGTCATTGGTTCTAGTCAGCGTCTTAAAAATAAAAACAGATCCTTTAGCATCGCCATAGAGGTCTCACTCCGCACTTTAGGTACGCTCGGACAGCTCGGAGCTGTAAATCGCAGTAGGTTGCCGCTCGCTCGCTCGCTGGCCGATTCGCGCGTCAAGTAGCCTAGGAGTTTGGTGTTGTTGGGTGACGCGGATAAACTGACAACCCTAGCGTACACGAGAGAGCACGTTTTATGCGACGGAGAGAGAAAGCATGATTAGGCATATTTTCGTGCCTACACACCGGTTTTGTTAGACGGTGATTCTTCTGTACGTTAGAACTATTATCTGTGGCATCGCTTATAAATAAAAAGACATAAATTAACACCTTGACAATAATTCTTATTAAGCTTTTATATATGATTTTAATTACTTATTGTTATATAAATAAACGAGTTGTCAAATAAAATTAACAAAAAAGGTTAAAATAATAAAATTATATTGTATTTAAGAAAAAAACTTCCACAGACATTTAAAAATTTAAATTAAACAATACATAAGAAAACATCTGCTCATTCGAAAGATCAAATGAAATTAACAAATAACTTTTGCAAAAATCTACCGGCTGTGCAAATATAGAACCACCTTGTGCAATGTTGGTTATAGGACTCATAGGACACAGCTGGTCTAGCCCGCAACGTGGGACCTAAGCCTAGTGCTCATATATTTACTCGAGTATTTCATACAAATATGTGTACCATGCTTAGACTATTTCTCCTACCGGGATAAGCGAATGCAAAATTGCTATAGGTTTTAGTGCAGGCAACTAAAAGTTTTCAAAAAGAATACATTTTTAGGTACCTGAGTAACTTACATTAGTAGTTTATGCAACGGTTGCATAATGATAGGCCTTAAAACACTAGTGCGGTTTTCATGAAACGAGCTGATAGGCGAGTTTCATAATAAGATCGCACGTGAGTTTTAAGGCCAAATTATGCAGAGTTGCATACATAACTTTATCTACACACATATTATAAATCCTCCATGATGGGTTCAGAAACAATATTTTCTGGGAACAAGTTATTTGTTGCAATCGTGGCTGCATATTTCCGATATCCGGCCATTTTCACATCACACACACTCCGAGAAGACTAATTACTATTCATATTTTCAACTAAAATGTAAATTACAAACAACTTTTTCTATTCAATTCAACAAAATTCCACTTTCGTTCAGCAAAACGTCAACATAATGGCGGCGATTGGATCCTCCGTCAAGACCATATTTTTTTTAAAATCATAGACAAACGGATGAAGTCTGTATTCTCACGTCAGATCAAATATTGTGCAGTTTATATTAAAAAAACATACTGAATTGACGTTTCGTATCAATAACTGTTTTATTATCTATGGATACTAGAATAGAGACCCACTTGAGTTTTGACAGCTGCTCCAAATTTAATCTCATTTCTTTACTAAAAACGATAAAGAAGTCATGTTATTTCTTTATCGCAGCACTGGTTTTTCCTAATTGGTTGTCAAAATGGTGGTCATTTCATACGGTTTTTCATTAACCAATGGAGGTTTTATGATATGGGTGTAGATAAACATTAATTTAAGATCGATTACTGTAACTATAAGCAAAAAACTTTTCGCAAAGTATCACCATGCCAACTGTTTTACTCAAATTATCATTTGGCAAAAAATCATTAAGTAGTCAAAACAGCTTATCGCAATTCTATACTTAGCAAATTATTGTTTCTTATAATTGTTACGATTATTAGGTTCTTACTGCCCTTCCCTCCTTTTACATTTTATTGGAATATAATATAAGTTTACCTTTTTATCGATATGTATTTTGATAATGTTGTAATGGGGTTTTTGATAATAATTTGAAGTTTATTTTAATCTTTAGGTTCATTTATTTATTTTCATCACACTTGCTCGGAAAGGGTGTTATTATACGCAGGCGTATAGAGCAGCTATAGCCGATTTAACTCCTCTACGGGCCCCGCCGTCAGCGGGAGTTATGAACCATACAAAATCCATAACTCCCTAGGGAGTTATCGATTTTGTATGGTTTCGAACTCCCGCGGGCAGTTAAGTGCGCCAGGTCGGCGGAGCTGCTCGGGAGCCGCAGCCGGCGGCGCGCGCGACCCGCAAGCCGGCGGAGCTGCCCCGCGCTGATCGCAACGTACGCTCAGTTTATGAACATTGAACACCCACTTGATGGTAATTCACGGTGTAAAATGGGAATAAAATTAATATATGTACTTTTTTTTGTCTAATTTTTATTTTATTTCCTCGTAAATGTGATGAAAAACATTGTGTGTATGACGGGCAGTAAGGGGATAACAAACTCGAGTCATAAAAGCCCTCGCCTATCGGCGTCGGGCTTCTAACAGACTCTCGTTAGTTATCCCCTTCTTACGGCCCTAGATGCACAATGTACTATTTTAGCTGTTATTTAGTCTTACTTTATTTTATTTAGTAGTTTAATGTTTGTATCTTATATGAAAATAGTGGACCCGCCACAGTTTCCGCGGTATTTTCCATACAAACTTTATCACCCCTTTTCACCCCTTTAGGGATGGAATTTCAAAAAATCCCTCCTTAGAGCACCTCTAGCGTACTCGAGGAATGTCTCCTCCAAATTTCAAACCTCTAGGACCACCCGTTTAGGCTGTGCGTTGTCTATAAGTGAGTCACGGTACCTACCTACTGTTTTATATGTATTGATGTATATTCAGTTCGATGGTCTGTCTTATAGACTTGGTGTCCAAAACCAAAATGGTGGCGCTAGTGTTCTATATTTCCAATTAAATTATTTCTAAAAAGACCATCCTAGCTGCCCAGGCGCCTCATTCGGGAACGCTAAGTGATTCTGTAGCGACTCATAAGTCAGATTTCTCATCCCACTCTTCTGCACGACGCGTAATGCGTAAGAGCGAGATGAGAAATCTGACTTACGAGTCGCTACAGAATCACTTAGCGTTCCCGAATGAGGCGCCTGCTCTACCTTAGCCCACGCAGACACGATTCTGCATCGCTACTATAGCAATACAGTCGCGATGCAGCATCGCTGCAGACGTGATTCTGCATCGCTACTATCGCGATGCAGCATCGATACAAACGCCCGCGGCCCCCTTCACTATTCCCTCCCCCGATGTTGCCCGATACAGCCGCGCGTTTGCATTGATACAGTAGCGATCGAGCAAGTCGCGCGTTGCGAACGCAACGAGCGGCCGTATGTCGCGATGCAGTAGCACGTTCACGAAACGCGCGATTGTATCGCTACAAAAAGTCGTCGTGGACCTTTATACATATTTCAACCTGTGGTTTTGAGATAACAGTTTACATTTGAAAATAACATCATAACACAAGACTATTATATCGTAATGACTTGTCTTAGTGCATAATTATATGTCAATCATTTCTTTTTATCGATTTCGATTTTATCTTTATACCAAAATAATTACATATTTCAACATGCTTCCTAGATAAAGTCCGTATGCATCTTGTACGCAATGGCTTCAATTCTGAGTGTCGTTTTTAATCACAAGCTGTTTTAATTTGAAAACGCCAACTCTACAATTAACACTAATCGTCGACAAAGATCAAAACGCTCCATTTCACAAAATGAATATGGACTTTGGCTTTTCAAACTCGTTCGTGACAATAATAGTTGATAGAAACTATGTGCGCGGACCGGAATAAATCCAAGATGGCGCGCGCGTAACATTGACCGTTTGCTACAATTAGACGGAGACGCATTTAAAATAAATTGATAACGCTGGTAATAAACGTTTGTAATGGCAGAATCATACTGGCACAAAATAATACAAATATTGCATATATATATATATATATATGCAAATCGTTATTATGTTTTAAAACGTTCTGTAAATTTTATGAGTACTTTTGAATGGGTGCGTAATGGTCGTAATAACATCTTTACATATATTATTGGTTGATATAACGATTAACGGATATAATGCACTTTTGGTATAACAATATTTGGCATATTCTGATATGATCTAATTATCATCAGGTATAATGAACTTGTAATATAACAACTGTCGATATAACGCTCAGTGGGTATAATGTAGTTGGTATAATCTGGAATACGTACTACTATTATAATAAACTACCTATTCTGTGTTAAGGCAGGGCTCTGTTAGGTACGACGACGAACGAAGCAAGGAAGACTGTTAGGAAGAACTGCGATCCCACAGCGCGCGAAGCGCCAGACCCGAGTATTTTTTTATAATACTATACTACATACGTTCATTATGTTATGTAAACATTATATCAAACATTTTATATACTTATTGAACATTATACACCATGAAAATATCTTCTTTGTTGTTATATCAAAAGTTTATTATGCCCCTTGAGTGATTATAGTCTATGAAATTATATCAAATGTTGATATATCTAGTGAAAATATATCAGAAGTTGTTACCGATCATTACACACCCCTTCTGAATATTACCAATAGGAATGTATCTCGTGAGCGATAATTATAATGAAATACGTAACAGTTACCGACATTTCGTTGCGTAGGAGTGCGAACGCTCTCGCCGGCTCGTGAATGTCTGACATGTGCCATAGATGTCATATTTGTTTCAGTTTGGAAAGCATATTTTTTAAACGTTGACATTATGGAGGCCTGCAACAAACACTTATAACCCTAGTTTTAAAAAAAACAAGGAATTCTCAATTAGACAACTCCATCTTAATAAGATTACGATTTGGTCATCTTTGATTACATAAAGTGTTTTCAAGATTAAATATTTAGAGACTAAAATAATTTGATCAAAAAAAATTACATATAATTTAAAAAACCGGCCAAGTGCAAGTCGGACTCGCGCACGAAGGGTTCCGTATCGTTATCTGTAACCAAAACAGTCTGATTGTTCCAGATCCACTTGCTATTCCCTGTTATTTATATTCTAGATTTTATTTATATATACGAGTATATATATTATAGATATAATAATAATCTCCTCTGCTGCACTGGGAGTGAAGAAATAGCATAGAATGCGTGCAGATGCTTATCATCCTGGCATGTCGTAAAAGTCGACTAAGGGACGGGTCCTCTCCGACATGGTGGACTATCTGAATGGGCGATGGGCTGATCAAAAGTCACCATACGGTTCATCATACCATCTTAGGACTAATTAATCGAGCGTGGTCACAATAAGTCTTGTGGCTCTGCCCACCCCATTAGGGATTTCGGGCGTGATAATATGTATGTATGTATAATAATAATATCCGACTGGTTACCTGGTTAACCCCGGCATCCCGCTTGACATAGTGGTAACCATTTTGGTGCATTTGTTATTATTAGGTTCAGTTAAGAGGAGTGTGAACCTATGGCTTTTCATACAAAAGGCGATAACGATTTCCACCCGTTAAATTTTAACCGATTTTGACCAATTTTTGATAGGTTGTCAGTCAGAACAAAATCTAGGTCTATACGTTTTGGTTTTTTCAATACAATTAATAAAAACAGTTTTATTGTTGTTGTAGTATTCTCATACAAAACGAATTCCGGCTATTCTTCAACTTTGTTGATCTTTAATCAATATTCAAAAAAAACGCACAGACGTAGATTTTATTCTGACTGACCTATCAAAAAATGGGCAAAATCGGTTAATATTTAAGGGGTCGAAATCGTTATCGCCTTTTGTATGAAAAGGGTGCTTTTTGCCGTTGTTAAAGTCCTCTTAATTATTTTATAATTTTGTGTTGAGCACCAAATAAAGTTTTTTCTATTATATTCTACTCTAATGTGGTGATGGTATAAAATATGTCTGTTTGTTTTAAATGGGTTTTGGCCAGTAATTCACGAACAAGAGTAGAGAGAGCTACCGTACAGACCAAAAGTCTACTGTCCGTCTCTTATCCAACCTCGACGTTGGCAAAATTATCAAGACATTGATAAGGCCATCAGTGGCGAAGCGTCAAATATTTCCTAAAGGAAGCCGGAAGAATTAGAACCGTACGTGCGAGTCTGACATTTAGTCAAAGTAACATGGACTTCACTGAGAGCTAACCGTAGCTTCCTAGCTTGGTAAAGCCGTCAGGAATCAGCTTGTAGGCAGGCTTCACCACTGAAGGCCATAATATAAACCTTAAAATTGAGTGTAATCGAATACAGATTTAAAAGGCGTATTACAAAATTGAGCGGTAACCATCGCATTTTTCGAGTTTTTCTCGATTACTTACCTGAGTGACACTGAGTGCAATCAAAAATTTTGTCAATTAACATTGTCCAACTGGTGTACATTTATTAAATTACACACATAAATACGGGTGTGTCATGTTTTGTAGAATAACAATATTCGTAATTTCATTTTACATAATACGAATGACATAATTTTTACCTGCAGAAATAATTATCTAGCATAAAAACAAAAGCATACAAACGAATTGCATAATTTAGAAAATAATCATAGTTTAGTTGCATGATAAACAAATAGTTATAATAGTCACTTTTTATAGTACTGGTAACCTACTTTACCAATAGCAGTTCGGATCAGTGTGGTTGCAGTTCTAATAACCTAACCTTAAGTTTTAATAATTATTCTGAATGAATGCTATACCAAGTGACATTATAACTTATGAACATTATGACGAATGTATTATGATTATTAACTGTTCTGTTGTTTAAATATTATGCTTAACAAAATTATGAATTTTGTTTTTATCCGATATATTTATTATGAATTGCAGCAGTAGTTAAATGAAAATATGCCAATAGTTTTTATGCGGATTGAACGGCACTAATAAATACACCAGATAGACAATGTTAATATAATTTGTTTTAAATTTTGTTGTAAAAATGCGACGTTGCAGTTGCCAGGTCAGGTCAGCACGCCTCTTAACCATATATTCTCATTAAATTTTTAATAAACGATTCATTAAATTTATTATGACGATGACATTCAATCAATAACATTGGTAATTGCTACTGTGATCAAATTTAAAAAGACACAATAATTATGTATATTCTCCAAAGATCTCAAAAGAAGGATATGCCTATCAGTACAATTTCGTGTAACAAGTCTCATAGAAGGTTGTCAAACGCCAGCGCCATGGCTTACCCACACCCTATTGCTGATGTCTTAGTTCTTACAACATACATACAAAAGTCTAATATTGCTTGATTCACACGCTAGCATATCATTGTGGACGGTGGGGTCGGTGGTGCGGTCTCACGGGTTTGTGGAATTGTACAGATGTTTAATTATATTAGTTTCACTTAAACGGGTGTCAAGGACGGTGGTTGCCATGCGACTGAACGTGCGATGGTGTCAGATTCGCGTTCTGACACCTCAAAGTAAGCATTGCGAAAATTGCTTTGAGCAGTTCCTTATGATATGAACTTATTTTCACTCTCATCGAAATAGGCCTGCACCCTCTTTAGGACGAATAGGTAAGTACTTATAATCTGATTATAATTATGTTTGTTTGCATTTGAGCACATTCAGTTATTTCTTAATTCCAAGGATTACTTTAACTAAACTACCTCTTACCACTGGAAAACATCTTTATAATTTAGGTATTTATTTTATAGTAAAAGTCTTCTCTCCAACATGGTGGACTATCTGTATGGGCGATGGGCTGATCACCTGTCACCATACGGTTCATCATACCATCTTAGGACTATTAATCGAACGTGGCCACAAGTAGTCTTGTAGCTCTGCCCACCCCATTAGGGATTTCGGGCGTGATGCTATGTATGTATGTATGTGTGTATTTGTTTTATAATTTATGTGTGGTTATTATGTAGGCCGTTAAGTAAACTCATAAAATACCCCTAGTAACATTTTCCGTTCGCATCCATTGGCCAACAGTAGGGAATCCGTAGGGATACAGTTAGCAGTTTGCCCACATAAAACTAACATCATCACGACATAAGACCATTATAACAAAAATATATCATTACGCCCAACCAATGACCAACGTTGGGACATTGTGAATACCGCTACCGTTGTTTATAAACGGTGGGCATTTCTGCATTGTATACAACGAAGGCCCTATTAGACATTAAGTAACGTTGGCCCAATGCAGTAGGTAAAATATTATCATTACGCCCATCCACTTATATTGTTTCAATTGGAAATTCGACAATGGCCCTTGTTTGTAGGCCTTACCTCAAAACGACGGCCAAATCTACCCGTTGGCCACCTAACGAGACCCATGTGGCCCGACCAAATGCCAACATTAAATGCTATTAGGGACTGATGTACTTAGATGAAAACTAGTCCTATTTATAAAAAAAAAAATTAGTAAATAAACAAATACATACATAGCATCATGCCCGAAATCCCTAATGGGGTGGGCAGAGCCACAAGACTACTAGTGGCCACGTTCGATTAGTTAGTCCTCAGATGGTATGATGAACCGTACGGTGACAGGTGATCAGCCCATCGCCCATACAGATAGTCCACCATGTTGGAGAGGACCCGTCCCTTAGTCGACTTTTAGGACATGCCAGGATGATAAGCATCTGCACGTATTCTATGCTATTTCTTCACTCCCAGTGCAGCACAGGAGAATAAACAAATATCATAGTTGATTATTTTAACATTTCAGTGTACGTACACGTATATATATATATGGTAAAAACTAATCATAGTTAAAAGCGCAACATGCAACCTTCAAAGCACCTAGTCTCAATTTCAAGATGGCGGCCGCACCGAGTTGTAGGTTATGTAGTAACATTGACAGTCGCCTAGTCTTGTGCGCAGGAGTTGTGCAAGCGAGCCTTGGCCGCGACACCAAGGACTCAGTCGTTTGAATTTGTAATTCGAATTTATCAGCGGTTCGAAATTTGAAATTTCGAATATTGCGGTTGTGTCATTTTGGCGACTTTAGAGAGTTCCAAATTTGAATTTTGTGTGTCGACTGAAACGTTTTGATATTTTTTAACTGAGTTAATCATAGGCATTGCTTTTTGCTGAACATTTTTTGCGTTTTTAAATTCCAAATAAAGATGGCGGTTTGTTAGTAGGTTACGTAGCTCCTAACATTGTCAGTCACCTAGTCGGCGCAGGAGTTGTGTAAGCGCGCCTTGGCCGAGCCGCGAGACCAAGGACTCGCTGTACTAGATTAGAAATTTATCGACTAGATACTGCTTTATCCCTTACTAGCTCGCTATCCATTTAAAAAAGGGGAAAAGTGAGTTATACAAGCATCTATAAAAAATAAAGTTAATTCGTTGCTTTGCTGCAACGAGACCTATTAACGATTTTATTTAATTAGAACTTTATAAACTCGATCAACGCTTGTCAACAAAGACGGAAACAGCTACTACAATAGCTAAAAATTTTCTTTCATTTCCATCTATCTATATCCCCATCTTTCTTTCCGTTTTGTATATCTAAAATAAATTACATTTTAATAAAATAGCATTGCTCTGCTAATGTTGTTAACAATAATTTTAATTATTTAATTTTTAGGTTAAGTGTGACATTTAATACTTTATTACCCATTATTATCACATCACTTTGCTGACTTTTCATAATTTTATTAGTAGGTAAATAGCTTTTTTTATACTTAATCAACGTCGAATATACGACGATGACTATGCAATGACGAATAAACTCGTGATTTATGCATGTACACATTAAAATAAACCTATACCTTTAAATAAAGGTATGAATTTTATTTCTACTGATTCATATTTTCTTATTCTGATTATTTGGTTGATATTAATTAAGGTACGTTAACTGAGTTAATAAGTTGTTTTGTTTGAGCTTTGTTGCATTTCGATATCACTTCCTGCAGCGTGACCTGTTTTCAAAATGTATCGTTGTTTTTCAATGCAGTTTTTTTTAATTGGGTACATTAATGAGGTTATAAAGTTATTTTAGGTGACACGGTTTTATTTGATAAAAGAAAAAATGACAGTTAAATGTGACATTTAAAGAAACATAATTGATATATGTAGTAATAAATACCGATTAACTAAAGTATTGAATATTTTTAAATTAGTGCTCTCTTTTTTTAAATAAGTTTGTGTAATCTAAGTCAGTTTCTTAATTGTCCAAACGAGCCTTCTTGTTACTTGTAAGAAACTGTTTTCGAGTCATATGCCGATAAGTGACCGCTTGAAATAATGCTGGCATAATTTTATTATTAATAATTATATGGCATATTAATGTAGTTATAGCTTTAATCACATATATTACAGTAATTTATAGATAAATAGCTTTTTATAATTATTTTGATTTCATTAGAATGAAATCGTCCACGAGCTCGAACTTAAAACGTTCCGTCGGCATTATTTTAGCCTAGATCCCGCGTCATCGCTTGAAATTTAGCTAATATGGCTCATATTTGTTAAAAACCCAACTCCCATATAATAGTGATTTATTACAATCTACTTTTTAGACAATTTTAAAGGAGTTTTGATCGTTTTTAGTTAGAATCTAAAAGTCCAAAACGTTTTTTAAACGTCCTTTGTAAAAGTTTTGTGCTTTTTAGGTCGCAACGGAAATTTTATCTAAAACTAACCAATTAGAATACAAAGTACTATGTTCCATCGTGGAAAATTGCTATTCGAAACTCAAAACGAGTTTTCTATTCCGTCATTGGCCTTCGATCAAAATATAGGTTGTAATTCACGCACACCAACAAATTTCACACAGCCGCGCTAAAACGGAATAGTTATAGAAAAAGAGTGGGACAGATAAACGATAACGACTATTGGTGGGGCGCGTGGAGGGGATTCGTAAGAAAAACACAAAAAATGTGCGTGAACTATACGCACACACGTACGTCACACGCACACAACGACAAGCCAGTTAAGTCAAGGAGAACGTAAGATTAAGGGCACATAATTATTGACTTTGAGAAACCAGTCAACAACTTCTGTATTCAAACATCGCAGTCGGAAGCGATTTCAATTCGAAATTCAAATTATTTATCTCCCGATTTCCATATTAGAATCGGAAAGCGCGCGTTCCAGTTTCAAAACTTTACTTACATGCGTCAGAGGGGGCTTGGTCTTCTTCGGTCCAGTTTGACACTTCGGTGGTAATTTTGTAAAAAAAAGAAAAAAATCCAATTTCGAATCGCTGTCACCTTGTCATGTACACTGTCACGAATCCATTCAACCGTACTTAGTGGCGACACTGTCACAGCTTATCATACACATCACGGCGTACACAAAATATATCTATAATATACTAAAGGGTCCTAAGATTCCGTCTGATATGTCACTTTGAAAACTTCGCAAACTCACTTAAATACCGAAAAATATTTCTCTCGAATGATATGAATATGTTTTTAATAAAATATAGTCTGTTGTTTTTCTAAATATTTAGTATTTTTTGTTTTTGGGGGTTTTTAGCGTCGCGTGTTGTGGTGGGAACGGAAATGCGACCCTCTACGGGTTGTGCATAGACGACACTGCACCGGCGGCGCACTGGGTACTAGTCGGCGTGCGTACTTAGCCATTACCTTGTATTTACTGCGACCGAGCGCTACACGAGCATTCCTTGACACTTGCAACGGGTGGAATATATTGAAAAAATAGCAAAAAATTCGTTAGATATCAACCCGAAATCAATTTCGTGGCGACAATTTAAATGTAAAATTAAACAAAAAACTTTTTCAAGATGATCTTTTTGAAGATGGACTTTAACATTGAAAACTTCGAAATTTGTATATTATACTCATTACACATTACAAAGAATACGTTGCGCTAAAAACGACGACTGACAAATGAAGTCAACGAAAAGCGAACCGTTACACAGACCATTGAAATGGCTTCCACAATATTGACTATTTCAGATTCCAGAATTTTGCAATTTATTTACTTACCCAAAGTTTTATTTGAAACATCTTTTCTAAGAGCATTTCTCTAATGCTCTGTGGCGCGGACTCAACGATCAAGACTGCTCGAGCGCGCTACACTGCACACAGGCGCGAACTGCAGTTTCGCTCACGTCCATCCTCCGCTGTGTGAGTGCCCGCGCTTCTACAAACCTTGTGCATTTCAGTTCTTCTTACTTATCTAACCTTTTGTACTAATCAGACATCTAATTTTAACTCCTCAACAGCGTCTTGTCGAAAACAAGAGCCCTAAACATCAATAGAAAAAATTCGCGATCAAAAATAGAACGTAATTACGTTTGTATTGGTGTACGCGAATTGGTGCCCGCGTTTGTGTGCGCATTTTTTATCGTTTTTTTCTCAACGTGTGAGTCGTTCGATTGTGTACTTTATTCGCTGGTGTGCGTCCCAACTGCATAGGGATGCGCTCGTGTGTTGAGTTCTTGTAAGAAAATGGTTGTTAAAAATTTTGCCCGCGAAACACAGATGGCGTTGTGTCATAGGTTCGAACGGTTTCAGTCGTTCGCGTTCTCTTTTCGAAATAATAGGGTTGTCCACAGTTCAAACATAATACAGGTCCAGTAACATATATGTTTGAAACTTCCGGTTCTAACGATTTAAATGTCGAACGTCGTTAAGAATTTCTTTCCCGAATTGAAATGCAATTTATATTAAAACTATCGTATTTAATTTTCTTAAACAAAGATTGTTGCTTGTTTTAAAGGTTTAATAACTCTTCTATTGGGTTATTTTCTTTTTAAGTTCACTGCATCGCTATATTTGCTATTAATATAGTGGGTACAGAAGAATATGAATACTGAAAAGTAACATCGATCGGGCATTTGAACCCGATTTTGAACCTTAGTTTAGTTCCTTGTTCAGAATGTGGATGAATTTTCTGAAACGCAGTAGGCCCGCGTAGAGACATTAAGGCCCGTCACATACATTCGTTTTCCTGATTCGATTTCCGAATTCGTTTTCCGTATACGGACACCCCGAACGCAAGCATTTCATATTAATAGTTCAACATGGCACACACATTCGAACAAATTCCGTTCGGAATTCCGTACGGAAAAACTACGAACGTGTGTGTCATGTAGAACTATTTATATGAAATGCTTGCGTTCGGAATGTCCGCATACGGAAAACGAATTCGGAAATCGAATCAGGAAAACGAATGTATGTGACGGGCCTAACCCAGTTTCTAATTTTAAGACATGCCCAACAGTGGGCTTATAGGCTGATTATTTCGGTAAACAAGGGCTGAGCCCTCCTTTATCAACTGAGTTACAGAGTATGATTCATTTGTGATTCATGTGTTGTTTTTGTTGCAGTCAATATTGCATTTGAAATGCGAATTGCTATTAAACGAGTTTTAATTTAAGTAAAGATTTATTCAAAAAATAACTAATTGTATTTATTTAAACGCATTAAAATCAGACGTAGACTGTGTTAATATAGTAAAAAGAACACGTTAAACGGGCCAAACTAGGATTCCCTGTTTTGCCGACTGAAGATAAGCACGTTGTATATGATACGAGCATTGATTCCGACGGGAGTTGAACCTACGACCTTTGGCTTCGACTAACATTGTACCCACTGTAATAATCGGTATGTCAAACAAAAATATATTAAAAGGAAAATATGACAGTCATATTATTCGTCATGGGTGTTGCCATTTGTATGACTAAGCCTATTTCTCTATTGCGTCCTAGTATTGGTCTATGACTAAATATATTGTCCTAGTTTGCGTTGAAGGTATACCTACAGTGGGGTTACCGCAATCTCTTAATGCGATGCTCTTTAGGCTCTAAACTAAACTGCGTCGCTATTTCATACCACGACATTGTATTTACACATACATACATACATACATAGCATCACGCCCGAAATCCCTAATGGGGTGGGCAGAGCCACAAGACTACTTGTGGCCACGTTCGATTAATTAGTCCTAAGATGAACCGTATGGTGACAGGTGATCAGCCCATCGCCCATACAGATAGTCCACCATGTTGGAGAGGACCCGTCCCTTAGTCGACTTTTACGACATGCCAGGATGATAAGCATCTGCACGCATTCTATGCTATTTCTTCACTCCCAGTGCAGCAGAGGAGCATTGTATTTAAGTACATATGTAAAATATATGGCGCGGTATGCAAAAGCAACACTGTTCTGTTTAGGACCTAAAGAGAATCGCATTTAAAGATCGTGCGTAACCCCCCTGACCATTTTTACCTCTATTGCTATGATGTTAATAATAAAGTCATAATTCAATTTAGAGGTTTACCGTTTGCTACATATGTGAGTTCGTCAGTCTGTCTGCCTGTTACCCACATTTACACGGCTCAAGTGATAATTTTTAGGGTTCCGTACCCAAAGGGTAAAAACGGGACCCTATTACTAAGGCTCCGCTGTCCGTCTGTCACCAGGCTGTATCTCATGAACCTTGATAGTTAGACAGTTAACATTTTCACAGATGATGTATTTTTGTTGTCTCTATAACAACAAATACTAAAAAACAGAATAAAATAAATATTTATGGGCCCATACAACAAACGTGATAGTTTGCCGTATAGATACGGAACTCTTCGTGCGCGAGTCTGACTCGCACTTGGCCGGCTTTTTTGTATTCGGCCGCTTCAGCCGCTAGGTACGCCAGGTTTTGTGAAATGCGTCGGTATGTAAGTCGGTGACCATAATATGGACGCGTAATGCAAATAAATGAATTTTAAACATAGGGGGCTACTTTTGGGGGGGTAAAGAAAAAAAATTAAAAAAAAGTTATGCAAACTATATCTTGTGACATATCAAATGAAAGGGCTTATTGTGAGGATTTCAAATATATATATTTTTTAATTTTGAAATAAATTGTTTGGAAGTATTTAGGAAAATAAGCGAAAAATTACCATTCCCCCCCCCCCTTATTTCCGAAACTACTGGGCCTACAATTTTTTTTAAAATACAGCGAATAGTTCTTTTCCTATAGATTACAGGAAAACCTATAAGAAGTCTATGGTATTTAAAATAACATAGGAAATTTCAGATAATCATGTATATATAGAACGGAACCCTTTCCACGCGAGTTCAACTCGCACTTGTCCGGTTTTTGACATGTCAATCATGGCGTCTAAACTGGTCAACGTTACTATCGAAGGGACACCTATGTGGAGTGCAGTCCGGGACCCCAACGCGGAGGCAAACTGCAATGCGAAGGGTAGTCTGGTTCTAGGAACGTGCCAGTCATAGGCGAGGGATAACGTGTGAAGCCAGCTGCCGGCCACACGGCCAACTCCAAAACTCTGTCACGGTCAGAACCGGTGTTTTTGTTAACAAAGTATCAAAGGTCCATTTATATGAGCCATTTAACTCTTCGCTGCCCACTTCCATGCCCACTTCCCTACTCACTTCGGCTGCATAGGCAACGCGAGTAGCAGCGGCGGAAGCAGTGACCCATTTACATACTCGCGCTGCCCACTTCCATGCCCACTTCCCTGCTCACTTCGGCTGCATAGGCAACGCGAGTAGCAGCGGCAGGAGCAGTGACCCATTTACATACTCGCGCTGCCCACTTCCATGCCCACTTCCCTGCTCACTTCGGCTGCATGTAATGAGACAATAGGCAAGCAGCGCATGGCCAGCTCCTTTGTGATTTTTAATAGTTTTGGGAAAATTTGATCGGACTAGTGATATTCCGCAGGATTCTTCTTTAGGTTCAAAGAAAATTTACACTTTATTGGATATTTCCATCCCGGAAAATTGCAGCAAACAGCGAAAACGAAAATGTGGACGAAATTATGAGGAAAAGCGTATCAATAACACTTTAATTGCCAAGGACCCGATAGCCGGGTTCTCTATTCGTAGCAAGTTTTCGCTATTAGCGCTACGTGGCAGAAAAACAGTAAACCATCAGCGTCAAAAGTAGATTGCCAATTTTCGCTTCTATTCTTATGAGCATAAGGATGACGTGTAAATTTAACTTTAACCTTATAAAAAGAACAACTTTATAAAAACAACAGAATAAATTGTGTAAAATATGTTAAACTTGGTACAGAGGCGTTTCTTGCATTTCCGCATTTATCCTCGGATCAAAATTAACTAGATGTGACTAGATGGAACGAAAATTTTGTGTGACGAAATGTAGCTTGTAAATTGTAATTACACCCCACTGGTTCTAATATTACGTATTTAGCTACAAGTTACATATTATCAGATAAGAAACTATTGTTTTATAAAACTACAATTTAATAGAAAGATAACGGCAATAAGATCTCACACTCACGCAATACAAATAACTTTTTGCAATTTTCCATCTGCATAAAAGTCCCTACCAAAGGATAAGTAGTATCTTATCCTATGTACTAACCCTATATAAGTATTATGTTTGTTACCACTTAGTTCTGTAACGGCTGAACGGATTTTCATGAACCTGTGGTTGGCTTCACTTGACGACAGTTTTACCTGATAGAAAGTGATGATGCGGTCGAAGATTATCATGTCAGGAAATCATAAGGTCATAAGAAGTTTAAATATCTGTCACTGGTATAGGGAACTTCTCTGCTGCACTGGGAGTGAAAAAATAGCATAGATTGCGTGCAGATGCTTATCATCCTGGCATGTCGTAAAAGTCCTCTCCAACATGGTGGACTATCTGTATGGGCGATGGGCTGATCACCTGTCACCATACAGTTCATCATACCATCTTAGGACTAATTAATCGAACGTGGCCACAAGCAGTCTTGTGGGTCTGCCCAACCCATTTGGGATTTCGGGCGTGATGCAATGTATGTATGTATGTATGTATGTATAGGGAAATATAACTATCCCTCTCTTACCATCTTCAACTTGTCACGAATTGTATCTATAGAACTCCGCAGTATCAATTACATATAGAGGTACATTTTACATACGTAAGGCAGCTATTACACGCTCAATCTAGATCGTGATCTGACCAAGGCTGCGAATCACAATTGATTTAAAAAAATCGCTATCCCTCAATCCAACACGTTACACAGTCAATCTGGATCGAGATCACTGATCATGATCACGGATCTCAATCTAGATTGAGCGTATAATGGCTGCCAAAGTGTTACAAAAGCTACGACTTTCAATCACAGTAAAAAAGAAAAGTTCAAACTCTTTTCAGTCTGTTCTCAATCATATTTTAAGTACTTGGCTTTAATCCTTCATAACGCCCAGCGACAGGCGAAAATCCCTTTGTCCTTTTTCTAGGACCCTAACCTGACCGCAAAATAATCTCTTCCAGCATCTTTAGCTCGTTCGAAAAAATGTGACACAAGATAAAAACAGTGTGATTACACAATTACTGCCATAACTGGCCAATTATTCTCCAGCACGAGGAAATCTTTTTGTCACTAGTGAAATAGTTGGAGGAGTTTGGAATAGGAGAGAGATGGATGAATAAAGACCTAAGGGAATGTAGAGAGGTTCACAGAAATGCAGCAGCTTATCTAGTATTTTCTGCCACTGTTTTTAGACCATACGAAATTGTATTGAACTTGTAAATGGGACCTGAATTTATTTTGAAGACATTATTAAAAATAGTTTAAGTCAAATTCCCGCTAACCAATGCTATCATCATCAATACATATAAAACAGTACCGTGACTCACTTATAGACAACGCACAGCCTAAACGGGTGGTCCTAGAGGTTTGAAATTCAGAGGAGACATTCTTCGAGTACCCTAGAGGTGCAATAAGGAAGGAGTTTTTGAAATTCCCTCCCTAGAGGGGTGAAAATGGGTGATAAAGTTTGTATGGAAAATACCACAGGCGAAGCTGTGGCGGATACACTAGTAAAATATAATGCACATAATTTTAATCGTAATAAAGAAAATGTTGCAAACATTTCCGTAGCTGGTTTCTTTTTTATCGAAATTATATAAGTCCGCCTCTACAATTACAAAATAAACCCGAACTGTCAATACCAGCGGTGCGTTTTGCGTCATTTTTACCGTAAAATTCGGTTAGACGTTGCGGATGACGCGAGCCCTGCGCGTGACGCATTCCGAATAAGGACACAAAATGAACCGGACGTTAAATCTACGTCTATTTTTTAATATTGTGCAACATTTGTTTATTCATTATTGGTTTGGAAAATGGGGACTTATAACCGCGATAAAAAATCATTATTAACCTCGATGTTTCATACAAATATGTGTATAAATCACGACTTTTATAGCTTATGTAGGTACTATTCTTCTTTTGATGTTTTGTTCTATGTAATTTCGCTTTTATACATACATACATAGTATCACGCCCGAAATCGCTAATGGGGTGGGCAGAGCCACAAGACTACTTGTGGCCACGTTCGATTAATTAGTCCTAAGATGGTATGATGAACCGTATGGTGACAGGTGATCAGCCCATCGCCCATACAGATAGTCCACCATGTTGGAGAGGACCCGTCCCTTAGTCGACTTTTACGACATGCCAGGATGATAAGCATCTGCACGCATTCTATGCTAATTTCGCTTTTATTCGGTCCTGTAATAGTTTAAAACACTGATGGCCGAGTTCAGAAGACCACTCAAATTGATCTTTAATTCAAGTGACGTTTCATTGACGTTTCTGTATAGGTTGACAACTAGTAGAGGGACACTTAACTATTTAATATCTAGTCAAATGCTTAAGTGGCGTTTCTGAATTCGGGCATGGGAATATAAAATTTGGTTTGATTAAGATACTTTATCAATCGGACGTATTTTTAACGTTGTATTGGTATTGTTGCATGTAAAACATGTCCCTGTTTGAAATATATTATGCAAAACCAAGCTTCAAATCGTGATCGATCCGTCTACTATGGAAAAGATAGCGATACTCAGAACAACACCGCGACGGCGGCCTCAAAATAAAAATGGACTTAAAATTTGGTCCATATTCATGGCAATAAGATCCGGACTCATATTGACAATATGGTCTATAGATTAGATTACGCTAATAAAAAATGCGACAATGGTCTTAAAGTGAAATGGTCTTACAATTGCAGTCTTCTTAGAGGTTTGCTAATAATTATAGTTTTATGTATACCTATTATATATCAAAACGTCGGTACCGATGCTGTTTGAGACAAAAATCTTAAAAACTTCATTTAAAAACGGCGGTGCTGTTGCTATTTTACATTATTGTAATTTTTTATGTAAACAGAAAAAATGTTCACACTACAATTTTGGGCAGTTTAATAGGACACATATATATATTATTTATCTCATAGGTATGACAGCGTCAATGTTACAAGACTAAAACTTAGTAGTTTTGTATCTGAGTATGCTTATTTAATTATCTATGGCCAATATGATTTCTTAATTGAACATTTAAAATGACATGACTTTGTATGACAACGTAATGCTTAAGCAGGGTTTGAGACGCTCTCAACTTCAAATTCTGAATTCAGAAACAGTCAACAAAATACTATTATTAAGTAGTGTTCACTTTATAAAAACATTATCTTTCAACCGAAATTGAGCATTACAAACAATTATAAAGTTAGTTAGTTTAGAACTTATTCATACGGTGTTTCAACCCATACACTATTTTTAAAACAAGTGCGGTTACTTCAAATTATCTAATTCCGTACAACTTCTGCCACAGACTCGATTGAGACCAAAGTTTGAATTTAGAACGTTTTCGGTCCAATTAAGCGACCGACGCCACTAGTTTTTGGTCTTAATAACGGTCTATGCGAACTGGGTCTTATTCCGGTTTTGTTTAAAGCCTTGCTTCATGATCAGTTTCAATAATGGAATAGCGCATCATTTGAAGTTGTAACGTTATTTTACCCATTCTTAAAAAATCTACGGAAGCTGTCCCATAATATTCATTGGTCAAAGGTGTATGTCAAACTTCAAGACAATAGGATAACTAGAAGTAGGTCAAAATACACTTGTAAGTTTTAAGCCCGGACATACTCGAGAACTAACTAGTGAAGTTAAAAGCAATAAAAATCAGAGGGGATTATTTTCTGCCTCCTAAGATGTTTTTATTTAAAAAAATGACCGCTTTTGTCTTAAGACCTAAAAATATACTTAAATCTAGAATACTGTAGTTTCCAAAGTTAACTTAATTTAGTATATGCGTGTTAAACTAACGTTAGCACGATTACCTTCATAGTATTTTGAAATTTGTAAATACTGCAATAACTAAAGTCATTAAATAGGTTTCATGATAAAATTGCAAAAACTATGACAATGATACAGAAGCGGAAAACAAACACTTTAATGAACATATTGTTCTAACAAATTTGCATTTTGAATTATAGAATAAACTGCTAATGTACTCGAAGTAAGAAACTTAAAACTAGGAAGCCGCCATGACACTTTTTTGTCGGTCGACCTAAGATGGCGCGCCCAAAGTCTAAGACAAAAGAACTTCAATCGCAGCCCCGCCCACTTTTATTTAAAAAACGTTTTTGTAATCCGCTTTAAAAGTCTTATCGTTTCTTAATTTGTAACAGGCCAGCGAATGCCGTTAAACAACGGAAAAAAAAGAAAGCTAATTCGAAAATTCAAATTTAGACCACGGCGAAATTGGCGAGAAGCGCAAACGTGAACTGACTGAAACTAACCGAGTAACAAATAAACGTGAAACACCAAATTTAAACGGGACGGTGCACGTAGAACGCAACGTAATCCCGCAAAAGCGGCATGCAAAGCCGTATAACAGTGGCACATTTACCGGGAGACGCATCCAGGCGACCACTTGTTGCTGCCAACTTCTCGCGCCGGGCACTTCCGATCCTCGCCGCACCAAATTTAAATTACGATTCTGAATTCCAATTCCAATTGACTTTTTTTATTCATAAAATTAAACTTTTAAGCGTATTCGTGAGCTAGAACATATCTTTTTAAAAACAGGAACTCTATTAACATTCTAAATTTAAATCTTAGTGTCGATATAAGTTCCGATCACACTCACTGTTGCAAATCTCAAGACACTTCACAAGAAATCAAATATGGGCACATTTTAATTCGAATTTTGAATTTGGAACGCGTTTTCGGTTGAAATTTGGTTGTTTGTTCGATTATCTCGGTCGGGTTTATTATTTAGCGGCGTTGGTGGTCGGGTTTTAGTGTTTTCTCGTTCGGGTTTTGCGGAGAAGTTGCATTAGTGCACGCCGGCCGAGTTGCAACAGGTTGTTTGGTGGCACGGCGCAGGGCGCACGCGCGCTGCGGACGGCCGATGCACCCCGCCACAGTGGTGCCAGATACATATTTTTCTGAGATCAGTTTGATAGAGGATCCGTTTTATAATATACTTTTCTTCCTACTACGCTTTAATTTCATCATAACGGCCTTAAATACTCAGCACAAAGCAGCCCTTATTTGCTCTAGAGCAAATAAACTTGCATACAAATTTCATTATTGCACTGTTTTGTATTTTTTTTTAATTTGGTTGTTTGATCAAGAAGTTTACACCAACAGCTACCCAATCCGCCCATTCACAGTCCGACGGGACAGCCGACCCCTCTTCTGTGGACTTACTGCTAGCAAAAAAAAAAAACAAGCCACATATCGGCGGCCATATCGAACTGTGATTGTCTCGTCTAAAATGTTATGCTCAAAGTACTGGCTGATAAGATAGTATGGGTTACAAAAAGATTTAAAAAAAATGGCATAATGTGACAATTAATAGACTAGATACAAGATTTCTGTGAACATTTTCGGATTTTCGACTTTAGCTTCAGAACCAATAGACCGATTTTAATAAATAGGGTATCTTAAGATTCGGGGAGAACGTGCGTGTGTCATAGGCTATATAAAAATTCTAAGGGTGCGTCATAACAGGTGCCAAAATCCTTTTTACTTCGCTAGTTGGGTTTAACTGTACCTTTACGTTTTTTACCAACTTTTAGCAGTAGTAGAAAGAAAAGCAGATTATGCACCTCGCATCAAGTGATTTGTTATTGCGCTCGTGTTTTTAGAGCCCTCACTTGCGTTCGGGCTCCAAACCAACACTCGGCGCAATAATGAATCACTTTCTGCTTGGTGCAACAATCTACTATTTTTTCTTGATACATGTCACTATCAAGTCTATCGAATATTGAAAAGTAGAACATTGTCTTGAACATATTATTTCAAAAGGGTAATGGGTTTTTTCATGTTGCTATGTGCAGGAAATCATGGTGATTTAACAGTTTATCTGTTAATTACAAACACCCAATTAAGGAGCTCCAGATAAGGGAGCTTAGAATTACATCACTAAGATATACGAACAGCTGTATAACTAACTTACAAAGACTTCTTACTATCACCGTTTCATTTCAGCCGAAAGACGTTCTCAGCTGAACATAAAATATATGATTCATTATTTTCATGTCTTTTTTTTAAGTCACTACTAAGTTGTTTTAGTCAAATCTCTGGTTTGGGCTTTTAACACATAAAACCAAATTTAAAACTACATTAAACAAAGTCAAAAATTATAGGTTAATAATAAATTGATGCAAAATTCCTTCACTCACCGCAGCCACTGTGGCGCGCCCCGTTGCATAGCTTCTGTAGGAGTATATCCGTGTATAGAATTAGGCGCAATGCGATACCCGCCGCCTTTAATCTCTGCCCAAATTGCTCTCTAACCCTTACAAAAATCTAACTGTTCATTCAAAAAACAGGTCAATAACCTTGCAATTCTAAATTCAAAGTTGATTATTCCTAATATAACTTTTTTCAAAAATGAACGCACTCAAATTACACGAGCGTTCGATTTCTTTTGTATAATACTTCGTAATTCAAATTTATAAATAGAACACGTAATCCAGATTCTTAATCCGATTTGATAAAAAATGCTAAACGTTAACCTTCCAAATTTGAACTGTGGAAAAATAAAGCGTTCCATTCGATTTTCAGGCTTAATTTATAGTTTTCCGATATCGAGGTCATGAAATTGGCTATGTTCCGCAAAATTTAGGTAAAATCGGACTTCAACAAAATATTTCTTGCCGCAGTTTTTTGATGGGATTCGTTTCAAAGTTGTGAATTGATTTTGTAAGAGTACGGTGCTTCATTACTTATTTATATTTCGGTAATATGATGTGAAAGTTGGTGAAGAAACTTTACTTGCTCGAAACTTTATTGATTTGCTTACTGAAATAAATCGAAAAAAAATATATCTTACCTACTGAGACGTTCTTAACCATTTTATCCTAAAACACTAATTTAATTATTATTTTTCTTAAATACTATTACTTTTCGGAAAGTGAAAACTATAGATTCTATTGGGGATGTCTTAAACCAATATCGTATACCGAAACACAACATTTTAATCAAAATATACCCGGATAAAAATGAGAATAATATCCGGACGAAACGGACTTTGAAATTAGAATAGCTCAAGCAGCACGTGCGTATGAATTTTGTTGGTTTGTTCATATGTTTGAGTTTTTAGGGTTTGAACAAAACTTTGAGAGTTTATTACATAAAGTTGCGGCTTTTGGAGAGTTCCCAGTTTAGGTTGCGAGTTTCATTTTGAAGTTTTTTAGGACGCATTACGATTTTATTTATATTTAAATAATGTAAAGGTAGTGGGTAGCTTAGATGCGCTGATATTTGGGGCCAATTCGAAAGTGTTTTCGCTAAATTTGGAACTCGCTAAATTTGAAATAAGAAACGTTCGACTCGATTTTGAACCTTGGAGCTATACAAAATCGAGTTTGACGTTTCTTATTTTAAATTTAGGCAATCTTAAATTTAGCGGACACCGTTTCGAATTGGACCCATTATTAGTATTTTCTTGGCAAATACTCGGGCTTAATTTGAAACAATTTAAGAGGAGTGTGAACAAATTTTTGATAAATCAGTCATAGTATCAGTCAACACATAGTCGTTTTGGTTTTTTCACTGTAATAAATAAATTCAGTTTTATTGCTGATTCAGTATTCTCATACAAAACTTATTTCGACGGTTATTTGACTTTTTTTAATCTTTATTCAATATTCAAAAAAACATATAGACCTAGATTTTGTTCTGACTGACAACCTATCAAAAATTAGTCAACATCGGTTAACATTTAAGGGGTGGAAATCGTTATCGCCTTTTGTATGAACATACATACATACATATTATCACGCCCGAAATCCCTAATGGGGCGGGCAGAGCCACAAGACTACTTGTGGCCACGTTCGAATAATTAGTCCTAAGATGGTATGATGAACCGTACGGTGTCAGGTGACTCCTCACCTGAACTCCTCTGCTGCACTGGGAGTGAAGAAATAGCATAGAATGCGTGCAGATGCTTATCATCCTGGCATGTCGTAAAAGTCGACTAAGGGACGGGTCCTCTCCAACATGGTGGACTATCTGTATGGGCGATGGGCTTTTCTATGAAAAGGGTGATTTTTGACGTTGGTTCACAAGTAGTTACAAGTTACATTTTGTAACGCTTATAACACATGGTCCAGAGGGTAACTTACATGAAAATGTAACCTAATGTAGTATTAATGGATTTTCCTAGTTTTACAAGAAACCTATCGACCACAATTTAAGTGTACCCTTTGCACTGAAAGGTATTATATGACTAGGTTTAAAAAACTAACTGAGGTTACTTTTCCTACAAAGCGTGAAGACCGTTCATCCAGATCGTTTTCAAATTGTTTAATACTTTCATTGCCAAACCTCTGCTCTCTGTAGCGAAGGTCCACGAAGCGCTGCTACGAGTGCTACGAAAACGCTGGGAATACAGGTGGCGACAGGAAAGTCTAGCGGTGACCGTTAGTCGAAAGTTGGATATCGTGGTCGTACCCATGCGCAGTAATGTTGCACTTACGTTCATGTAACTTTTTGCGCATGCATTTTTAGTTTTTTCTTTCAAAAGCCACAATAACAATATTTATTCTTATATATGCCACTTACTTATCCAAGTAGTTTTGTGTAGTTGTGTTTAGGGTGTTTGTATAGCGCTCCGATTGCTACAGCCGGTGCTGGCTGAACATCAGCGCTGCGGGTGTCTGACACAGCGTTATGCTGAGCCAGTGACCGATTCACTGCCGCGATGACACACATGCCTCGTTTTTAGGGTTCCGTACCCAAAAGGTAAAAACGGGACCCTATTACTAAGGCTCCGCTGTCCGTCTGTCCGTCCGTCCGTCGGTCACCAGGCTGTATCGCATGAACCGTGATAGTTAGACAATTGAAATTTTCACAGATGATGTATTTCTGTTGCCGCTATAACAACAAATACTAAAAAACAGAATAAAATAAATGTTTAAGGGGGCTCCCATACAACAAACATGATTATTTATCCTTTTTTAAAGATAATGGTACGGAACCCTTCGTTTTGTTTTTTATTATTATGTGTCCTTGTGAAGTAAATAAATGTCTTTTCTTTCTTTCTTCAGTATCCCCACCACATTTCGTTCGCTGGACTTTCGTGCCGCTGAGTACACTTGTTGTATGTAATGTGCCAGGGTTGTCACTCACCAAGTATAGAGACCATATTCTTGGCCCAGCTCTGCAGCTCTTTGCGGATGGCGCGTCGTTCCTGCTGGCAACGCGCGAAAGAACACTGCGCCATGGCACACGAGCGGCAACCCTGAATAAAAAAAAACTTAATTAAACCAAGCCAAGCAAAGGCTCGAGCGATTACTAGTCTCATACTAGCACAAACCAGTTTTTTATGGGACAGGCGAATCTTACATAGCATCACGCCCGAAATCCCTAATGGGGTGTGCAGAGCCACAAGACTACTTGTGGCCACGTTCGATTAATTAGTCCTAAGATGGTATGATGAACCGTATGGTGACAGGTGATCAGCCCATCGCCCATACAGATAATCCACCATGTTGGAGGGGCCGTCCCTTAGTCGACTTTTACGACATGCCAGGATGATAAGCATCTGTATGCATTCTATGCTATTTCTTCACTCCCAGTGCAGCAGAGGAGACGGAGAGGAGCAGGCGAATCTTCATTTAAAAAATGGGAGGGCTAGAAATAAACACCTACTTATTGCCTATTGACCTATTGCTAATATCAACCAAGCGACTTATTTCGGACAGCGCTTGCTAAGCTGTTTGCTAACATCGAACAAGTCAAAGCAATCACATGTCTATAATTTACAAATCTGTTATTTATTTTCAAATAAAGCCAGCTTTAGAAGTCAGTATCGGCGCCGAACCGACTGACCTCAAAATATTCGTGTGCGAATATGCAAGTCTGCGCTGACCTCCCACCGCTGTACTGACTTCAAATCAATTTAGATTTGGTTTTTCTCGGTTCAGCGCTGACTTGTCTCGAAATCGAAGTCAGTCACTGGCCCTGTCTAAATCGGCCTCAAGTCTCGGTGGTATGTAGTCGTACAATTGTAGACATGTCAAATTGGTACTTTGCTGGCTCTTCGTTTTTTCCGTGTTCGTCGGCGAGTGAGAGGTTTAAAAAAAATGCCATAATATGAAATTGAATAGACTAGATACATGTTTTCTGTGAAAATTTTCGGATGTTCGACTTTAGCTTCAGAACCAATGGACCGATTTTAATAAATAGGTTATCTTAAGATTCGGGGAGAAGGCGTGAGTGTCATAGGCTATATAAAAATTCTAAGGGTGCGTCATAATAGGTGCCAAAATCCTTTTTACGTCGCTAGTTGGGTTTAACTGTACCTTTACGTTTTTTTACCAACTTTTTGCAGTAGTAGAAAGAAAAGCAGATTATGCACCTCGCATCAAGTGATGTGTTATTGCGCTCGTGTTTTTAGAACCCTCACTTGCGTTCGGGCTCCAAACTAACACTCGGTGCAATAATGAATCGCTTTCTGCTTGGTGCAACAATGTACTATTTCTTCCTACTACGCTTTAATTTCATCATAATGGCCTTAAATACTCAGCACAAAGCAGCCCTTATTTGCTCTAGAGCAAATAAAGTTGCATACAAATTTCATTATTGCACTGTTTTGTATTTTTTTTAATTTGGTTGGTTGATCAAGATTTTTACACCAACTGCTACCCAATCCGCCCATTCACAGTCCGACGAGACAGCCGACCACTCTTCTGTGGACTTACTGTTAGCAAAAAAAAAAAAAACAGGCCACATATCAGCGGCCATATCGAACTGTGATTGTCTCGTCTAAAATGTTATGCTGAAAGTACTGGCTGATAAGATAGTATGGGTTACAAAAAGATTTAAAAAAAAAATTGGCATAATATGACAATTAATAGACTAGATACAAGTTTTCTGTAAAAACCTTCGGATTTTCGACTTTAGCTTCAGAACCAATAGACCGATTTTAATAAATAGGGTATCTTAAGATTCGGGGAGAACGTGCGAGTGTCATAGGCTATATAAAAATTCTAAGGGTGCGTCATAACAGGTGCCAATATCCTTTTTACTTCGCTAGTTGGGTTTAATTGTACCTTTACGTTTTTTTACCAACTTTTAGCAGTAGTAGAAAGAAAAGCAGATTATGCACCTCGCATCAAGTGATTTGTTATTGCGCTCGTGTTTTTAGAGCCCTCACTTGCGTTCGGGCTCCAAACCAACACTCGGCGCAATAATCAATCACTTTCTGCTTGGTGCAACAATCTACTATTATGCACTGCTAACTCCAATTTGCAGTTACTATCTATTGCAGTATCGCATCGAAAAGACCGAAGACTTCAAACAAAATCGCGTCTACAACGGAGACTGCAAAATAAAACCCCACCGCGTCCAATTACTATAACATTCATCGAATATTGACTCCGCCGGTCAATGCCCCCGGCTAACGAAATTTCACGAAAAACCTCGATCCTCATCAAGGAAGCCCCAACGCCCCCCGAATATGCCCTACCCACCCGAATCTGGCCCCCGAATTCTTATTTCAAACTCCAGACGTCGGGGGCAGGGGGGTATCGCGAAACTATTCTTATTTTAAAATCTCTCTCCATGGAATATGCCCCGAAAGAGGTTCTTATTTTAAAAATATCACGCTCCACCGAAATTTTCTTATTTTAAAAACTTGAGGGGGGTGCGAACGTTCTTATTCCGAAATCCTCCCCACCCCCAGTGGCCAGTTATGATATTCTTATTTTAAAATCGCTCGAAGCGTTCGGATTCTGTTATTAAGATGTTGGTGTGTGCGCTTTTACGAGGACGTTCGAGCGAGCGCTCTAAGACACAAAGGGTTATTTGAAGAGACTGCCCTTTATGCGTCGCATCGGAAACTGAGCTGAAACTCACGAAGATTCTAATTTCGCCGTTACAAATATCTCATTAATCCCTGACCTACATGATCCAGAATCCCTTAACTTCTTTCTAATACAGCGCGTAACTATAATACGCAATTAATAAAACGGTTCACGAAAAAATTCGTGTCCACAATGGTTTATAATTGGAAACTAGTGATTCTAACAAATCATATGGACGTTAATTCGAAATTCAAAATTGGGCGCACTGAAAAATCGAACGCTGCAACCAATCTTTCCCGCCAATTTCCATCGCTGTCAAATTTGGAACCGCGTCGCCACCCCAGCGCCTCCCCGCCCAGATCAATTTACGATAACTCGGTTTTAGCGCGCCGTCCCGCTCCGCCTTAAGACACCCGGGTATCCCCGTCTCCCCCCGGATAACTTCTAGAACCAGTACTGCTTGTTATCAGAACCAAATATCCGGCAGACGAATTTTCAATTTCGAATTAGTTAGCTGTTTTGATGTCTGCATTTGAATTGAATATTCGTATGTTGCTTAGTTTAAATCTCAAAGCAAATAAAACGAAAGCTTTACTCTTATCCAGAAAATAATTTCTGTTTATTTTATTTTAATGTTTAAGATACTATTATGTCAATTACACTCTTAAAAAAATCCTCGAGTAATTTTTATAAAACGATTAGTAATATTAAATTGAAATGGGGGTGATGGGATGAATTCAAGTACCAGATGGACTTCGACCAATTGGAAAAAAGTTATAATTTTTTCGTAAATTCCTCCAGCCTACTACCGGGTTCTGATCGCGCAGCATGTCCGGACCATTCTCTCACGCGGATATGGCCCGGGACTTATTTTTAACTGTTGTGTGCGTCACCCGCGCGTGTGTGCAAGGGAGGCGCTGCGTGTGTGTGCGTGCATTTGAAATATTCCCCCGTAGCGCAACGAATTGATGTTTTTAATTAGTTTCCAACGGTTTTCGTCGGTGGCCAGTACTTTTATTCTATATTAATTTTATTAAACGGTTAATTAAGAAACAAAGGACAATCTTGGACGCCTAACTTTAATTGAATGCACTATTCATGTGCAACAATTTTGAGTTACACTTAAATGTGAACGAGACGGAGCCGGTAACCCGACGGTTTCCTGAAAACTTTCCTTTGTGCTGAAAATTCAATAGGCGGGAAGTTCTCGACGCGCTATTGTCGAGAGGTTAACGGACATTCGTGTCACGAAAAGTGGCATGAACAACTATTTATTTTAAATTAGATCCAATTTTCAATAAATTACCAGGTCGAATGTCCATAATTACATTTTAAAAAACACCTTTTATAATTTCTACATCTATTTACACTGGCAGCAAACAAAAACGAACGAAAGACAAAAATAAAACGGTATTCAAATTTATAATCCGTAATGTGGACTCGCATGTTTTCGAATTTCGAATTTGCAGTTTCACCAAATGTTTTATTTGTTGACCACAGATAGGAAAACCACCGTCAAATTCTTTATAATCTGCTGTTCTGTGTTAGTTTGTTTGGGGGAACTGCTAGGCTGTGGCGTTTCGGGTACATTGTCGGGTAACCTGTTGCATGTGCTTTGCCTTTGTTTTTGTTGATCGCTAGTTGCGAAGTTGGCGGTTGATTTGGAACAAGTTTATTATGGAGTCACGTGGCTGAATGTTTGGCTTTCATAGGTGTTGTGTTTTTAGTTACCGTGTTCGGTCTTACTGCATTTGAAATAACAAACCCTGCTGCATTGAAGTAGAACGTTACACTAGAACAGACATCTCAAACCAATGACAAAGAGCACTTGATGACGGAGCGGGCATGCGCGCCGCGTCCGGCGGTGATCGCTTTCTTATAGGCGTTTGTCCTCAACAGGCTTTACAAAAAATCAAGTTGAGGCGTTTGTGTTATATATATTTTTTTATGTTTGTATCTCTCGGCGTGCTTGGTGTATTTTGCCATTTTGCCAGAAGCTTTCTCCAACAAAATGTTAATCTGTCATTTGAAATTGCCAAGCACAAACTCGTTACAGTACTCAAAGTCATATTCAACTACTGAGCCACATCACTCTCTTCAAGTTTGGAAACACGCAACTATTTGTTCCACAGTCGGCAACTAGCAACAGGTTATGAGAGCCTCACGTTCTGAATTCAAATGAAATTGTAACGTGCTCTATCTCAGAAATTATTTTAATCATTTGCTGAGTCACTGCAAGTCTACATATTATTAAGGGGTTTGTAAGCGGGGTAGTTTTTCGACAATTTATTCTTGCAATTGGGGCTATTCCCATAAAGGTTACATATTACATCACTAACGGGAACAAAAACTTTGAATGTAAACTTTTGAGGATGGCCCGAATTGCAGCAATAAATTTCCGAAAAACTAGCCTGTTTACTAGCTTTTATCAGCGACTTAATCTACGCCGAATCCAGTCCAGATTATAATTTACAAATTTAAATTCATCAATATCCTAAGGTCATCATTGGGGTCGAAATTAATCCATTAATTTCCTTGAGAAAAAAAAGACACACTTTTGAATTTATAAGCCCCATTTAAACCAACATTAATAGGTCTTTCAATCAATTTCATCTTTAAAAAATGCGATGTTATTGTGCGAAATTTCACTTTTGGTAAAAGAAAACATTTTCCTTGTCTAGTTGGATAATAAAATGCGTAACTAATATATCTGTAACAGTTTTAGAATATATGTCCATTACAACAAAGGCTGATCTAGTCCTTACTTAAAATAGCCCTTTGAAGGACGAGATACATTGTTGTAGCTTCAAGGGAATCAAATCATATACCCTTGCACATTCTTCAATGAAATACAAACCGTATTACTTCCATCATACGGCTGAAAAACTTGCTGTAGACTTATAGTGTTCTGTACAGACTAAAGTAGACTTTATACGTTAAAGTCTAAAGGCGAAAATGGTCTGAAGCAACTTCGCTTATTTTTCTTAGTTTCGAAGTAAAAATAAGGAAGTGATGCGTACGTACTTTTAGTTGAAAAATTTAAATTTTACGATCACCTTGGTCATCCGCATACTAAGGCATCGACCAAAATAAACGAGTGATTGTAATTATGACGACATCCAAAACAAAGTATTCGATTTGTGTGATGCATCCGTCAAGGTCAATGGAGCCGACCTTTATTCGTCAAGTTATAAGGTGATAACATCCATCCCGTAACGTTTGATGAAGTGGATCTTTTGTATGATATATTATGATGAGATAAACGTATGATCCTTGCCTAATTTTAGTAATAAATAATTTAAAAAAAAAAAACATAAGTTGGTATTGAACTTTACTTACTTAGTCCGAAAATACTACTAAAGTCTGATGATTGTCAGATTAAATTTAATGAAACATCATTGATCATACATAATGCAGCATTACTTTAATGTAACAATAATTCTTTAAATTCCCATTACGATTACTTGACCACATCTAATTTCTTTCCTCCATAATTTCGCATCCCAATTCACCCCCCATCAACTCCCCCGGTTCTTGCGCGCCTGTGTGAAAGAATGCGGAATCAATACAGCGCGCATTAAACTGCCGGGGTAACATTTGACCCTGTAGGGTAAGGGTATGGAAGGCATTGGGTAATTTGAAATGTGTAGGTTTCGTTGCACGTGATCTTAACAAATATTCGGATTTAATTACAAGGTTTCTCAAACTTGTAAAATAGACAAAATGATGATAACCAGTTACAACCCTCACAGTTCTTGCCACTGAGTTTCTTGCCAGTTCTTCTCAGTAAAGTTTTTTTCGAAACGATGGTAGCTTCATGAGCTTGTAAAAGCTTAAAGTTATTAAAGATATTATGACTTTGGCTGTGAATTGAGTTAAGAAGTAAAAATAGTTCGTTGTGTTTGTTTTTTTTTACATCAATCATAAATGTTACTAAATAACCAAAGTCTAGTTTCTTAAACGTAGAATTTATACACATTTCCACTTACACGTTCAAAAGCTATAAAATTGTATTATATGGTATTATTTTCATTTTAACTGATCCATAACTCACAATAAATAACTTGAATCAAGCGTTTGTCTCAAGTACTCCATTAAATACATTCAAGATCCCCAAAGCGAGAAAACAATGGCTAAGACGACCCATTTTCAAACTTAATTGTCCACCATTTTCAGCAACAAAACTTCAAAACAAAGAGAGAAATGAGTCGTCACTATAACAACAATGGTAAGAAAAACCGAGGAGTAAAATTGGTCATAATGAGTGCCTTCCCCTTTCCCCCTTCTACTTCCCTTTGGGTCAAGTCGGGAAATAAAATTTTAAATTGAAGCCGTGAAAGACAAAACTGGGTACGGATTAAGGGTCGTGTACACGTTACAAAAAACATTGACTATTACATCATAAAGTGAAAAAAGTAGGTTGATCTAATCCCGGACTTAGATTTCTTGTACCTACCACTATTGCATAGACAAACGATACGAGTAAGCGAACGTACTTGTAACGATACCATGATTTACACATCACAAGCCTGTAACATAGGTATACAATATTTTGCGGTGTTAGTGTGGAGTATCGAATACCTATTTGTAAGTAAGGTTGCGTTGAGCTATGCAATTGGCTTAAAAACACCAAAGGTGAGGTTTTCAGTATCAGCGATTATCAAATGGCATTAATCGCAACCGTATATATGTAAACCAGTGGACCTGCCACAGCTTCGCCCGCGGTATTTTCTATACAATCTTTATCACCTCTTTTCACCCCTTTAGGGATGGAATTTCATAAAATCCCTTCTTAGTTCTCCTCTAGGGTACTCGAGGATTATGTCCTCCAAATTTCAAACCTCTAGGACCACCCGTTGAGGCTGTGCGTTGTCTATAAGTGAGTCAGGGCACTGTTTTATATATATTGATGATGATAGCCTATAATAAACTACTACTGAAGCAAAATTAACAAGAATATTTTCAACCAGATATCTTTAACTCAATGTAAATTCTTCTTACGATCTTCAAGAAAATGGAGTTCCCACTTCTAGCGAAGGAAAATGGAGCCTTTATTTCAGTTTTTGTTAATTAATAGTTTTTTAGGTAGTGGTATTTGTAGCTGTATATTCCGTATAAATAGCACTACCTAAAAATGTTATAAGCAACAAGGCGCAACGTGGGCAGGCCACCCACACGGTGGACTAACGACCTGGTAAAGATTGCGGGAATCCGCTGGATGTGAACAGCACAGAATCGATCGTGTGGTGATCATTGGGGGACGCCTAAATCCACTATTTGACGTCTTTCGGTTGAAATCATAATGATGATGATAGTGTAGTGAGCATTGTGGATAATCTTGAAACCATACATATAACTTTTACTTAGGTACATAACGAGTTCCAACTATGATCACATTAATTGTTGTACATTCACACATCTGTGCTACGGAAATTTCTTTGGCATAACTACGTGAAAACATCATATACCAACAACCATAGACAATTATAATTCATAATCAATACACATAAAAACCCCCACGAAACATATTGAAGAAACACCCCGATCGATCGCCTCCCCAGAAAAAAACACCCAGAATAATTATTATAACTTATGTAATTAAAAAAACTCACACGACGACGGGTATCTTCGGAACACATACAAACTAATAATTAATCATCTCTCTCCCTACTCCTTCCTAAGTTTAATTCCCCCCCTTTTTTCCTGGAGCGTGTTTTCATTTTGTCCGTCTGCAAGGAGTACCGTTTTCTCCAACAAATTGAATTTTGTGGTCTCTGTGAATATTTTAGACGGGGTATTGGTGGTTTCTAGCGCTTTGTCTGAATTCTTATACCGTTTTTAAAGGTCTTTTTAGCTAGCGTCGTTGTTTTTGGGTTTTGCGCTAGTCTGGTTACGCTTTTATAAAGAATTTTTAATCAGCTTTAACCAAACTGATATGAAAAGTCTATCAAAAAAGAGCTTCCTGATCTCAAAATTTAATTTGAGGTTATGTACAATTCGTAAAATATGATGGACTGATTAGATAATTATAACCAATGCTAAAACAATTAAATTGTAATTGGCATCTCTAAGTTATCCCGCTAAAGTCCTTACTAACCCAACTTACTAAACCCGAATCGAAACCTTTGCTTTGAAGTTTACTGACTTTGCAACACAAATCCAAATGCTGCATACATTCCTGCAGCTTCATTCTAGGCCTCCACTTAATGGACTTTAACACAACACTATAGAGTCGTTATTTGTTTGAAGATAACATTGTCAACCTGTTGCGGGGCTGAATTATTTGTTTGTTATTACAGATGTAAGAGAACTGAGTGTTGTGCATTTGATCCTACGGGCAGATACGATTCGAAGATTCGGATAGCATGTTTCGGTACTGAGGTTGCTTGGGTAGATAGCGCAACACTTAGGACGTGCAAATATCCTAAAAAGAGCTGTTTAACGTAAATATGAAATAATTATAAATCCTAAAAGCAATGAGTTAACAACGTTGAATTATGATGAAAAGGTACTATAGAAGCGAATGTTCTTAAAAATAAATCGAATACTGATGTAATTTAAGACTAACATGAAGGGTTTTGGAATACGCTAGATAAAATGGGCAGAAACAGAAATATGTACAGACCATTACCAATTACTTTACATTTTATCATATCTAAAATAACCTTAGGACATAACCAAATTTACTTGTACCGATATCCGCAAGAGCAAATTCGTTTATCAAGCAGCATCCACACATTATCGAATCTAATTAACAATCCCACGAAACTTTCTTTGTAGCATCTTACGTTTCCCCCCAGATGAGAGAGAGAAAAATGCACCTCCTCCCGTTAGGGGGCTCACCCCTCAGGGTGGCTGTATACATTTTTTCTTTTCGTTTTCTTAAGACGAAAATTTGTTACGCTTTTTATACTTATACACTGGGGGGGGTGGGTTGCACCGATCAATAGCAGGAGCTCCCCCTTTATCAATTTTTAGTGCTCTAGCCTTTTTCTCGTACGTACCTGACGGTTTATAATTAATCCGCTATCTCGTGGGTAATTAGTGTGCCGCGGCGTTGCTTGCGATTCCGGTAGTATAGGGCGTTCTTAAATCTGTTCTAATCTACCTCATCGAGTTTCTTGCCGGCTCTTCTCAGAAGAGGTATTTATTCGAACAGATGGTAGATTATTTCCTTGACCTTCATAAGCGCTTGTAAACGCCTAAATTTAGTAGAGATATTTTGACTTTAGCTTTGACTATTGTTAATATAAAGGCTTACAAAGTGGCTTACATATGGGTTATTCAAATTTATAGTAATAGTCAATTCTCAATGGTAAATCTTCAGATAGTTGAAGTTACGTTATTTACTTCAGCATCTATTCAGTGTTCGCGTTATGAGGTTTTATATGAAATAACATCGAAGTAGCCAATTGGAGTACCAGAGACTAAATTGAATTCTGTTTTACTTAATATATAAGAAAATGGAACAGGCGTATACGTAAGAATGTCAAGCGACTAACATAAATGAAATAGAAAAAAATTACCAATTTAAGTGTTAACTTAATAGTGAAACAATTTAGAAAGTTATAATACTGAGGATGGGTGTAGGTATGATATGACTAAAACTTTTTACATCACAGTAAAATGATCAACCCTAAGAATCTAGTCCAAGGATAATCCTTGCATGAAAATGAACAGGCCCCAGAGCAGCACTTTAAAGATCTTACAGCGAAAAATAAAAACATTAATAATTTCGTCGAGAGTCCTTAATAGCTGAGCCAAAGGAGAAAAAGCTTCGGCCAAAAAAAGAACGCGCCACTTTACTTCCTAAAGAGTTCCTTGGCGAGGTGGTTCGTATGCCTTAAAACTATTAAAATATAGGAAACAAGTATGCAATTTGTTTTAAGAAAGCATCTACAAAATTGTGTTATGAAGGCTGGGTTTCAAAAAGATTCGTTTGATCGTATTCCGGTTACGAATGTCAATTTTTTTATTGATTTACTAAAACAGTAACGTTTGATGGACTGTTATATAACGGGGCCTAAAGGTGCTGTGCTGTTTTCTGAAAATGTATTGCTGTGATTCGGGCTATCTCCAAAAGTTTACACTTATTTGCGTCCAATAGTAATATGCAAACTTTTGCGTCCAATAGTGATATGTAAACTTTTTGGGGATTGCCGAAATTGCAGCAATAAATTGCCTAAAATCTAGCCAAGGTATAATCTCCTTTAGTGTTCCACGAATGAAACCTATTTTCTATAACTTGTTATTTTTTGGAAATATTAGCTCCTTTAAATTCAAGTTTTCCTTTCAATAATGTTGATATATCACCGAATTTAGAAGGGCCACTCAAATTGAGCTTTAATTAAAGTGACGTTTCAGTGAAGTTTCTGTATAGGTTAAAAACTAGTTGAGGGATAATTAACTACTTAAAATTTAGTCAAATGCTTAAGTGGCGTTTCTGAATTCGACCAATAGTTAAATAGATGAAGAGTCGTTTGTGAACGTGTGAATAGATATCCAAAAGAATTAATGTGTGAGCGTTTTGTTGCTGTAAATATATTAAATACTAAATGAACACAACATCACTATTTTCACACACTTTTTAAAGATTTCCCTTTATTTTTAGTTAGTTCTTATTCTGCTGCCTTCAAGTAACCTTTAGCAACGCTTTTCGAGATTCCAAGACACCAGAATTTTTTACAATATTCGTGTAAGAAAATCCAAATTTTCTCAATTTATGATTTTGGAATTACGTCAGTTCATCACTGTACAATGTATTCAGACTATAAAACCAACATAAAATATTTCTTTAAAGTCATTCATGGCCATTAAGTGTTATGCCACATTGTTGCTCATTGAGCAGCTGTTATATCATACGCACGTGGTTATGATACACAAAACCTAATACCTAGATAATAACAGTGTGTTCGAGAAAAGTTTCTTAAACCACAAAATATAAGATATTTTGTAGAAAGTACTAATGGAGCACCTAATTTGTCAAAGAAAAAGTACTAAATCGTGAATGTGGATCCTTCAAAGTTTTAACGAGCGGCCTAAGAGAATCACAACCCTGAGTAGCGGAGCAAAATCGTCAATGCTTTTTAAGTGTCGAATTGAAATTTTCATAAAAATCGTAACCACCACTGATTGTACCAACTCACGTTAAAACGCATGGCGTTACCAAAATAAATTAACAGGATTTAACCATGTCTAGAATTTTCACCTCCAGGCTCAGAATCAGAATAGAATAGATGCAGAAAACATAAAAGTCGTGCTATAATAAATTAAATTAAATCAACAGTCAAATAGGTATGTAACAGAATAAATTAATAGGGCGAGGTGACGCAACGCAATGCATCTGTGTGCACCGAGTGACCTACAGCCTACAGTACACAGTTTCAAGGTTACCAACTAAACGCAGTATAATATATTTATATTATCATCCACGGTTAGGAGCTATATATTATACTTTGAAATAAAAACATAGCCGCATTAAATTAAACTTCGATCATCTAGTTTCGTTTTTGGAATATTAGATGAAACTCTTCCACCGAGTGGGAGATATATACACACATGTTTAGATTCAGAACTGTCCCCTCCTGTTCCCGAAAGTTAAGGACCCTGAGGCCTTGTTTTTTTGCTGGGACTATATCCGCATGTAGGTCATTAGGCATAGTTTTGGCCTGTGTAAAGAGAACGTAAAATTAAGCAGTCGTTTTCGTTAACTTTTGTTCACAGGAGGGACAGTTTTTGTTTCTTGAAGTGTACCCATATCATCTTTTACTGAAAAGAATTCGGGCGCTTTTTCTTAATTTTAACTGTGACGGTTAAGAAAACACAAGGCTAGTGCTTACGTTATTTTCTGGATAAATTAAACTGTGGTTAAACTAAAAATGCACGGATATTGAAAAATATGCTACACGCACAAGGCATATTCTACCTTTGTACTTTTATCTTATATGGATGATTTGGTTTGCCTTATGCTATCATCATCAATACATATTAAACAGTACCTGCCTGAATCACTTATAAAAACGCAGAGTAGAGGCTTGAAATTTGGAGGAAATATTTCTCGAGTACCTTAGAGGTGCACTAAGGAGGGGTTTTTTGAAATTCCATCCTTAGGGTGAAAAGAGGTGATGAAGATTGTATGGAAAATACTGCGGGCGAAGCTGTCGCGGGTCCACTAGTGAAGGTGAATAAGAATGTTGTGAAACAATCGCAAAGTCATCGTCAGCAAAAGTCTGCAGTGTAGGTAATCAGCCTTCCCATTATGAGGTAAATTAATAGCAATATCTATCAGGAAATTCTAATCTAGGGTCAAGTTGTCAGCAAAACCTGACTATCCTAACGGAAACACAATTGCAATAATAATCACTTATCATCAGCCAACAAGTCATAAAAACAAAACAATGGCTACCCGAAAGCGCATAAACAGTAAATGCGTCATTAAAACGTAACGTTAGAAAAACAAAAACCGGTCGTCTAATTATTAGAACAATGAGTTGCGCGGGCGCAGGCGGCCATTTTGGGCGTTCAGCCAATCCGCGCGCCGCATCAAGGTCGCCGGCAATGTCAGAAGAACTATCGGCTCAATGCTTCCTAGTAAATTGTCTAGGCCGCGAGTGTTGCCGCTCTAGTCAAATTACCGATTAAGTGAGATTTTTTGTTATATTCAACAACACTGTAGTACGACAATTTTAACAAGACAGTGCTATAAACATTTTAAAAGGCACAAAGTGGTTGAACTAGATTCGGGGTTAAACATCCTGCATGTTTTAAGTATAATGTCGAAGGGAAAAGGAAACCTAAATTAAATACCTTTTATGGGCCTAATATACTTATATAAAACCAAGATTAAGATTAAAATAGTTTGGACATTTCGAAAATTTTATAGGAGGATTGTGACAGTAAATAATCGTTTCTGGTTGATTGGTAAAGAATGCCTTAAGGCATAAAGTCCGCCATTTTTATAATCGTGCAATAAAGTTTAAATGAACTGTATACGCCCCTGTATACTACTGGTCTCCACCTCTTCTCATATCCATCGTTTTCCTTGAGCGGATTATGGAACTCATTGGCAGTGCTGAAATTTTGGGTAGGCAATTCACGGGTTTAGCTCCATTGGAACACGTATCCAAAACCAGCCCCCTGAGAACACAATTTTTTTATCGCGCACATAAAGCATTCATCCTTTTCGCACCCGCATATCAGTTAAAAAGTGACAGATGCTTTAAGTATGTGTGATATAAGCTAGTGTGCTAGATCCTCAAAGGGTATTTAATTTATTCAATGATAATCATTTTAATGTAGTCGGTAATAAATGTCATGTTCGCAATTTCGGGAATATAACGTGTGAATTGGCAACACTGGTTGCTACGACAGATAGTGGTTTGGCAGCCATTTTGATTGAGTTTTGATAACGATGATGATTTTATTATTTGTTGTTGGTTAGATAAGTCGAATTTGTACTTGTATTGATAACGCGGTGTGTTCATTGCATGCTAGCTTAGTTAGAAGTAAATTAGCTTGCGAACTGAATGTATCAATTAACATCAATGCACCTTCATTTTACTCCTTGCCTTGTGTCCTTCCCGCCATTTTTATTTTCGTTTGGACGCATGCTCGTTTTAAATGCCTCCATATCTCATTTTTATCTGTCTGCTCCATTTATGTTCGAAGATTGTTTTTATTAACTGTGCCATACGTCTCCTCATTTGAATTCTTATCCTGGCTTTAGCAAGCTCTGGCACTTGGCCTTTGGCCGGAGCCAACAGCCGGACAGATTTCTAACTTTTATAAGCAATGTAATCCTGTGGCTATGGTACAAGATTTTTACTTGACAAGTTCGATTGTTCGCATGTTCGGGTGTCTTGCAAATTGAATTTGACTCACATTTAGATAGGTATAGCCCTAATTTAGCTACTATTTTCCGTTGGCATCCATTGGCTAACAGTAGAGAATCCGTAGGGACATAGTCAGTAGTTTGTCCACATAAAACTAATATTGGACCGATATAACAAAAAGAGGCTTTATAAGGCAAGTGTGCCTGGTAGGGTTGGAAGGGGAAGACCTAGGCGAACGTACCAAAACCAGATCGAGGACGTTCTTAAGAAAGGCCGGGTCAAGAGTACCCTAAACCGGCGAGCGTGCATGAAGAACTTAATGAGAGTAGACGAAGCGAAAGTTGTGTATCAGGATCGTAACAGGTGGAAATCCGTGGTCTCTGCCTACCCCTTTGGGAAACAGGCGTGATATATGTATGTATAACAAAGAGATTATCTTTACGCCCAACTAATTACCAACGTTGGGCCAGTGTGAATAACGCTACTGTCGTTTAAAAACGGTACGCATTTCTGCATTGTATACAACGAAGGCCCTAGTAGATATTCAGCAACATTAGCCCAATGCAGTAAAATTATTATCATTACATCCATCCACTTACCAACGTTGGGCCAATGTGACTTCTGCTACCGTTGGTTTAAAACTGTTGCCATTTCTGCAGTATATTATTTCAGTTGGAAATTCTACAATGGCCCTTGGTTGTAGACCTTACCTCAAAACGACGGCCAAATCTAACATGTCCAACTAACGAGACCCATGTGGCCCGACCAAATGCCAACCCTAAATGCTATTCGGGAGATTGGTTTGAAAATTGTTTGTGTAATTATTTATGGTGACTGTAGGTAATATTAGTTTCTACAGAGGGGGAAAAAGATATTGCCAAACGAAAACTTTTGGGTCATACACACATTTAGTAGGTTCAGAAACCTACCTTCCTGTTCCCGAAAGCTAGGGACCCCTGAGGCTTGATTTTTCATTAGGAGTATAGCTACATAGTTCTGACCTGTATAAAGAAAACATGAATTGATTGGCCACAGGAAAGACAAATTTTGTTCCCTAAAACGTTTGTTACCCGTTTATATAATAATACCTTCGTTTTGGTCTTTAATTAGAACTCACGTTGCTCCGCATAACATAATTATCATCAAGATAACTCATGTATATTTACGTTATAAATTTGAAAGTGACTTTCTTTGTTAAACATATGCGGGGAGATTTTGCACACATGTTACCTGGCGAGGTCTTAATGGTTGGTATATTTCTATTTGGCCATTCTACTTCTTAGTCCCTACAAAAACGTCTCCAGCATATTTTAAAGTATAATTTTTACTACACGGGATTATTCTACATATTAACACGATTTTATATTAGGAAATAAGCTTTATCACACACACATAGCATCACGCCAGAAACCCCTAATGGGGTAGGCAGAGCCACAAGACTACTTGTGGCCACGTTCGATGAATTAGTCCTAAGATGGTATGATGAACCGCATGGTGACAGGTGATCAGCCAGTCCACCATGTTGGAGAGGACCCGTCCCGTCGACTTTTACGACATGCCAGGATGATAAGCATCTGCACGCATTCTATGCTATTTCTTCACTCTCAGTGCAGAGGAATAAGCTTTATCATCATATTTAACCTTTTCAACGCCAATGACGGATAGATCCGCACCACTGGTTCACCGCCAACGACGGATATATCCGTCAGGGCGTACATTATAAAAGAGCCATTAACTACTTGTACGTAAGGTGGAAATTTGTGTGACTTCTTAGACATGACTAGCGTATGAGCGACAATTTTTGTATTTGATGTGGCGTTGCACTATCTAACTATTGTGGTTCATAAATCTGAGTTTCTAATTATTTTATTGGTAACGCAGTGGTGATTTGTAGGGGCACTCAAAGACTGATAACGCAGGGGTAATTGAGCAAGAAAATCTAGTTATTTTTGCGTTCCCGAAATAATAATTGACAGATAAATACATGGAAAGACATTTGACAAAACTTAAATAAATGTTAAGGGGAGCGTTCAAGTATTACGTAACCAATTTGGGGGGAGGGGGGGGTTTTGTAAAACGTTACGATGCGTTACAGGGGCGGGAGGGGGATTTGAACTACGCGTTACGTAAAAATTTTTTTACCCTTCAGAACCGTCGCGTATTCGTTCACGCATTTTTTTAAACGTTTTTTTTCTCAAAATTTAAAATGGAATGACCACTTGAACATTTCTTTAGGTAAAAATGGTCACTTGGTGGTAACGTAACGTTTTACTAGGGGGGAGGGGGGGTACATAAGAACGTTACGGCGCGTTACATGTGGGGTGGGGGGTCAAAAATCTCCAAAAATTGCGTTAAGTAATACTTGAACGCTCCCAAAATATCGGCGAAGGCATTACCTAACCCTATTATATTCAAAATAAAATTAGGCACTAGAAAGTAGAACAACGCATTACAATGAAAATTCGCTAGTTGAACTTTCATTCCATTTTATCAAGGAAGAAGTTCAATCGATTCGCAAACAAAGCCACAAGAGAACGCTAGTTTCTAAGAGCAGGTTCGGGAGCTAGACAAACGTACGAATTACGGATTCAGCCGCCATTTCTAAGGTCAGGGGGCGCTTTCTCTCGCGGCGAGTTTCGGCGAATATTTTGATAGAAAGTTCTAGGTGCAGTGCGATTCTCTTACGCGCGCAGCGGCTGATCAGCGGATAAACGAAACCTTAATTTATACTGTAAGTACAAAGTTATTAGGTCGAAATTTGAATGTGTCCCTCATCGCTGATCATCGCAAGAGAGGCATTTGTCGTTTCAGCGGTGTGTTTTTGGTGTTTCATTTTAATTAGAGCTGTTAAGTACTTAACACAAGACTTTTAAGAGCTCTGAGGGCTGAAAAGGTGATATCACAAATATCAATTATAATTTTTTTTTTTCTAAACGATCCTATTTAACTCTCACTGAATTTGACTTTATTTTGAAATGCATTTACACAAATATGACATTTTCAAAAAATGCCTTAACAAACATTACATTTATTCAGATAACCCGGTTATCCGGGTGAAAATACGGAACGATTCCAGCCGCGCGTGACGTTTGTCGGCCCAAACCAGCATTAGTGGCTGCCGGATTACCGCACTTTATGCGCCGGCTAACCGGGCTAGGGGCGGAAGTATCGATATAATACAGGTCTAGACAGAAAGACTCATGGGTTTTATCGAAACAATAACAGTCTGCTCGTTTGCCCACTTTATAATATAAAAAAAAAGTTGAAACATTTTTAGTGTCATTCGATTTTTAATTTTATATTTATGGACATTAAAAACAATTCACAAATTTTTTAGGTACCTAATCGTGTTAGATCTTATTATGGCGTTAACATTTGATTTACTAAAAAAGTTTCAAAACCCGGTTATCCGATTGATTCCAGCTGAGGATGACACTTGTCGACACAAACCAATATTAGTGGCCTGCGGGTTCCCCCACTTTATGCATCGGTTAAGCGGGCTAGACATAACACTCATGGGTTTTATCGAAACAACTAGAGAACTCGCCACAGCTTCGCTCGCGGTATTTTCCATATAAACTTTGTCACTTATGGGATGGAATTTCAAAACTAACCTAAAATCAATTTACTACATTTTCACCCCTACAGGGGTTGATTTTTTCAAAATGCTTTTGCAGCGCACCTTTGTTTTTATTCAGAAGCCTAAATTCTCATTTTCATGTTAATAAGCTAAAAAATTACGGATTACCATACAAATTGTTAACTCCTTTTTCACCCCTTTAGGGATTGATTTTCATAAAATCCTTTCTTAGCGGGCGCCTACATTACCTAGAGAATACCTGTACCAAATTTCAGACTTCTAGGTCCAGTAGTTTTGGCTGTGCGTTAATGTGTCACCCGATCAGTCAGTCAGTTTCTTCTTTTATATATATGTACAGAAGATAACAGTTAAAACGTTTTTGCTGACATTAGGTTTTTAATTTTATATCCTTAAAAACAATACACAAATTTATTCGGTACCTAATCGTTTTAAAAAAGCAATTTCAATAAAAATTGCTAGATTAAGATCTTATTATGGCGTTAACAGAATATCGGCGTAAAGTAATAACTTGCTTTAACGTTTCGTACGGTGAGTGACGAGATCCGGAGGCCTATTCCCTCATCCCCATCCCATCCTCATCCCATCCCCATCCCATCCCCATCCCATCCCCATTCCCCATCCTCCCTAGACTGGCAACGCATTGGCAGCACCTCTGGTGTTTCAGATGTCCATGGGCGGCGGTGACCACTTACCATCATGTGGGCCGACAGCTCGTTTGTCAGTCAATTGACATAAAAAAAAAAAAAAAAACTGGGGGGCTAGCACGACATGCCCGCGAGTCGTTTGTCGCTCTGTGTGTCTCTGTCAAACTAGTCAAGTATGTAAGGGATGCACTGAGCGAGAAACGACTCGCGGGCAGGTCGTGCTAGACGTGCTGAAAGTTTCACGTAACCCGGTTATCCGTTTGATTCCAGCTGAGCATGACACTTGTCGACACAAACCAATATTAGTGGCCTGCGGGTTACCCTACTTTATGAATCGGTTAAGTGGGCTAGAGACGAATGTCCGGATATTAATGCTGAATTTGATTTGTTCCAGTATTTTCAGAAGACCAAATATTCTAGGCTCGAGTTTCAACCGTATATTTTACCATTTATGTATAGTTTGGTTTAAAAACAAACTGGGGCCCATTGCATTACTACTTGTAACATGTAATATAAGAAGTCTCTTTCTAGTAAAAGTAGTTGTAAAGAGGCCGCTTCCGCTTGGTCCGCTTGCATTACAAGTAACAAGTAGTTATGCTATGGGCCCCTGATCTTAACAAATATGTACGAGATTGTATTAGAATAACAAAGAACAATAAAGAACTTCAATTAAGGTAGAAGGAGCGGTCGCCGTGGCATTCTTCGGGAAAGGCTTAGTAGCAAGAAGTGCCCAGCAGAAGATGTCTTTCGGCTGGGATCTTGATGAAATTGAATTTTTAAGACTTTCTAGTATTTAATTTTTTTCTTAAAGAATTAACATCGATACAATCTAAATTTTGCACATCACTTATTATATTAAATCGCTTTATATTACAATCAGAGAATACAACGTGCCTGAGTTTCGTACAGCCAGAAACTTAGCTCGCAACGATTTTCAGCTCTCACAGAGCCATCCAAAAACCTACCCTATCGCCGACAAAATACAGTCCACTTCACTTGGAAGAGAGCTGTGAGTTTTCTATGTTGTTTTCGGATGCAACTTATTTGTGAAAACAGGAATGAGAGGGAAGGCAATAGGAGTATCTTGTGGGAGAGAAAGAGAGAGGAATACACTAAATTTACGAAGCCACAGGTGGTGTATCTCGAGTACACACGCAAGCAGCATTGGTTCTAACATTTTTCAAATATTATTAAAGAATACATTTTAAACAGGTTATAGTTTATCGATGCCCACGCAATTTTTATCTGTATTCGTTCACAAGTATCTAATAATAAACAACACCGAAGCAGTGCCTTTATAAGCATAAATATCAAGTTGTCTTGCAAAGAATACCGTCCAAATCAGTAGCGATTTAGCATAGGATGACTTAGATCAAAGAGATAGTGCATGAAATTGTGATAAACAATTCGAGGTCCTGAAATAAAGAAAATAATGCGCGATCCCTATTTAAACAGACGAAGGGTCAAATTCGAAACGTTGTCGCCTAATGTAAAGTTCCCTATACTTAAATTAAGAAACAAACTCAATTTTGTATAGCACCAAGCTGTCAAAATCGTGTTTGACGTCTATTTTTTAAATTTAGCCAACACACTTTCGAATTGGCCCCAAAAAACCACTAACTTAATTTTTAAACAAGACTGCGCCATTCAGATTCTTACACGCAATTGCAAACGCTGAAAAATATCAACCATTTTATAGGTCATTCTCTAATTAGTCCAATTCCATTAGGTCTATACGTTTTGATTTTTTCACTATAATCAATAAATTCAGTTTTATTGTGGTTTGAGTATTCTCATGCAAAACTACGTAATTTCAGCATTATTTGACTTTCTTGAACTATAATCAAAATTCAAAAAACATGTAAACCAAGATTTTGTTCTGACTGACAACAGTGACAACCTATCAAAAGTTGGTCAAAATCGGTTAACATTTAAGGGGTGGTAATCGTTATCGCCTTTTGTATGAAAAGGGTGATTTTTGCCTTTAGTTCATAGTCCTCTTAAGAATGGTGATAGTGCTGAACCGAAATATTTTGTTTTATTTTCCTATAAGTACGTTGCTATACTATTCATCCGATTACGGTGAAACTTTGGTGAGGTGTTGTGCGCGCGCTTGGGAAGGTTTATGATCCGAAAAAATTAAACGAAAAGAGCATTGCAACGCACGCCGGACACAGCTAATTAAGAATAAGGTATGGTAGTAGGTAGGTAGAGTGTTCCTCAAAAGTTCATTCTAGTTGGCAGAGGCCAAGCGTGAGCATTATACATTATATTATTACTCATTAAATTTTGTATTTACATAAAAAAATATGTAATATTCAATTTTTATATTAATACAAGAAGTAATGAATAATAATAATAATGTTTGAATTAAGAAATTATGTACCGGCTTACCCTCACGCTTCGCCTCTGCTAGTTGGAATCATTCCTGTTTGCTGTTTGCATTATTTAACAATCCCCAAAGTGATTACTCCTCTGCTGCACTGGGAGTGAAGAAATAACAACAGCTTTGTAAGCTCTGTCCGAAATAAGTCGCTTGGTTGATATTAGCAATCATTTGTTTATTTCACACTCCTCTGCTGCACTGGGAGTCAAGAAATAGCATAGAATGCGTGCAGATGCTTATCATCCTGGCATGTCGTAAAAGTCGACTGAGGGACGGTTCCTCTCCAACATGGTGGACGATCTCTATAGGCGATGGGCTGATCACCTGTCACCATACTGTTCATCATACCATCTTAGGACTAATTAATGAATCGGACGTGGCCACAAGTAGTCTTGTGGCTCTGCCCACCTTATTATGGATTTCGGGCGTGATGTATGTGTAAAGTGATTATGTAATAGATGCAAGGCTCGGAAACTGGTAAATTTTGCAAACCTGTTTCGGTCGTTGACCCTGAACCGGGGTAAAGGTAACCGGGATATGATTCCAGTTCGCGTGGCGGTCACCGTTATTTTAACCGATTAATTGAGAAATAACTGGTTAATATGAATTTTGCCGGTAAAATTAGAGCAATTTCTTTCACACTATTAAATATCTCACCTTACGCCAACGAATAGGTACACATCAAAAAAGCGGATAATATCGGTTACCGCGACTCTTTTAATTTGTTTGTTCATATTTTATCCGGTTATTGATGAAGGAAATTACACCGGTTTTATGAACGATATTAACCGGTTCCGAGCACTGATCATAATTACAGGGATCTAGTACTGAGCACGTAATGACAGAAGCCAATAAGTTATTCAAACATCTGCCGCATTACACCGGATAATTGTGTAATTTTAACAAATTATTGTGACAGGCTCGTTAGCTTTATAGTGTTATTACAGAGTCCTTTTGCATTACATATCATCGATTTGGATGTAAAATTCAAGTTAATTGGAACCATGTGTATCTTTACGTGCACTGTAAGTTACATATCAAAAGGAATTTAAATGGATATTAAATATTTAAAAACGCTATCATCATCATCGTTATACGCTTACTTTTAAATCATTTAAAAAGCGCATCACTATATTAAAATAATTCACTGGAATCGAGTAGTAACTCATTTGAGTACATGCGCGACCGAGCGTCGCTCGGCATCATACTTTATTTCTTTGTCAAGGAGGATACATCAAGCAATTCAAAAGAAACTGTCTCAAAAAACCTAACATTTATCAAAAAAAAAAAGAATAGTTTCATGATAAAAAACATTGTTCTTTCATGAACGCCTCTTTAACACAATATTCTCAAAATATAGATAGAGATAACATGCAAATAGCCACAGAATAATTATCAGAGCTAAATGCATACAAACAAAACAATAATAATCTAAACAGCCCATTATAGTGAGAAATGCGACCTTCACGCTTGCGCGGACGCCATTGGGAAAATTTTAAGTAAAACTGAAACTAATTGAATATCAAAGCGAAATACTAGACCTACTATCTAATTTTCTAAAGTGAAAAGCGCTTCACTTACACATACTGATTTATTCATAATAACCGGTTTTTCAGCCATTCCAAATGCCACTGCCTCCATCGGGGGTACACTAACTGTTGCGCTCGGGTATATCGGCGCAGACGGACACGTTAAAACACTTCTCTATTGTATTGATTTTGTTCGGGCGGTGACACTTTTCAAGAACGAGACGTGCCGATACGCGCAGGTGTATACAATGGAGATACAATTGCACATACGTGTAGGATACCATTAAAGTTTTGAGGAAAAAAAACTATAGCATTTTTACGTATTTATACATGTTTAAATTGAGGAACGACCAGGTTGCTAAATCAGTTGTAAGATCAGAAGTTGTACAGTAGTGATCTGATATGTGTACTAAAGAACTGTAAAAGCAATTTTTCCTCACTCTGTCCATTATACGTATTGCCAGGCTGACCAATATTCTATCTAATTCAATGACTAACAAAATTTGGGTGAGAACCTTCCTTGATGCCTTTTAGAGAGGCATTATTTTGGCATAGTCTTAAACACCAGAGGTTTTTATCACATAACTAGCAATATTAATACATTGGTATACCTGAACCTCCTCTACTGCACTGGGAGTGAAGAAATAGCATAGAATGCGTGCAGATGATTATCATCCTGGCATGTCGTAAAAGTCGACTAAGGGACGGGTCCTCTCCAACATGGTGGACTATCTGTATGGGCGATGGGCTGATCGCCTGTCACCATACGGTTCATCATACCATCTTAGGACTAATTAATCGAACGTGGCAACGGAATTAGGGATTTCGGGCGTGATAATATGTATGTATGGTATACCTGAACCACTTTGGATATGCATTTGAGAATGTGGTGGTGTTGTATACACGTCGAGTGTTCCATATTAAAAACACAGACGCACATCACGCACACATTTATACTTGCCCATGTACTCACACATATGCAAATGCATGCCCAAAGTGATTTATCTATTATCTACGTCAAATAGGTAACGGAATCTGTTATATTATCTATGGCAGCGTATCATGTATTTTTAAACAACACTGTCCTTTCAAGGAGCGATCTCATCGATCCTCCACATTCCGGCTTTAAGGAAATGGATTAATTTAATTGGACTTGCGATATTACCTACGCTATACTTAAAAACACACACACAGCGGAAAACGGGAAAATACCAATTAAAAATACGTAGATATATTTTACCAAAGTCCAAGTAACGTAACCGCAAAAGAACGTTTTAAAAAAAACCCGATCAGAGAATCTTTTCCGTAAAAAATCGGTTTTTCTTTTACCATTGTCTCGTCCGACATTTTAAAAAGGGTGGCGGAGCAAAAGTGGGGCGCGTAAAATCAATAGGAGGAGGGGGTGCTAAGTGAGTGAAACGGATCGCTCGCCACCCAAATTAATGGGGTAGATCACAAGTGCTGTCGAGGTGGACGGAACAGTGGCAGAGGTTAGAGATAAGCAGAAATAAGCATCTTTTGCAAGCCTGTTAACCTTATCAACCAATCTGATACCAAAATTTGAAGTGCAAATTTTCAATACTTTGAATACCGCTTAATATTTAGTATTTAGCTTTTGATCGTTTTTAACCGACTTCAAAAAAGGAGGAGGTTATCTATTCGAACCGTATAATTTTTTTTTATGTATGTTCCCACATAACTTTTTGACCCGTGAACCGATTTCGATAAATTAGATTACAACTATACATCTCTCATACTGTGTTAATTTAGTTGCCACCGACTTCGATATATTTAATTTATTACTGAATTAACAAATATATCTGATGTTTGTAGGTAATTTACTAAAGGCCAGTCTTTATTTCTTAGTTTTCAAAGGGTTTTTGGAGTGGGTTTTGTTTTTTGTTAAAATTAATTTTATTACCCTTTAGCTACAAAAATATCCACACCGTATAAGTCCAAAATACGCCAACTTTGAGCTACCACTTTCTTCTTGTATTTTTGTGTTAATTTTGTTTATATGTTGCATCGAAAAAAAACGGCATCGTTCTATTGTGATGTGTGATTTTTAGGGTTCCGTACCCAAAGAGTAAAACCGGGACCCTATTACTAAGGCTCCGCTGTCCGTCTGTCCGTTAGCTTGTCACCAGGCTGTATCTCATGAACCGTGATAGCTAGACAGTTGAAATTTTCACAGATGATGTATTTCTGTTGTCGCTATAACAACAAATACTGAAGAACAGAATAAAATAAATATTTAAGTGGGCTCCCATACAACAAACGTGATTTTTGGAATGGTACGGAATCCTTCGTGCACGAGTCCGACTCGCACTTGGCCGGTTTTTTATTCTCTAACTTGCCGGGCGAAGGCTCGGCTTCTGGCACATATCGGTTCTCTATGCGACAGGCGAAGCTTCGTCGTGAATAGCTTAGCAAGTGAGAATCACATAGCAGGCCCTCACTTATCCGGGGCGTGTTTCACCACAGAGCTACGAGACTGACGTCACTGAAGCTCACTAAAACGCAAGACTGTTAACTGTAAAAGAACCCCGATGACGGGTGATCTTCTCTTCCTAGCGCTTGTTCCTGTCTGTAATTCAGGGCACGCTTTGACCAAGATCCCAGATTCAGCAGGTCGGGTTATTACAGCGACTGCCGTCTGACCTCCCTAACCCTCGTGACAGGGGAACCAGACCAATTGGATCATGATAACACATTTAGTTACCTAACTGTGGTTTCTCATTGTTGTTTTCCCTCACCGTAAGAGCATGTTACCGCAATTCGCAGGTAGATAATGTACAGAAGTTAGAAAACCTCATTGGTACATGGCAACTGCTTAGATTCGAACCCGGACCTCACGATCACGAGTCGACATCCTTAGCCAATACGCCACTGACACTACGAGTGGAACTACCTTTAATTTTTGAACAGAAAACTTCTTTAGGCGCGCTTGGGCTCTTTCTGAAGGGTAAAGAAAACTGAACCGTCACCCTCAAATCGGTTACGCTGAATCGGGTATACTCGGCTCCATTCGCCATTAATGGCGCTCGGATCGGTGACGCTGAATCGCGTATCGTATCGGCTCTAGTCGTCATTGCGCAGTTTTGAAGGCTATGGCTTTGAGTATGAGTATGGGTATGAGTATGAATGAATGAGTGAGTGAGTGAGTGCATGCATATGCGTGCTTTGTTTTTGTAAGTTTTCACTTCTATTGTGTGGTCTTAACACACACTTTTTGCCATGCGTTTGGTAGTTATTATTATAGTAAAAATATAATGGTATAAAGACAAAAAAACAGGTAACGTGCGAGTCGGACTCGCGCACCGAAAGGGTTTCGTACTACGCCAATTTGGCATGCTCTCAACCAATCAATAATATACTATATGTTATTGATATAAGTGACTTTGATAGTTGCAACTAAGTTGGTAGATTGTTAAATAGCTGAAACCGTTATGGCAATACAGCTGGAACAAAAATTGCTCTAAAATCAGTAAATTTTTAGGGTATCAATGTATGGAGAGCTTCTCAAGCTTAAAACATTTTTATTATTTTAAAATATTCATGCCATAACAACACATATTCTGTGAAAATTGCAACCTTCTAGCTATTACCGTTGTTTGCTGAGATAGAGGCCTCTGACAGACGAACGCACGTTGTAGGCTCAGTAATAACTAGGGTCCTTCGGGAACAGAACCCTAAAAATGGCCAATCGAATATTTATTTATATTATGACAGACTACAGTTCATTTTAAAACGTCATTTGACCATTTAGCATTCGGGGTTAAATTGCTTATGCATTCACAAGGAATGTTCCGTGCTTTCTATTCTAGTACACCCTACGGTTACCGATGTATTCAGGCATTTACTACAACTATACTTTCTCACCCGATATTCTTTTCTATAAGATATGTTTCAAAATCCAAATATAAATGCACTACGAATAAGTGACCCGCACACAGAGGCAGCGTACACATCACACTATATTGGATTTGTTTACGTCATAGGGCTTCCCTTGGGTCCGAGTAAGAAGATTAAACGGAACCTATACCGATTTACTTGCACACAGCAATAGCAGTTTAAATGTACTTCAAATTGCAGTTTTAAAAGCCGTCAGTTTCCGCCGGAGAATTCAAAAAATTGCATGTCCTCTTAATGGCTGTACAAAATATTTATCAAATATCGATGCTATCTCATCAATCTATAGGCACTGCAATAAATTAAATATATCAGCTCGTTCGGCTCTCTAAATATGACACTGTGAATTTGCGTCACACATCTTAGAATAAATCTGTCATTTTGCTTACACAATAATATGTATCTTAATCACAAAGGTATTTATGTTATGTGCCTTGTTGCCTAAATTAAATATATCGAATCTATTAACTTCATTTTTTTCCTGGAAAAGACGTTGATGAGATAATTGAACTAACTTTGTCGGATCCCCATAGTTGGCAAATCGTCTTGGCTGGTGATTCAATTAGCAGAGCATATCCTCCATTCCTACAAAATACTACAAATACCTAATATAAATTTTAATTTCACATTCAAAGAAAAAAATAAAATATCTTACAAGTAGCTATATTAATAATAGCTCGAGGGACACTTTTAATTTCATATGTAGGACCAAAGTCTTTAGATTGGTTTACATCTAATGACTTTGGATTGGGCCGTCTTAGGTTTCTTTTAATGGATATTTCCATATCCTATTGAATAAACTTGAAACCAGTGAATTGCAAAACCATGACCTTCCCGATGCAAATCGCGCTCTTGACCGACAAACGACTCCTGAAACTGACTAAAATTACAATATTATTGACACACATTACGTTGTTTTTTTCTACATGATTCTAGGTCGAAACGCTGCATATTCAGTTAGACTATAGACTGCTCTGTAAAGCTACAAGTTTCAAATCTAAAGGTGCATTCACAATGCATTATGTTAGCGAGAGTAATGCAGCAATTCGTAACGCGACGCGCGCGCGATGATTCCAATTTGACTAATCAGAAGTAGCGATTTGACGTCACCCGCGATGCGATGAAAAAGCTTAAACGAGGTAAGCTTTTTCCATTTTTTTCCTGTAAAATTTTAGCCTACGGCGTTATAAAACAGAGCCCAGAAGCAATGCCACAGCAGTAATTTTTGCAACTACGGGACTGCAGGACAAAGTGGTCAAAATTATGTGAACACGACTATATTGTAATGGCGTAAGAGGGCTCAGATATTTTTGCCCCTTTGGTGAAGTTTATATGTTTATTTCGACGGTACATACGCATACATATACTCGCCAGTATTCCCAAAAAAAGGTAGGCAAAGCATAGGAACGGGAACATATTAGCCCCGTGCCACTTTTAGCAATGGTTTAACACTTTGGGTAATTAATAATTTATATTTATTTAGAGCAGTGTGATATTGTAGTGCTGTCACCTGCTAGCTCATCGCCCACAACACATGATCATCATCGTCTGCCTACATACTACTCACTGTTGGGAACGGACCTCCTCTCATATTGAGACGGACTGAACAGTAGTTAGACAAGTTGACCTTCAGTGGCACTAGATTTCATTTTAGTGAGGCTTTATAGGCAAACCAAGAAGATTTGGCAAGTTTCGGCATGATTCATTTTTTTATTTCAGTTTCGAAGGGGGCATGGCCCCCCTGGAACACGCACTGTAAATGTGCACTTATTTAATACGCGTCTTTAGGGCTTAGTGACACCTACAAGCATTGTCAATGTTTTGAGGAAGTATTCTTCAAGTTCAAGATCCGAACACTTCATATTGTACATTTTTAAACACATGACATCACTATTAATCCGCAGTCGGATGTAATATTCAAACAACCATTATTCTTGTTTGATCGCATAACTTTTGAGTTACCAAACAAGCTAGACCACTCACACGAGGCTAGGTTTTAAAACAAACCGTTTGTATGACCTTCTAGGATAATAGTGAATGGGTTGTTTTGGTAGGGGCCCTCAGAGGTAAGATGAATGTACAATTTAAGTGTGCAATATAGGCATTGAGTCCATTTCAATGAACAAATTCCATTTAATATCATTGTTAATTGTCGGAGGAACGATTCGTCTCACAGAATATCGGCGTAAAGTAATAGATTGCTATTGCGTTTCGTACGGTGAGTGACGAGATCCGGAGGCCTATTCCCCCATCCCTATCCCATCCCCATTCCCCATCCTCCTTAGACTGGCAACGCATTGGCAGCACCTCTGGTGTTGCAGATGTCCATGGGCGGCGGTGACCACTTTCCATCAGGTGTGCCGTCAGCTCGTTTATCAATCAATTGACATAAAAAAAGTCTGAGCCGTTGAGACTCAGGATGCAGGTGAGGGTGAATGGTAGCACCAGGTAAAATAGCAAGTGATGGAGTAATGGTAGCTTTATTAGTTAAAATACGAGGCACTCGGTAACAATATACTTAGGTATTATAGAACCACTTATAAATATGAGTACTATAGTAATGATGTGGATGGGATGTTTGGGCAGGCTTGGTGTGGCATGTAAGTGCCTCTATGGTAAATCCTTCATATTCCCAACTAAGTATCATAGTATTACAGATGTATTTGTGTTTCATTTACAATGGACACCACACTGGTGTCTTGTTTGTAGGAAACTTTCACTGATTCTAGATGGTGTTCAATATGAACTGGAGAGAAACTCTAAACTGGTGAGAGCACAGGCGAAAAAACCTTTCAGGGCCAAGATCTATTGCGCAATGATCCAACATCTAAATCGATTTGAAAAAGAAATTGGAAGAAGAAAAAGAAGTTGTCAGCATCGAAAGAGTATTGTACGAGTCAGTGATAGCGCCTCGTTACACGTCTATTATCACATAAAGAAGTTTCGACTTGATACACATACATACATATATCACGCCTGTTTCCCAAAAGGGTAGGCAGAGACCACGGATTTCTACATACCTTTTGCTTTATCTACTCTCATTATGTTCTTCATACACGTACTTATTGTTGTACTCCTCTGCTGCACTGGGAGTGAAGAAATAGCATAGAATGCGTGCAGATGCTTATCATCCTGGCATGTCGTAAAAGTCGACTAAGGGACGGATCCTCTCCAACATGGTGGACTATCTGTATGGGCGATGGGCTGATCACCTGTCACCATACGATTCATCATACCATCTTAGGACTAATTAATCGAACGTGGCCACAAGTAGTCTTGTGGCTCTGCCCACCCCATAAGGGATTTCGGGCGTGATGCTATGTATGTATGCACGTACTTATTGTTGAGGGTTAATATATCATTCCTCAGAAATATTTTAATATTTTTTACTATACGCAACTACCTAATTTTCTAGCCTAATGGCCGAATTCTGAAAGGCCGCTCAAATTGAGCTTTGATTAAAGTGACGTTTCAGTGACATTTCTGTATTAGGTTGACAACTAGTTGAGGGACATTTAACTACTTAATATCTAGTCAAATGCTTAAGTGGCGTTTCTGAATTCGGCTATAAGTCACCTTTTTTATACTGCGTCCGATTCAAATCCGAACCTCCATGCGGGTGACAACACCAGAATGGTCAGACTCGAGTATACGCAAGCAGGATCCATCAAAACAAACGCAGTGTACAACCGACATCCGGATTCGATCATAATTTTCTAAATCTGGATTTTCTCGGATTCGGATCAGATGCAGTGCGTAAACGCCCTTAGGTTTATAAAAAGCTACAAATCATATGCAGTCACTGAGTGCATTAGTGAAAAATGTGATATTTGTATGAGGTAACTTGATTGTTATTCGTCTAGACGAAAAACGTTGGGACAAGGTCGCTGCATTGTCCGCCATCTTGGTTTCGTTTTGCAATCAAAATAAACTGCCGCTATTTGTTTTGGGTTATAATTCGCATACAAATTGCCGAATTACGTTTGCTACCTTCGACAATTTTCTTGGAATGTATCCTTACATTCTTACATTAAATAAATCCGTAGAAAAATCGTGTCTGCACATTAAATATATTTACAAAAAAATTAAACAGGGCACAAAATAAATGGTAACCAAAAATTTTTTTTTTTTTTAAATCTGTTTGTCTGTTTGTCTTGTGATATCACAAGAAAACTACTAAAGGGATTTTGGTGGGATTTTGACAAATGGGAACATGGCTGGTCTTAGATAGGATCTTTGTTTCATTGTAATCGATTGACTACAAAAAAGATACAGCTCAAAAATTTTACGGTGACAGTAAAGACGACAATGCGCTTCCCCAGGACTCAAACTATCTCTATTTAAAATTTCACTTAAAACTGATTAGCAGTTTAGGCATGAAAACGTAACAGACGGACATAGTTATTTTCGCATTCATAACATTTGTATGGAAGCATGGATGAATAAATATGAATTTCAAAGTGAATGAAAGTGTTTAAATTAATTTACAGCAATAATTAATACATACATACATACATAGCATCACGCCCGAAATCCCTAATGGGGTGGGCAGAGCCACAAGACTACTTGTGGCCACGTTCGATTAATTAGTCCTAAGATGGTATGATGAACCGTATGGTGACAGGTGATCAGCCCATCGCCCATACAGATAGTCCACCATGTTGGAGAGGACCCGTCCCTTAGTCGACTTTTACGACATGCCAGGATGATAAGCATCTGCACGCATTCTATGCTATTTCTTCACTCCCAGTGCAGCAGAGGGATAATTAATAAGACATACGTATTTAAAAGATTTTCATATAGCTAGCAAGGGTCATATTCTGCTTAATAATGTAAAACCGTTTCTCACGCTATGTCGAGGTGAAATTTGACCCATACTTGTTTACTATATCTATATCGTAAATAACATTATAAATGCGGGTGTGTCCGTTAGTCTGTCCTAGACGGGCTTTTTGAGCGACTTAAAAAAACCGGACAAGGGCGAGTTAAACTCGCGTGGGGAGGGTTCCGTTCCGTAGGTACATGATTATCTGCAATTTACTAGGTTACTTTAAATACCATAGACTTCTTATAGGTTTTTCTGTAATCTATAGGTAAAGAACCGTATTTTTTTCAAAATTTTAGCCCCAGTAGTTTCGGAAATATGGGGGGGAATGGTCAATTCTCGCCTATTTTCCTAAATAACTTCCAAACTATTTTACTTAAAATTCAGAAGAAAATATATTTAAAGTCCTCACAATTTCATATGTCATAATTCATTTGATATGTCATACAATATAGATTGCATAACTTTTTTTTTTAATTTTCTGATTTACCCCCCAAAAGTGGCCCCCATGTTTAAAATTCATATATTTACGTCACGCGTCCGTGATGCGGTCACCGACTTACATATGTTGACCTAATTTCAGCTCAATCGGTCCAGTAGTTTCGGAGCAAATTGGCTGTGACAAACGGACAGACAGACAGACGCACGAGTGATCCTATAAGGGTTTCGTTTCTTCCTTTTGAGGTACGGAACCCTAAAAAGGAGGAGGTTCTCAATTCGGTTGTATTTTTTTGTTGAAACAACTTATGCTCTTGAAAATCCATGTGGTAAAATAGAAACGGTTGTGAAGAACCAGGTGAACTCCTCAACGATTGACATCCTTGCACCTGGGATAGCAACAGTTTGTATAGTGATGAGTAATTGGCTTTATGCTATTGTTACTTGTTGTAGTAAATGTGTCGTTAACCTTTTGACCGCCAAGCATGTCTGAGAAGTAACACAAATTTCAACTTTAAGTCAAGGTAATGAAGGTTTTTTTACCCTGTATCCGCTGATGGCTGCAGCCGACTGTGGCGGTAAAAAGGTTAAATCACATGATAATTACTAATATTTGAAAAAAATAAAGTTTTTAAAAGCTGTTTGAAGTCAGTTTTTATTTATTATTTTAATTATATGACTATTTAAGAAAATTGTCAAGCCAGGAACCCGGGAAGCCGGGTGTATAGGCTGCAATATCCCGGGAAAATTCACAGATCCCAAAGATACTGATTCTTAACGGACGAAACGCGGTGAGAAGCTAGTCATTCATATACAAAAGTCCTTATAATATTATTCGTACTAATATCAAAAATGCTAAAGTAACTTTTATCTGCCTGTTACGTTTTCAGGGCTGGTCTGCTAAACAAATTTCGATGAACTTCGGCGTGGATCTACTTTGGGGTCTGAAGGAGATACTTTTCAACGATACACGGATGCTACGCGGACGAAGCCGCGAGCAAAAGATTGTATCAGATAAAAGTGATGCTAGGTACAATATTAATAAGCTAATTATTTTAAAAGCGACCAAACGAGTTAAAGGCTTTGAACAATTCTAGAATGAGACCAAGGTCGCCTATCTAGGCTACCATTCGGTACCTAACTCTGTCCGAGATAAAGTAAGTACCTACGTGACTATATCGATATTGTAGATACCTAAATGTTTAAGTCTATGGTAAGCGTTATATATATTAATACACATACATACATATTATCACGCCCGAAATCCCTAATGGGGTGGGCAGAGCCACAAGTCTACTTGTGGCCACGTTCGATTAATAAGTCCTTAGATGGTATGATGAACCGTATGGTGACAGGTGATCAGCCCATCGCCCATACAGATAGTCCACCATGTTGGAGAGGACCCGTCCCTTAGTCGACTTTTACGACATGCCAGGATGATAAGCATCTGCACGCATTCTATGCTATTTCTTCACTCCCAGTGCAGCAGAGGAGTAGGATATATTAATCAATATATGGATAATAGGTAATATCTAAACATAATAGAATTGTAAAGTGGAAAATGACTGTACATTGAAGATAACAATGAAAAAATGCTATGGGGGGCTTCAGAATGAGCAACACAACACATCCCAATGGTTTTTTTAAATTTCATGTCTGTTTGTCGATTTGATTGCGTTTTTCGATATTATAGCAACTTCACTTCAGGCAGGACATAAGCTATAGAAACTTAACACATTTCCCTTAGCTCTTGAAATTATGCGTTCAAATCCTTTATCAATACATATAAAACAGTACCGTGCCTCACTTATAGACAATGCACAGCCTAAACAGGTGGTCCTAGAGGTTTGAAATTTTGAGGAGATATTCCTCGACTACCCTAGAGGTGCACTTAGGAGGGATTTTTTGAAATTCGATCCCTACAGAGGTGAAAAGGGGTGATAAAGTTTGTATGAAAAATACCGCGGGCGAAACCGTGGCGGCTCCACTATAGGCTCCTATACATATAAATGTGTGCTTGATTGTCTGTCTATTTGTTTTTCTCCGCTCGGGAAGGTTTATGATCCAACAAAATAAGTAGACAGAGCATTACGACGTACGGCGGGGCACATCTAGTAATTAAGTATATAATTATAATAATTTATTAATGAAGGGGCTACCAGCTCCGAATGACCTAAACATTCCTCCAACAGACCCTCGCCGTAATGGCATCAGTTGGTTCTTAAAGCACCACAGCGGCCCTAACATGCAAGACACAAGGATAACCGGTTAAGTAAAACCAGCTTATCTCTAAGTGAGTCTCTCTCACACTAGTGCCGACGAAAGAGATAGTCATAGAGATAAACGGGTTTAACTTATCTTTGTGTCTTGCATGTTAGGGCCGCTGGAAATCGTTATCGCTTCTTGTATGAAAAGGGTGATTTTTGCCGTTGGTTCACAGGCCTCTTAAGATCATATGACTATTTACGATCATCACAGAAAAGTATAACAACTTTTTTTTTAATGACAATTGACTGGCAAACGAGCTGACGGCCCACCTGATGGAAAGTGGTCACCGCCGCCCATGGACATCTGCAACACCAGAGGTGCAAAAACGTTGTCTTTACGTCACCAACTCGCACTAGGCGTGAGGACTACTGGCCAGTCCTCCTCATAATTAGAGAAAGCCTGTGCCTAGCTATAGGACGTACGTAGGTCGATGATGACGTATTGCAAAGCCATGTACTAAAAACAGGCCGGTGCAACTGTGGCCACTTAAGCCGTCCTCGTTTTTCGTCGTTATTCGTTAACCGGACGTTTTCGTTGTTTTCGCGTTTGGAAACTATCTCCCAGGGCAAAGGTGGGTAACTAGCGTTTTTAAGAAAACTGTATCAGTGCAGAAAACATTTGAAATAAATAGTAAACAGGGCACATGTATTGTGTATGTATTCACCCCTTTAGGGATGTAATTTCAAAAAATCCCTGCGAGGTGCACCTTTAGGGTACTCGAGGAATATCTCTTCCAAATATCAAACCTCTAGAACCACTCGTTTAGGCTGTGCGATGTTTATAAGTGAGTCACGGTACTGTTTTATATGCACCTATTGATTGATTGATAAGAGAAGACAATTGGCCTTTATCTTTATTCTATTTTTTTAGCTTTCTAGCGCTGGTAAATTTTGTTATTTGAAAAGCTATTTCCTATTTTGCTCCTCCTACCTCCTCTGCTGCACTGGGACTTCCTCTGCTGCACTGGGAGTGAAGAAATAGCATAGAATGCGTGCAAATGCTTATCATCCTGGCATGTCGCAAAAGTCGACTAAGGGACGGGTCCTCTCCAACATGGTGGACTATCTGTATGGGCGATGGGCTGATCACCTGTCACCATACGGTTCATCATACCATCTTAGGCCTAATTAAACGAACGTGGCCACAAGTAGCCACTTGTGGCTCTGCCAACCCCATTAGGGATTTCGGGCGTGATAATATGTATGTATGTTTCCTGTTTTCTATTTCATAGTGTAAAGGCGACACTTACATAAAATAGTTTCCTGTAAACTTTCGTGTTTTAGGGCGTTCGCCCACGACCAACTTTTGCAGCGATAAAGTCACTTTTTGTACATACGACATGCGCGACTGCATCGCTGCAAAACTCTTCGTCGGAGACCGCCTTTATACACATTATTTCCAAAAATAAAACGGGTCTTAACGATTACAGTACTAAAAGTCTAGTCCAATTCGGTCAAAACGTCAAGATAAATAAGGAGGTACCTATTTTCTTGCATTTTAGTTGAAAACCGGTTTTATATTTGAAACTAGTGCAAAACATAAAATCATTATCTCAGAACCAGAAAATATACTGCCTGTATTCATGACAATTACTTCAGATTAAAATCAAAATGAGTCAATAGTATTTATTATTTATTTGTAAAATACAACAAAAATATACTTATCTTTACCTTTCTCCTTGCTCCTCTGCTGCACTGGGAGTGAAGAAATAGCATAGAATGCGTGCAGATGCTTATCATCCTGGCATGTCGTAAAAGTCGACTAAGGGACGGGTCCTCTCCAACATGGTGGACTATCTGTATGGGCGATGGGCTGATCACCTGTCACCATACGGTTCATCATACCATCTTAGGACTAATAAATCGAACGTGGCCACAAGTAGTCTTGTGGCTCTGCCCACCCCATTAGGGATTCGGGCGTGATAATATGTATGTATGTATGTTCTCCGAGCTTCATGTTTCAATATTTTTAACTTTATATCTAAATCAAACTTTATTATTTTCGAATGTAGGTACATTAAATTCCAGTCTATCTAAAACATATTTCGACTCGAAGTCCAACTTACCAAAAGCATACAACTCAAACAATATTGCACAAAAGTGCTTGCGAAAGTGCTTTTTCAGCTCCTAAAAGTTTTAAAAGCTCGCGAAATAGGTCGAATATTCGAGTTACCAGCTTTTACGCTGCGGCCGAGCTTGGCGAAAGCTACAGTTTGCAAAAAAAATGTCGCTGGACAGAGAGTAGAGTGGAGCTTCCACGATCTAAATCTGTTTATATTGTAATAATGCAGAACGTTCAATCAAATTTTAAAATTGTTACCTTTTAATTTATTTGTTTGTGCGTTATCTGAACCTGACTAGAGAGACTTCATAGTGTTCTCTATACTATATTCTATAGGGTTTGATATTCGATATTTGAATTATTAGGACATGAAATATTTTTATTTCAAATTATTGTTATTATTTTGATATTTGGAGACCTTACATCTCCTTCTTTATACTTGACCGTGGAGACTGTCTACATCTTCATTTAACCTAGATTAGGTAATCAATTTAGATGTTTCTTTATTTCTTTATTTTAATTATTATTATGATGACCCTTACAGGCTTTATACATCTCTAAGTAGCTTAAATTGTCCAGACGCGGAGACTATACATCTCCCTTATTAGTTATTTATTATAATTAATTTTTACCTATTAGTATTGTTTGCTGCCCTTTTCATGTGTTAGTTTTAGTTAAAACTCTAATGTAAAAGTTGAAAAAAAAGACTTACTGCTGAGTTTCTTGCGGCGTTTCTTCTCAGCAGATGTCACCTTTCGAAGCGCTGGTAGCTTCAGACATGTAAAAGAGCCCATGTGGCCTACTTGCAAAATAAATATTTTCATTTTCATTTTCATTTTCAAACCTAATCAAATTTTCTAGATTGAGGCAGTGACAATCAGTCAATCAACTTGGCCTATCTACTCAAACTGAACTTTAATACCAAGGAAGCTGAAACATTTCCTACTAGTAGATTAAAATGCCGTTATACCAATTATTCTGATGTGTCACAACACCATTAAATGATTGCAGTCGCACGACAAGTTTCAAGGCCTATTGTGCTAATGATAATAATCATTTATTTTAACTAAGAAACAACGTTAACGTTACACTCAAAGGCCAAAACAAGGCTTCCGATGTTCTGTGAACAACATATAAAGACACAAACGAAGCCCTCACACCAAACGTAAATGTCTGTAATCTCTTACTTTGTAATGCAAGACCAACCGGTCGCTGCACCGGGCCTATAATACAGAGATAGTGTCGTACATTGGCATTTTTTACACATACATAGCATCACGCCCGAAATCCCTAATGGGGTGGGCAGAGCCACAAGACTACTTGTGGTCACGTTCGATTAATTAGTCCTAAGATGGTATGATGAACTGTATGGTGACAGGTGACAGCCCATCGCCCATACAGATAGTCCACCATGTTGGAGAGGACCCGTCCCTTCGTCGACTTTTGCGACATGCCAGGATGATAAGCATCTGCACGCATTCTATGCTATTTCTTCACTCCCAGTGCAGCAGAGGAGTATTAGGAGGGGCATTTTTTACGTCGGCACAATGTCACTTCGCACAAAAGTAGTGTCGTACATGGATAATATTGTCGGACGGACGGACGGCTACTCGTATCTGCCTTGATTTATTTCATTCTTGTTCGGCAGCTCCAGCTTGTCATGCTTGTTCAAAGGTCTTTGCTTACGGCGGCATCGTTGATCAGGTCGCCACCTTCCCTAAAACATGGTTGAGGGAGACGATGGCTGAGATACGCGTCATACTCGTGAACGGGTGCTGTCTGTGGGGTCTGGACAGTTCATGGTCGCAAGGACCATTTAAATTTGTTAGTTTGTAATTTATTAATTTGTGCGACATCTGAACCTGACTAGAGAGGGACTTCATAGTAATAATAACAATAATCTTGACAATTTTCGAGCTTGGGTTCTCGCTTTATTCTAATATTGTTATGTCGTTTTAGTATTTAGTATTATAGTATTTGTTGACATTGTATAATCTGATTTTATGGTTTCCAATTATTTTAATTTTCGCTATTCTGTTCAATGAAAAATATTTATTTGTTTGTCGATTATTTTAGATTAAATTAAGTTAATTAATTAATTAATTATTAGGTACTAATTATTTAAATTCTTAGTTGTTACTAACATAATGTATGGGTTTGTATTACCTGAAATAAATAAATAAAATAAAAAAGTGTTGTCTATACCTACTATATTTTATAGTTTTCCACATTCGTTGATTATTCAACAAATGATTTTATTTTATTTTTATTAGTCTTTATAATTATCATTTATTGCTTTATTACATTGTAATGTTTCTATTTAATTTTATTTGGGTTTTTATATATTATGTAAAAACAATGTTTTGACTGGAAAAGATGATTTTCTGCAGTTTCTTGCGGCTCTCCGAAGCGCTGGTAGATTCAACGCATTGTAGATTATTTATTTATATGACAAGTAAAGTTTTTTCTTTAAGTCAAAAACTCTTTGGGAAACGTGCATATACCTGCGAAGTCATTCAAAGATGTGTCAGAAGCCCCCAACTCACACTCGGCCTGCGTGGAAGCTGTGACAAGCAGTGGGACATCTATGGGTCGATGATGATGAATGATGATGAATTAAGTTGGTGATTATCATCAACACTGAAGTTGATACTAAAGGCATTTTTTTTATTGATATCAAAACTGTCGTTTACTTGACGACGCGGATAGCCTAGTTGGTAGTGACCCTGCCTCCGACGCAAGCGTCCCGGGTTCAATCCCCGGTAAGGGCAAATATTTATGTGATGAGCACGAATGTTTGTTCCTGAGTCTTGGATGTTTCCTATGTATTTAAGTATTTATTTCTCTATATAAGTATTTATATCGTCGTCTAGTACTCATAACACAAGCCTTTAGAGCTTACTTTGGGACTAGATCGATTTGTGTAAAGATTGTCCTCTGATTTATTATTATTATTACTTCGTAGTTCTTCGTCAAAATAAATATCCTAAAATTTAAATGTAAATAAGTCTCCACTGCTTTCCCTAGCCTGCTCCATTTCGGCTAACTAGCGATACACGCGGCTTGTCGCGCGTCGCCGCGCGATAGTTTTGTCGTGCGACGCGACTGACACTCCATTCGCTTTAGGAAATTGTGTTTTCGGCTATTGTTTGAAAATCTCTTTTCCGACATTATTTGTTTAGTTTCTGTTTTTTTGTACACACTGTGTACAGGACTTAGAACCAGACCCCGTTATAAGTGATGAAAATTTAATGAAAATGCTAGGGTTGGTATCTACTGCACATTAATACATACATATTTTTAACGTGTATAATTTGATGTACCTATTTGATGTAAACGATATACTTATTTTATTCATAGGTATATTACTATGTTAAGCGAACGGGCTTAAAAAAAAGTTTCATTTTGTTGTTAAACGCCATAAAAAGGTACTTAATTGTCATTTTATTTATACCTTTGCCTGGAAAATACTATATTTGCCCCATATATAGTTGGCAACCCTAGGTACGTCTAACTAACTATTTATATTCATAACAATTCCAGACGTGTAAAGGATTCCACTGTTTCACGATTGATTTTGGGAAGCGTATTTTGCGTTGCATCCGAATTAATCTTGGAACGAGGAACTAATCCTCGTTTTGGATTCCCAGTAGCGACCGTGTTGTTTCGATCATCCATTATTGACAGCATTGATTTCGCATTGAAATTACGACGTAAATCCGTAATAATTTTGGGAACGAGATAATCGGTGTTGGTTAAATGCGGCTGCCGGTTATGTAGATCCCCGGCACATTCCGTGCTGAGTTTATTGCGGCGTTTCTTCTCAGCAGATGTCACCTTTCGAAGCGCTGCTAGCTTCAGACATGTAAAAGATCCCATGTGGTCTACTTGCGAAATAAATATTTTCATTTTCATTTTCATTTTCAACCGTGAACGGTCTTAGTTTAAGCTATCAGCTTCCCCCGCGAGTGCACTTGGTATGATCGTGACTCGGTTGAATTTGGAGACACCGCTGGCTGATTTGTGCTACTAATCTTCCTTGCAGGGTCTGATCGCCGAAGGCGAAGTCCCGAAGAAAGAACACAACTCAGGGACACACACGTGAGTGCCATTGAGGCAGACTTGTTAATAATAATAATATAATAATAAAACCATTTATTTCAGGCACCATTGGCCCATATACAAATACCTTACAGACTAACATACATATTAAAATAACTTAAAAGTAAGGACTAACTAAGTAAGGAGTAAGTAAGGAGTAAGTAATAACTTAAGGTTCCGCACCTCAAAAGGATAAAACCGGCCAAGTGCGAGTCGGACTCGCGCACGAAGGGTTCCGTGCCATTATCTATAATCAAGCAAAAAAACTAACGCTTCTTGTATGGGTGCCCCCCTTCAATATTTATTTTATTCTGTTTTTTTTACAGCGGCAACAGAAATACATCATCTGTGAAAATTTCAACTGTCTAACTATCACGGTTCATGAAAAACAGCCTGGTGACAGACGGACAGACGGACGGAAGGACGGACAGACGGACAGCGGAACCTTAGTAATAGGGTCCCGTTTTTACCCTTTGGGTACCCTTATAGGATCACTCGTGTGTCTGTCTGTCTGTCTGTCTGTCAGTCTGTCACAGCCAATCTGCTCCGAAACTACTGGACCGATCAAGTTGAAATTTGGTACACATATGTAAGTCGGTCACCGTAACACGGATGTGTAACGTAAATAAATTAATTTTAAACATGAGGGCCACTTTTGGGGGGCAAAATAGAAAATTTTAAAAAAAATTAGACATCAGATTAAAGGGCTCATTGTGAGAATCTTAAATATGTTTCGTTTAGAATTTTATAATTAATATTTTGGAAGTTATTAAGAAAAAATTGACGACTCCCTATCTACGCCTAAAATTTAAAAAAAATATAGAAAATAGTTCTTTAGCTATAGATTACAGGAAAACCTCTAAGAAGTCTATGTTATCTAAAGTAACATAGGAAATTTCTGATAATCATGTACGGAACGGAACCTTCTCCACGCGGGTTTAACTCGCCATTATCCGGTTTTTTTACATTAGAAATTTACATTTTAAGATCTTAGAATAAGTATAGTTGTGCGAATCGCAAACAGACATTTGTCCGGTCCCACTGCTCGGTCCTATCCTATCCCAGTGGTGGGACTAATGCACATGCAAAGGGAAATAGGTCTATTCCCTACAGTTATAAAGTAAACTAAATCATAGTATAAAGATAGGAAGTAAGATATCTTCATACAAACGCACCGCGCGCGGCTTATATGTGTGCGCCAAAGTATCTATGCGTCGCCGCACGCACACTTTGACAAAATCTCGACCTGTTTCTCAGTGCGCCAGTCGGGGCTAACACCGCACGAGGTTCGCACGTCACGGCTTTTCGGCACCGCTAAATGATTGAAAAATGTGTGATAATCGCAGGAGAACGTATTGCTGTGTGTTTGGGTGTCTTAATAATGCATCGATTCCAGAATTGTCTCTGTTCAGATTACCTATTGAACAGGAAAGGTAAGCAAGTCACTTATTCTAGCATATAATTTTTACTTGATGACGAGATATCTACTTAATTATTTTTTGTTGTATTAGTTTTCTATCAGGCAGAGGATGTAGGCCTACTTTCCCGCTAGAATGTATTAGGTACTTTTGATCTGTCAACCCTGAGACAGTAGGCAATTATATCGCGGATTGGGCCGGAGATAGACTACTTCCTATCTTTATACTATGACTAAATGCTGCAACTAGAACAATAAAAAGCTTACAGGTACAAAACAGAACCCGCAAACAACGAATTTCTTTCCTCCTTTCCAGCTGTAATTTCCCTCTGCAGCCGTATTTTTCGACTCGTTTTGGGCAACTACTCACTTAAGCCCTTCGCCCGCGTGGAAAATTGCACTATCTGTAATTACGTAGGATTTTTGAGGAAAATTCCCGGGAAAATGTGGGGTAAGAGCCCCTTTTGAGACGCAGTTGTTGGTAATGATGGCTGGTAGTTTTTTACGTTCCAAAATGTCGTTTAACTGTGATCGTGATGTTAGATGTGTGATTGAAGTTTATAAATGTCATTTTATTATAGACAAGCTGTGCCCGCGACTTCGTCAGCGTGGAATAGTGTCTTTGGGTAGCATTATTTATATCAACAGCCTTTAAAATAAGTTTCAAGCTTCTAGCTCTAAAAATGACGATACTTCCATACAACTTTTCATCCCCCCTTTCAACCCCTTGCAACCCTTTTTTCGCATTAAAAAGTAGCCTATGTCCTTTCTCAGGCTCTAGACTATCTGAGTACCAAATTTTATTTCAATCGGTTCGGTCGTTTTGGCTTGAAAGCGCGACAGACAGAGTTACTTTCGCATTTATAATATTAAGTATGTATAAGGTTAAGAAATCGTTGAAATATAATACTTGGAAAGAAAATGGTGTAAAAATCAATTCCCATCAAGATAAGTGTATGATATTGGCAATACCAAATAGTGATTAAGAGCCAATTAATAATCTTCATTACATTTAACAGCCTATTAAAAATTTGCCTCTAACCGATTTTTGATAGCTTGTCAGTCAAAACAAAATCTAAGTCTAACGTTTTTTGAATTTTGATTAAAGATCAACAATAGTAGTTTATGCAACGGTTGCATAATGATAGGCCTTAAAACGCTAGTGCGGTTTTCATGAAACGAGCCGATAGGCGAGTTTCATAATAAGATCGCACGTGTGTTTTAAGGCCAAATTATGCAGAGTTGCATACATAACTTTATCTACACACATTATAAATCCTCCATGATGGGTTCAGAAACAATATTTTCTGGCAACAAGTTATTTGTTGCAATCGTGGCTGCATATTTCCGATATCCGGCGCATTTTCACATCACACACACTCCGAGAAGACTACTTACTATTCATATTTTCAACTAAAATGTAAATTACAAACAACTTTTTCTATTCAATTCAACAACAATTCTACTTTCGTTCAGCCAAACACGAACATGGCGGCAATTCGATCCTCCGTCAAGACCATTTTTTTTTAAATCATAGACAAACGGATGAAGTCTCTATTCTCACGTCACTCGAGATCAAATATTGTGCAGTTTATATTAAAAAAACATACTGAATTGACGTTTCGTATCAATAACTGTTTTAATATCTATGGATACTAGAATAGAGACCCACTTGAGTTTTGACAGCTGTTCCAAATTTTATCTCATTTCTTTACTAAAAACGATAAAGAAGTCATGTTATTTCTTTATCGCAGCACTGGTTTTTTCCTAATTGGTTGTCAAAATGGTGGTCATTTCCTACGGTTTTTGATTAACCAATGGAGGTTTTATGATATGGGTGTAGATAAAGTAATATTTAACACTAAAACAACAACAAAACTGAATTTATTGATTATAGTGAAAAAACCAAAACGTATAAACCTAGATTTTGTTCTGACTGACAACATATAAAAAATTGGTGAACATCGGTTAACGTTTAAGGGGTGGAAATCGTTATCGCCTTTTGTATGAAAAGTCGTAGTCTAGTCGTAGTCCGTCCGGACGGACGGACGGACTACGACTACGTAGTCCGTCCGTCCGTCCGTCATAAGAGAATGATAAAACTAAAAAAAATATGATTACCGTGTAAACTTCCACTGAAAATTGGTTTGAACGAGATCTAGTAAGTAATTTTTTTTAAAACGTCATAAATCACGGAACCCTTCATGGGTGAGTCCGACTCGCACTTGGCCACTTTTATTTGATTTGGTTCTAATTTGAATCCTATTCCATCGGAATAAATACTTTAATAAACTTCCATACTTTGTACTTATTTTAGTACACACAGACGGAATCACTACTAAGAATTAAAAAAACTGTGACTTACGAAGTAAAAAAATTGGAAATGAATGCACTCAATCGAATTGAATCTTCTAGCGGGTAAAAGACCTAATGGTTGTCACCTGCTCGCAACTAAAACGGCACTTAATCGGCTTGAAAGTTAAAGCGGCAGGTGGCAGTTAACTGTTCGTTCGGTTTGGGTTCGATTCAGTGTAATCTGGCAGATTTCGCTGACAGCGCCGCAGACGGCGGCATCCGACAGTAGTGTTAGCAGAAAAGGTTTTATTGAATGTCATATTTTATACCGTTTTATGATAAATTCAAACCTTTTTCATACGTGCGCCAATACTTTGATAACGATTTTATTGATAAGCCAAAGGCTACTAGAAATACCGGAAAGCTTAAAGTACCAACTTATAGACTGGCTAAAACTAAACATTCATTTCTAGGAAATTGTACACGTTTTTACAATAAAATACCTAAAAACATAATAGAACAAACAGAGACAATGTTCAAATCTACTGTAAAGCGAATTCTTATTTCTAGGGCATATTACTCAGTAAAAGACTACGTCATGGACAGGGACGTTTGGCTTAAATCGTGACCTGCACCGGCGATCCCTGGGTCTCGATGAGCGTACCTGCTGTGGTATATACTTAGATTTGTATAAAACTGTAGACATCATTGTTGACTTATATGTGTACTGATTTGAAAAAATGATACCTCACCGAGTTTCTTGCCGGCTCTTCTCAGTAGAGGATTTTTTCCGAATCGGTGGTAGATTCATTCCTTGACCTTCATAAGGGCTTGTAAAAGCCTAAATTGAATAAAGATAGTTTGACTTTGACTTTGATCATAACAATTAATTACTATTTTTAAATATTCTTAGTAATAGTAGATTGTTGCACCTCGCATCAAGTGATGTATTATTGCGCTCGTGTTTTTAGAGCCCGAACGCAAGAGAGCTCCAATCTCCAATACAACTCCAAACTTACACTCGGCGCAATAATGAATCACTTTCTGCTTGGTGCAACAATCTACTATTACTAAGAATATTTAAAAATAGATATTATTTGTAAATTGTTACAAGGATTTTCATCAAACCTAAACATCACCATTTCCTTGTCAAGAATTAGATAATACAGTGCAGTGGTATCAGAGTTTGTATTGAGACTATTTTTCCACTACTTACTCTTTTATAGAGTTATTTCACCAATACAAAAAAATTGCTTGACTAACAACGTAATATTATAAGTAACTAGCTGTGCCCGCGACTTCGTCCGCGTAGAATAGTGTCTTTGTGTAGCATTTTTGTGTTTCATGAAGATCATTAATTAAATAAACAAAAAATCCTGTAAATCGATTTGTAATCAATTTGCAGTGAATAATAGTGACCAACGTGACTCACGTGACCCCCCCCCCCCCTCTTTGTTACTCGCGTTAACTTCAGTTTCACATTTCGTAATGACTCCGTAATTGTTACATCAGAATAGCTCTAATATTTTGTCTCTTGTCGCAAACTTATAAAACATTCACATAAACCTTACATATTTCCATACAAACTTTCATCCCCTATTCCTATTTTACACCTTTGAGGGTAAAAGTTTTACAAACTTTGAATGTCATATTTATTTATATCAAATCAATAGCCGAAAAAATAAGTTTCAAGCTTCTAGCTCTAAAAATGACGATACTTCCATACAACTTTTCATCCCCCCTTTCAATCCCTTACAACCCTTTTTACGCATTAAAAAGTAGCCTATGTCCTTTCTCATGCTCTAGACTATCTGTGTACCAAATTTCATTTAAATCGGTTCAGTAGTTTTGGCGTGAAAGCATGACAGACAGACAGACAGACAGACAGACAGAGTTACTTTCGCATTTATAATATTAAGTATGGATTATTGCGCCTTCACCAGGAGGCCTATAAAATCGATTGTCCTAATGATATTCTTACCTACTACTTGCCTATTACTCGTTTGGCAATATGCATGCAATGGCCTATTATGCACAAGGGCGAAATGGGGAACGCAGCCCCCTACGTAGGGACTCGTAGAGAGCCATAATAAAATTTCCCAAGCCAGCAAAATAGTAAGGTTAGGTTAGGTTAGGTTTAGCATTGCATCAGGGCCGAAGGTCCGCTATCGACCCTATGGGATTATCATGCTTGTTACGTACTTTGTATGTTCTGCACATTTTATTTTGAGAAATGTCAGTGTGAGAAATATAATATTATCTAAATCTATATCCGATATAAATATTCAAATAATTTGCCACATTTTGTGTTAAGTAATCACTCGACTAAATAAAAGTAATCACTGTAAACTGTGAGCAAATAAGTAACAATTCATCTGTCAAACGTTGGGTGAAAAAAAAGGTATCCATAACGTTCTTTTGCCAAATGACAATTCAACGAACTGAAATTTAACGATAAATTGTTAGCGAAGTGATATTCGATGAAAGATTTTTCAACATAGATCACTCGAAACCTCTAAACATTTCATCTTGCTGTCCTTACTTCCGCCGCGTTTCGCAGTTGTTGTGTCTGCCGCGATTCGGCGGTACAACTCCCTCCGATCCGCTTTACATTTTTGCTATTCATGCCAGTGAGCTTACGCGTCGGATGATATAGCGCCCGTTATAGGGTGTTCTACCCTAGATTTATGTGGTAACATTTTTCTATATTTTTATTAAAATTTTAGAGTTTTGAGTTTCTGAGTTAAAGATGTGTCACTTATATGTCAATTTCAATTTTGAACGGAAGATACTTAATAAAGCCTTTGATCTCACAACCGACCAATCACCACTGTATACTGTGCCTAGGGGGTTCTACTAATCAATAGGGAATATGCATTTTTTTTCCATCTCTTATTGGAAAGTACTGAGTAATAGAAACGAAACTGTAGGCAAAACATTATTGTGTTGTTTATTTTTTGAGATACGAAGCTTTGTAAAGTCATAGTTCATACCGCTCTCAAAACGCTCCATACAAAAGTGTGCCGAACCATGACGTCACATCACACTTCAGGTACAGTGTACCTCAACCAATGTAAAAAGGGCGCTGACGGTGATACATTTTATATGGCATATGCGCTCTTTCTACATTGGGCGCGATATTCAAAATATATGGCGTTTAATCGAAATTTGCAATTAATTCCGAAAATAATGTTTTTAGGCCAATATCGTATAAATAAAAAATTACATAAATGTGATGAGAATCTCATAAACTAGTAATTCACAACTAAAAAAAGCAATATTTATTTTTCAATCATTTTGACCCTTAATAAAAAACAGGAACAGTCAAAATGATCTTTAAGACTTCGCTGTCCGTCCATCTATCCGTCTGTCACCGGGCTGTATCTCATGAATCGTGATAGTGAGACAGTTGAAATTTTCACAGATGATGTATTTCTGTTACCGCTATAACAACAAATACTAAAAAATAGAATAAAATAAATATTTAAGGGGGCTCCCATATAACAGATATGATTTTTTTGCCGTTTTTATAGATACCTAATGGTACGGAACCCTTCGTGCGCGAGTCTGACTTGCACTTGGCCGGTTTTTTTTTCTTTTACAAGGCCTGCAGTATGGCATAAATATAGGCTACTACATGATGATCAATAAAAATATCACTCGTTTCGCTCGTGCATTGCGCTGCGCATTACTTTGCACAAAACAACGTCAACACAACGCTTTTAATTGTAATAAATGAACATTTTCCAACAGACGTTCAAATAGATTAGTATAAAGCGAATAGAATTCAATTTCCCGTTCTGTTTCATAGACAACTGATGGGCTAACAATGATTTTTCTATTTTTATTCATAACTAGCGACACGCCCCGGCTTCGCACGGGTGTTAAAAAAGAGATGAAAAACGTGAAGTTACTGCCTTTGATTATACAGTTTCTTTATAAACAATGTTTGCAGCTGGCGTTTCGTTACACAATACGAACAAATTTAAGGGCCACGTAGTTATAGCCTGTCCATGGCAAAAGCACTAAGCGCTCAAGTCTAATAGTTAGGGAGCTGGGTGCCATTTCGGTATATGATTTGTTCGTCTTTCATATTGATAGGGATGCAAGTTTATGTCAAAACATATCGATATGGTCCAGGAAACGAAAGTCGTATGTCCCTGTGATTTTGAATTACAACTTTAAAAAATCGTACATAAAAAAATCAGCGACCTAGACATCTGCCAACTTCTTTTTTATATTCTTGGAGTCCTAATGAATTGAATGAAAGCAACGAGAACGACGAACAAATGATTTAGTATAGGTTTTTTTTATTTACATTACAGTTTTCGTTTTGAGGATGATTCTGAGCATCAGTCCAAGGGGCAGACACGAACAAATGATTTAGCACACCGTTTTTTTTTTTGAAATTTTCGGAACGCTGTCAATTGAAAACGCAGCGCTGCCATGGTGGCAGACAATTTTTCTGTGCTTCTTTACATTGTTATTAATCGAAAAATTCAGGTCTGCCAAGCGAACAAATCATATACAAATTTTGGCATCCAGCTCCCTAACTATAAACCCGCAACGTTGGATGTCCGATCTATCTGTGGCGGCCGAGCGACTCCGGTCCGTGAATTATTGTTTCGGTTTCTTTAACTTTTGATATCTTCTAAAGTATTTATTTAAATGATAAAATGTTTAGGACAAGTTCAATCTACATTAAATGCCCAAGGTAAAGAACGTATTTGTTTACATAAGGATTAATACTGAATAGGAGAAAATAGCTTCGCAAATAACCTAATATAGTTAAAGATAAAAATGCTTACTGTGAGTCAACATTAGGAGATAGACTCCGCGGACTTTTCTCTAGGCTTTTTGAAGAACTACAATTCTTTCCTCCTCTGCTGCACTGGGAGTGAAGAAATAGCATAGAATGCGTGCAAATGCTTATCATCCTGGCATGTCGTAAAAGTCGACTAAGGGACGGGTCCTCTCCAACATGGTGGACTATCTGTATGGGCGATGGGCTGATCACCTGTCACCATACGGTTCATCATACCATCTTAGGACTAATTAATTGAACGTGGCCACAAGTAGTCTTGTGGCTCTGCCCACCCCATTAGGGATTTCGAGCGTGATGCTATGTATGTATGTATGTACAATTCTTTAGTACATTTAAATGAAATTGAAGTTAAATGCGCAAGTTTGGCAGACCTTAAAAAGCTTAATAAACTTATTAAAACTTATTAAGTGCTTAAGATTAGAGATTAAACAGTTAAATGTCCCTCAACTAGTTGTCAATCTATACATAAACGTCGCTCAAACGTCACTTTAATTAAAGATCAATTTGAGTGACTTTTGTGAATTTGGCCAGTTGTCTTTTATTTCTAAAGCAGTGAAAGAAAACACTTAAGAGGAGTGTGAACCTACGGCTTTTCATACAAAAGGTGATAACATTTTCCACCTCTTAAATGTTAACCGATGTTGACCAATTTTTGATAGGTTGTCAGTCAGAACAAAATCTAGGTCTATACGTTTTGTTTTTTTCACTATAATCAATTAATTCAGTTTTATTGTTGTTTTAGTATTGTGATACAAAACTAATTTTGGCGATTATTTGACTTTATCATCATCATAGCATCACGCCCGAAATCCCTAATGGGTTGGGCAGAGCCACAACACTACTCGTGGCCACGTTCGATTAATTAGTCCTAAGATGGTATGATGAACCGTACGGTGACAGGTGATCAGCCCATCGCTCATACAGATAGTCCACCATGTTGGAGAGGACATCTGCACGACATCTGCACGCATTCTATGCTATTCCTTCACTCCCAGTGCAGCAGAGGAGCGACTTGACTATTTGACTTTGTTGATCTTTAATGAGTATTCAGAAAACGTATAATCCTATATTCTGTTCTGACTGAAAAACTGTCAAAAATTGGTCAAAATCGGTTATCATTTAAGGGGTGGAAATCGTTATCGCCTTTTGTATGAAAAGGATGATTTTTGCCGTTGGTTCACAGTCCTCAAGTTGACTCAAATAACGTGTGCACAATGTTTTTTCTCAGTTCTATAGTATGAGATTTTTATTGATAGAAACTTTAAGTATAAAGTCGTAAGAGCTAATATTGCATAGCTACCGCATTATAATTATACAGATCTGATGTCCAATGCAATTACGACCTTGTTCTCAGAAATAACCGTTTTTTGCCGTTTTACGTGAGTGTTTACGTGAATGTGTGTGAGTAATTTGCGCAAACTGGTTACGCGGGAAAGTTTGTAAAAGATGTTTTAGTATGAAACTGTATATTTTGATATAGCTTGAATTAGCTATCGTATTTCTATAATATTCCTTCTTTTTTGTTGAATTGTATATTTTAAAAATACAAAGTACCTACCCTGGCAGAATACTGAAAATAATTTTAATAAGAATAGTCAACATCTCTTCTAAAAAAGCAAATCTAATTAAAAAGAAAACTTCCAAAACGACGCTACTTTTGAACTTGTAACATCCGTCAGTCAACAATTTTATTTTTTGCCGCTCCAAAAAAAATAGCTCTTAAAAAAACGACCTTATACAAAAGAATGCTGAAAGATCACCTCCAGAACTACATTTGGAAAACTGTAAAGCGTAACTTTGTGTTCGCCGAAAGCGTTCTGAATTCAAACAATGGCTCGAGTGTCCTTCCCCGGAATTGGCGCGGAAATTTTTGTTATCTTTTCGTGTTCCCCGAACGGATTTTAAATTGAGAACACAAAAGCGGGGCCGCTAAAATGCCGCTGTTTCTGTTCTTAAACTTTGAAGCCGCGTTTTTCAACATGTGGGTCGCAACGCCCAGGCGGGCCGCAAACTCTTTCTCATAGGGCCCCAAACTTTTGTTCAGGGAGTCGCGGTGCAAGCCACGCTTTTAAATACCTTGTCGTTGAAACCACTGACATAGTATTAATGTCTTGGGTTGGGACTCATGCGAGGTCGCCATATTTTTTTTACTTGTAATGGGGTCGCATACTCAAGAAGGTTTGATGGAAGTGTTTTTCAAACTGTTTGACTACGCGACCCCTTTACAAGTAAAAAAAGTCGGGCGACCGGCATGACTGTATTAATACTTTGTCAGTTGCTCCAACGAACAGGTATTTAAAAACCTGGCTTGCGCCCGCGACCCCTGAGTAAGGGCTTGCGACCCCGCGGGAGTTCCCGACCCTTCGCTTGAAATGCCTCAAAGCATTGGTGAAACAAGAATACCAAGGGCGAAAAAAATGTATGCCCCATATTTTTATTTACTTTTTTTAGCTCTCATATAACATCTTATTTGGAAACGTTTACACTAAAGCGCGCTTTTAAGCATACAGGTATGCTTTCATTTGTTGCTTGCCTGTAGTGGATGTTGACTATAAAAGTTATATGTCCAAACTCTAATTGTACTTAAATCTACGTAAAGTCAAACAATTGAACTCATTCATATTAATTTTATTTTTACTTATGTATGTTAGTCTTTAAGGTATTTATGTTATGGGCTTTGTTGCCTGAAATAAATGGTTATTATTATTATTATAGGCCACTGTAGAACCTTGCTACAATGAGTCAATGTTTTATTTAGACGTAATATTTAATAAAATATTATGGTACTATGAAAAAAGTGTTACATTGGCCTGTGAATCAGGTCGATTGACCGTACGTTTTACATACAGATTCTCAGATCTCAAAATCATGATTAGGCTAGTCTAGATAAGGCTAATCTTATAATTTTTGTACTGTCTCTAAAATATAGGTCAAAACTGGTCTAGAATTGTATCCGTGACCATGCAACCGCATTTCTGTTAATAATGCAACGAATTTCACCGGATCTTACAAATTTCACTCACCACGCTCAGACGTAACGAGTTAGACTTGTATTGACTGTGCGATGCAGATTTAGCTCTGTTTTAGATAGGAATTATTTTGCATTGCAGTTTCTTGTCAGATTAAGTCATATTATTATTTTGACGTTGACGCTGAAGTACAAGACTATATTGACCAGACTGTTATATACACTTCTTTAAGTTTTGTATTACTATGCACATTTGTGTCAACTGCTTATCATGAATCTGAACTTGTTTTTCTATAGCGATATACATACAAGCAAAGAGACATAATTGACTACAGATAAATTGATTGCTCTCCGGAAACCACTGGGTCAACTGCTCGGTCCGACGACGTTCTACTCGTCTGTTCTTTCATTTAAATATCTCATACACCTTACAAGGTATCCTCCTGAGGCCACACAACATGCACTTCGAAGATATACAAGATCTCACTGCCCAAAGCATCTGGAACTTCGTGGATTGAACGGAATTAAGCAGTGAACTATAAAGAAACTGCCACAATAGATCAACAATGGTCGAAGCGGCACATTATTTATATGGCCCAGATAACCAACAATAATAAAAATACTAAAATAAACACCTGATACTTATTCAACTTCTCTATAAAAAACACTGACATCAAAATATACTTACATTTAAAATTAGTTACCCTTTTTGCAGGTACTACCATTACGTCATTCCGTAAGCGGCATCTTAGCGGCCCAGTATCGTGTTGCCAACATAATCCGCAAGTGATAAGAGCACATTGTTTTATAATACGTTTCAATTTGCGCTCCTCGAACGTAACCGATGGATTTTAGGCCAATCAGTTTCTTGCATTCTTGCGAAAAAAGAACTCGTTTTAAATTGTTAAATAGTTCATGGAATTGTCGCTTGAGCGGCGCTGTGCGCGAGGTAAGCTAACATTTTCGTCGAATCATAAGTTGCTATCTTCTCTGTGAAAGCCTTAATGGTTTATAAAATAACGTTGAATGCCGTTACTATAAAGAAATCTTAGTTCCAATTTTGAACATTGACATTGAACATTTAAGAGCAATATTTAGATCACGTAGTATGGGAATTAGTACGCAGAGCGATCCGATATTTTTGCCCGCAAGCGTTGATTAGAATTGCATTCGATGCAAAGCTAGCTACTAACCGTTAAGTACATTGAACTCAGTCATTGCTATTGTATCAAATGACAAACGAACCTCCTAATTAATGAAATGAATAGTTTCATACAAGTACGTCAACCTCTCAGAATGACATTTAATTTCATACAATAACCTAGCCTCTCAATAGCATCCGTGGGAACTACGCATGCGCCAAACGCATAGTTAAATGTACGGCAAAACATCGAGCAAATTCAATGTAAAGATCAAGACCTTATATTACTGGAGCGTAAGAAAATGACAACCCACTCCACCACTACCATTTAAACCCGTTATACAGCGAAACATAACTCAAGCGATAACAAGCTTTATTCCAATTGCCATAGAAGTCATTGAAAGTGTAACGATAGCTTGGTCAAGGCGGTCAGAAATGTCAAACCTTAACCTCAAAATTGTGACTCCGCCATATTAGATATCTTCGGGGCGGTTCGGAATGTTCCGTTAGCGTTCGGACAGCCAGTGTAACTCAAGCTCTATAGATTCCTTATTGGAACTATCAGTGGACATAGCTGGTGGGTGTTTAGGGGTCAAGTTGAAATGGTCGCGGGGGACTATTCTGTCATTGAGTGCACCTTGCGTGGCGTGTTTAAGGCTACCAAAACGGGTTTCACTAGTAGATAGTACATTAGAATTTATTATTCTAGAATTTTCTAGTGTTTCAATTGGAAGCTTTGTGTGAAGATTGTTTAAAAACTTGTGGGTTCGATATGAATGGTCAGTTTATTTTCAAAAAACATTGTTCCAAATATAAATTAACAAAAACAAAATGCAGAAGCACAAATCGTACCTATACAGGGTGCATAGTGTCATGGCCGATCATGAAAATGGAAAGCACCATAGTAGGTAAGTACTATGAATATGAAAAGTTCGTAATAATTATTATTTCGGAAAAATACGTAGGTAAATCCCGCAAATGCAACTTTGCTGATGAAATTTTCCTTCCTCTTCGTCATTAAAAAAAATAGTAGTTAACAATTATGTATTTACAATCAAAATTATTTGTCATAACAAATTGGTCATCAAGTTGGTCATGGCAATAGTAACTTTACATAGGGGGGGGGACAAAAAAAACTACTTTTTAAATGACCAAAAAAGTAACCACATTCCATATTCCCTCTACAGTTTTTCACCTTATTGCTCATACATACTTAATTAGTATTATGTATAAGTATCAAACTTATCTTCACTGGTCTATTTAGTGAATAAAAAATCTAGTTTCTCATTGATTCAAACACAACGCTCAAAAATTACCTTTATCACCTCCTAGCAAAGTTGAATGTTAAGTGATACCATAAACAATTTTCTCATTCGTTCTTCGAAATTCAAAAATGACCAGCCAGACCTAATGACCGTTAAGTATGGAACTGGTTCTAACGCGCCGGTTGGCATAGACAAAAAAAACGTCGGCCATCTTGGAATTACATGATGACTGGCCGTAGAGAAACTTAATTTTGTATGCTTGGAGCAATTTTGTTTTATTTTTATTTCAAAGAAAAATGATCTCAATTTGCTCTCTAGGAAATTGCAAAAATGAAAAGGCTCATCTTCATAGTGTTAGAAACGAATGATGAAGTTATAATAACATAGGTTTATCTTAATCAGGCTTTAAAAACCAGTCAAGTGCGAGTCGGACTCGCGCATCGAGGGTATTTGGCATGGTCTCAACCAATCAATAATAGACTTTATGTTAATGATATAAAAACTTTGGTGGCTATAGACCTGGCTTTGTTTCGAAATGGAGGAAAAAGTATTTGACTTTACAAGAGTTCAAGATACAGTGGATTAGACCGCTTGCTAATTAGACCACCTGACTTTAAGACCACTTGCTAATTAGACCAGCTACTTTTTAGACCAGGCGCCTCATTCGGGAACGCTAAGTGATTCTGTAGCGACTCGTAAGTCAGATTTCTCATCCCACTCTTCCGCACGACGCGTAATGCGTAAGAGCGAGATGAGAAATCTGGCTTACGAGTCGCTACAGAATCACTTAGCGTTCCCGAATGAGGCGCCAGTTGTTACTTAGACCATTTGCTTTTTTAGACGAGATGATACTGACCCTAGCGTAAGTAGTCGTAAGTAATGGCCTAATTCAGAAAGGCTACTCAATTTGATATTTAATTAAAGTGACGTTTTAGTGACGTTTTTGTATAGAATGACTAGTTGAGGGCCATTTAACTATTTAATCTCTAATCAATTGCTTAAGTGGCGTTTGTGAATTCGGCCATTAGTAAATCAATTATTCACTCAATACAGTGTGAATACATAGATGAAATAGAAATAGCTTGGTTTCAACAGTATTTTACCATTTTACCTTATTTTAGTAGGCACGCAAACATATTTATACACTGAAAACTAAAATTATTGATGTTCTAAATATTAACTGTTTAAATAGAACCCTTTATTGATAAGCCAGCGGGTTAATTAGACTTTAAATTTCGATAATTCAATTAAGTTTTGGGCAATTCATTATAAATTACAGTATTTGGGCGTTTTCAGAAAAAAGTGTACTTATCTTTTCCTTTTTGGTTCTGAACTTTATTGTTATTCCTACTCAGAACCATCAATACATATTATTGATTCTAATTGGAAAAAAGGGTGCCCTAATATTTTTCCCTTGCGGTTTGTGATTTTTTCATCTGCCATGAATAAATCAGGAGACACTCTTATATAAATTGAGCTACTCCCAAAGTAAGCTCTAAAGACTTGGGTTACGGCTATTCTGTGGTTATAGGTACTAGACAACGATATACATACTTATATAGATAAATAAATACTTAAATACATAGGAAACATCCAAGACTCAGGAACAAACATTCGTGCTCATCACACAAATATTTGCCCTTACCGGGGATCGAACCCGGGACGCTAGCTTCGGAGGCAGGGTCACTACCACCTAGGCTAAACGTGTCGTCAAACGTGTATGAAACTTACTACGTAATTAGGGATATTTTTATCCAATTTCAATAAATAGTAATTATTCTCATTAGAAACTAGCTGTGCCCGCGACTTCGTCCGCGTGGAATATTGTCTTTGGGTAGCATTTTTAAATATTTAGGCTAATTTGTCTCTTGTCGCAAACTTATAAAACATTCACATAAACCTTACATATTTCCATACAAACTTTCATCCCCTATTCCCTATTGTCATGTTACACCCTTGAGGGTAAAGCTTTCACAAACTTTGAATGTCATTTATATCGAATTAACAGCCTAAAAAATAAGTTTATCTACACCCATATCATAAAACCTCCATTGGTTAATCAAAAACCGTAGGAAATGACCACCATTTTGACAACCAATTAGGAAAAACCAGTGCTGCGATAAAGAAATAACATGACTTCTTTATCGTTTTTAGTAAAGAAATGAGATTAAATTTGGAACAGCTGTCAAAACTCAAGTGGGTCTCTATTCTAGTATCCATAGATAATAAAACAGTTATTGATACGAAACGTCAATTCAGTATGTTTTTTTAATATAAACTGCACAATATTTGATCTCGAGTGACGTGAGAATAGAGACTTCATCCGTTTGTCTATGATTTAAAAAAAAAATGGTTTTGCTGAACGAAAGCAGAATTTTGTTGAATTGAATAGAAAAAGTTGTTTGTAATTTACATTTTAGTTGAAAATATGAATAGTAAGTAGTCTTCTCGGAGTGTGTGTGATGTAAAAATGCGCCGGATATCGGAAATATGCAGCCACGATTGCAACAAATAACTTGTTGCCAGAAAATATTGTTTCTGAACCCATCATGGAGGATTTATAATATGTGTGTAGATAAAGTTATGTATGCAACTCTGCATAATTTGGCCTTAAAACACACGTGCGATCTTATTATGAAACTCGCCTATCGGCTCGTTTCATGAAAACCGCACTAGTGTTTTAAGGCCTATCATTATGCAACCGTTGCATAAACTACTATTCTAGCTCTAAAAATGACGATACTTCCGTACAACTTTTCATCCCCCCCTTTCAACCCCTTACAACTTTCTCAGGCTCTAGAATGTCTGTGTACCAAATCTAATTTAAATCGGTTTTATCGTTTTGGCGTGAAAGCGCGACAGACAGACAGAGTTACTTTCGCATTTATAATATTAGTATATGGAAGTATGGATATGGATATGGATGACATAAAATTTCCAAATTTAGAACAAAAAGTAACAGGTCCTCTTTTTTCTGATAACGCCCATTCACATCTATTTATTAAAGTACCTACCACGCAATTTAAACAGAATAAACAGGAAAACAACAAAGAAACGAATAAAGGAAGTTAAATGTTTAACGAATGCATGGCTGCACACGCAGACAGAAGGACATTTTAGTTCCGTGACAAACCCCAATACAGAACTTTAGTAAAAATAAGCCAACGAACGCCCCAAATCGCTGCACCGATAATGATGCGGTTGCACTAGCATACACAGTTGGAAAAAAGAAATTTAACAAATGCTTCATTTGTTTGTCCGTCTGTCTGTCTGTCTGTCTGTCTGACCTTTTTTTCAGGAACGCCGGGAGGTATAAAGTTGAAATTAATATTAAATACTCAAGTCGGCAATCTCATTTTTTTCATAGAATAATATTATTGGATAGCCTCTATATGTCCCATTGCTGGCATATCCTCGGTCAACGACCATGACGAAGTCTCAGAGCCGGAGGAAGAATCAGAGTCGGTGACGTTTATTATGAAACGTTTAATTGCTTCATCTGAAACAACACACGAACACCCAAAAGACACACTCGAAGCGTATTCCAGAACGGAATGGCAATATATGGCGCTCGCTCGCCCGGCGCGGCGCCACGCTTGACAACAACTGCATCCCTCGTACCTCGAAACTCAGTGCGTGCGGCGATAAGCGACGCTCGTCGTACAGTTTTGGATAGCTAAGCGAGTCGCTATTTCAAGACGATATCATACTATTTATCAAATCTCGGCGAACAGACTTTACGTTCGTTATTTAAGGAAGGAAAACTGTATACTTGTAGACCTACTAGTTTAGGCTGTGCGTTATCCTGTCAGTCAGTGTAAAGCATTTTAGTTACTGTTACGTCCTACTGCTGATCAAATGCCTTCTGTCACTCGTCCATTAAGGAAAAAAAAAACATAATAATGATTATTTTTTCAACTAGTTGTTAAAGCTAGTTATTTGGATATCGGCTCTAAACGTAGAGATATTTATAAAATTTAAAACGTAAACAGGAAAATGTACACAACTTGTAAAATTTGACATAATATATACTAGACAGAATAATACAATTCGGATAATATCGCTGCCTCACTGGCACAGAATATCACAGTGGGCCCCTACCGTACTTAAATAGCAATACAGTGTTAATAAGTTACTAATTCACATTTAGGCAAGATTTTTACAGACCATTTCACAATTTTTACAGACCATTACTCCTCTGCTGCACTGGGAGTGAAGAAATAGCATAGAATGCGTGCAGATGCTTATCATCCTAGCATGTCGTAAAAGTCGACTAAGGGACGGGTCCTCTCCAACATGGTGGACTACCTGTATGGGCGATGGGCTGATCACCTGTCACCATATGGTTCATCATACCATCTTAGGACTAATTAATCGAACGTGGCCACAGGTAATCTTGTGGCTCTGCCCACCCCATTAGGGATTTCGGGCATGATGTGTATGTATGTATGTATTTCACAAGGTGAAGGGTCTAGAAACTATTGAATTAAAGACATTATCAGAAACCAAACACATGGGGCCCATTGCATAACTACTTGTAACGTGTAATACAAGTGGCAGCAACTTCAACTTCTTTTATTAGAAAGAGACATGTTACAAGTATTACAAGTTACAAGTAGTTATGCAATGTCCCTGATCGTATTCAAATAATTGAATCAATGACCCAAGGTATTTTATTGCTACTGAATAAATGTTTCAATATTTCCAGTTTTTATAAAGAATCTAAATCAAAACCAGGATATCTAGATATCTCGGTTTTGATTATTTATAAAAACTGCAAAAAAAAACGGAAGGGCTAGAAATAAACAAATTATTGCTAATATCAACCAAGCGGCTTATTTCCGACAGAGCTTGCAAAGCTGTTTGCTAACATCGAACAAGTCAAAGGAATCACATGTCTATCAATACATATAAAACAGTACCGTGACTTACTTATAGACAACGCACAGCCTAAACGAGTGGTTCTAGAGGTTTGAAAGGAGGAGACATTCCTCGAGTACCCTAAAGGTGCACGAAGGAAGGATTTTCTGAATTTCCATCCCAAAAGGGGTGATAAGGTTTGTATGGAAAATACCGCGGGCGAAGCTGTGGCGGGTCCACTAGTAATTTACAAAGCTGTTATTTATTTTAAAACTGGTACTTTTTTTATGTCAATTGACTGACAAACGAGCTGACGGCCCACCTGATGGAAAGTGGTCACCGCCGCCCATGGACATCTGCAACACCAGAGGTGCTGCCAATGCGTTGCCAGTCTAGGGAGGGTGTGGAATGGGGATGGGATGGGGATGAGGGAATAGGCCTCCGGATCTCGTCACTCACCGTACGAAACGAAATAGCAAGCTATTACTTTACGCCGATATTCTGTGAGAGTGTGGTACCAGCCCGGTCGAGCTGGCCCATTCGAACAGTAATCATCTAGTGAGGATTACTGTTTGGCTCTACCACTACAAAACTACTACTTTGCTGGCACTTCGTTTTTCCGTGTCATCATCATCATCAGCAATCTAATGGTTATCGTTGGTATTTGGGACATTCTGTAGTTATTTAGTTCTTTACAGTTCAATAAATGAACAGGTTAGCCTTCAAAGTTTAATCTTTTCGCAAATATAATTACACCCGTATCAAATGGTAATTAATCTGCCCTTCTCATTTTCCTGTCAGCCATTGTACTCCGTTACCAATATTATTGCAAAAATAATCGATAGAACGCCTGTTACAAGGATTTTCTTGGTTTCATCACTAGCGGCTAGTGATAAATCTTAATCCAGGCTATAGTCATTAACCATTTGATAACTTGCGAGTCCTCCTTACAGTGGATTCATCCATACTTGTCTTATTTGGTAAACAAGTTTCTAACCTCAAAATGTGCGAGATTAGGGAGCTGTTTTATCCTAAATAAAGCAAACCTAGGCTATAAATTGGCAATGTGACGTATAAAATATTGTCTCCGGTTCCTTTATTTGCGAGGAAACAGCAGTTTTAGCCCAAAAAGGTGCATTTTGAGGTTAGAAACTTGTTTACCAAATAAGACAAGTATAGATGAATCCACTGTAGGGCAAGGTTAAGTCATATAAAATGTCTCGAAAGTTTGCATTAAAATCTCTATTTCCATATGAATTAAACGCAAACGCGTTCGTAGCGATTGTCATGATAAAAACTAAGACTAAGGAACGATGATAAGTGATCACCACCGCCCATGAATAGATCACCAATAAGCCCAAAGATGGAGGAGATGAATTATGAAGCACGGGAAACACAAGCGAACCGGGAGACGGCCCTCCTGAGGGAAACCATACTCACCGCCGTCCAGACTTCATCTATATTATGGTAAAAAAGAGAAGAAAAAATGAGGGCACCACTTTTATTCGTCTAAATATTTTGCGTATTCTCAGTATTGAGTAGGTACCTACCTTCGGATAGACAAATTTGCTGTTTTGAGACGTCCTTCTTGCGCTTCCGAATCCTGGTAATCACAAGAAAGAGACGGGGCCTTCGAAGTTTGTATGGCATCATATTCATGCAAATAATCTCGTGTACATTGTCAGTGACTTCGTAGTATCCAAGAAGTCGTACAATACTAACAAAATTCTAATCCAAGCAAAATAACACTTTATGTCTATGCAATAAGTAATTTGAAAACCGGAGTACACAGAAAGGTATATTCAATCCAACCGCATGCTAGTACTCAAAATATCGACCGAGTACAAAAATGTCCAAACGGGTTTTTAATATTTGAAGCGGCTATTCGGTGGCGCAATCGATACTAACTAGCTGTCGTGACCGGTGTCATGCCAAATGCTTTGTTCTAGAATTTGGTGACAAAGGAAGAATTTTCCATATTTACTTACATGATTTTGGTCAAAACTGAACTTTATTCGGTCGTGTTTCGAGCAGAATCTCATATCACACAATACATATTGCCAGGCTATGACTGTCTTTTGATGAACAGAAAGAATTGATTAAAGGGTTGGAGTGAGACTTTCTTCTGAGTTAAAAATACTTGCTTTAAGATTGGTTTGATCGTAATCTGAATCAGTAAAGGTTAAGGTTACCATCCTCATTATGAAGGAAATATTACCTTTGTCCCCTAACCAATCATTCGAAAACATATATTTTCATGAAGGTCACATGGACCCTTTCACATGTCTGAATCTACCAGCGTTTTAAATGGTTACATCTACTGAGAAGAAGCGACGCAGGAAACTCCGCAGTAAGTCTTTTGTCAATCACATCATAACGATCAAAATGAAAAAACAATAATACTAAAATAAAGTGCCACAGATAAACCAACATACATGCATACTAAAGGGGTAGGCAGAGTCCACGGATTTCCACCTGTTACGATCCTGACACACACCTTTCGCTTCGTCTACTCTCATTAAGTTTTTCATGCACGCTCGCCGGTTTAGAGTACTCTTGACGTGGCCTTTCTTGAAAACGTCCTCGATCTGGTATTTGTACGTTCGCCGAGGTCTTCCCCTTCCAACCCTACCATGCACATTCGCCTTATAAATCTGCTTCATTCGTTTTCTTTCGTTTATCCTCTCCACATGTCCAAACCATCTAAAGTATACCTTTCTCAATTCTCACGACTACATGTTCTTCCACACCACATCGTTCTCTTATCACGCTATTCCTTCCTATTCCTTATACAAACCTAATGGGCACAAATTCATTATAATTAATGAAAAAGGAGATGTATAGTCTCCGGGTAGGTAAAAATGCTTAATCTGAAAGTCCAGGTCCAGTGTACTGGATCCCTGGTCTAGAAGTTTATTATCCTATCCTACTTTCTATTATAAATGTCAAAGAATGTGAAGATGTTTGGATGTTTGGCAGACAAATAGATTATAATCTTGAAATAAAATATAATGAATACTTGAAAAACACACGGCTTTACTCACGATTTATTGTCAAAAATAGTCCGACATGTTTTGAACTCGAATGGAGTCCTTCTTCAGGGTTTGAGTGCAGTCGCGGTCAGAGCAACCCGCGCGCATTGTGCGCGTTGTGCGCGGGTTGCTCTGACCGCGACCGCAGTCAAACCCTGAAGAAGTACTCCATTCGAGTTCGGAATTTTTAGGACGTCGGTGTATGAGCATTAATTAAAATAAATTTTACAGCCGCTATTCCATATTGGCTAGGTAAATAAGAACTACATATAGTAGCAAATTTTCTTGGGAAATCGTTTAGGCAATGTCTGATACGGTACTGTTTTTTGGAATAAATCTTTGCTTTAATTAATTGGGTTATATCATTGGTAGCTTTTGAGGTTCAGAATAATTGGAGCCAAAAATTAGATCGTAAGAACAATTTTGGAAGGCATATCGTTTTATGTATGATCTGTGAGACAGGCAGGCCAAGATTGTGTTGTGGTAGACCTCGAACATAGGTAGGTACATCTCGAATGTTAAAACCTAGATTTCCTATATGTATGTATATATCTCTCCTTCCTTTACTTCTCTTCCTTTATTAAGAGCTGGAATTGGGATAAAAAGTATCATTATGTTTTAGCCAAATTAAAGCTTTCGTGAGACATCATGAAAACTTGAAAAACACACTGCCTTACTCACCATTTATTGTCAGAAATAGTCCGAGTTTTTGAATTCAGTTTTATTGTTGTTTTAGTATTCTTATTTAAGTCAACAACGGTCAACATTTAAGGGGTTCGGATAGAAAATCCGTTTTTGATGAGTAAACTAAGAGAGAAAAAATCTTCTATTCTATTCTACCATTCAATTCTATTCTAGATAATAAATTAACTGTAGTAGGTATCTATCATCCGGGGTTAAGAGGACTGTGAAGCAACCGCAAAAATCACCCTTTTCATACAAAAGGCGATAACGATTTCCACCCCTTAAACGTTAACCGGTGTTGTTTTTGTTTGCTGACTTTTTAAGACACTGCATAGGTACCTATTAGGTATATTATGATAGATGATAATCGAAAGTTGTGAAATAAAACCATTACATTTTAACAGCTATAATTTACATTTTCTTTTCAATCTCGTACATCCATACGACATACTTTGACGACGCGGTTAGCCTAGTTGGGAGTGACCCTGCCTCCGAAGCTAGCGTCCCGGGTTCGATCCCCGGTAAGGGCAAATATTTGTGTGATGAGCACGAATGTTTGTTCCTGAGTCTTGGATGTTTTCTATGTATTTAAGTATTTATTTCTCTATATAAGTATGTATATCGTCGTCTAGTACCCATAACACAAGCCTTTAGAGCTTACTTTGGGACTAGATCGAAAAAAGATGTGATTTTGGTGTGATTTTTTGTGTAAAGATTGTCCCCTGATTTATTTATTTATTTATTATACGATTATGATTAAGTTTAACTTATCTTGTTTGTTGATTAGTATGTTTTGGGTTGCGTTAAATCTCGGAAGCAAATTTTGAAACAATTCCCGTTATCAGAATGGGTTGAAATTTAGTACACATTATGACAATGCAATATTAAAGCAAAATTGGTAAAAAAGCTCATAAAACTGAAATGTTATCAAAAACTTATTCGAACCAGCATTGTACCTAATGGTATATTTAATGTAGCCTGCGTAACAAAAACGTACCTTCGTTTACAATAAGTAGGTAGGTACCTTTAAAAAAATTGAGAGCGTCACAATCACTTAGGTACCTATATCGTGGAAAGGTAGTTACCTATTTGTTTCAGAAAGTATTAAACTTATGTTATCCAAAAAAAAAGAAAACAAATAACATTTGTCACAAGTCCTAATAAAGCTAGTAACAATACAAGATAGTACCTAGTTCTAGGTAAGTTCTCATAGCACAGCGATAGCACGAAGGCCAATGGACGAAGTGGCACAAGGCGACGCAAAACCACGCAAGTGCCGTAAAAATGACGCTCAAATAAAACTCGCAAGTTCATTAACTCACTTATAAAAATACGCACTATTTTCAACCCTAAAGCGCACCGCGTGTCGCGCATAAAGAGCAGTTTCCCTTGACAGCGATAACCCTGAAGTTGGCCGATGCACATGAGTGATATTGCACTCGCGAGACGGGAATGCAACCACGTGCAACCAACTTCACACCGGTATATAATCAAGTTCATAGATTAAGATTGTCGTTTTACTCAGCGAATTTATATTATTTCACTCACCTGAGTCGTATGCAATTTTGTCCATGAACTTTCAGTCCAATGTCCCTCGGTAAATTAACTATCACTTGGTTTTAACCTAGTTACTAACTTTGCACTTCGACATCACATGAATAAGGCACTAGTCTATCACAAAATTGAGCAAAGGGAACATTCGCGTTTAGAGGTCATCGGACCCGGTTGTTCCATTCGTTCGAAATTGGAACGTTTCGAACTTTCGTTTGAAAATTGTTTTCGGTTCGTCGGGGGCGATTCGGGGTCCATTCGGGCGCGGGACGCGCAGCGCGTGCTGACAGCTCGCGCGCAACTGAATTGTCGTAGGTTAAGTTTGGAAAAATACACCGCTAGCTCAATTTTCCGCGTTATAACCCGCCACGGTTTCTCTTCGAATTTGTCCGGGCACTCATCACTCGAATCAGCAGTCAATGTTGTGACAGCATCACAGGAATATAGGGCAAAGAGGGCGCCACTCGCGAAAAAACACTGTCAACTAAATAAACTAGCAACGCGCGTAAACACAACGAAATTACTGAATGCCACTTTTCATTATTATATTCCGGTGCAGCGCGCGCGGAGGGAACTATAGCCGTCCCTTTCGCGCGTGCATCACGTTACCCGAGTATTTTTCTATTTCTATTTCTAATTCGGGTTTTTGGTTTGTTTGTCGGGTCGCGCGTGGCTAGGTCGTGCATGCGTGCTCGGCCGTCGGGTGGCACTGAGCCTAGGTGACATTCATACACGCTTACTCAAGTTCAGACAGATGCGGCGTCAATAAACCCGATGCAACTCATAGTAACTTTTGCACTTTTAATGCATTTGTAAATGGAATCAAATCATCTGTCGAGCCAGGAGAATAAACGTTCGATGTTTGAATTAATGTTTTGGTTTAATAAGTTAGTGTTTCGATAGATTACAAATGTCACAGCCAGACTGAAGTTTACATTTCGACTACGTCATTAAATGCGTTGTATTGTTTGAGTCATCCTGCCAAAACAGCGCAGTTATCAAAATGTATTGTCCTCTTCCTTGTACCAGCAACTTCGTCGATTAGACTCACATTGGACTATGGTTTTTGGACAAGCCCTCAGCAGAGCATCCCCTTAGGAACATTCTTGAAAATTTCAAAATTTTGGTCCTTTGAGCTGTGCGTCAGTGAGTCATCCTTTGCACAGAACCGATTTAGAATATTCCATATTAGAGTTCTTGAGTAGGTACTTCGAATGACGTATCACGTCGAAGGAAAAAGAAGTCGCGGAAAATCAGAAACCGATGGACCGACGTCGTCAAAGTTTGTCAGTCTTTCGTTTAGCCGAAAATTTAATAGGAACCAGAGGCGCTGCCAATGCGTTGCCCGGTCTTCGGATAGGGGATGTGGCTTCGGAGTCCTCGTGCGTAAGGCGAACCAAGGCGACCACGAGTACCACGACCCTTAGCCATGAAAATGATCGAAGATAATATCGTGTGCAAGAATCGTCTTATATCCACGAACACTCAGGAAGCATAAAACCATCCCAATAGAAATTGGCAGGTAATAAATAATAAATAAATATGAGACAATTTTTACACAAATAGATCTAGTCCCAAAGTAGGCTCTAAAGGCTCGAGTTATCGCTACTAGACTTCGATATACATACTTGTGTAGATAAAGAAATATTCAAATACATAGGAAACATCAAAACCTAAGGAACAAGAATTCGTGCTCTTCAAATATTTCTTCTTACCAGGGATCGAACCCGGGACCGAGCTTCGGAGGCATGTTACTAACCAACTAGGCTAACCGCGTCGTCAACCAACCAAGTAGGTAGGTTCCTTTTAGGGTCCACCCTTATTGCGGTGAAATGGAGGATCAACGCTTCTGTGGAGAATACCGCTTGGTGTATAATAGTTTTTAAAAGCCGTCATACAACACAATAAATTAACGTTCGAGAAAAATCTTACGTCAACATTACGCAACAAGCTGATATGGGTAACTGAATCATTCAATATTCCCTGCGCACTAACCTACAGCTTTGAACCAATTACCATTGAAATATCGAAAAAGGTTTCACAGAATTTCATTTTAGAATATTTTGTCGATATTACCTACATTGTGCCTTTTCCATTACATTCACAATTCAAATCTAACCTATCGTAACCCAACCTGCACCATATGAATAATGAACAGATTCAGCATAAAAGCAATTTCGGTGAAATTAAATTCTGTTAAACAACTCATTAATGCATTCGATGTAACATTATTCGACAATGTTATATTACCATAATGGAGGGATCCCTTAGCTACCAACAAGGTAGGTTTTGACCCCATTTTTCCGGGAAAAGTAGTCTACCTACCAAATCCTCCCGTTTTTCCTCCATTGTCTGAAAAAGAAACAAACAAACAAACTGAAACATTTATAATATTAAGCTATTACCTATGACCCATGATAGTGACCTAAGTCGACTTCTCTATTTTTAAATATTATTGTTTGTTATAAAAAATACGTGTTTGAGGAGACAATAGATCAAATCGTGTTCGCATTGTGTTCTGATTAAAGTACTTACCTAGATTAGATCATTAATGCTGGGGTTTATAAAGATTCGTTCGCACAAATTTCGATTGATTTTCGATCAAAAAAATCCGATTTACCGAAATTTGGTCGGATATTTGGTCTGACGGACCCCGAAATTCTACACTAAAAGTAAAACATATTGAAATGAATAAAACAAGAAGCTAATCTACAGCTTCGCAAGATATGTTGGAGACTCTGGCTTTGATATTCGAATAAACTTTACCGAATTCAAGGCACTTGGTCACCCATCCAGGAAAGTGGTTTCGAAATCCCAGACATTTCTGTCTGAAACAATGCTTAAGATAATAAATACGAGTGTCATGTAGATATTAAAAATTATTCCAAATTTAATTCAAATAAATTCAAACGAAATGCGCAATACAAATTCAAAATTGAAACGAATTCAGCGGCGCCTTAAAAACTGTGCTAAACTAATGCCCTGTTCGTTTAAAAATCCCATTCTACATTCAAACATACCTATTCGACTTATAAAAATTGGAATGCATTCGGCGCTGGCTGAAATAAATGTTATCAATTTCATTTTCACACTATATTCCATAAGTATTCAAATAAAATGTGCATTCGAATTTCAGTTTCGGCGGTTCATTTTCATTCAATGAAAGTGATCTGTTGGTTTTTCGAATCCTGTTCGGCCTCGTGCGGGGTCAACGACCCAGTATTCGGGCGTCGACGTCCATTACGTTGTGAAAGGTCAGGACCGCTTGTGTGCATTTTGTGCATGTGTGCAACTTTTACTTTCGACGTTTATTGTCTTTTTCGAAATGCATCTGTGTGCTCGAATTCGGTGACGCACACCGTGATTCAAAGTGCGTTTTATTTGTGATGGACAAACTTTATGTATACCTCGCCAAACGTAAAAACTCTTTACATGTGGCGAGGTATACTTACTTAGTGACATCCTCATCATAATAATTCTGAATAAATATGAAGTCTGTGCGATTACAGATTAAAATACAATGGAAGAAACCAACATGCGCAAAAATATTAACATTTAGGTAAGTTACGAGGTAAAAATCAGACTGGTCAGAGGCATTCTTTGGCCTTTTTGATGAAAGGTCGCCATAAACTATAGGTATTTATTTATGCTCTTAGCGCTCGATATTTGATACCTTATTTCCGGGTGATAAAGAACAACACGCGAGAAACAAGAGACAGGACAATGCGATTCTCTAACGGCAGCGGCTGTTCAGCGATGAGGTGCACATTCAAATTTCGACCGATTGACCTTGTTCTTACAGTCCAAATTAATAATTTCGTTTATCCGCTGATCAGCCGCTGCGCAGATTAGAGAAACACACACAACCCTTGTCAACACTTTTCGTGCCGACTGTACTTTGTAGTGGTAGAGCCAAACAGTAATCCCCACGAGATGATTACTGTTCGAATGGGCCGGCGCGACCGGGGTAGTACCACACTCTCACAGAATATCGGCGTAAAGTAATAGCTTGCTATTGCGTTTCGTATGGTGAGTGACGAGATCCGGAGGTCTATTCCCTCATCCCCATCCCATCCCCAATCCCCATCCTCCCTAGACCGGCAACGCATTGGCAGCACCTCTGGTGTTGCAGATGTCCATGGGCGGCGGTGACATTTTTCCGGGTGTCCATGGGCGGAGGTAATTGTTTACCATCAGGTAAGCCGCCTGCTAGATTGCCCCCCGCTTACTATAAAAAAAAAACTATTGGTAATGAATTTCAATGTTGTGTGGTTTCAATAAAGTGGTTCAGGCAACAGCGCAATTTCTGACGTAACATTGATAAGTTGATAACTGAATCGATGGCGCAGTCGCACAGTGGTCGTACAACTAAGGGTGCTGAAGGTCGCGGGTTCGAGTCGCGGGACAAACTGTGTGATGACCACAAATTATTGTACACAGTGGTGCCACTGCCTACAAGCCGATTCCTGATGGCTTTACCAAGCTAGAAGGCCACGGCTAGCTGTCAGTGAAGTCCATGTTACTTTAAGGCTTCCCTTGGGAAATATTTGACGCTTCGCCACCGTAGCCAGATCATGGATGTTATTAATTAAAATGTGTATGCACTTTATCTAAGTAAATGCATTCACCATAGCACAGGGAATCACAGTTGGGGATTAGGTCAATGTGGGTCAGTGTGTAAGGTATTATTGTTCTTAGGCCAGGTACCTAGCACCACTTGGGTGAGTCGGGTTTCTAAAATTAATTCCTTCATTCGAGTTTTTATTCTTGAGCTGGTATTAGTTAGATGCGAAAGGCGGTTCAGGGGTCGTATTATGAGCTCTTAATTCCAGGAAGTTTCCGCCGTAAACTGAGCTGCCTGGAAAAATCGTATAATGAGTGCACTAAAAGGCCGGCCTTAGCGCGCTCATGATACGTTTTTCCAAGCAACACAGTTTACGGCGGAAACTGTCTGGAATTAAGAGATCATAGTATGAGTCCTGTTCATTGAAAGTATATCTTTCGTCCTTCAGCCTACGGTAGACCGTTGGATATAGATCCTTTCTCCCACAAAGTAAGGAGCGTTGTCCGATGGGGCTTAGCTGAACGATACAAAATAACGAAATGAGGTCGTATTATGAGCTCTTAATTCCAGGCAGTAACTATCGTAAAAGAGCTAAAGAGGCCAGCTTTAGTGCGCTCATAATACGAATTTTCCAGGTAGTTCAGTTTACGGTGGATTCTTCCTAGAATTAAGAGCTTATAATACGACCCCTGACCAACCTAACCTACCCGGTTCTATGCTATATTAACGAAAACATTATAAGTAGTATTTTAGGTCACAGTTTGATGAATGAAATGATTATCTTTGGAATCGAATCCATGACCTGTGACTCCGCAAACCAAACCAGGCCAGCCCAATAAAGAGTTATTTACGAGGTGGATTTAATCTGGACTGATAACTGCCGAAATACAAAACAAAGTTATCAGTACTAGTTAATTTACGATATATGAATTAAGTATGAATTCACGGCAAAGTTATCGGACCGTGTCCTATAGGAATGTATTCGACCAGTGACCGGTTATATTTGCAGGTGGGAATTGCTAAAGTAAGCCGTACGTATGGTTAACTTTGTGCTGTGTATAGAGGATTGTTCAGTCCAAATTTGATAAGCTTATCAGCAAGTGTCACTGACCGAAGTCTTGACTAAGGTCATGGTATTGCCTGTCTGTGTCTTACGCGTATGAATCTATATGCTCTCTCTGTCTGTTGACTCAGGTGGATTAATTGTTTTATAATTTAAACCTTTGTAAGGAGTTGCAAATTATGTACCTAACTGCAAGGTTGCGAATGAGACTGGTGGTACACCAGCGAGCCAGTGAGTCAGTGGAGAATTGTGGAGCACCTTAAAAATCGTGGTTTTTGATATCGCTTGGTCGTCGTGCATGCTTGAAATCCTGAGACCACGGTCGAGAGTCGACTGTTTGGTAAGACAACGAAGCCAACGAGTAATAATAATAAATCATTAATTTAATTTTCAGGCATCTAGTGGCCCATACATAAATACCTTACAGACTAACATACATATTAAAATACAATTTAAAATTAACATTATGTAGGCGACGCAAAAGCGTGGCTCCTTTGCTTCATCACTGGCGCCGTATTCTGGACAGGCAAGCTGCTCCGGAAGCGCCGGAATACGACGCCCTTCGGCCAGAACTCTGGACACGCGACGGTCTCCAGCAGCGGCCGCGGCACGCACACCACAAACGAGCTGAAGTGCACGTAGTGACGCGATGGCAGCCGGAATAATCGCAAGGTGTAGCCAGACTTCTGACGAACGTAATCCATCAGATCATTACCTGTGGCGGAATGGTGCAGGCGCGACACGTACAGCGCCGTCTTCGGTGTGGCAGCCCGCAGGGCGGAGTTGGATTCCGGCTCTACAGTACCACACAGGCTCTTGCAAGGCTTCCTCCCTACCTTGCTCTTTTTCTGCACCAGCGTGAATCCCTCCTTATCCACGATGGTGCGGTGGAGCTCTTTGGTAGATGCTCCTATTTTTGGCGCCTTGGGGGGTGCGGCAGGCCGACGGTGTGCGGCGGGCCGGGCGGTTGGCGTGCTGTTAACTAGCTGGTTCGCCACAGAGAAGAAAATGGTCAAAATCGGTTAGCATTTAAAGGGTGGAAATCGTTATCGCCTTTTGTATGAAAAGGATGATTTTCGCCGTTGGTTCACAGTCCTCTTAAGAAAACTCAGCAAATAAGAAAATCTACAACCTTTAAATACACCCTTGTATTGTAGTCCTCATAACCAACGAAATGCGTAAAAGCATCCAAAATAGGTTCATCCAACATAATCGTACATCAAATTAGTTTATTAGGTCCTAGTTAAACTAACAGAAAAAAATGAAAGAAGGGATGTGTCTTTGTTTGAACAGTTTGTAAATTCCTCTTCTTTCCGTTTTTCTATTTATCACTATTAGGGTCAATTTTCCTCATTGAAGTACGTTACAGTAGAACCAGACATCTCAAACAAATGACAGCGAGCACTTGATGGCGGAGCGGGCATGCGCGCCGTGTCCGGCGGTGATCGTTTTCTTATAGGCGTTTGTGCCATTTGGCCTCAACAGGCTTTACAAAAAATCAAGTTGAGGCGTGCACTTTATTATAGTCTTTTCCTCGTCCTTTTTTTCAAAGCTGTCTCCTAAAGGCATTTGTAGTGTTTTTAGAACGTTGCAAACGCTGCAATTATAATTAACATTATTTAAATTCCTATCAAATACAATATCAAGCAGGAAACCAATTTTAACAACCAAAGTCACTTCGTCATTGGCCCATATCACGACTCCATCGACTTCTTATCGTACCTCAGGACGATTGCACATTTCTGAAACCCAAGCATTTTTTTTTATTATTGATTATTCGAAAAATCACAGAATTTGAATATGATAATTTCATGGGATTTCGATACTTTGATCAAGTGATTTTGCAGTATTCCTGATATCTGCCATATGACCACCTTCGCCACAGGTTTAATCACGGCCAAACAGCTGAACGGAATTGGATAAAATTTGATTTTATGCGATGGAGAGAGAAGGCATGATTAGGCATATTTGATTCTTCTGTACGTTAGTAATCGACCGAGCGAGCGAAGCGTCTCCGTTTCAGCTTGGGCAAAAATGCTTTCGTATGTCCAGCGGATGTCCGTCGGCTGTCCGGCGTCTGTCCATTTGTTCTCGTCTACAGGTCACAGTTCTCAACCGATTCTCGTGAAATTATGTGAGCAGGTTCGCCAATAAAATTATATAGATTTTTTTTGTCGATTCAGTTTGTAGATTTTTTTCAAAATGGCGGAAATATGGGGGTTTTTGCAAATACAAACTTATTTGCGGTGTTGGTAAACTGACCCGACCTATATCGATGTATCGGGATATCAGTTTTCCAACAGCAAAGTTAAGTTTGTCGCGAGGTCTACAGCTCACGGAGCGAGCACTAGTATTATTTGTATTGTGATAGCAGTATATCCTTTTTTTAACCATTCGTCAGAGATAAAATATTCAAACTACAGTATCTTGTGTTACATCGGATCAATAACAAAGCGTTGCGGTACTCTCCAAAATGTTAGTAATTGGTTACTTCTTATACCAATTATAATAAGGAAGTTTACTTCATGTATCGGGGAGAAACCGAGCAAAGCAATTAAATTTGTTTGTCCATAAGCTCGAACATAATACCCCAAAATAATTATGATACCTATATCATTCAGTTGTGGTTATTCGTCATACGGTCATTATTATTTAAATGCGTCGTTACCAAATTTTTGCGGTCATGAGCGGGACTTCACACTAACTCTGTCTATTATTTGGTTAGTACTTTAACAACAAAATCATGTATATTTGCAATGTGCCTACGTAAAGAATTTATACAAATCATATATACGGACAGGTACGTATACAAGTAATAATAATACAATGGGTACATTAAGGGCTGGTTCTAGTGTCACGCGGACCCGTCAGTACGGATCGCTCCGCACAGACCGATTTGTATGTAACGCGGACGGGTCCGTACGGACGACCGTCCGCATTACTCTGAAACGCTCCCTAAGCCAGATCGGTCTGTGCGGAGCGCTCCGTACTGACGGTCCGCGTGACACTAAAACCAGCCTATAACATTTTTTAAATATTCAAAAGTTTGGTCCATTTTCATTAGGGCAAATGGCAACATAGACTATGTAGCCAACATACACCGCTTAGCCTAACTGTTACTAGCAATAAAGCTGCTATATTCGCGGGGCACGCGGGGTTTTTAGAGCGCTTTAATTGGTGCGTTCGGGGATTTTTATTTATTTATTCCATTTTTTTTCACAGTGTTACAGTAAACTACTAAGGCACTGTGAAATACAAAACATTACAATAAACATTACAAAAAAGATAATACGCAATAGAAAATACAAGAATACAAGAATAAAATAAATAAAGTGAATTTACACAGATATAGAACCTCAGACACTCACAGTACACTACCATCCATCTATCAGCAAAGAGATCACAGTCCGGTGCCGATGCGAGAAGCCTGTTAAGCAACTGGAGAGCGCGAACAAGAGGCGACTTGCTGCGGGTCACAGTGCGCGCCGCCGGCACTGCCAGTAGATGGTGACTACGGGGACGGAAATTAAATTTCGTCAGAGAGGGGACGAACAGGCGCACCAGTTGTGCTACCAATTCGGGGCAGTCCGACTCTCCTCGCAAGATGCTGCCAGCACTAGTCAGTAACCTGCAATTACGCCTCACCTCCAGAGAATTTAATCCCAAGGGGATATAGGTATAGGCGCTCGCGTGCTGGATTTTTGCCTCTAATCCTAGCAGCGGGGGTCGCCCGGCTATGCGGGGTCTATTGGATATTCATGGTCTGTGCATGGCGACTTTCTGCGGCGATAGACGTGATGCGTCCACGTTGAAGCAGTGATGCATCAGTTTATATGGCATTTAACAAATTAATTGATTTTTACGCTATGTTAAGGTATTACACAAGTAAGTAGGTGTTATTATTATGACGGAATATGTGAAAACATCTTGAACTTAGAGTTTCCTTGAATCGATAGTTGTATGAAATAAACGGTCCGACGAGAGGCAATAGGTGTTGATGTCAATATGTTTCCATTTATTCTGGTGTAAACAAATCGCTTCTCCTGTTTCTGGGACGTCATTAATTATTACGAAATAATCTTCCTCCTAATTATTTTCAGTTTTACTTCCAACACCTTAAGTTCGAAATCGCTTGAATGGCTACCAAATTCTCCAAAGCGTTATTCATTAACCAAAACCACGAATTTGTTCCCCAAATTTATCGAATGACTAATTTAAAAGGAACAATTATCCTTATTTGTGCTGTTTCTTGGTTATCCGTGTCGTTTGGAAAAGTTATATTAATAATGCTTCGATTTCTGTTACTTTTAAGTTTTCGCTAAGTATATTTAAAGTTTAAACATATATTTAATTTCCAAAAAAATATTAAGTAATAAATACCCATCAAAAACATAAGTTCGGCACAAAAACGTCAGGGGTTGACGGTATCGCCGATAAAAGAGTTGAGATCAGAACATGTGCCAAGATCTTCGAACTTTCTTAAATGATGGCTTTAAAAAGGTACTCTTAAATTATTTCAAGGAAAATTATTTTCTTTAATTTTGAATTTATAACTTGTTTTTAGGGTTCCGTACCTCAAAAGGAAAAAAGGAACCCTTATAGGATCACTCGGTTGTCCGTCTGTCTGTCTGTCTGTCTGTCTGTCTGTCTGTCTGTCTGTCTGTCTGTCTGTCTGTCTGTCTGTCTGTCTGTCTGTCTGTCAAGACCTTTTTCTCAGGAACGCGTGGAGGTATCAAGTTGAAATTAATATCAAATACTCAGGTCTGCAATCTCTTGAAGCTATGAAAAAAGCAACCTTCTAAGTCACCGCAATCAAAAGATATGGCCGTTTATGTCTCATATTTTTATACTTTCAAGGGAATCCAAAGGGAATCAAAACCTATAGGGTACTTCCCGTTGACCTAGAATCATGAAATTTGGCAAGAAGCAGTGTCTTACAGCACAAGTAAATGAAAAAGTCCGAAAACCGTGAATTTGTAATTAGATCACATAAAAAAAAAAGTTAAACGGAATAACCTTTGCAAAGTCGTATCACACTCTACGATTGAACGGAGATATGAGCTTGCGAAAGTTATTTTTTGTCTTATTTCATAGGTAAGTTGTACATGGTTACCCCGTTGTTAAAAGCTATTTTTTTCTTCTTTTTCAGAGTTCCGTACTTACAAGGTACTGTTTCTTTTTCATACGTAATTGCGGAACCCTCGGCGCGCAAGTCAGGCTCGCACTTAGTACTAAACTGCAACTATGAGAAACGCTCGTATTAAAATATGTTCTTTATATGCAATCAATGGCAGATACATGCGAAGTATTTTGACGACGCGGTTAGCCTAGTTGGTAGTGCCGCTGCCTCCGAAGCGAGTATCCTGGGTTTGATCCCCGGTAAGGTCAAATATTTGTGTAATAAGCACGAATGTTTGTTCCTGAGTCTTGGATGTTTCCTATGTATTTAAGAATTTATTTATCTATTAAAGTATGTATATCGTCGTCTAGTGCCATAACGCAAGCCTTTAGAGCTTACTTTGGGACTAGATCGATTTGATTACTCCTCTGCTGCACTGGGAGTGAAGAAATAGCATAGAATTCATGCAGATCCTTATCATCCTGGCATGTCGTAAAAGTCGACTAAGAAACGGGTCCTCTCCAACATGGTGGACTATCTGTATGGGCGATGGGCTGATCACCTGTCACCATACGGTTCATCATACCATCTTAGGACTAATTAATCGAACGTGGCCACAAGTAGTCTTGTGGCTCTGCCGACCCCATTGGGGATTTCGGGCGTGATGTCCCCTGGTTTATTATTTATTATTATTTGAAGTCAGATTAAAAATTACCAAGTTCAAATCCGTCCAGGCGTTGAAGTATGAAGGAGTAACAAACATACCATAACTCTGTGTGAGTTAGTGTTTGCACACGCACCCACTCATAAATTTTCGTATATATAATATTAGTGTGATGTATATATAGATTCGATAAGTTTGTCGACTAGGTCAAGGCACTTATACGCATATAAATATAAATAAATACAAATTGTATATCTTGGTAGACTTTTGCAACTCTTTATCAGGGTTCTTCGACCGATAAAAATGCAGACATACACACTTTTTACAAATGTTGTAAAAAGATTAGATAAAGGTACTATTTTGCTAAGTGCTTGGCAATGTATTTTAATTGAGATTAATTTTAAAGTTGAATCATACAATTATCATCAGTATTTACCCGACGCGAAGCCAAAAGGAGGGTATAGAGTTTAAAAGTCTTTGTACCTATGTATGTATGAAAGGTGTGTGTTTGTATGTTTTTTGTAGTGGTAGAACCAAACAGTGATCCCCACTAGATGATTACTGTTCGAATGGGTCGGCTCGACCAGGGTAGTACCACACTCTCACAGAATATCGGCTTAAAGTAATAGCTTGCTATTGCCTTTCGTAAGGTGAGTGGCGAGATCCGGAGGCCCATTCCCTCATCCCCATTCCATCCCCATTCCCATTCCTCCTTAGACTGGCATTGCAGACACCCTCTGGTGTTGCAGATGTCCATGGGCGGCGGTGACCACTTTCCATCAGGTGGGCCGTCTGCCCGTTTGTCAGCCTACTCCTTTCTCTAAGGGCCGGCAACGCATCCTTGATTCCCCTGGTGTTGGGCGGCGGTGATTGCTTACCATCAGGTAACCCGCTTGCTTGTTTGCCCCCCCTTTACAATAACAAAAAAAAATTACGTGACCAAAAATCGGATGTTCCACTGTAGCTCATGAACTATTTAATGGACCGATTTTAATAAATGAGGTATCATAGTATTCGTAGAGAACGTACGTCTGTGTGCTATATAAGAATTCTAAGGATATGTCATACTGAGCAAAAATGCCCTTACGTCGCCAGTCGAGTTTCAGTTTATAACTTAACTTTTTTTGGTTATTTGCCCTGAACGTAAATCCTTACTAATATAATAATACGCTGAGAATATACATCTCTCTTTTTAGTTGTTTAACTACTATAACTAATTTGTGCCCATTAGGTTTCTTCTTGCACTTTTTAGGGTTCCGTATCTCAAAAGGAAAAAACGAAACCCTTATAGGATCACTCGTGCGTCTGTCTGTCTGTCTGTCTGTCTGTCTGTCCGTCTGTCACAGCCAATTTGCTCCGAAACTACTGGACCGATTGAGCTGAAATTTGGTATACATATGTAAGTCGGTGACCGCAACACGGACGCGTGACGTAAATATATGAATTTTAAACATGGAGGCCACTTTTGGGGGGTAAATCAGAAAATAAAAATAAAAAGTAATGCAATCTATATTGTGTGACATATCAAATGAAAGGGCTTATTGTGAGGACTTTAAATATATTTTTTTCTGAATTTTAAGTAAAATAGTTTGGAAGTTATTTAGGAAAATAGGCGAAAATTTACCATTCCCCCCCCCCCCCCTTATTTCCGAAACAACTGGGGCTAACATTTTGAAAAAAATACAGAAAATAGTTCTTTACCTATATATTACAGGAAAACCTATAAGAAGTCTATAGTATTATATTTTATTATTATTAGATTATATACATATCACAGTTACAGAAATAAAGATTTGGTAATTTAAGCTTTATCCTTGGATTTATCAACTCGAAAAATTAGATCAGGGCCTCTATTTACGAACGGTCAACCCATATTGTTGCGGCGAGCGAGCGAGACTCGCATCCCACTCTTACACATTACACATCGTGTGGAAGAGTGGGATGAAACTCTCTCGCGCGTGGCGACAATATGGCTTAGACGTTCCCGAATAGAGGCGCAGAATGGCATAAATGGCCTTCGTGAATCTTCTCACAATAGGTACTGTTTCTCTCAAGCGCATCGCGTGACTTGAGTGAGCCACTGTCCGCGCACGGGGATGACGTAAAGCCAGCCCATAGGTCATCACTTGCTAGCATTCGATTTTTGTTACTTTGTGGTGACCACCATTGCCAACTGACTCCGACTGCCTACATCTCCCCTACATTGCTCAGAGAACCTTTAGAGTGAAAGGGTTCTTAGTGACGAACTTACACCAGAAAAGGAATACGATTTTTTCGAACCGGCGCAGAAACTGATGGCGGCGTTCCCTCTCTCCAGCGTTTGAGAAAAATCGTTTTAAATTAAACTATACTCACAAAGCTTTTACCATCAGGCATACCCCCTGGTTAACCCCCCCCCCCCCCCCCCTAGATCTGGGCCTGAGAATACTTCGGTATACCTTTCCAGAAGGACCGAGAAACTGGTCAGGTCTGAAAGTTCCAAATACCAAGCAGTACAGTCGATTGGCTTCGAAAGTCAAGCCTGAGACGAATATACTCTCCACACAATAGTGCTTGCCTAAATTCGCCCATGTTGGCCCAATATGAAGAGGAGCCATCAGACCGAATTAAGATGCAGCACAGGAGCATTGGGCTCTTTGGTATTTTATTTGAACGCGATTATAAAGTACATATTAAAGCATCTGTGTTGCCTCATAGTTGAAGGTTATCAGGACTCCAACCCGCCAAACCGAAATGCAAACGGCCAAACAAAAGCGTGACGTCACTAGACGGCTAGCGTAAAGTCACCAGTTCGTTGACGCTTGCGCACACCTGGATCAATATTTTTATCAAACGCTCATCCCACCAATTCATATAACCTACTTATGATAATCCAAGTAATTTATATTTATTTCTCAAATTCAAATCATTTAGGTATTCAGTAGCATGAATAATTTACAATGGGTTGAATCTGGTTTTCAGTAGTGGTAGAGCCAAACAGTAATCCTCACTAGATGATTACTGTTCGAATGGACTGGCTCGACCGGGGTAGTACCACACTCTCACAGAATATCGGCGTAAAGTAATAGCTTGCTATTGCGTTTCGTACGGTGAGTGACGAGATCCGGAGGCCTATTCCCCCCATCCCATCCCTATTCCCCATCCTCCCTAGACTGGCAACGCATTGGCAGCACCTCTGGTGTTGCAGATGTCCATGGGCGGCGGTGACCACTTTCCATCAGGTGGGCCGTCTGCTCGGTTTTTAGTCAATTGACATTAAAAAAAAACTACCAGCGCTTCGGACAGGACCATCATTACTGAGAAGAAGCTCCGCAAGATAGTCGGAGAGATAAACGGGTTGAACTTATTCCCGTGTCTGGTATACTAGGGCCGCTGTAGAGTATACAATAAGCCGATGATGATGATGATGAAGATGTAAATATCCCTGCGGCCCGGCCCTAACATGCATGACACAAAGATAAGATAGACCGTCTTATCTCTAAGTGCGTCTCTCTCACACTAGTGCCGACGAAAGAGATGGTCATAGAGATAAACGGGTTTCATTTATCTTTGTGGCATCTTAGGGCCGCTGGCGCAAGAGATGCTTTTAATTTATATACAGTATTTTTTTACTCAACTGTGCGAAGCCAAAAGGTTACAGAGTTTAAATCTATGTATGTATGTATGTGCTAAAAAAGGATGTTCTACTTTTAGCTTCTGAACTACTGTACCGATTTCTAATAAATGGGGTATCATATGATTCGAGGATAATGTGCGAGTGGCATAGCATGTAATAAAAACTGTGCACGATCCCGAAACCCAATGATATACAGATATAGTGAATAATATGTTTCCATCGGTAAAACTCGGATCTCAATCGGAAGACGTCGGGACCCGAAGTGTCAATTAATTATTGTATTAAATGAGTGACATGTTTATATTCAATCATATAAAACTTTATTATTTACTGTCAAATGTCAAAATGAAAAATGACAGCATGGTATGATGGATACTGGCCCCCAATTCTCGATGCATTCGAGATAATGTCGATTGCGAGATTAAACGTCAGATTCATACAGTTGTGTCAAATGACTGTATGCACTGACGTTTAATCTCGACTGTGAAAATATCTCGAATGCACCGAGAATTGGGGGGCCTGCTGAAGCTAATTGAGAGAGCACGATAATACGAACTTTTCCGATAAAACACGATGGAAACTAATTATGCACTACATCTGTACTTACTCATGAAACTGAATAACCTAAGGAATATGGGATGAAAACTGAAAAAAAAGACGTCATGCAATACAAAATATGCGATCAGCTGATCGACTTACTATGGAAAGATGAAAAAAAAATCTTCACTCTTCAACCTACATTCCATGGGGAAAGTTGTTCAGTTTCATGAGTGTATCACTGCGTTTCGGGATCGTGCACAGTTTTTGTTACGCATTGTACCTATAAGAATTGTAAGGGTGCATCATACTGGAAGGAGCAAACTTTGCTTTTACGTGACCATTCGGAGTTTAGTTTACTTTCTATATTGGTAGATGAGGAAATGTCCAACAATAATATTTGACATGGTGAATTTCCCCATGACAGAACAATATAAACAGGAAATTTTTTATGAACGCTTTTATTTACGGGGGATAAGGTGCAGTTTAAGGTAACATCGGCGCTATCCTGTTTACTCAAATGTCTTCGTCCAAAAACTACATGTATAAAGCCTGTTCGCGGAGAGTTGATACATATTATGATATCGTCTCGAAATAGCGACTGTCGCTTACCTGTCGCAAACTGTATGACGGGCGTCGCTTATCGACACGCGCACTGAGTTTATTGGTACGATGCACGCAGTTGTTGTAAAGCCCTGCACCGCGCCGGGCGGGCGGGCATAAGTTTTGCCGTTCCGTACTGGAATTCGCTTCGTGTCGTTTGGGTGTTCATGTGTTGTTTTAGACGAAGCAATTGAACGTTTCATAATAAACGTCACCGACTCTGATTCTTCCTCCCACTCTGAGACTTCGTCATGATCGTCGTCCGACGATATGCCAGCAATGGGAGATATACAGCCTATTCAATAATAATATTCTATGAACTTATTTTCTCCAAATCTTCTCGACAATTTAAAATTTGGTACGTATTAGAGTAGAGTTAGGTGACCCAATCATGGACGTATAGTTTTAATAAACGTATTTTGATTTTGAGCGTTAATGTTGGGAGGGAAATACATACATACATACATATTATCACATGAACCGTATGGTGACAGGTGATCAGCCCATCGCCCATACAGATAGTCCACCATGTTGGAGAGGACCCGTCCCTTAGTCGACTTTTACGACATGCCAGGATGATAAGCATCTGCACGCATTCTATGCTCTTTCTTCACTCCCAGTGCAGCAGAGGAGGGAAATAAGAGGTTTTAATTTAAAAAAATGTCAAGTGCTTCACGTGACATATCGTTTGAACCCGAATATGTCCATCTCGTTATGAGAAAAACAAATAGGTACTTATATTATTTCAAAATGCATAATTGAAACGAAAATTAGAGTCTCACTCATGGTTTACAAATAGGCTTTATAACAGGCGGACAGACAGACGCAAATAATCCTATAAGGCTTCCACCTTTTCATCGGATGTCAGTAACCCTAAAAAAGTAATCAGTTAAATCATCTAGGTCTAGCGAGAACAGACCAAATATCCAATAGGCAGTAGACTCCGCATAGCCAGGCGACCCCCGTTGCCAGCATTAGAGGCAAAAAGCCATAAGCGGCGGGGCTATCGCAGGCGCGAGCGCATAACCTCGAACGCACTAATGAGAGCGCTCTTAAAACCCGCGCGCGCGCAAGTTTGGCAGCTTTATTTGCTAGTAAAAGTTAGGCTCACCGGTATCTTTAGGATACTTAGTCTGTAGCTAGCATAAGCGTATGCTAATTGATCGTGTATTCGACCTTGGTCGTATTTCCACACAGCCGGCCACAGACGTAGATACCTAACTCCGCATTATGCCATGAGCGCGCGGGCCAATTTGTGATTGTCAGATGTCAGAGACGGATGAGCGACGAGATTTGTTCGAGAATAACGGAGCTGACTTGCTCAGAGTAGTGTTGAGCTACTCATACATGAGTCACAAATGTCACAGTCACTTTGTTAGATTGTCCCACTTCAATGTTCATGTCCCACTGATAGAAGACGAACCGAGCGAATCATGCGGGTGAGGCGAAACAGATGATAGCGTAGCAGACAACGTAGCGAGTAACTCAGAGTGTGAGTGAGACAAACGAGCGCCGTCCGTTCCGTACTAACAGTATGATACGCTGACAGGAGAGCGAGGCGTAAGCTCCGCGTAGCTTCCTCATTTGAGGCAGGACATTGTACCACCTCGTTTTGTAAAAGGAGTTACTCCCTCAAACTCGTTTTAATTTCATGTCCTACTCAACACTAGCTCAGACCCTCTCATGAAAAGTAGGAAGAAAATAGACACCTCGATATCGTCTCATTCGAGTTTTAAAAATAAAAAGTTGTCAACATCAACTGATACGACCAAAGCCCAAAATAATAAGGTACACGATATACCTCTTATTGCGTTCGTAAAAAAGCGATTTTTGCTTAAACCATGTGACGTATAAAAGTGGTAAAGGTATAATGATCGTCGTTTCAACTCGTGCGCACAATACATGCGTGTTATTGAGCAGGTCAGTTCCCGATAGCAAGCGAAATGAATACCGTATATTTTGTGGTTGTATTTAGGTCAGGACTGATTGCAAAAAAGGTTGGAAAAAAGTATTTCTGTGGCATCCAAATACAAGATTCAAATACTAATTTAATACACAGAGCCATTTTCCTGACTGTTAAAGCTTCCGTATTGCGGTCACCGACTTACATATTTGTACCAAATTTCAACTTAATCGGTTCAGTAGTTTCGGAGTTAATTGGCTGTGACAGGCTCGTTGTGAGAATCTTGTTTTTTTTTCTAATAATTGTAAGACAAATCATTTTGAAGTTACTTAGGAAAATAGGCGATAATTATCCTTTCTGCCTTTATCTCCGAAACTGCAGAGCCTTAAATATAAAAAGAAAATACATACAATATTTCTTTACCTATAGATTACAGGAAAACCTATACGTCTAGACGTCTATGGTATTTAAATAAACTCAGGAATTTTCAGATAATCGTGTACGGGACCCTCTCCACGCGAGTTTAATTCGCACTTGTCCGTTTTTTCCTTGGAGGTACGGAACCCGGTTAATACCTTCTATTCCGTAAAACGTCTATACCAAACCGCCCCACGTCACCAGCGCCGCTTGTGGCTTACCCTGTATTAAAAAGAAATAGCGTTGGGTATTTATTGATACACCAACAGTGTTTACACAGACACTTAGATAAAAACATACACATACATACATAGCATCACGCCCGAAATCCCTAATGGGGTGGGCAGAGCCACAAGACTACTTGTGGCCACGTCCGATTAATTAGTCCTAAGATGGTATGATGAACCGTATGGTGACAGGTGATCAGCCCATCGCCCATACAGATAGTCCACCATGTTGGAGAGGACCCGTCCCTTAGTCGACTTTCACGACATGCCAGGATGATAAGCATTAGCACGCATTCTATGCTATTTTTTCACTCCCAGTGCAGCAGAGAAGGTAACTTACATAAAAACATGCAAAAGTGCTTATTCATTATGTAACACTAACAATAGGTATATACCAGTGGCGAAGCGTCAAATATTTCCTAAGGGAAGCCGGAAGAATTAGAACCATACCTGCGAGTCTGTCATTTAGTTAGAGTAACATGGACTTCACTGACAGCTAACCGTAGCTTTCTAGCTTGGTAAAGCCGTCAGGTATCGGCTTGTAGGCAGGCTTCGCCACTGGTATATACATACAGCACTCACATAGACTTTTATTTATAATAATAAATAATAATAATGAAATCAGGGGACAATCTTTACACAAATCGATCCAGTCCCAAAGTAAGCTCTAAAGGCTTGTGTTATGAGTACATGACGACGATATAAATACTTATATATAGAGAAATAAATACTTAAATACATAGGAAACATCCAAGACTCAGGAACAAACATTCGTGCTCATCACACAAATATTTGCCCTTACCGGGGATCGAACCCGGGACGCTTGCGTCGGAGGCAGGGTCACTACCAACTAGGCTATCCGCGTCGTCGTATTTAACTAACTAACTCTAGTATTAAAGTCAAACATAACTTGGTTACTAAATTTACGGTTCGAAATATTGAAGTTTCGTAAAGTCTAAATAATTTAATTTAATATTGTTTGTTTTTTAAAGTAAGTGATTAATTTTTTCCTAAATGGTTTAAGAGGGTTGTGAACCTACGACTTTTCATACAAATAGCAATAACGATTTCCACCCCTTAAAAATATTAACCGATGTTGACCAATTTTTGATAGGTTGTCAGTCAACAAAATCTAGGTATATGTATACGTTTTACTTTTTTCACTATAATTAATAAATTCAGATTTATTGTTGTTTTAGTATTCTCATACAAAACTATTTTTGGCGATTTGACTTTGTTCATCTTTAATCAATATTCAAAAACGTATAAACCTAGATTTTGTTCTGACTGACATCCTACCCAAAATTGGTCAAAATCGGTTAACATTAAAGGGGTGGAAATCGTTATCGCATTTTGTATGAAAAGGGTGATTTTTGCCGTTGCTTCGCAGTCCTATTAAGTGAGTCGGCGTTAGGTATTGGGTAGTACGGAACCCTGCATGGTCCGACATGCACGTGGCCGGGTTTTTTCTTGTAAATTGGTAGTTTGCAAATTTCTATATATTGATTCAACGAGTCTATTTATAACCAATTGAGCTGTCAAACTAGTCAAGACCAATAGATTCGGAATATAAACGATGCCTGATGGACAATTCATTGGAACAATCAAATACAATAGAACCACTCTCCCTAAATAGATTTATAGACCAAGACGCGTTCATCGATTGTTTCAAATTTTGATGAGTTTCAACTCGCGCGCCGAAGGTTCCGTACTTACCTATGAAAAAGTACCTTTTAGGGCCGGTACACACGGACAGCATCTGAACTGCAAAATGGCAGTTCGAGTGCAGTTCTGCATGGCAACTGCAAGCGGACTGCGCTCTAGGTTTAATGCAGTTAGGGCAACAACGTAGGTTAGGTACGGAACCCTAAAAATGACCCTAGGCTGACCCTATACGAGTAGGTTTTGATTCCCTCGGGATTCCCTTGAAAGTATCAAAATATGTGGCATAAACGGCCGTATCTTTTGATTGCGGTGAGTTAGAAGGTTAATTGATTTGTTCACAGCTTTAAGAGATTTTAGACCTGAGTATGTGATATTAATTTAAATCCAATTACCTTTTTTTATAGAAATATACCTATGTGCATTTGACCTCTATCCCACCTGATGGAAAGTGATGATGAGGCCGACGATGGAGCATGCACACCTAGATACTGCCTATTCACTCTCTCCTTGAAAAAACCCAAGTTCCACGTGTTCCTGAGAAAAAGGTCTTGCTTGACACACAGGCAGGCAGACAGGCAGGGTTCCTTTTTCCTTTTGAGGAACGAAACCCTAAAAAACACCAGTTGATTTCAGTGGCAAAACAGCATCCCGCTTCTGAATGGTCCTTCAAACCGCATTTTGTTGAAATGACACCTATAATTCTTATAAACTTTTTCATCATTAAAACTGTATACGGTAATGATTAAAACCGGCCAACGTCACCGAAATTAAATTCAGATTCGCTCTCATTTTCGTTCTGTCTGTACATTTGTATGTATAATAACAGTCTGGCGACGCATCATCAAAACGGTCATTGCCCTCTGAATCACCCGATTGTCCGTCCCTCTCTGATACTCATTAGCCTTTCTTCTAATTCCACGAAAACATTCGAACGAAGAACAGTTTGGTTTTATAAGGATTTAGTGTCATCGGCTAAGATCGGAGCGTCGGATCGTTCGTAAGTTACCTACGAATTCTCTCAACTTATATATAATCTATCTATCGGCTATCGCTACAGCTGAATTAGATAACTTTATATTGTTCGTTATTTTGTGTATGTTAAGTATTCCATATTTGAAACACAAATAAAACACGCGTTTCTGTATCTATTTTTTTTTTTTTTTTTTTAATTTATTGCAAAATATAAAAAAATAAAATGTACAAAATATCGCCAAACTACAGAGCAGTTTGTTGGCGATTTATTACACTTCTTCAGTTGCTTTGTGCTCAAAAGATACAATACATGATAATTGATAACATAGCATTGTCAACAGGCAGATGCGTATAATGAGTAGGCGGTTTTGTTTCTATACAGCAATATACTCCAGATGTCATACAATTTCGGTATACATATTCATACATATACATATACATACATACATGCACATATCTACACACACATACACATACACATGCACATGTACACATTTTCAACAATTTATAATTTATTAATTAGGTACTCATTTCGTTAAAGGTATCTATCAACCACGACTTCAATTTGTTTTTGAAAACTTGCTTCGACTTGCACTCGTCTTGCATTCAAACATTCAGAAGGACTCCTCACCTGACATAATATCAACAATTTATTTATTTAAAAAAAAAGCTATCGGTGCCATATGATTCACGCCCTGTCTGGCTATAATTAGAGGTACCCACTTATTTGTGGAGTGGCTAAAAATGGAACTAAGGTACTTCCAATAGCAGGAAACTGAATTTTTAGACATTTTCATAGCTGCCGGCACTCCCACAGTATGTCGGTAAGAGGTTGCATTATGAACATCTACTCCTGCGCCCTCTGAACGGATATTATGTATCTATCTTTAAGTGATTTTACCGTATTGCGCACTTAAAAAAATCCTTTATAATTCTTCTTAGCTATTAATTATTATGGAAATACAATGCTTTTAAAATTATATAACAAGTTTAATTATGAATGATTGTGTCTGAAACACATTGCATACCTACTGGCCGCAAATCAAAAACTACTTATACCTAGCTAATGGCTGAATTCAGAAACGCCACTTAAGCATTTGACTAGATATTAAGTAGTTAAATGTCCCTCAACTAGTTGTCAACCCATACAGGAACGTCACTGAAACGTTACTTTAATTAAAGCTCAATTAGAGTGGCCTCGAATGGCCTGAATTCGGCCATAAGAAATATAAATTGACAACTTTGATCCCGCAGATGAGACATCAAAATACCGCATCTTTTCTGAATAGGAGCAGTGAAAAAGTTATTTGTTTTCATAATTCATTGCGGCCATGAAATTTTATCGTTTTTAAAATTAATTGTTAATTATAATTTAATATGGCAGGCAATAAGGTCAATGGCCGCGATAAATACGTGTCCTTGTTTACAATTAATTAGGGCTTCGGAGAATATTCCAACAGGCAAAGAAATCTGTACAAACACTATGTTGATTTGTATGCACTGTGACCCGTAGGTAACATTTATAGTAGGTACGGTCAGCGGCAAAAACATCTACACACTTTAGAACATTTCGCTGGCTCAAGTTGATGTATGGTGACTTTTTTAGATTTAGATATTTTTGACGCTGACTTTACCCAATAAACACGGTAAAAGCGAATAGAAGAGTTTGAGTAGATGAATGACGTATAATGCAATAAATATGGAAAAAAAATACGGATCGAAGGACCATCAGAAGGACCCCTTTTTTTAAAGGTCGCTGGTAATTGGTCAAATCTGAACTCTGGTATCCTTCTGTTAATAATTATTTCTCTCAAACTCCCTAAATATCTGCATGAAATCAAAATTGACTTAAAAAGTTCCGCAATGCACGCCGAGCGTTTTCATTGTCAGTTAATTCATTCAATCTGAAGTTCCGTTCCAAAACAACATGGCGGCTCCCGCCAAAATTCGGTCACAGCAGGACTGAAGCCACAAGGTCACGTTGAGGCAGGTCGTGACGTCACGGCGCCCTCCAAAACGGGGGTCGTCGACCGCGCCGCCATTACGGAAACTGTTGTGCGCGTTCGGAATTCGAATTGGGGCCTTGTTGCTGTGTGCGGGAAGCGTTTCAGTAGCCCCTTTGTTTTCTTGGGATTATTTAAAACTTGTGTCAAGTTACCTATGAATAGAAAAAAACTTTCTGTTAAGTGGGCATTTTTTTGCCTTATGATTGTTACTTCAATTGTATCTTTGATTAGGTATAGTTTGATGCCTTTCGAGTCTTAATAAGATCATCCTTCAGATTTTGACAGTTAGAGTGAGAGGACATTAAGATCTCTAATAAATAATATATGCGTTTACGGCAGGCAACACAGTCCAGAAAAGTTTTTAAGAAAAGTTTGCCATAGGTACTTCACGGAAACCGATCTGAATGTTCTGCGGCCGTTCACGATGACACGTTTCTTTGTTCCGTTTTAGTAATTTTATAAAGGTTGGTGACATAAATCATTGTTTTATATCATAATGTCACCTTACGTTAGTACTATTCATTAAATTTTCTAGCCCTACGTTTAGTATTAGTAGATATCCTAGTAGGGAGAAAATTAATCCTATGATCCTAGAATGCCTTTTACTTCTCCCAAAACCAATACAAAATGAATATAAACGCCCACATCGTCTATGTCCAATGTTAATCAATAAACAAATGAACCAACACGGTCTTCTCAAACGCGGCGCGCTTGTGTGCTTCGTCTGCTTACGTCTGTGTGCGTATGCAATTCGGGGCTTCTTTCTGCACAATGATGGACTTCATTTGTTCACTGTTGTACGTTCTTTTGGGTAGGGTTGTCACCTTTCATTTGTTGTTTGATTTTTTGGGTAGGGTTGTCACCTTTCTTTTGTTGTTTGAATGAGGCCCTGAAGTTTGTACAATGTAAAAGTCTCATCTCTAAAAGCACTAGTTCGTATTTGAAATAACAAAATTAAGTATTTGAAAATTATGCAATACGCTTTATTCAATATCACAGATATAAACAAATTATTTATTGCGATAGACTCAAGTTTTTACTTTCATAACTAATTAAATAATATTTATAAGCTTTCTAAGACAACAATAATAAATATACAAGCAGGCATAATTTTAATACAAATATTATCAACTAAATACACACACGAATAAAAATAAAACTTAACTAACAAAGAAATTCATTGGCCATGTACAAAGCCGTATAACCGGTTTAAAAAGAACGCGCATCGACCAATCATCTATGGCCGTTTAAATTTCGGATGCTCAACTGCGCAGGATTGGCGTTAGACGCACACATACACAGCGTGGCATTAGAAAAGGTGTGGCCTATAATGTTAGTTTTATATAGCAATTATCGTTTTAGTGTTGAGTTTTGCTTTGTGGTTATATTAGGCGCACATTTTTTTTGTATGGGATATTTAATTCGTTCAATCTTTCAAAAATATTTGATAACTTATTTTAGCAGTATGTTAATTACTACCTTAAAATCAATTCTAATATTTTGGTAAGTGATTACTACATTCAATAATTAAGCTATCCAACCATATATTTTTAGGGTAAAAACGGGACCCTATTACTAAGGCTCCGCTGTCCATCTATCCGCCTGTCCGTCCGTTCGTCCATCCGTCTGTCACCAGGCTGTATCTCACGAACCGTGATAGTTAGACAGTTGAACAGTTTTACAGATGTTTTTAATTTCAGGAATTAGACAATTTAATTTTTCAATGGTTCCGTAATTTTGCTTTGATTTCAAAAACGTTTCAATTTCTCATGCGTTAAGTAATATATTATTTAAAAAAATTGGCATACTGTTTAATGTTTACGTTCGTTATGTGTGATTGTGATGTTAAATAAAGTTTTTCTATGTTTTACAAAATTTCGGAATCCCACTTCTGATAGTCCTTCGAGCCGTATTTGTTTTCAACTTCAATCGTATCGCCTTTACAAGAAGCATTGAATTTAGTGATCCATGACGTCGGCGGGGAGATCGATGCTTCCGAGAAACGTTAATTAGCCCATTTGTTTTGTTTCAGCGATTCTTAGAAACCAATCCGAGTAACAGAATTCCTAGGAACGTAAATATAAAGGTAAATAACGAAACCGCTGATACATACTGTCAAAAACATTTTTTTTATGTCAAGTTACTGACAAAGCGGCAGACGCCCCACCTGAATGGAAAGTGGTCACCGCCGCCCATGGACATCTGCAACACCAGAGGTGCTGCCAATGCGTTGCCAGTCTAGGGAGGATGGGGAATGGGGATGGGATGGGGATGAGGGAATAGGCCTCCGGATCTCGTCACTCACCGTACGAAACGCAATAGCAAGCTATTGCTTTACGCCGATATTCTGTGAGAGTGTGGTACTACCCCGGTCGAGCCGGCCCATTCGAACAGTAATCATCTAGTGAGGATTACTGTTTGGCTCTACCACTACAGTCTTACTGATTGCCTCTTTTCCGCGCCGCAGCAGCATGTGTATTCGAGATTCACATGTCTGACGTGATGATCACTGAAAATTACAAAGAACGATCCAGATTAATCCAGTTTTAAAACCGAATTGAAATCGGTTTATCCGTTTGGAAGTTCCAATGCGACAGATAGAACACAACGCACGTTTTAAAGTAAAAGGGAACAAGTCCAAAAATTCACTTTTATTTTAAAGCTTACTACACCGCGATAAATTGAATTTGGGTAATTGGGTAGGTAAAGTTTTTTATCTACACCCATATCATAAAACCTCCATTGTTTAATCAAAAACCGCAGGAAATGACCACCATTTTGACAACCAATTAGGAAAAACCAGTGCTGCAATGTTATTTCTTTATCGTGTTTAGTAAAGAAATGAGATTAAATTTGGAACAGCTGTCAAAACTCAAGTGGGTCTCTATTCTAGTATCCATAGATATTAAACAGTTATTGATACGAAACGTCAATTCAGTATGTTTTTTTTAATATAAACTGCACAACATTTGATCTCGAGTGACATGAGAATATAAACTTCATTCGTTTGTCTATGATTTAAAAAAAAATGGTCTTGACAGAGAATCGAATTGGCGCCATTATGTTGGTGTTTTGCTGAACGAAAGTAGAATTGTTGTTGAATTGAATAGAAAAAGTTGTTCGTAATTTCCTTTTTTATTGAAAATATGAATAGTAGTCTTCTCGGAATGTGTGTGATGTGAAAATGCGCCGGATATCGGAAATATGCAGCCACGATTGCAACAAATAACTTGTTGCCAGAAAATATTGTTTCTGAACCCATCATGGAGGATTTATAATATGTGTGTAGATAAAGTTATGTATGCAACTCTGCATAATTTGGCCTTAAAACACTCGTGCGATCTTATTATGAAACTCGCCTATCGGCTCGTTTCATGAAATCCGCACTAGTGTTTTAAGGCCTATCATTATGCAACCGTTGCATAAACTACTATTGAAAACGGGCATATTATATTTTATTTTGATAGTGGGCGTCTCTCCGTGAGACGTATTTAGAGGTAATTTATTTTTATTTTATATCCTTTATTCAGGAGATTTTTTTAGAGGACTGCGATGAAATTGTAGCCTTTTGCTCCGCTGTTTAATTATTTCTTTGCCTTAAGCTAAAAAAATAAAAATAAAGTGACAGTTCCCCTGTTATGTATTCTGTGGTTGAGTTGACTGAGAGCTCTTGGTTGTCAAACCACTGTTAAACACACAACCACAGAATACATAATAGAGGCACTGTCACTTTATTTTTCTTATTTTAGCTTGAGATAAAGAAATAATCAAACTACCAGCAAACGGCTGAAATTTCAACGCAGTCATGTAATAAAATCTCCTGAAGCAACGATATAAAATAAAAATAAATTACCTTTAGATTCTTGGTCCCCGAGGCGTCCACTATCAAAATAAAAAAGCAACTATTCAAAAAACTTTACCTACCCAATTAAAAAATCTTCCAACCAAATGCGGAAGTAATAACGCTATATTTGTCTACTTCCGCATTACATCCTTATGACACCTTTGTACTTAAACAGAATTATAAATGAGTAGGTATCCTCGTAAACATCTCATACCCCTTCAACCAATAACAGACCTCCATTTTTACCTTGCAAGAAATCTACAAAAAAAAAAAACAAATTTCATTTTCTAATCTTCACAACGAAATGAACAAAAGGAGCCAATAACAAAGTTCTTTGAATTACATAAAAAGTAATATAAACCAATCCCGGTCAAGTCACCCAAATTTCGTCTAATCCTACCAGCCAATCAGGGGCGAGTAAATTTTGGCTGCGCGCGAGTGGGTCTAGTGTTAGTGTTAGACGCACACAGCGACGGTGCGTGCGCGCGAGCATTTAGTGAAGCGACGAGTGTGTGCGTGAGTGTTTTGATTTGATGTGCGTTTTTTTAAATTATTATTGCAAAAAGAACTGTTTCCTATTCGGCATCCATTGGCCGAGGTTAAACGTCTCATGAACCTATAAAAAAACGTTTTATTTATTTCTTTATATTACAATATGGATAGTTATTTTTAAACAATCATAAAAATATGTTAAATTGGCTACTTTAAAAATCTCTTCAAAATGGTCCAGAATATGGGTTCCCATACCCTGTGCAGAAACATAATTTGCCATTTGCCATAAAAATAAAAGGAGAATATTTCCCAATCAGACTTGAAACTAATTTAAAAGTAAACTCAACGCTATATTTATTGTAAAACTCAGTGCAAGTACGGTCGGACAAATGCGCTACGTCACTCCGCGACACTGACGTACTGCGATAATTAGTCTTAAAAATTGCGCCCACTGTACCTACCTACGGGCGAAGTTACTTGCGGACAGTTTAAAAGTAAAGTAAATAAAATATTTAATAAAGTGAATAAATAAGTCGTATTTCTCTACTTTCATTACTTAGATGCCACTGATTAGTTAAACCAGTTTGATTCCTTTCAGTGGAAGATACAGTTTCAAAACATAATTGTGTTCAATACTTGTACCGTGTGTGGGGTGGATTGTTTCTGTTTGTAATTTGCTCTCGGACCCAAGCAAGACACAGCGAATGAATCAATCAAATTTAATTCCACACATACGAGTAAGTTCCGAAAAACTCAGAGTTGCAAGTGCAAGTATACGACCATTCTTCTTTCACTGCACTCAAAATTAATGAAAAATTAAAATATTTATTTTGCAAATAGGTTTGGGGGCTTTCATATGCTACCACCGCTTCGAATAGTGACATCTGCTGAGAAGAAACTCTGTCTGTATGTCTGTTGAAAATATTTATCAATATATTAGATACATGTAATCGGGCTTTTATCTAGGCATCATTTGTAAACTACCAAATTTTTGGAGGACAACTTGTTTTAACGAATTGCCTCCGAAAATGAACGGACATTACAAATAACGCGCTATATATGTATTATCTCCGTACATTTTATTCGTAAAAGCTAACTAGTGAAATTTAGTGAGAAAACTTAGCATTCATTTTGTGTGCATTTTCTTTGTCCAAAAGTGTAACTACTAATCGCACAGCGTAGCGAGGGCAGTATCTGGCGATTCGCGAACATGTGTGTCCCTTAGTTTTAAGTTTTAACTCGCTCTTAATACAGTTTCATAAAACTTATTTCAGTAATGAGATAAGGGCCTATAAATGGAAGCAAGCCAAATAATCGGTGCTAAAATTGTGAATAATCAAACGAATTATGAAGTGCGATAGCATTAATGTCATTTGTTATGGAGAAAATAAAATCTTGGACAAAGTATTACATGCTGAGTCTAATTGTTGATGCGCTGATACTATTTGACAGTTCGTTTTGTTGTTTTGAGGTTCGTGACGTCATTGCGCTCTGATTGGTGTTCGTAGTCACGTGACGATCGATAATAATTTATCACGTAAAAACTATTTTTATTTAATTTATTGCATATAAAATGTTTACAGGGTATGATTTGATTTAGATATTTAAATATTAGCATGAATCGATCTAACATAACTTTTCATGATATTATAACTTGTGTCAACATCCCTATTAGGCCTTTCCTTTCCTCCAACAGTGCAAGAGGAAAAAGAGGTCACGTAAGAAGAAGAGCGATAGATAGATACTAACTATAATGTGACACTCCAATTGCACGCATGTTTTGACACGAAAGAGTAGATAAACGCATCAGCGTATAACAGAAGCAGAGTCCATCATCGTACGCAAACCGAACACAGTGTGACACAGTGCTCGGGTAAACCCGGGTTTTTTAAGTGCTCGGGTTGTATACAACTCGAGTTTATTTACATAATAAGTTGAGCGCTCCCGAGAGTCGTCTGCTCGCTTTCAGCAAATTACTCCGCGTTACACAATGAATCCCCGATAACTGGGAATATTTCTAATGGCTACTCATAAATAACTAGGCGATCCGTAGACAAATTTCGAAATAGCCATAATATTATATTTTAGTTTTCCTAACATTTATCTGCTGAATAAGTTATTGCAACAATTTATTTATTGCATCCATGGTATTAACAATGGTCTTACAAAGATAATAAGGTACTAAACATGGACCCTTTTGGGTATTACAATACAATTAAAATATACAAACTTATAAACATATTAACCTAAATATCATAATGGTAAGTATTATCATAAAAAGTGAGAGGGTAGAAGGAGGTTCATGACAAAGGCATCCTGTTTCCATATACACTAATAATACTTATATAAGTAAACCGCAGTCTTAATAATTTTCTACATCTAATGGCCGAATTCATATACACCACTTAAGCATTTGACTATATATTAAGTAGTTAAATGTCCCTCAACTAGTTGTCAACCTATACAGAAACGTCACTGAAACGTCACTTTAATTAAAGCTCAATTTGAGTGGCCTTTCTGAATTCGGCCAAAAGCATCAGTAATTAATTTATTTATTATTAATTGGCTTTATAATGGAAGGAAGTAGTCAAAACTCGTAATTTAAGGTTATGTCTAGACGAGAACAAGAAAAGCTTCAAATATACATAAGTATCTACCTCTAGTGGCCGCGTCAACCAAAGTGACGACTCGGGCAATAAAACATTCTTTCTTTCCTGCACTGCGACTTGCAGATGTGAGACACGCTCCATTAGACCATGCAAGTTCGAAAGAGATAGCACGATTCTAATTTGTATGGCCCCAGTCGTCACTTTGGTTGATGGCCACTATCCAATCCTTAGTGCGAAGATATGACAAAAAAAACCGACCCTTTTGCTATACCGAAGGCGAGTGCTCCATCCATAGCTTCATTGCAATACATGCTACTTTAACCTTTTGGCCGCCAAGCATGTCTGAGAAATAACACGAATTTCAACTTTAAAGCAAGGTAATAAAATACTTTTTATCCTGTATCCTCTGACGGCTGCAGCCGACTGTGGCGGTCAAAAGGTCAACAAAGCTAAACATCTACGAAGGATTTGTAGATAATAGATAATAGCTGATACGTGGAATTAAATTTGATTGATTGATTCCCTGTGTCATGGGTCTGTGAGGAAATCACAAACAAAAACAGTCAATCCCTTACCCGGTACCAATATTTATCACAGTCTGTTTTGAAACTGTATCTTCCACTGAAAGGAATCAAACTATTAATTTTATCTACACCCATATCATAAAACCTCCATAGTGTAATCAAAAACCGTAGGAAATGACCACCATTTTGACAACCAATTAGGAAAAACCAGTGCTGCAATGTTATTCCCGTATCGATTTTAGTATAGAAATGAGATTAAATTTGGAACAGCTGTCAAAACTCAAGTGGGTCTCTATCCTAGTATCCATAGATATTAAAACAGTTATTGATACGAAACGTCAATTCAGTATGTTTTTAAAATATAAACTGCACAACATTTGATCTCGAGTGACATTAGAATAGAGACTTCATTCGTTTGTCTATGATTTAAAAAAAATGGTCTTGACGGAGGATCGAATTGCCGCCATTACTGCTTTCTGATGGTTTTTTGCTGAACGAAAGTAGAATTGTAAAAAGTTCTTTGTAATTTACATTTTAGTTTAAAATATGAACAGTAGTCTTCTCGGAGTGACTGTGTGATGTGAAAATGCGCCGGATATAGGAAATATGCAGCCACGATTGCAACAAATAACTTGTTGCCAGAAAATATTGTTTCTGAACACATCATGGAGTAAGTATTTATAATATGTGTGTAGATAAAGTTATTTATGCAACTCTGCATAATTTGGCCTTAAAACACACGTGCGATCTTATTATGAAACTCGCTAAAGCTCGTTTCATTAAAACCGCACTAGTGTTTTGAGGCCTATCATTATGCAACAGTTGCATAAACTACTATAAAACAATTCTTTCTTGCTTTTGTTTCTTAACAAACAGAACTATCTAATCTGACAATTATTTTCAACAACGTCCATCCATTAAGTAGGTATCTACTATAAGTACATAAAAAATTCTTAAAACTACAAAGAAATATACCTATAGCAAAACATGCGCTCCTTTCCTTTCACCATATCATATCCCATACTAAACCAATCCCCTCTGGTAACCCGACACCATCATTAGAATAACAATAAACACCTATCACCGAAAACCCTAATAAATAATGCAGAGGTCGACGCCTATTCACTAAATGCTAATAGCACTCACACATTTAACGCACGCGCACTTAAACATTCCTAACCTTTCATTTCAAACGACCAATTTTATTAAAAATGCACACGAGTACACTACGCACACTCGCCTATTCCTAATCTATGCGTAACATCGCTGTGTGCGTCTAACGCCAGACCCACTCGCGCGCATCCCAAATTTACTCGCCTCGCCTCTGATTGGTTGGTGGGATTAGACGAAATTTGGGTGTTTAGCCTGCGAGTGGTTTAGAATGATTTGAATAACTTAAGTAAATGTATACTGTTGTTATTGTTATGCTTCTGCTTTGCCTATTATAAGTTGTGCGTTTGTTTGCCAAAGCATATTTGGAGATCTTACATCTCTATCTTTATACTTGACCGTGGAGACTGTCTACCTAAATATTTCCATTTAACCTAGATTAATCAATTAAGAATTCGGGGAAAAAGGAGACGAATAGGAAGATATGGATGCGAAGATGGATGTGGGATGCCCATCCTCGACCATTAACCCTTTATTTACGTCTACTGAAAATTGTGATTTTGATGCTACTATAGAAACCTTTGTTCATTGGCTTATTAAATAAATTGTATGTATATAAAAAATCAATTTAGATGTTTCTTTGTTTTAATTATTATGACCCTTAGAGGCTTTACATCTCTAAGTCACTTAACTTGTCCAGACGCGGATACTATACATCTCCCTTATTAGTTTTTTATTATAATTAATTTGTACCCAGCATTAAGTTTTTTTTTTGCACTTTTTATGTGTTAGTTTTAGATAAAACTAATGTCAAGGTTGAAAAAAACACTTACTGCTGAGTTTCTTGCGACGTTTCTCCTCAGCAGATATCACCTTTCGAAGTGCTGGTAGATTCAAACATGTGGGAGAGCACTTTTAGCCTACTTGCAAAATAAATATTTTCGTTTTCATTTTCATTTTCAAAGGATTCTTTAGATTAAAGTATTGATTTTATGTAGAAAATAGTATATTTTTATTTGACCCGTACAAAAAAGATTAAGGTGCTTATTTAAAAAGATTTTTTTATAAAAATCCAATTGGTAGGTTTGTCAGCACTTTGAAAACTTTTGGTTAATAAATAAATAAATAAATAAATCAGGGGACAATCTTTACACAAATCGATCTAGTCCCAAAGTAAGCTCTAAAGGCTTGTGTTATGAGTACTACACGACGATATAAATACTTATATAGAGAAATAAATACATAAATACATAGGAAACATCCAAGACTCAGGAACAAACATTCGTGCTCATCACACAAATATTTGCCCTTACCGGGGATCGAACCCGGGACGCTTGCGTCGGAGGCAGGGTCACTACCAACTAGGCTATCCGCGTCGTTAATGGCTTCAGTTTCCCCAAAAATAGCCAAGTAATCATATTTTTTATTTTATTTATCAAGATGTCACAAGAATAAAGACACAACATAATAATACAAAAAACAGTTTGTTGGCCAGATCGCGCTCGAACTAAAAAAAATTGCCAGGTACCTAAAGTAACTAGTTATAAGAAACGGCGGTATTTTCTAAGGTAATCTTTAAGATCAGTTTAGCGTGGTTTAGCTTATTAGACAATGTGGGAGCCAGACGAACTGATTGCCCACATTCCAGCAAAATTGGTCGTGTCTGTCCTATTTTTAGTCGAATTGATAAATTGCACATTGCTGTCAAGGATTAGTTGCATTAGGCCGAAAAGGATGTTCGTAGTTGGGTACGATGATGCAAGCGAAGGTATTACGAATAGATCACCCAAGCAGGCAAACGACTTCACAAGAAAGTCTCGTTGAAATTTGCGTTTCGTACGGTGAGTGACGAGATCCGGAGGCCTATTCTCTCTTTTATCAAAAATGGGTGTGCGTTTGATCTCAGTCGCACCTGATGTTAAGTGACGACGAGGTCGAAGGTGGTACACGCTTACCCAGAAAATGCCTATTCACTCTTGCCTTGAAAACACCAAGGTTATACGATTCCGGGAATACAGACGCAGGGAGAGCGTTCCACTCCTTGGCTGTACGAATGATGAATGACGAAGCAAACCGCTTCGTGCGCACCAATGGAAACTGAACCACATGCGGATGGAAGCCCTCCCGGCATCGGGTAGACCGGTGGGAGAAAGTGGAGGGTGGGATGAGGTCGTGTAGCTCCTGGGCACACTCTCCATAATACACCTTGTAAAAAACCGAAAGACAAGCGACTTTACGCCGATGCTCCAAACTTTGAAGTTTGGTTTTGATCCATCCATCCCATCCCCATTCCCCATCCTCCCTAGACTGGCAACGCATTGGCAGCACCTCTGGTCTTGCAGATGTCCATGGGCGGCGATGACCACTTTCCATCGGGTGGGCCGTCTGCCGGCTTGTCAGTCAATTGACATAAGAAAGTCTCAATAAACGTTTTATAATTGAAGTACAGGACAAACACCAGGATCCAATACAGAAAGGAGATAGGAAACAAGGGGACGTTCTTATGAAAGGCCAGGTCAAGACTACCCTAAACCGGTGAGCGTGCATGAAGAACTTAATGAGAGTAGACGAAGCGAAAGGTGTGTCAGGATGGTAGCAGGTGGAAATCCATGGTCTCTGCCTACCCCTTTGGGATACAGGCCTGATATGTATGTTACCTGCATACACCTGCGAAACAATTCAAAGATTTGTGTGAAGTCCCCAATCCGCACTAGGCCCACGTAGGGACTACTGCCCAGTTGCTCTGACTAATGGCCAAATTCACAAAGGCCTCTCAAATTGATCTTCAACTAAAGTGACGTTTAAATGACGTTATTGTATGGGTTGACTGACAACTAGTTGAGGGACATTTAACTATTGAATCTCTAATCAAATGCTTAAGTAGCGTTTGTGAATTCGGCCATAAGAGAGGTCTGTGCCCAGCAGTGGGAGGTACAGAATAGGCCAATGATGATGATGAATAATGTATAGCTATGGTAATAAGACGTAAGGGTTCTTGAATGAACACACGGACCGGGAGACGCAGCGTGGGTCGACCTCCCACAATATGGACTGACGACCTGGTAACGTAACTTGGAAGCCGATGGACACAGAAGTCGACCTTGAATGTCTGTGGGGGTGACAGTATGTTCAGCATTAGACATCAATCGCTTAAATTTATTCATTAATGGAAAACCAACAGCTACCTAGATTACAAGCAATTTGGAAACTTAATATGAATTCAAAAAAGCCAATTACATATACAAAAATTAGAATGAGAATGAAAATATTTATTTTGCAAGTAGGGCACACGGGCCCACACATGTCTGAATCTACCAGCAGTTTGAAAGGTGATATCTGCTAAAAAGACACGCAGCAAGAAACTCAGCAGGAAGTCTTTTTTTCAACTGTAGTAAAAACTGTAATGTTATAACATTACAGTTTTTACTTAAACTAACACATAACGAGTGCAACAGACAAACCTAATGGGCAATAATCGATTATAATAAATATAAATAACTAAGAAGGGAGAAGTATAGTCTCCGCGTCAGTAGAAATGCTTAAACTGAAATTCGCAAAGATGTACAGACAGGGTCGCTAAACAAGTTAACATCAATAATAAAAAAAAAAATAGTTTTTAGATTAGTTTAGTTTTTTGGACATCCTCAAAATATATGTCATGTATTATTTCTACGATGTTGGTCTAAAAAGAGTATTTTCGGAAATAATCGCAGATTTCGTTTGAACGCCATACATTTTGTACAGTCTAAAGACAGCTGTGACGTCATAGCTGTTGTCCATTTTGTATTGTTCTTGCGAGTGGTATGAACGGTGGCTTTTCAAAGCTTCATAACTCATAAAATAAACAACATAATAATGCTTTGCGTACACAGGTCGGTTTCTTTTACACAGCATTTTCAAATACAAGATGAAAAATATATTGTGCATGTTCCCTATTATCAAAAACCTTTTGACTGCCAAGCATGTCTGCGAAGTAACACGAATTTCAACTTTAAGTCAAGCTAGTGAAGGTCTTTTTTACCCTGTATACCCTGTCACGCATAGTCGACAACGGCGGCCAAAAGGTTAAGAGGACTCGCAGTACTAATAATGTTACCGAAAAAACGAGGGTTATATGCTAAGCAATAAACGTAATGAGGAAAGGTAAGGGTCAGAATAAGGATGATAATGAGAACAGAGGCCCAGGCGATCAAAAAAGGTTTCCCTTTGACAAATCAGGCATTCTGTTTACGTAATTATTGGGTGAATTGTAATCAACGTGCCGTGCGCCGCATTAGCGGTAGTATGGCTTCTGCGCGCTAAGTCAATTTATTTTGAGCTTCCGAACTGCAGTAGCTTTACTATTTGTTTGTTTACTTATGAAAATAAATATACTGTTTTGTTCTTCATCATTTCAGGAAAACGTCCCATAAGCCTCCTCTAAAGATGGCCTGCAGCTCCAACGAACCTCTGCACACTTCACAAAGTCATTGAGTCTGATCTGCATACGCTTCTTCTTTCAGTATGAACTCGCCATTATTTTTAATAGAAGATAGATGTGCCTTTGGACTCTATCTCACGTGATGGAAAGTGATGATGCGGTTGACGATGGTTGCACACTTAGATAATGCCTATTCACTCTCTCCTTGAAAAGACCCAAGTGGTAGCGTTCTGGGGACAAGTCTGCAGGCAGGGAATTCCACTCCTTAGCCGTTCGCCAAATGAATGTTGAAGCGTACCGCTTAGTGCGAATTCTTGGAACATCCACAACATAGGGATGGAACCCCAGCCCACGCCTAGTCCCCCGATGAAGGAATGGGGATGGCGGAATTAGTGAAATAGCACATTCTCCGTGATATATCCTGTAGAATACCGATAAGCAGGCAACTTTGCGGTGGTGTTCAAGGCTCTGCAGTTTTGCCTCGACTAATTCTGAGTCACTGATGAGCTTCTTGGCACGTTTTCGGCTTCACGGCTTCTACGAGCAATGTGCTCCGTCCACTGCTCTTAAGTTTAGCGATTCTTTAGGTTTTGTTGGTTATATATATATATATTTTTTTTTATGTCAGTTGACTGGCAAACGAGCTGACGGCCCACCTGATGGAAAGTGGTCACCGCCGCCCATGGACATCTGCAACACCAGAGGTGCTGCCAATGCGTTGCCAGTCTAAGGAGGATGGGGAATGGGGATGGGATAGGGATGAGGGAATAGGCCTCCGGATCTCGTCACTCACCGTACGAAACGCAATAGCAAGCTATTACTTTACGCCGATATTCTGTGAGAGTGTGGTACTACCCCGGTCGAGCCGGCCCATTCGAACAGTAATCATATAGTGAGGATTACTGTTTGGCTCTACCACTACGAGCAGTGGTTCTTCTTTCTTTTCTTTCTTTCTTTCTTTCTTTTCTTTCTGTGCATCTTCTCATTTCATCCCATCTCTTGGGGAAACTCCGAGCATCCCTCTCCATTGCGCTTTGGGTGACCTTGAACCTTCTTATCAGGTCCATTGGGAGCGTTTACTTAGTGGGTTAGCCCCTTCACAGCAGATTGACGACCAGGTCAAAGTCACCGAAAACCGATGCATGATGACGATGGGTATTCTCAGAAGACCTAAATTTCAGCAGTCAACATCATAACCACTTTACTATGTACATTTGCTGGCGAAATTTTGCATTTCACTATTTATCAACAATTTAAATCTTTATTCCACATAATCTATATTTATAAAATAAAAAAACCGACTTCAAGTGGCGTTTGAAAATTAAGTTTTTTTTCACATTTTATTTATTATCCTGTGATTTAACGACACACATTTACTACATCAAGTAACAATATCATAATGCCAATTACTCAACAACATTTACAAACTGTTGTTATCCACGGTGCAAGGATGTCAATCGTTGAGGAGTTCTCCTGGTTCTTCAATTTTACTACATGAATTTTCATGGACATAAATTGCTTCAGAACTTTATACAGCAATTTAATCGCCAACCGTGAAATACTCAACATTTAGGAGTTCCGGTGATCATCTATGGTCTTCATCAACAGTTCCACTTCACCAAATAATGCTTTTGGAACGTAACTGCTTGAGTTATTACAGAAAATACTAAAATTGCTATATACTTGCCTATAATATTTGAAGAGTTCCGTCGATTCCTCATAAATCCTTTCATCTTAACTCAACTTTGACTATAACGGGACCAAACTGGAAGTATACCCTACCGATTAAAAAAAGAATTTTTAAAATCGGTTTATAAATGACGGAGTTCTGAAGTAAGAAACATAAAAAATATACAACCGAATTGAGAACCTCCTCCTTTTTCTTGAAGTGGGTTAAAAAAGAGCACATCGCGAACATAATGGAAGGCTTCAGTGGCGGACTAACAGGGGGGTGGAAGGGGCGGTCCGCCCCGGGCCTCCGGTCTTGGGGGGCCCCAAATGCCTCCGCGTTCCCCTGATCATGGGGTCTCAACTCGAAAAAAATATAATTAGTCTTGAAGAGGGGGCCTCATTCAGCTTTGCCGCCCCGGGCCTCCGGTCTTGGGAGCCCCCAAATGCCTCCGCGTTCCCCTGATCATGGGGTCTCAACTCGAAAAAATTATAATTACTCTTGAAGAGGGGAGCTTCATTCAGCTTTGCCGCCCCGGGCCTCTGACGGGCTTAGTTCGCCACTGGAAGGCTTTCTCGACCACTTAACAATTGGGCCATTGCGAACAACAAATATGAATAAATGTTTAATTATAAGATAATTCGAAACAAATTCTATGGTAGTTTGTGCTAGAATCGAATGGGGAACCACTAGGAATGCAACCGACGAGCCACGGGCTGTGTTTAGTTTAGTATTTTGTGCTTCGGCAAATCTTATTAGTAGTCGAACCGGCATTACGCAACCTGCTGGTGCAACTGTTGACTTATTATTCACATGCATTTTATTACACGTGACTTTATTAACGGTATACGAAGGCATTCAGAAAAAAAAGCCCGTCAAGTGCGAATCTAACTCGCGCGCCGAGGGCCCCCGACCTATGAAAAACAGACAGTATCTTTGGAGAGGCAGGGACAAACCTTTTTGAAGTTGACGCCGGCACTTATCCAATATTGAGTTCGTGTTTCAGCACACACGAAAGAAATGATAATGTTCACAGTAACACTTGTAACTTGGGTATCACTGCAGTTATTTGCATGCACAACACTTGAGTTTTTACAGTTTTTGGAGTTTTCAGCAATTTTTGCTTTAGAAACTTACGCGCGCGGCCGGTATCTTTTTCGTGCACTTGGGTTTTGGGAGGGGGAAGGGATCAAGGTTGCCATATATATAATAAAAAAGATGCGTTCGAGGAGTGTTTGAATATAAACAAAATAATGAAAGATAAAATGAGAAATGAGTTAAATTAATATAAAATAAAAATATCGGCGCAGCCAATCTTGGTACGGATGACTAAAAACTAAAAAAATGGCATTTAACCATTTACAACCTACCTATGAAATAAAACAAATAATTACTCCCGCAAGCTCCTATCTCTGTGCAATCGTCGAGTATGATACGACTTTGCAAAAGTTATTCCGTTTAACCATTTTTTATGTGATGTAATTACAAATTTACGGTTTTCGGACTTTTTCCTTTACTTAATAATAATAATAAATCAGGGGACAATCTTTACACAAATCAATCTAGCCCCAATGTAAGCTGTAAAGGCTTGTGTTATGGGTACTAGACGACGATATACATACTTATATAGAGAAATAAATACTTACATACATAGAAAATATCCAAGACTCAGGAACAAACATTCGTGCTCTTCACACAAATATTTGCCCTTACCGGGAATCGAACCCGGGACTGCTGGCTTCGGAAGCAGAGTCACTACCAACTAGGCCAAACGTGTCGTCAAAATAATTTGTGCTGTAAGACAATGCTTCTTCCCAAAGTACCTACCCTTAGGTTTTGATTCCTTGAAAGTATCAAATAATGTAGCATAAACGGTCGTATCTTTTGATTGCGTTGACTTCAAAGGTTGATTTTTTTACAACTCTAAGAGATTGCAGAGTTGAGTATTTGATTTTAATTTCAACTTGATAGCTCCACGCGTTCCTGAGAAAAAGGTTTCTGACCGATGATTCAATCGGGAATATTCGTTTTGTAATTCTTGGGAGATATTTGATTATTTGAAAAAGAAACAGTGAATATAAACCCTATAAAAAATTACTCACTAAAGAGTTAAACATTGCGTCGGTAATAGTTCAAAACCGTGTGTGAGCATTTTGTAAATACCGCGTAGGTAAGTGCATTTTTAGGGTTCCGTACCTCAAAAGGAAAAAAGGAACCCTTGTAGGATCACTCGTGTGTCTGTCTGTCTGTCTGTCTGTTTGTCTGTCTGTCCGTCTGTCACAGCCAATTTGCTCCGAAACTACTTGACCGATTAATTTGAAATTTGGTATATATATGTAAATTGGTAACCGCAACAGGGATTCGTAACGTATATTAATTAATTTTGAACATGGGGCCCACTTTTGGGGGATAAATTAGAAAATTAAAAAAAAAAGTTGTGCAACTGAAATCGTGTTACATATCAAATGAAAGGGCTTATTGTGAGGATCTTAAATGTATTTTTTTTTTTAATTTTAAGTAAAATAGTTTAGAAGTTATTTAGGAAAATAGGTGAAAATTGACCATTCCCCCCCTCTTATCTCCGAAACTACCGGGCCTAAAATATTGAAAAAAATACAGAAAATAGTTCTTTACCTATAGATTACAGAAAAACCTATAAGAAGTCTATGGTATTTAAAGTAACATAGGAAATTTCAGTTTATCATGTATGTAACGGAACCCTCTCCACGCGGGTTTCACTCGCACTTGACCGGTTTTTTAAATAAAAATCAGTGATAAGCAAAATCATATCAGTGCAGCGTGTAGAATTTGCGGTTTTTACAAACTACTCATACGCGGTTTTGAACTATCAACGACGATTGGTTGATGCAGATCTTTTTAAAAAAGTGTAAACAATCTAACAGCTTAACTCGGTAAAATGCAAGTGATATGATACACTGCTTTCAATATTTATTAATGTGTTACATATCGATACTTGAATAAGAGCACTAGAAGAGACAGTAATCTCAACTCTAGCTCTAGAAGCGTGACTCATTGGCGTGAAAGAGACAGTGCATCCGTAGTTCCAATTTTGTCGTTCGAAGTAGATACATAGTATTTCTGCTACCTAACGTAGCTAGCTCCGAAAAACTCTATGCAGTCCTATGACCAAACATTAACTCAATAAGACAGCTTTATTGTGCTTCTTGCAACTGGACTTCCAAAACCAATGTGGATTTGCAACTCTCATTCCTACCCGTGCAAGAATTAATCCGTACTATAACTAAATCTAACACGGTGTCAAATTGTGTGATATTTAAAAACTGACGCGAATGTCCAGAACCTCTCATGGTAATATGAGGCCTGGCGCCTCATTCGGGAACGCTAAGTGATTCTGTAGCGACTCGTAAGCCAGATCTCTCATCTCGCTCTTACGCATTTGGCGTCGTGCGGAAGAGTGGAATGAGAAATCTGGCTTACGAGTCGCTACAGAATCACTTAGCGTTCCCGAATGAGGCGCCTGGTGTCCAAAGTGTGTCTCCAAACATTTCATTTCATTCTGTGCGTGCTTAATGACTCTCTTTTATTGTAAGCACATAAAAATTGCACATGAATGGCATCATTAAACCACAGTTTGGTTTGTCTCGATGCTACAGCCAGCAGTAATCAATATAAGTGTCTCATTTTATAAAGAAAGTTACCTCCTACTAAACGTCGAACATGGCGTCTTTGCAGGCGATCGGTGGCCGTAAAGCCGACATGAGCATAGTTTCATAGCAGCGAGTTAAATGTTATAATTACTTATCACGCATTGTTTTATATGAATTAATAGAATTCCTCGTTAATAGAACTAAGCTTTTGATAGCCATATATTCTCTATCGCGCTAACCGCTTCACCCGCAAGACTCGTCTGTGGCATAGACCACCGGTTTACCGGGTACCGGTTATGGTTTTCGAGTCTTTGCCCGCAAGTTAAGAGAATCTGAGTTTCATGTGGAACTTCATCCCAGGAGATATCACCCTTTGAAGCACCTCATAGATTCAGTCATGTGAAAGAGCTCGTCACAAAATTAATATATTCATTTTCATCTCACCTGTGATCTGATTTTCTAATGTCTCTTCCATCGTCTCAGCATCTGCGTCCACGCTGCCCATGCCACAGTTTCGCGACTATTCACGTATTTTGCCGGACATTATCGGCCGCTGTCGGATACCGTCGGGTAACTTCGTGCGTTTCCGTGCATGGACAATAATCACCTGATATTTTTATATTAGAATATTTATCGCTGGCTTAGGTGTTTTTATGCGATTTTAAGTTTTATATAGTTGTAATAAAACTAGTTTTAACGAATCACTGTTTTATGGAATATCGTGTCATCTGAAGATCTCATGAAAAATCTTGTCTGGGCGTCTATTCGGGAACGTCTAAGTGATACTGCAGCGACCCGCGAGCGAGACTCGCATCTCGCTCTTTCGCATTACGCGTCGTGCGGAAGAGTGGGATGAGAAATCTCGCTAACGGAGGCTGCTTTTCGAGTTTTATGTTATGAAAGAAACAACTGCGCCTCTATTCGGGAACACTAAGTGATGTTGTAGCGAATCGCGAGCGAGATTTCTGATCCCACTCTTCCGCACGACGCGTAATGCGAAAAGGCGAGATGCGAGTCTTGCTCGCGGGTCGCTGCAGTATCACTTCGACGTTCCCGAATAGTCCCGTAGTCTAATTTACATCATAGGTTTGTAGCTACTAAGGTTGAAATTCTAAATACAAGTATGTGGTTGATAAAACGCCTCTGGCCTGATAAGGGTTTAATAATTTACACCCTATAACAGACAGACAGAAAATCTATCAATACGAGTAAACTAAGCATACGTTACGGCGGTATCCAGAAAATAAACGGCGTCACGTTTAGAGGCAGCAATAAAGATTGCGCGCACGCGCAGCCGCGGTCCCAATTGTAAATTGAATTTTCGTCCGGAACTTTTAAAACGGACATCAAATTTTAACGCTGGTCATCCACCACCCAGTTTCCACCGCAAAAGCGTTACTATGAGTTCTCGAATGTGACAATGATTAAAAGATGGACAGTCTGTTTACTAAACGGAGATCTTTGTGTGTGTGCACAGTCAGATGAGATCTATAAATTAGTGACCGACCGAAACGTGTTTTTTTTTCCGAAACAGTAGGTTCGGTTTTGGTTATAGTTTCGGCCGAAACCGAAACCGAAACTTTAACAGATGTGTTAAAATCGTTGAATATTATGAATAAAAATATTAGTGGACCGTTATTCTATGACATATGAACAATAAACCACTTGTAAGTCGTGTTAGGTGGTATTAAATGAAACAAGTTCACTTATAAAAGTTGAAAAAAGATGAATTTTGACTTTTAATTTTAACAAATGACGATCAGCCAGCCTCAAAATACTACCTAGGTAACTTTCGGCGCAACCGAAAGGTTTGGCACTTTTTAACCGAAACCGAACCTTCGGCCGAAACATGTTTATTTTTGCCGAAACCTGCCGAAACCGAAACTTCGGTCGGACACTACTTAAATGTGTGTGTACGAACGATGACACGTTATTTGAAGAGACTTTCGGGCTCCGGTAAAATCGGTAAGACTCGCATAAGAACGTATGAGAGCGAGCGAGAGAGCAGTACAAAAACGAAGGTAGTTTTAAGATTTATGGCATCACTTTGGGGGGGCTATGTGATTGTGACTGTAGAGGTGATGTTCGTCTAGTGTTCCATATTTAAAACACAGACACAAAACACGCACACATTTATACTTTTCCATATCTACTCACACATATGCAGAAACTTCCCCGAAGCATGAGGGTCTCACTCCCCACTTTAGGTACGCTCGGCCGTCGGACAGCTCGGAGCTGTAAATCGCAGTAGGTTCCCGCTCGCTCGCTCGCTGGCCGATTCGCACGTCATCAAGTAGCCTAGATATTTGAAGCTGTTAGGTGACGCGGATAAAAACCTGACAACCTTAGCGTAGGTACATGAAAGAGCACGTTTTGTGCGACAGATTTTCGTACCGAAACACCGTTTTTGTCATAATATTGATTCAACTGTTTCTCATTGCATGGTACAAAATTATGATTGACTTACACATTTCTGGATACTGCCAGATAGCAACGTTTTCCCGATCCGTAGCGAAAACTCGTTACAAACAGAGCACCAAAATAGGAACGTATTTACCCTAAGGCCAAGGGGGCCATGGCCCGGGGCGGCAGGGTGCGAGGGGCGGCGAAGCCTATATATTGTCAAACTTATCCACTAGACATGTGTAGTTCACGAATGACTGATGCAAATGAACTACTTCAATTGGTCTCACTCATTCAATCTGTAGTACAGTTTCGTTCCGTATGCTTCAATATATCTTTTAGTTCACCACGTCTTCCCCGTCTTTGCGTTATGTTATCCATTCTGTTCGACTAGTGCATCTAATTTATATATACGAGTATATTTAAATGTCCATATTACCTAAATGGCGCGAATCGCCTCGCTTACACATTTTTGTATCTGCATTTATTTTCATAATCATCTGTATACTGAGTTTAATGGACTGTACAGATACACAGATACACAGATACAGATATATATATCAATTCGATCAATAGTTTATTGAATGAGTGAAAGAAATGCGAACTGCAGCGCATCGATTGAACTACTCAACTACTGAACGAATGGAGTGATACAGTTCAGAGTGATCTAATGAAGCGTATCTTTTCTTTTAAGTGACACATTTTGCGCATGTCTATTACCCACAATACTTTTTATGGCTGGCTATCATGATTTTATCTTCTGGCTGGTCCTGCTTATACCGCTCGCATGTATTCACGGAGAAGGGTGCACAAACAAAATCCAAACTCACTCATTCCTCGCCTATGCGACCTTCGAGAGCCAGTGGTAGGTCCAGCTAATGCGGCCCGCCGTTACGGGCACTCACTATTTACGGGCTCGTAAAGCACGCTCGCACCTAAGATGCCGCCGTAACTTAGATATCGCTGGGCGGCGGCCCTTAGGGAAGGGTGTGGATATTCTTTGGTCTTCGTATGAATGAGCAATCAATTCTATCACTGCCAATGCGTAACAGTATCTGTCAAACACACCATTATATCCAATACACTCCGCATAGAGCGACCTTCGCTGTCACCGTTAGAAACAAAACAAAAAGTCCTATGCGGCGGCCTAGGCAGAGCGCAAGCGCATATCCTTGAACGCACCAATCACAGCGTTCTATACCGCCCAAAGCAAAAAGCGCGCTGGCGGTGGGGGCTGCGCAGTAGTTGATTTACCGGACAAATTGGTGGTATGAGGTGAGGCGCGGCGGAGGGGGTTACGCGCGGTATGTCTGCGCTGTCGCACTATTGGTTCGGCTCGGCTCGGAAGTTGACATTTACTTCCCGCAGAGAGACTACGTTTCGTTCGGGGGCAGCTACCCCACCCTGCCCGTACCAGGGGGTACTTCGTACTTTAGGTACGCTCGGCCGTCGGACAGCTCGGAGTAGGTTGCCGCTCGCTCGCTCGCTCACTCGCTGGCCGATTCACGCGTCAAGTAGCCTAGATATTTGGTGTTGTTAGGTGACGTCGATAAACTGACAACCCTAGCGTACACGAGAGAGCACGTTTTATGCGACGGAGAGAGAAAGCATGATTAGGCATATTTTCGTGCCAAAACACCGGTTTTGTTAGACAGTGATTCTTCTGTACGTTAGTACTATTATCGTGCCTCGCTACGCTCTTGGCGAGGTATGCGATAAACGATGTTTTTATGTGTGTGTGCTGTCAAATTCAAGCGGCAGTAACGTCTCCGGGATAAATGATGACGATGAACCCCTGTTTGTGCATAGACAAAGAACGATAAAACTCGATATAAATGAGGCCATAAACAAAACAGTCAATGGAAATCACTTAGCTAATCAAATTGTAGTGCGTCATAAACATAATCTCAGACGTGCCCATTACTCAGGCATTAGCAGTCTAGGGATTAGGCTGAACCTAATAGTCTATATAGCAGTTAAAACACTAAGAAGCTGGTAGATTACACTAACTTAAAAGTATAGGGTTCAAGAATCTCTTTGCTCCTCTGCTGCACTGGGAGTGAAGAAATAGCATAGAATGCTAGCAGATGCTTATCATCCTGGCATGTCGTAAAAGTCGACTAAGGGACGGGTCCTCTCCAACATGGTGGACTATCTGTATGGGCGATGGGCTGATCACCTGTCACCATACGGTTCATCATACCATCTTAGGACTAATTAATCGAACGTGGCTACAAGTTGCCTTACATGTATGAATGTAAGGATCTCTTTAGGCATTCAAAGACAGATTTAAATCGTTATATTAGACTTTACAGCGATAATCTGTACACAATAACATGAATGTGTGCGTGACTCGAGAGAAATAGTGTCATCTCCTTTTCTCCTACTGTAAAAGTTGCGTTCCCTTTCACGCACCAGCCATTTTACGCTCAATTTAACAACGGTAGAATATAATAATAATAATAATAATAAATAAATCAGGGGACAATCTTTCACACAAATCGATCTAGTCCCAAAGTAAGCTCTAAAGTCTTGTGTTATGAGTACTAGGCGACGATATACATACTTATATAGAGAAATAAATACTTAAATACATAGGAAACATCCAAGACCCAGGAACAGTCGAGTTTCGAGATCCGGAGGCCTATTCCCTCATCCCTATCCCATCCCCATTCCCCATCCTCCTTAGACTGGCAACGCATTTGCAGCACCTCTGGTGTTGCAGATGTCCATGGGCGGTGGTGACCACTTTCCATCAGGTGGGCCATCAGATAGTTTGCCAGTCAATTGACATAAAAAAAAAAACAAACATTCATGCTCATCACACAAATATTTGCCCTTACCGGGGATCGAACTCGGGACGCCAGCTTCGGGGGCTAGCCTTCGCTTCGGCTTCGGCTTCGGGCCCAACTAGGCTAACCGCGTCGTCAAAAATCAATGAAATCAATTATTTTGTCATAAAATAGTAGTTACAAATTACCTAAATGTTCCGACTTTCGCTTTATGAGAATTGTTCCTACATCTTTATAGGAGCAACACGGCGAGACACTTGTTCTTCGGAAAAGTTGATACGCTGATTATGTCATTTCACGTGCTCTCGTTCGACTTTCTGCACGTCTAGCACGACCTGCCCGCGAGTCGTTTCGCTCAGTGCATCCCTTACATACTTGACTTGTTAGACAGAGACGCACTGAGCGACAAACGACTCGCGGGCGTGTCGTGCTAGCCCCCCTGATGACTACTAATTGCAGCTTTGCGAATATCGCTAACCTGACGAGTAACGTATTCTGGCGCGCTTAATGTTTATGAATAGTTGTTTTAAATTAATTTAAGATAACAATGGGTCCATTCGAAACGGTGTCCGCTAAATTTAAGATTGCCTAAATTTAAAATAAGAAACGTCAAACTCGATTTTGTATAGCTCCAAGGTTCAAAATCGAGTCGAACGTTTCTTATTTCAAATTTAGCGACTTCTAAATTTAGCGAAAACACTTTCGAATTGGCCCCAATGGTATGATATATTTATTCAATAATTATTAAAATAAAACAGTTCCTACCAACTAACACTAAAAAATAGATACAAAACTAAAACTAGACTAAAATTAATTAAAATTAATTTAAAAAATCTTGTGCACGCGGCAGGGTGCCCATCACGCAAGCTGCATTTCCACGCTGAATGACTATGCTTAACCTTTGTGCGAGGTAGCAGCCTTTCTTGGTCACCCGGTTTATTTGCTAGTAAAAGTTATGTCACCCGGTTTATTTGCTAGTAAACGTTATGCCTCGCCTAATGTAAGAAGCTATCAGATAACAATTATAATTATTATCTCATAATCATGATTACAAACAGATAGTCAATAACGTAGAGAATCACATATTCATTATTGGCAAGCAAAAATTCAGTCGTAAAGTGTATTGTCCCTTTTTCATTGCCAAGCCTTCAATAAAAAAGAAATATATCATTGTAAATGACCAAATTGCATAAACATGTTTGCTTACAAATTTCAGAAAGCAGCTGTTTAAAACAAGTCTAAGTCTAGTGTCCTAAGGCCGGTAAAAGCTCCCACCTGCCGCAGGTGGGGCAGATGTGCGCCAAATATGGCCTGCCTTAGCCTAACTAGTTAGGTTTAGTTTTAAAAATTAAGGGTCATTGACCTCATACTCATAGCTGGGCACCGTTAGTTAAATAGTTCAAACGTTAATCGTTAATCGTTAACTCGTAATAGAAACACATTTTCTATGTCGTTGCGTTAGTAATTTACTTATAAAAAAAGTTATGTGCTATGGAAGTTCAGGCTGGACTCGAAACAAGTAAAAATAGGGATTTAGAGATCAAATTCAAACCAAAAGCTAACTGACGTAGGTAGGTACCTAAGCAGCGCGGTGTCCTTTTGGCAAATAGTAGCTACTTAATTAACATTTAACGGACGTTAATTGCTTTGACGGAAGTTAATACGTCCGTTAACAAGAAGTTAACTTAAAAGTTAATCCATTACACGGAATTTTAACTTCGTTAATTAACCATTAACGGATTATCGGTCTTGTGCGCAGCTATGCCCATACTGGAAACGGTGTCTTCTAAATTTAAAATTCCCTATACTTAAAACAAGAAACGTCAAATTCGATTTTCAAATTTAGCGAACACACTTTCGAGTTGAACCCGAGGATTTATCGGGTCCCTTAGTAGTATAATAACAGTAAGGCGCCCTTACTAAAGTCTGTCACACCCGATAGGTACATCGTGTTTGATTTATCGTGCATTGTTATACGCGTATTATATAAGAGTAACAACTACACCATATCTTTCACATTCAAAACATTTTTTAATAATGACTACATACTTTTTAAAATAACTGATATATCGAACGTCATTTTTTAGCTTCTGAATTGTTTCTTCCGCAACATTAAGAGTAACTTACATCAAAAAACCGGACAAGTGCGAGTTAACTCGCGTGGAGAGGGTTCCGTTCCGTACATGATTATCTGAAATTTAATAGGCTACCTTAAATACCATAGACTTCTTATAGGTTTTCCTATAATCTATAGGCAAAGATCTATTTTCTGTATTTTTTTCAAAATTTTAGCCCCAGTAGTTTCGGAAATAAGGGGGGGGGGGTGGTCATTTGAATAACTTCTAAACTATTTTACTTAAAATTCAAAAGAAAATATATTTAAGATCCTCACAATAAGCCCTTTCATTTGATGTGTCACACGATATAGGTGGCATAACTGGAATACCAAATTTCAACTCAATCGGTCCAGCAGTTTCGGAGCAAATTGGCTGTGACAGACGGACAGACAGACAGACGGACGCATGAGTGATCCTATAAGGGTTTCGTTTTTTCCTTTTGAGGTACGGAACCCTAAAAAAATGTGAAATAAACGATACGGTACAGTTTGTACATAACAACAGCTTTTTATCACCTTTGGAGGGATTCACTATAAGTATCGACAGCAAATAATACATTTTAGTTGACATTTAGTGTGCTAATTTAAAATACTCTTACTCATTATCGGTAACACCAGTGCGTCTCTCTCGCACTAGTGTCGACGAATGAGATAGTCATGGAGATAAGATGGGGTTAAGTTATCCCCGTGTAAACCTTGCTCGGGCCACTTTGGTCGTCACTATATGTATTGTGCTGGTCAGTTACATGCAATTTACAGGCGAGTGCCTGAAAGTAACGTCAGCAGATTAATGAAAACTGTAAGGGTTACACAATAATTATGTTACTATTCTCTATACATTCAGATATTTATACGTAAGTTTGCGTCTGTGAAGTTAGCCTCAAGCCGCGTTCGGCGCAGGCACACTACGTCCTGCGCAATCCCTTCCCGCTCGCTGCGCCCGTCCAACTGTTTACTGCAACGCTACTAGTAGCTAACTTCACACACGCAAACCTACGTGGAGCGAATTGTACTATAAATGGTTAGAAGTGTAGGAGGAAAACAACGATCTCAAAAGAAGGATATGGCGTTCAATACAACTGCGTTGAACAAATGACTTAGTTCGTCATGATAACGCCATCTATTTACAAGTTTATAAACTACGAAGCTCTATTGCCGACGTCTTAGTTCTTATGACATTTACACGAAGTCTTATTTTCCCTGATTCATCTTTGTCTTTCATTGCTCGCTAGGAGCTACTAACCACAAAAACAAAACGCACGAATCAGCCAATAATGGACCTTTCCTCAATGTAATAAGATCGCCCATGCCGGCAATATTTACAGAGTGTGCGATGGTGTCATTTGACGCCAAAAAAGTGAGCAGTTTGGCGATATTTTGTTCATATTTAAACTGTATTTTTTTTTCAAAGTGTAATAAATTAAAAAAAAAAACTATATATTTCTATGGAGGAAAATATAAATTATAGTAACTTGTCTAACTTTGTACCAACTCCCACTGTAATATAATAAAGAGGCAAAGTTGGTGAGCTCCGATAATGCTTCGAGTTTTCATCCAAATTCTACCCAGTTCTCTCGGTAACATTCTTTGTCCATTTCTCATTGCCGGCCATTTTTATTGCCAAAGATTTGGACCCTGTTAAGAGGAGTGTGAACCTACGGCTTTTCATATAAAATGCGATAACGATTTCCACCCCTTAAATGGTAACCGATTTTGACCCATTTTTGATAGGTTGTCAGTCAGAACAAAATCTAGGTCTATACGTTTTTTGAATATTAATTAAAGATCAACAACGTCATTTCAAATCACGGAACCCTCTCTATGCGAGTTTGACTTAAGTTCTGCCAAATTTATTAATGAAACTGATTCTATAAAGCCTTTAAAACCATTAGAACTTCGACGCGTAACTTATAGTAGTTTTAAAACACTTCACGCCGTACGGTACTCCAACCCCCCCCTTATTAACCCCCCCTTGGCCAATCACCCGCCCTCTGATCATAGGCTTAATGCTCATTCGGCGTGTTCACTGCGCTCAGTGCTCAATGCTCAAACGCTCATCTGCCAAATTAAGCGTTAACTGTGAAAAACGTAGCAGGCGCTTCGAGGATGTAGTTTGATGAGGTTTTAACGCCGTATCAAATGTATTTTATATTAATTTGATAGTTTTTAGGGTTCCGTACCTCAAAAGGAAAAAACGAAACCCTTATAGGATCACTCGTGCGTCTGTCTGTCTGTCTGTCTGTCTGTCCGTCTGTCACAGCCTATTTACTCCGAAACTACTGGACCGATTGAGCTGAAATTTGGTATACATATGTTAGTCGGTGACCGCAACACGGACGCGTGACGTAAATATATGAATTTTAAACATGGGGGCCACTTTTGGGGGGTAAGTCAGAAAATTAAAAAAAAAGTTATTCAATCTATATTGTGTGACATATCGAATGAAAGGGCTTATTATGAGGACTTTAAATATATATTTTTCTGAATTTGAAGTAAAATAGTTTGGAAGTTATTTAGGAAAATAGGCGAAAATTGACCATTCCCCCCCCCCCCCCCCTTACTTCCGAAACTACTGGGGCTAAAATTTTGAAAAAAAATACAGAAAATAGTTCTTTACCTATAGATTACAGGAAAACCTATAAGAAGTCTATGGTATTTAAAGTAACCTAGTAAATTGCAGATAATCATGTACGGAACGGAACCCTCTCCACGCGAGTTTAACTCGCACTTGTCCGGTTTTTTGTTCTAGCTAACATTAATGGATACAGGATGCTGTCCGCTGAGGCCATAATGGACGATTTCCATTATGCGAAAAAGATTCTGTAAATGTATCGTACGTGGAAGCAACAATAGTTTATTTAAATAAATACGTGAGAGATTGAAGAAGAAGAAAGAAGGAAAATACTTATTTAATCGTTACACGACACACAATAATAAAAAAGACCGGTCAAGTGCGAGTCGGACTCGCGCACCGAGGCTCCCGTACTACGCAAATTTGGCATGGTCTCAATCAATCACTAATAGACTTTATGTTAATGATATAGGATCTCCTCTGCTGCACTGGGCGTGAAGAAATAGCATAGAATGCGTGCATATGCTTGTCATCCTGGCATGTCGTAAAAGTCGACTAAGGGACGGGTCCTCTCCAACATGGTGGACTACCTGTATGGGCGATGGGCTGATCACCTGTCACCATATGGTTCATCATACCATCTTAGGACTAATTAATCGAACGTGGCCACAAGGAGTCTTGTGGCTCTGCCCACCCCATTAGGGATTTCGGGCGTGATGCTATGTATGTATGTATGTATGATATAGGAGTACTTTGGCAGATTGATAAGCTGCAGCGGTTTCTGGTTTCATTTCAATATATTTTTCACATTTTGTATAACCGAACACCATTGAATTGATATTTGTTGTTTGATTGTGTAAACAGGCCAAATTTGACACCTGAATAAAATAAACTCGATATTTTTATTATGAAAATGAAAATGAAAATGAAAATATTTATTTTGCAAGTAGGCCTCACGGGCTCTTTTACATGTCTGAATCTACCAGCGCTTCGAAAGGTGACATGTGCTGAGAAGAAACGCCGCAAGAAACTCAGCAGTAAGTCTTTTTTCCACTTTAAAATTACATATACCTAAAACTAACATAAAAAGTGCAATAAATAAACCTAATGGGCACAAATTAATTATCGTATACAACTAATAAGGGAGATGTATAGTCTCCGCGTCTGAACAAGTAAATTTAAGTGCCTTAGAGATGTATAAAGTCTCTAAGGGTCATAATAATAAGAATAATATTAAAACAGAGAAAACATCTAAATTGATTAATCTAGGTTACATGGAGATGTAGACAGTCTCCATGGTCAAGTATAAAGATGGAGATATAAGGTCTTATTTTCTAGTATTCATGCTACAACAAAACATATTCTGTGAAAGTTCTTACCGTTGCTGAGCTAAGAGACCTGTGACAGACGGACGGACGTTGTAGGCTCAGTAATAGGGTCTCGTTGATCCCTTCGGGAACGGAACCCTAACAAAACCAATACAGAAAAACCGGTCAAGTGCGAGTGAAACCCGCGTGGAGAGGGTTCCGTTCCATACATGATAAACTGAAATTTCCTATGTTACTTTAAATACCATAGACTTCTTATAGGTTTTCCTGTAATCTATAGGTAAAGATCAATTTTCTGTATTTTTTTCAAAATTTTAGGCGCGGTAGTTTCGGAGATAAGATGGGGGAATGGTCAGTTTTCACCTATTTTCCTAAATAACTTCTAAACTTTTTTACTTAAAATTCAAAAAAAAAACATTTAAGATCCTCACAATAAGCCCTTTCATTTGATATGTCACACGATTTCAGTTGCACAACTTTTTTTTTAGTTTTCTAATTTATCCCCCAAAAGTGGGCCCCATGTTCAAAATTAATTTAATTTACGTTACGCATCCCTGTTGCGGTCACCAATTTACATACGTATACGAAATTTCAAATCAATCGGTCCAGTAGTTTCGGAGCAAATTGGCTGTGACAGACGGACAGACAGACAGACAGACACACGAGTGATCCTATAAGGGTTCCTTTTTTCCTTTTGAGGTACGGAACCCTAAAAACGAGGTGGGTCATCGCGGCATGGAATGGGACACTGGCTCAGCATAATGCTGAGATGCCAGACCATAGTGCCAGACCGCTGCAGCGCTGATTTTCAGCCAGCACTCTTTTAGTGACCTTTTAAAGAAAAATATCTAAAATACACTAGGTACACGCACCTACATAAACATACTTATTCTATGAAACAGCGTGAAGAAAGTACACAAAACTTGAGCTCAATTTTGGCTCGCAAGTAAACCAAATTATAGACGTCACTTGACGTATAAGGGTCAAATTTTTTAGGGTTCCGTACCTCAAAAGGAAAAAACGAAACCCTTATAGGATTACTCGTGTGTCTGTCTGTCTGTCTGTCTGTCTGTCTGTCTGTCCGTCTGTCCGTCTGTCACAGCCAATTTGCTCCGAAACTACTGGACCGATTGAGTTGAAATTTGGTATTCATATGTAAGTTGGTGACCGCAACACGGACGCGTGACATAAATATATGAATTTTAAACATAAGGGGCCACTTTTTCGGGGTAAATAAGTAAATTAAAAAAAAAAGGTTTGCCACCTATATCGTGTGACATATCAAATGAAAGGGCTTATTGTGAGGATCTTAAATATATTTTGTTTTGAATTTTAAGTAAAATTATTTTAGAAGTTATTCAGGAAAATAGACGAAAAATGACCATTCCCCCCCCCTTATTTCCGAAAGTACTGGGGCTAAAATTTTGAAAAAAATACAGAAAATAGATCTTTACCTATAGATCACAGGAAAACCTATAAGAAGTCCATGGTATTTAAATTAACCTAGTAAAATTCAGATAATCATGAACGGAACGGAACCCTCTCCACGCGAGTTTAACTCGCACTTGTCCGTCCGGTTTTTTACTTTCCGAGCCAAAGCGATACCAATTATGTCACACAATTGAGCTGCTATACATTTAGGACAACAGAAAGAAACACAAACAAATAGTTGATTCATCAGTGTTGGTTTCGGTATTAGGATTATTGGAGCGACAACCTTTAAGCTTTCGCTTGAAGGTGTACCTGCTAAACATCCCAAGATATAGATTGAATCGGCGATCCCTGGGTCTCGATAGGCGTACCTACTGTAGTAATATCCTTATCTATGTATATAAAAATCTCGTGTCACGGCGTTTGTGGCGCACTCCTCCGAAACGGCTCGACCGATTTTTATGATTTTTTTATGTATATTTGCTAGGTATGAGAATACTTAGGTCGTAAAGTATATTTCATACTGGAAGGAGATTAGGGTGTCCACGCGGACGAACTCGCGGGCGGAATCTAGTATTTCTATAAAATAGTGGACATCTTTGTTGACTTTTATGAGAACTGTTTTGAAAAAATGATACCTCGCCGAGTTTCTTGCCGGCTCTTCCCAGTAGAGGGTTTTTTTCCGAACCGGTGGTAGATTTTGAAAATGAAAATGAAAATGAAAATATTTATTTTGCAAGTAGGCCACATGGGCTCTTTTACATGTCTGAAGCTACCAGCGCTTCGAAAGGTGACATCTGCTGAGAAGAAACGCCGCAAGAAACTCAGCAGTAAGTCTTTTTTTTTTCAACTTTTACATTAGAGTTTTAACTAAAACTAACACATGAAAAGGGCAGCAAACAATCCTAATAGGTAAAAATTAATTATAATAAATAACTAATAAGGGAGATGTATAGTCTCCGCGTCTGGATAAGTGAAGTGACTTAGAGATGTATAAAGCCTCTAAGGGTCATCATAATAATAATTAAAATAAAGAAATAAAGAAACATCTAAATTGATTACCTAATCTAGGTTAAATGGAGATGTAGACAGTCTCCACGGTCAAGATTCATTCCTTGACCTTCATAAGAGAAAAAAAGCCTTTTAATAAAGACATTTATTTCGATATTTTGACTTTGACTTTGACAACCCTTTCTTGCGTTGTTAGACGACCTTTCATTTACCGCAATATACAATATGTCACGCAAGTATTATAGATTTAAAGGTTTTTAAATATACTTACCTAGCCATTAGCTTCGACCAGTATTAATAAAACTAAACTGCGTGTTCTCAAAAATAATATTATAATAATAACATTAGGCTAGATCGTTTGCCCAGTGGTTCCAACGTTGGACCATGGCCTAGGGAAACATGCAAGTTTTCTTAAGTTACATTATGTGTTTGAGGAAACTAGAAATCGCGTGGTCGTCCCGCAGGAGTACTCGTTGACTTGGGGTTTAGTTATCCTAGTTTGGGCCGTTATGTAAGATTAGTTTATTATTATTTATAGACCACGGTAGCACGCTGCGATTCAACGGTTGAAATGGATTTCAAATTTGAGTAACATCTTATAGTAAGATCAATAAATTACCCGCCTCCGGGTACAACCACGCAACTCCAAAATCGACAAAACCGTCTCAAGATCAACGGCAAACCATGACCTTTTCGAATGTAATGCGAAAAAAAACGATGTCAACGAACGACACGCATACATGCGCAGTGGAACGGGACCGTCGCAGGCGCAGAAATTACGCGCGTCTCACGATTTTGATTGTCTTTTATTTTTAATCAAAAATGGTCATTTACTCGTATAAAAATATGACTTTTTTTATAATATTTGCACACTTGCACGCATGTTTAACACATTGGTCAATTAAGTATGTCATCTCTTTTTTAATACTGTGTTCTTGCATTTTTTTTATTTATTTAAATTTACTTAATGCTTTTTCAATGTATATGGCACTGGGCCTCTATACCTACGACACTGGTGATTTAGAAACCGATTGTAACCAGCCATAGTAACGAAATGTTAGTTTTTTTTTTCTTTTTTTCCTTTACAAATTTCGATTACGAACATACCATATCATTTAGGCAATATGGAATAGAGCCCCTAATCAGTTTTCAATCAATACGGTCTTAGAAAGAGGATCGATCAAATACTTAATTGGCGAGTTAAACCCACTAAATATTATCTCAAAAGTTAGCTGGAAGAGATTTTCGGATCTCTTAGGCGGAAGCGAATTTAATATTTAGAGACGGGGGTCTCTCTTTCCAGCGTTGGCGTCTTTTTAGCGTCCGTGCAGCGTCGACTCAACGCTGGCGCGAAGGCGACGCGACGCCAGTGGCGTGTTTTGACCGTAGGCGTCTTGTCGCAAGTGTCGCGTCCACGCTGCGCGGACGCTGGCAGGACGCCGCTGGCGTCGCGGCGCCGCCGCGAGAGCGTTGCGTCGATTCTGTGCAGGCGCTAGCAAGCCGCCGATGCTCGAAAGATGCTGCCGGCGTCGCGGCGTGAACGTCACGTCGACGCTGCACGGACGCTGACAAGACGCCAACGTTCGGAAGTTCTTCCGTTGGCGTCTTGTCAGCGACAGCCGGGAAGGTCATTGCCACAATTTTTTGGGATTGCACAGGGATCTTGTTGATTGACTATAAAGACAAGTCGGTAAATATTATAGGAGGGTACCTACTATGCTATTATTTTAAGACGGCTGAGAGAAGCAATCAAGGAAAAAAGTGCGAGTTAAACTCGCGTGGAGAGGGTTCCGTTCCGTACATGATTATCTGAAAATTACTAGGTTACTTTAAATACCATGGACTTTTTATAGGTTTTCCTGTAATCTTTAGGTAAAGATCTATTTTCTGTATTTTTTTCAAAATTTTAGCCCCAGTAGTTTCGGAAATAAGGGGGGGGAATGGTAATTTTTCGTATATTTTCCTGAATAACTTCTGAACTATTTTACTTATAATTCAAAACAAAATATATTTAAGATCCTCACAATAAGCCCTTTTATTTGATATGTCACACGATATAGCTGGCAAACCTTTTTTTTTTATTTTCTAATTTACCCCCAAAAAGTGGCCCCTATGTTTAAAATTCATATATTTACGTCACACGTCCGTGTTGCGGTCACCAACTTACATATGAATACCAAATTTCAACTCAATCGGTCCAGTAGTTTCGGAGCAAATTGGCTGTGACAGACGGACAGACAGACAGACAGACAGACAGACAGACACACGAGTGATCCTATAAGGGTTTCGTTTTTTACTTTTGAGGTACGGAACCCTAAAAAGGAGAGGAAAATTGGCAAAAGGCATTTTACTCTCACATGACAACGCCCCTGTTCATAGTGCTTGAATTGCCGAGGCTGCCATTCACGAGTGTGTATTTCAAAAAATAAATCACTCACCCTATGGTCCAGATTTAGCACCAAGTGACTATTATTTGTATTCTAATCTAAAAGTAGACCTTCGGGGAAACCGATTTGCTGACGATGAAACTCTGAAGGCAGCAGTTAATGAGCATTTTTACAGCAAGGGGGAAACTATTTTTTTGAGGGTATCTATGAATTAATTGAGTGATCTTCCAAATGCACTGGAGATGAAGATTAGACCTTCCCGGTCTCTTACTACGAGGTTTCAGTGAATATACAGTGAGGAAACCCAAATACTCGTACATCCAGGACTTTATCCTATTGGAGGCTCTTGGCACATTAGGATAAAGGCGTCCCTATGACTGACCTATGGCATGCAAAAACGAATAAGCAAGCTGGTATTGTAGTCAATCATTTAGGTTCGATTTATTCCAATAAAGTTAAGTTTCTCGGTACAAAATATCGGTTACCGTTTGGTGATCTGGCATGAACTAGGCCTCTATCGTGGGGGGGCACTTGCCCAGAGTGCCCAGTGGGAAAGATGGGCCTGAATACATCTGCGAAGTACCTATCCAATTCCATACATGAGCGTGAAGTCCACAATCCACACTGGGTCCGCGTGTGGACTGCTGACCAGTCCCTCTGCGTATGATGGTAGACCGATGATGAATAACAATTTTTTTAAACGATGGTTACAACAGCATCAAAATCCATTTTTTTTATATTAATTGTTTGACAAACGAGCTGACGGCCCACCTGATGGAAAGTGGTCACCGCCGCCCAGAGTTGCTGCCAATGCGTTGCCAGTCTTGGGAGGATAGGGAATGGGGACGGGATGGGGATGAGGGAATAGGCCTCCGGATCTCGTCACTCACCGTACGAAACGCAATAGCAAGCTATTACTTTACGCCGATATTCTGTGAGAGTGTGGTACTACCCCGGTCGAGCCGGCCCATTCGAACAGTAATCATCTAGTGAGGATTACCGTTTGGCTCTACCACTACAAAAAGTTAAGTTGTTGTTTTGAGCGCATACAAACAAACAGTCATACCTACACAGAAAATCCGGCTTCATTTTATACTATTTATAGATATAGAGAGAAAGGAGGTGAACAAAATAAATACGAGTACCTATATTATAATTAATTTTTATTACAATGACAAATGAGAAATAAATATTCCATTAAGTGGAACTCTTTGTTCAGAATTTTCGGGCACGCTGTCAAGGCCAGATGTAAATGCAATGCATGCAAGTGATGCAAGTGAATTCATTTACAAAAACAAAAATACTTACGAGACATGCGATAAGCGACTTTGTGTGAACACCGTAAAAGTTATGTAGAACGCTTAATTTTCGTGGTAATGCTGGCTTCCGCATGACGTTTTAGCAACGAGCGCCCAAAATGTCATGTTGTTTGTTTACGTTCTTATTTAATAAACTAGATGTGCCCGCGGCTTTGTTTACTTGCGAGTGGGATGATGTCAGCCGCGGTTTCACCCGCGTAAGTCGATTTTTGCGCGGAACCCTAACTCTGATTCTAAAATAAATGTACGCCAGCTATCTGCCAGTTAAATTCCCGTCAAAATAGGTCTAGCTTTTTAAGAGATTCGCCGGAACAAACAGAAAGACAGGCAAACAGTTTAAAGATAGGATTTTTGTTATTAATGCCGTATGTTTACCTGCTTCCATATGGATTTAGTAAAAAGCTATTATTTTGTCGTTACAAACAGACACTTAAATTTTATTTATTATTACAGATTATTGATAAAAATCCAGAACTTATTTACATAGGTAATTCACTAAGAAAATTCCAGATTATCTTAGTGGATTGGCTGAGTAAATAAGTTTCGAAAGTAATTCCTTGTCTAAAGATTCAATTTCCCTTACTAAAATGTTTCGGCCATCTGACGTCAAAGTAGTATAACTATTCAAATTGAATTAATATTTATTACTTACCAAATAAGGTTTATTTTCTATTTATCTTTATTTCCTCAGGAACATCGAAATATTACGGGATGAAAAGTATCTATATTTTGACCCGATATACAATCTATCATTATACCAAGTTTCATCAAAATCCAAAAGTCTACACGTGATGCGTGCACAGACAGACAGACACAAACATAATAAAATGAATCTTTTTTTGTGTCTACTGGTTCTAAAGAATCCCGCAATCTTTTTTTCTTATTATTTTTTTTTTTTTTCAATATCAATTCATGTTTGTAAACACGAGCATCTACAGTTTTATTATGATATTACAGATGTAGGTTTTTATAAAAAAAAATGTTAAATTTATTTTGCTGACCGACTGTTTTTAGGGTTCCGTACCTCTAAAGGAAAAAACGAAACCCTTATAGGATCACTCGTGCGTCTGTCTGTCTGTCTGTCTGTCCGCCTGTCACAGCCAATTTGCTCCGAAACTACTGGACCGATTGAGCTGAAATTTGGTATACATATGTAAGTCGGTGACCGCAACACGGACGCGTGACGTAAATATATGAAATTTAAACACGGGGGCCACTTTTGGGGGATAAATCAGAAAATTAAAAAAAAAAGTTATGCAATCTATATTGTGTGACATATCAAATGAAAGGGCTTATTGTGAGGACTTTAAATATATATTTTTCTGAATTTTAAGTAAAATAGTTTGGAAGTTATTTAGGAAAATAGGCGAAAATTGACCATTCCCCCCCCCCCTTATTTCCGAAACTACTGGGGCTAAAATTTTGAAAAAAATACAGAAAATAGTTCTTTACCTATAGATTACAGGAAAACCTATAAGAAGTCTATGGTATTTAAAGTAACCTAGTAAATTGCAGATAATCATGTACGGGACGGAACCCTCTCCACGCGAGTTTAACTCGCACTTGTCCGGTTTTTTGATATGTCGTGTCTTTTATAATCCAATTAGGTGTCCGAAAATGGGTCGAAATATACTTGAACCCGCACATCCGAATGCACTGTTTTAAGTTGCTATTCTTATGATTTCAGTTTTTATTTGTAAGGAAATTTAGGTACCTACGTAAACAGCGGTTTATTCGTGGTTTGTCGTCTCCAAGACTTGTATAAGTTGCTTCGTAAGTCGACGCAAATAGAAAAACATCAACAAAGTTAAAATACTTGTAAAATACTTGTTGTACAGTATAGCAATAACAAACATAAAAATAATTGTTTGCATAAAATACAAATTAAATACCATTAGTTTTTATACCCATAATATAATATCGTGGTAAGTATGAAAAATTGTAAATTCAGTTCACCGTCGGTCGAAATGAAATGGCAGTTGTTTTGTGTCACGTCACCACAAAATGCAGAACGAATTCTCATGCGCGCGCGCTTGCTTTCCACCGTATGATATAGGCGCGTAAGCAAGAAAATTCGGTTTTTACGTCTTTGTGCAAAAGAGATGACATATAATTTTTAAACGCATTGATAAATAAGTGCTAGATAGCATGACTTTTGGTGACTCATTTAATTACTTTCTTACAAAATTGGTATAAATATAAACAGGCATGCCTTCAAACATGTAGATATATTTAATTTTAATTACATGTAATTGTACGCAAAATGAATTAAATGTAATAATTTTATATGAAAGGATTCAAACAAAACATTATCAAATTGACTGTTATAATTTGAAAGAAAAAGATCAATTAAATCTGTTTAAAATTATATTAGCTTCAAATTAAGATATGTAGATGATACAGTACAAATTCGATTAAAAGAATTGGCCATAATTAAAATAACTTCATCAGTTACACCATTTCCCACTGGAGCGGCGGGCCTATCAGCGCGGCTAAATTCGACGCGGCCTTGACGCCGGTCGTCGACGCAAGCGCACGATTTGAGCGCAAAAATCTACACAAATGCGCTTTAAACGTGGACAATGACAAGTTTATATGGGTTTTATTTAATGCATTCTGCGCATTATTAGTATTTTAAATCTATGTTAGAATGTTATTTATTTTTCCTAACTTTTTTTATGAACAAGGTTGAGTGACCGATGGAGCTGGCCTGAATTTAAATAAAACTAAAAAAGTACAACCAAACTGAGACCACTAAAGGTCAATGGCTTTAGAAGCGTCATTCTTATATCGGTTGCATTTTGGCCGAAAGAAACACAGTCGCTATGCCCGTCCCTTTCTCACTCACTGCAACCCCATTCATTTTCGTGTGCGTGATGAATACCGATTATCTCATTCCCTCTTTAAATTTGCACAAGTGTGCGTAATCGTGGTTGTGTGTGTGACAAAAATTATCTGTTTAACGCTGGCTGAATGCGAATCGGTTTTCGAAAAATTATTCGATGAATTTTTATTAGTTTCAAATTCCAAGTATGGAACATGCACGCACACATGCACAAAAGAATCGTGTTTTTACATCCTGCGTGCATCGTATTTTAGTTTTATGTAACAGTCATTTTGTTTTTTGTTCAAATTATCTTGTGGTAGGTCGTGGTGCCGTTTGTATGTGTGCGTACGTGTTTCGGTTTCGGCATTCTAATTTCAAACCAGTTCGTGGTGGTTTTTCATTGGACATTATCGGCTGTTGATTGTTAGCTCCTTATTTTGAAAGTCATTATGTAATGATTATTCAATATTGTTAATTAAATGCAAGCTGCATTTATATTCAATATCACTAACATAAGATTAAGTTAATTATCTTTTGAACCGAAGTAGCAATCATCATGTAAAAAAATAACTATCTAACACTTTTAGACCATCAAAAAAAAAACAAAAGCCAAATGTTTTTTAAATAAGTAAACTGGTCATATACACCTTTAGGTTCAGAACTGCCCCTCCTGTTACCGAAAGTTAAGGACTCTGAGGGCTGATTATGTCGCATGGACTATATCCGCATGCAGGACATCAGGCATAGTTTTGGCCTGTGTGAAGAAAACCTAAAATTAAGAAGTCGCTTTCATTAAATTTTGGTCACAGGAGGGACAATTTTTGTTTCTTGAAGTGTGTTACCCGAACTGGAAATGAGCAATCTTTTTTCAGATATTAAAACGCTAAGATAGATAATTGAAATGACTATTACTCCATTAAACAGTGTATGTTACAAAATCTAAGTTGTGGACCAGAGACACTGGCAACATACTAAGTAAAGCATTTATGTGATACATAACTTAATTACTTTTGGGTTGAATGCCATACAGATATGAAATAGCCTATCTTCTATCTCGACATATTTATAGCAAACCCGTATCACTATATCACGTTCACACAAGGTGCTTGACCGGTACAATAAGAGGACAGCATCCCGTCACCTGCCGCGGTAAAAACCTAGTGTTGCGGTTCGGACCGGTCTGCTGATTTAATCGAATAGCTTTTTTGATGATGATGAGCTTCATTTAGATGATTAGTTTTTTCAGTTTTGGAGTTATGACAGTTTGGCGGTGGGCCTTTTTAATTTATACGTTAAAAACGTTAGTATAATATTATTATGAAAAAACAGCGATTACCAAAACGATCTTAATCTCACATATGAAATTCTAAATTCATTATATTTAAAAGAATAAACACAGCAGCGCAATTCTGAATTATATTTATTTTTATAAAAGGTGAATGACCTTTCTGAGTCCAACGAGAACCAAACCAATCTACAACTGAACCATTGAAAACTACCATATTAAACCTCGCCTATTTACAAAATACAACAGCTATGCCAACAATCTAGGCATAAAGGGGCTAAAATGGCAATTTATTTCCCGGTCATTACCCTGCCTGCACTACCCTCCTAGATTAGCAGAGGAACAAAAATGGCGCTTATTGTTTTTTTAAAGCCAGTGTGTACAAAGGGTTTGGGCCTAGGAGTCGTACAGCCAATGGCCGCTCTCCCTGCTTGCCATAGATAGGGGTTGTGGTGTACCGGGCAGCAGAAAGCGCTTCCTAGATAAAGTAAGCGCTGGATCCATCATGTAGTTATTTTAACCTTTTAGCTTGTTCTGTGTATGACTAAATATTTAAGGAAAATAGTACGGTCACAGACGTTTATTCTTTTTATTTCCAATGTGAATATATTCTACTAAGTCATATCTATGTCTGTTTATATTAATAAGGTAACTCTAACTTATACATAACACCAATCAATTGGTACAAAAGTATATATTTATATTATCTAATTCGCGTGTAACAATTGCATAAACAAGCATTCAAAGTTTTAAAAATTTTAATGCGCATGAAGACAAAGAAAAATTAAGTAAAAATCTTAAATTTATCATTTATTACATTTTATAATAATAATTATTCTCTGTAATATCTGACACTCTTCTTCTTTTTAAGCTTTAAAATTTTTTTCGCATTCAGATCGAAATAATTATATCAATAATATTTTGATGCGTTTTCCTATGCAGCGCTGCAAGCATGCGCTCCCCTAGCCCTGGGTCCCATCTCGCGTTTACACATTATTGCAGTTTGATGGATCGCCCGCGCGGTCATTCAACCTACATACGGATACGGATGGAAAAAATAAAAATCGGACTTACACCGCTTTGCCACTCGGCCTGATTGTGAGTTGTTCATTTGTTTTCGTAATGGGTTGGATCGGCGTAATTGTTCTTTATTTGATTAAGACTAACCTGCTGAATTTGTCAATAAATAATCGAAATAATGGGGCCAATTCGAACGTGTTTTCGCTAAATTTAGAAGTCGCTAAATTTTAAATAAGAAACTCGATTTTGAACATTGGAGCTATACAAAATCGAGTTTGACGTTTCTTATTTTAAGTTAAGGCAATCTTAAATTTAGCGGACATCGTTTCGAATTGGACCCATGTATTTATTTGTTTTATCTGTTGAATTGGTAATTTTATATTATTAAAATTATATTTTTATTCAATTACTGACGATCTCAATTTAAATCCCTGTATTGTATATTTTATCTTGAGAAGTAAATAATATAATCTATTACGAATGTAAGTAGCTTTAATAAGTTTTAGTGCAAATGGATGTATACCCGTAAGTACGTTAGTTAAGAATCCGCGTGAGTTTGCTACTCAGCTGCGCTTTGGCAGTTAATGTTAATGTTTTTATCCCAGAAAATTAACGGAATGACTAACCATATTCCGGTAAGATTTTCTTTGAGCTCAAAGTGAACGAATCTAATATTATATAAGTTACTTTCTGGACCCCATGGATAATGAAGGCGTGGGATCCTTGTGGCAGTCTTTGGAAGACCCTATATGTCTAACACTGAAACAATAATGATCCAAAGTTGTCAAACTTAACTCATGTTGTCAAACTTGATTTTGACAGCTCTGTTCAAAATGTAATCGAGTTTGACGTTTCTTATTTTAAGTTTAGAATTTTTTAAATTAACAAGACATCGTTTCGAGTTGGACCCAATGTCGTTTTGAATTCTTTATTCAAAATGTTTTCAGCAAAGGTCAACTGCGGGCTCTTCAACTCGGATAACAGGATCATCACTGAGAAGCGCCGCAGGAAACTCAGTAGAAAGTCATGTTTTCGAATCGCAAATTGGTTTTATCATAGTTCATAAGATACACTAGATAAAGATACCTAAATGTATTTAACCTCTTCAAAGCCATGTCAAATACCAAACTTGTCACTCACACGCCAAGCATGTCTAAGAAGCAACACGAATTTCAACCTTGTAAGGTAACTTGTAACGACGGATATATCCGTCAGGGCTTACAAGGTAAAAGAGCCCTTTAAAAGTATGATGTATCATACTTTTGTAAGCCCTGACGGATATGTCTGTCGTTGGCGATGAACCAGCGGTACGGATATATCCGTCAATGGCGTTGAAAAGGTTAAAAGAAAAGTTTACAGGCTGTTTCAGATGCGCACAGAGGTCATTAAAACATTAAGAGCCCTATTAAACTTTAATGGCACATTATTATAAAGCTCATAAACTGCTGGTAGATTATTCTAGTGCAAATATAGCTGTAAATCCAGAACTAGCGAAACAATTTTTTGCAAGACGTGTCAACCAACATAAGCTTGACAAAAATAAAGCTTTCGGCAACGCATCAAAATATACACATATAAAATATAGTAAATATATAATAATACCTACAGTACCAATATCATGCAGAGACTTACTCATGAAGGTTTAGGAATAATGTGTTTACTCTTACAATAACATAACACTCGACAGTGGGGGAAACAGATTTCTAAATCCTAAACACTGTGTAATTTATTTACCTATTTATTTTCACAACAGTAAATGCAACATTTCAGGTAGCATCTAAGTCATTACATTCGCGAAATACGAAACTTCACAAATATTACGTAATTTCTAGTCATTAGTTTTTCCTGTTGCCATAACGAACTCAGTTACCGCCATCTACTGGACTAAGTTAATATTTACGCTGCTTTAGTACAACAGTGGGTCCAATTCGAAACGGCGTCCGCTAAATTTAAAATTGCCTAAACTTAAAATAGGAAACGTCAAACTCGATTTTGTATAGCTCCAAGGTTCAAAAGTTTCGTTCGAGTTAAGTTCGAGTCTAATGTTTTCTTATTTAAAATTTAGCGACTTCTAAATTTAGCGAAAACACGTTCGAATTGGCCCCACTGACACAACCCAAACTTAAATGGTCTCCGATTAGAGACTTTAATTGAATAGTACCTACATAATTAAGAATTTTAAAAGAACAGAGTTTCATTTCGAGTTATGCCACTGTCCAACTAAAGCATCAATTGTTTATAAGTATATCATAAAATAAAATGAAAATCTATTTATAGATCAAACATTTGAAGCAATAGTACATTGTGCATCTAGGGCCGTAAGAAGGGGATAAGTAACGAGAGTCTGTTAGAAGCCCGACGCCGATAGGCGAGGGCTTTTATGACTCGAGTTTGTTATCCCCTTACTGCCCGTGATACACACAATGTTTTTCATCACATTTGCGAGGAAATAAAATAAAAATTAGACAAAAAAAAGTATATATATTAATTTTATTTCCATTTTACATCGTGAATTACCATCAGGTGGGTGTTCATACACTGTAAGTACGTTGCGATCAGCGCGGGGCAGCTCCGCCGGCTTGCGGTCGCGCGCCCCGCCGGCTGCGGCTCCCGAGCAGCTCCGCCGACCTGGCGCACTTAACTGCCCGCGGGAGTTCGAAACCATACAAGGGAGTTATGGATTTTGTATGGTTTATAACTCCCGCTGACGGCGGGGCCCGTAGAGGAGCTAAATCGGCTATAGCTGCTCTATACGCCTGCGTATAATAACACCCTTTCCGAGCAAGTGTGATGAAAACAATTTTAAATTTGGAACATCGGTTCCATGAACGGCTTTTAAAATGCAACCAAAGTCCATCTTGAATTTGTAAAACCATAAAAAACATACCTACTTAAGTTCATACATAAAATTCAAGTACCTAGTTTTAAAAACCAACTACATTTTGCTCTCTCAAAATATTTAAAAAATAACTCAAGTAACTAACCTACACCAACAAGTAATACATTGTGTATGTGCGTGTACTGGATGGACATGCGAGTGTGTGCGTGCATTTCGTGAGTTCATTCACCTTACTAGTTAGGGAAGTTGGGACTAAAAAATAAATGGAGAGGAAAATCATTATATTTTATACGTTTATTAATAATTATTATATTCCAATTGCAGTTGATCGACTTGGTATCAAGGAAGTTTTTGACAAAACTAATAAAAGGAAAAAAATGTTGGATTTTTTAATACTTATTTAATCATGAAATTTGGAAAGAAGCAGGGTCTTACAGCACAAGTTACGGGAAATAGACCGAAAACTGTAAATAAGTAGATAATCACATAAAAATAATAGTGTAACGGAATAATCTTTGCAAGATCGTATCATCACACTCGACGGTTGCACGGAGATAGGAGATTGCGAAAATTATTTTTTATCTTATTTCATAGGTAGGTTGTAAATGGTTACCCGGTTGTTAATACCCATTTTTTAAATTTTTAGGGTTCCGTACCTACAAGATACTGTCTGTTTTTCATAGGTAAGTACGGCGGGTAGGCGCGAGTCAGACTCGCACATAACCGGCATTTTTTAAATTTGTTAATTATATTTCGAAAACTCAACTCATGAATGTTATTAGCCACTCCATCATCTGTGTCCATCCGACATTTAACCGAGTCGCTGAGTTGCATTTTTGCCGCACGCATTATTGCGCGTGTGTGACACGCACACTCACACACACATACACGCGCCTATAAAGTACAAGTAAGTGCCAAGCGCATGTTAAAAATCTGAGATTGCGTAGGACGAATTCGGCGAACTCGTGTGTGGGATTCGGCGAAATATTCATAAATTGATTTGCACACGTAAGGCTTTTTAGTTCTGGGATGAGTTCCTTGTTCTAATAATTTAAACCTGCGTAATGGACCATTACATCTGAGTGAACTTCAATCACCAAAAAATGATAATTCCGCACACCAGGGGTCGGCAACGCGACAAATGACAGTTATTTTGACCCCTTTAGTTAGTGTGACCCCTGGTGTGCGGAATTATCATTTTTTTGGTAGTGACAGTTTTTTTTTTTTCACTTTTTCTTATATATATATTATATATTTTTTTTCACTTTTTCTTATATATATATATATATATATATATAAAAAGTGAAAAAAAAATAACTGTCACCACCAAAAAAATGATAATTCCGCACACCAGGGGTCACATATATATATATATATTATATATTTTTTTTTCACTTTTTCTTATATATATATATATATATATATATATATATATATATATATATATAAAGTGAAAAATAAATAACTGTCACCACCAAAAAAATGATAATTCCGCACACCAGGGGTCACACTAACAAAAGGGGTCAAAATAACTGTCATTTGTCGCGTTGCCGACCCCTGGTGTGCGGAATTATCATTTTTTGGTGATCGAAGTTGCTGATTTTACGATCGAAAAATTTGCATCAAAACAAACCAAATTGTCGTTTAACAATGCACTCTTACTGTGTTGTATATGTATATATATATATATATATATATATATATATTTATATATATGTATATATACATATATATATATAATTTGGTTTGTTTTGATGCAAATTTTTCGATCGTAAAATCAGCAACTTCGATCACCAAAAAATGATAATTCCGCACACCAGGGGTCGGCAACGCGCAACTGTTTTGAAAACGAAAGTTTTAATAAATATTATAATCACAATATAGATGTGGCCATTGACTGCCAAAAGGTTGTCGACCCCTCTGCCCTACAACATTAATTTAGCTCGCAAATTAAAAGAAAGATATATCCCTTGTAGAAAAGAGTGCTGACGTCCATAGATTTTATATGGCCGTCAGCGCTCTTAACAACGGGCGAGGTAATTAAAAAAAATTATCATCATCATCATCATTGTCCTATATGTCCCACTGGTGGGCACAGGTGTCTGAAAGGGGCTGCGCGGTAGTCCCCACGTGGGTCCAGTGCGCATCTTTGAATAGCTCATAGTTGCATGCAGGTTTCAAAAACAAATCAAAATTCAAAATAATTTATTTGCTGAACATGGGTAGGGGAAGGGTGGATAAGACGGGGACGCTAAGGTAAAACAGTAAAAATATAGGGTATTTAAGGATGTGTACCACGTCAAATCCGCAGTACATCAATTTTATTTTTCAAGTTTTGTTTCATTTGCACCAAATAACGGCAATGAGTAATTTTGTACGAATAATGATTTATAATATACAAATTGTGTGATTATTATTAATTATTTAGTATGTGAAAAAAAATAAAAACCTGATTTGACTACTCGAGTCATAACCAATCAAAATGCAGTATTTGAAACGGTCCGGACACATGGAAATTCAATCAAGAATATTTCCGTGGGAACAACGGTAACGACATTTTTTTTGTCATCAAAACATCGAGGAGAGTACAATGTTATAGAAAATACATTTTCTGATTATAGAAGTACTATGAGACAGAAACATTTTTCGCTTTTTACATACATACATATTATCACGCCCGAAATCCCTAATGGGGTGGGCAGAGCCACAAGACTCCTTGTGGCCACGTTTGATTAATTAGTCCTAAGATGGTATGATGAACCGTATGGTGACAGGTGATCAGCCCATCGCCCATACAGATAGTCCACCATGTTGGAGAGGACCCGTCCCTTAGTCGACTTTTACGACATGCCAGGATGATAAGCATCTGCACGCATTCTATGCTATTTCTTCACTCCCAGTGGAGCAGAGGTTTCGCTTTTTCTTGTAATTTAATCAACTTCCGGTACAAATAACACAGGCACAGCACATAACACATGTAATCTTAAATGTCATTTATCTCCTTTAAAAGAACGGTAAAATGGTTTTATTTTTTTACTACACTTATGCGAAACGACTAATACTACCATACTATTCAATTTCAGCGAAAAATATACAAATCGATATATTGGGTATCCTTAAAACAACCTTTAATTTTATTAGAATATATACTTGTGTAGGATTAAAAAGGTGCCAGCTCATTACAGCCACCCGGCACCCGACCCGCACCGCCTCGCTTCGTGCAGCTAGTATTCTTTCCGACTTCTATGACATGCGCTCACTACACCAACTCCGTAGCGTCACCGGATCGCGTCGGTCGTAAGCCGCCCACGCGCGGACGGCGAGTGGACCACTCAGAATCACATACATACATACATATTATCACGCCCGAAATCCCTAATGGGGTGGGCAGAGCCACAAGTCTACTTGTGGCCACGTTCGATTAATAAGTCCTTAGATGGTATGATGAACCGTATGGTGACAGGTGATCAGCCCATCGCCCATACAGATAGTCCACCATGTTGGAGAGGACCCGTCCCTTAGTCGACTTTTACGACATGCCAGGATGATAAGCATCTGCACGCATTCTATGCTATTTCTTCACTCCCAGTGCAGCAGAGGAGTAGCACTCAGAATCAGTTCAGAATCATCAGAATCATTTATTGCGTAATTGTGGATTTACAACAGTTGTTAAGGCATGTCATAGGTGCATCACAATTAACCGTTTTCTGGTATACAATATAAAAAACACTTATTCTAACAAAATTACAATAATTAATTAATATATTAATTAGTTATTAGTTGAGTTTTTTTGAGCAGCAACTGGCCGTCCGTCTGTCACCAGGCTGTATCTCATGAACCGTGATAGTTAGACAGTTGACATTTTCACAGATGATGTATTTCTGTTCCCGCTATAACAAGAAATACTAAAAAACAGAATAAAATAAATATTTAAGGGGGCTCCCATACAACAAACGTGACGTACCTAGTCAAGTTGCTACTTAGGCCAGTTGCTACTCAAAAAAAATTATAGACCAGTTGCTATTTTAGACCAGCAGATATTTAGACCAAAAGCGACATAGACGAGTTGCGATATATACGAGTTGCTAATTAGACCCCATGATCCTATCCCGGAAATTCGTGGACCACGCGATGTCCACTCATTAACCACGCGGTGTCCACTCGGTAACCACGCGGTGTCCACTCGTTGACCACGCGGTGTACACTCGTTGGCCACGCGACGTTTACTGGCGATAGCGCGGCGTCCACCCGTGGACCACCTGTCGACGAATGGACGCCGAGCGACGAGGCGGTGCGGGTCGGGTACCGCTCCACAAAAACTTTAGTTGAAGCGCGATCTTGCCAGCAAACTGTTACGTCAGTTTAGCGAGGAAATTATGTGTATAATATGTTATGTAAGTTTAGTTAAATAAATAAATAAAATAGTTGCCCATGATCCTTTAGATGGGTGATTGCGTGAGTATTGGGCGTTTATGCAAACAGATTGTATAATTTACAGTCAATTTCCATATGAAACGGAGTCATAACCTATGACCGCGGAAATTCATTAAATTCAGTACACGCCGCCATTACCGGTCTAATTGGGGACCCGAAATCAGGGGTTGCCGAGGGGTGGTGTAAGGTATAGGCGGTATAGGTATAGGTATTAAAACAGTTATTGATAACGAAACGTCAATTCAGTATGTTTTTTAAATATAAACTGCACTATATTTGATCTCGAGTGACGTGAGACGACTTCATCCGTTTGTCTATGATTTAAAAAAAATATGGTCTTGACGGAAGATCGAATTGCCGCCATGTTGACGTTTTGCTGAACGACAGTAGAATTGTTGTTGAATTAAATAGAAAAAGTTGTTTGTAATTTACATTTTAGTTGAAAATATGAATAGTAAGTATAGTCTTCTCGGAGTGTGTGTGATGTGAAAATGCGCCGGATATCGGAAATATGCAGCCACGATTGCAACAAATAACTTTTTGCCAGAAAATATTGTTTCTGAACCCATCATGGAGGATTTATAATATGTGTGTAGATAAAGTTATGTATGCAACTCTGCATAATTTGGCCTTAAAACACACGTGCGATCTTATTATGAAACTCGCCTGTCGGCTCGTTTCATGAAAACCACACTAGTGTTTTAAGGCCTATCATTATGCAACCGTTGCATAAACTACTATTTAACAACCGTGTAACCATTTATAACCTACCTATGAAATAAAACTAAAAATTACGTACTTTCTCAATCTCTTATCAAAGGTAATTTCATTGATACGTACCAATATTGAGTAATTTCCCACGAGTATGTTACTTTAAATACTATAGACTTCTTATAGGTTTTCCTGTAATCTATAGCAACTATTTTCTGTATTTTTTTGTTCAAAATTGTAGTCCCAGGGTTTCGCAGGTAAGGGGGAAATGGTAAATTTTCGTTTATTTACCTAAATAAGTTCAAAACTATTTATTTTAAAATTATATAAAAGTATATTTAAGATAATTTTATTTGATATGGCACATGAAATAGTTTTTTCTTTAATTTTCTAGTTTACCCCCTATGTTTAAGAATTCATTTGCGGTCAGCAATTACATAACGTGGACCAAATGTCAACTCAATCGGTCCAGTAGTTTCGGAGCAACTTGGCTATGACAGACGGAGGGATGGACAGCCACACACCCACGAGTGATTCTATAAAGTTACAAGATTGCTACGGCATCAAAATAATTATAAAATGACGAAGTCATTTAAACGTTTATTCGATATTTTTTTCGCATGGGATTGGGATGAAAAGTAACCTATGTGTTAATCCAGGGTATAAGCTATCTCCATTCCAAATTTCATCCTAATCCGTCCAGCCGTTGAAGCGTGAATTAGTAAAAAAACATACGCACGCACGCACACACACAAATTGTCAGTTTAAGATCATCATGATTTAGCTCCGTGCTACTACAATTTCACGCTTACTCCTTGTAACATAGGGCACAGATTAAAACTACACAAGGTGTATTAATAGAGCTTCCACTTAGCGCGTCCTAATTACGCCAGCCGAAATTCACACCGATTATACTAGTGCTCTCGCTGTTGAAATTTGGCCTGTATCAGGTAAGGTCGTTAGTCCACCGTGTCGGTCCATTCTTGTAATGTGTGGCCGGCCTTAAGCAACACTAAGTATAAAGCGCAACACACACAATAGGTAGGTACTTCTTATAGTGCGATATACACACAACATCAAGTGTTCTACGGCTAAACTCAAAATTTCGTAACACCGGCAGAGCATTATTTCAAACTTAAATAAAAACATTACAGTTCATTGACAACCTTTGTCAAATGTCAACTAAAAACAAGGACGGATATCAGAAATAATTTATTTTAATAATATTTTTCTGTATTATCATTCTCTTAAATATAATTCTATAGCATGTCGTTGTTTAAATAAGTACTTGTCTTGACGCTACCGGATTCTTAAAGTTAAAGTAAGTCAAGATGGCGTCCCGCCGCACGGAAGACAACCATGTATCCCGGATTAACCAGATCCTTTCGGCGAGCGGGCTGGAATGCATAAAATCCCCACCATCGTCCTTGGACGAAGCCTCCCCCTTGGCTTATATCGAGGAGACAGGTTTGTTAGTCAATAAATCAGCCAGCAAGTTGGCCATTTGTGGGCGCTTTTACTCGTCACATAATATAATTAAATAAAATGAATCTACCAGAGCTTTGGAAAGGACGCATTACTGAGGAGAATTGCCGCAAGAAACTCGGCAGAAAGTCGTCTTTCCAATTAATCCAGAAAACATACGCGTTCCTGGGAGATTATATCGTCATCTATCGGTGAATTTCTTAAATTGAGGCTGTAATTAGTTCAAACAATAATGGATGCCTTCGATAAGCCGGTACTTTTCCAAACTGCTACCCACCCCATTTTGCTAGGGTGGTAGCGATATGCTGCAGCTGCAAACTCTCAGTCTAATTAGGATACCGTACAGTCCGAATATGCCGAAGCTGCAAAACTCCAGTCAAACTACAGTCCGAACGCGAGTTAAGTGCCGTCGGATTCTGAAGTAAAATGCGGGTACAGCTCCCGCCTGTGCCCGCTTTTTACTTCAGACCCCGACGGCAGTACCCCTTTGATATATGCAAAGGCAAGTCTTAAATAAAAAACTTAACTCATTATTGCCTTTCAGGATCAGAGGAAACAGATATACAAGTACCAAGTCCGGAAGCACAAAAAGAAGAACATGCCGTAGAAGCATTGGAAGACATATTAGAAGAAGAAAAAGAGGTCTTCCCAACTCCCTCTCTACGCCATCTGCTGCCAGATAAAATAAGAAAGATTGAAGAGTTCAACAGGATCCATGTATTACCAGAAGAGTTTAAAACTGATATAGATCCAGCAGATATACCTAAAATAGCTACCACGCCGCAGCAGAAATATATAGATATTATAGCGGACTTGGTCGGGTGTAAGAAATATAAAGAAAGCATGGCAGAGTTCTGGTTTGTGGACACGATGGCGAATCTACTGAGGAGAGCGCAAGAAGACCTTTTGGATAGGCGTAAGTTTAACCTTTCACCTAAGTGCCAAGTTAGCACAACATGCCCGCGACTCGTTTGTCGCTCATTGCGCAAACGACCACCTATTGAAATATGTAAGGGACGTACTGTACTGAGGAACAAATGCTTCGAAGTTCTGCTCATGGCCAGTGCCAGTCATCTAAATATGACAAAATTCGAACCAAAATAAATCAATACATTTGCTATAAGATCTAACTAAACGCCATTTTTCATGTCCTGCCTAAACATCCATAGACCATACTAAATTTTTTTTCTAAATTAGATCGACGACAACGCAACGACATAAAATGCAATTTCTATGAGGAGTTTACCATTAACGTTAACTTCCGTTAAATCTTCGGAAGTGTATCGCTTTAACGTTAGTTAGTTGCAATACCAACTGCGTCATCGAGTCTGTCAATGGTACACGGTTTCAGCGACCCAGGCAATCCTCATGCTGTGGTTCTGCGAGTGGATGAAGGAGATCCAGCATTTTGATGCAGCCGACCGGCCTCGCATGCTGAGGAGGTTCAAGGTTATCTATCTCTTTTATTAGCCTACTAGCTGTGCCCGTGACTGCTCGTGCGGGATTGTGAGGAAAAGTACCTATCCTACCTATGCTTTTTATTTAACTTCTATATATTTAAATTATCACTTAATTAATAATATAGGTAAGTGTCTTTAGTTTGTAGGTAGGTAATTGAATAATTGAAATTCTCAATTGGCATCTCAGCTTCTCTCGGTAACGGGCAAGTTGCGGAAAATACTCATTTTTCAACAAAAATATTTGTCCATGTAAAATGACCAGACTCGTGAAATCCGAACATAAAAAAAAAACACTGATGTGACGTCCCAAATTGGTAAAAAAACTGTAAACAGATGTAAAGTCCCTAATTGGCGGATGGAAAAGTGGGCGGCTGTAACCACGACCATTGTTACCCGACCGCGCAAAGCTATAGAGGGTCATGTGTTTATCAGCCTATGTATGTTTGTATTTATGTATACATATATGTATGTATGTTTGTTCCTTTGTGGCGCTCTAGAGATCAAACGCGTGGGCCGATTTTGTTGTTTCTTACGTCAATCGATTTGTCTTAATCTTGCGAGTGTCACTAAAGATATGACAGTACCTAATCAAAATCCAATATGGCGACAACCAGACGCCATATTGTGAAAAAGAAAAAAATGAAAGTCGACGAACTATGTTAAGTGGGGTATCATTTTGGATTTGGAATGGCTTCGCCTTCGCTGCAAGTTATATTGGTCCTGTACATTCTGCTTCTCTTTCCCCAGGACAACATGCTATCAGCGGCACAATTCATAGCCGAAGAAGAACGTCTTCCGACCCCTGAAGAAGCAGGCGTCCGCTACAAGGCTGTGGAGGAAGAAGGAAAGATGAAGAAGAGCAGCAAGACCACCGGTGATACCAAGATGCTGGTCAGCTTCGAGGGCACTGGTTATGAGTGTGCTTTGAGTGATTTGACGAAGATCATGCATTATATTTTTGATCTGTAAATAAGTATAGTAGTAATTTTTTTTCTTGTCCCGATCCCATTAGCTACTTATCTGGCAAACAAAGCCATTGTCTTTCATTGTGAAGTGTAACTGCTAATCGCTACTTTGTAATAGAAGGTCGTAACTGCAAACACTATTTCACACAAACGGCGTCTTTATGTCTAAGTTAAGAAGGTTCACATTAAAAACCAGGGCTTGTCAGGTGTCGAACATTTTGTATTTAAAACGCTTCCATGTGTACTTTACACATGGAAGCGTTTTAAATGCAAAATGTTCAACACCTGACATGCCCTGGTTGCAGTTACGACCTTCTCTTTCAAAGTAGCGATTTGCCGTTACACTTCACAATTAAAGACATTGGCTTTGTTTGTCAGATAAGTAGCTAATGCGATCGGGACAAGAAAAAGAATTACTAGTATGAACGAACTCTAAATGCGATCCTCTTTAGGCTCTAAACTGAACTGCGTCGAAATATTAATAAATAAATCAGGGGACAATCTTCACACAAGTCGATCTAGTCCCAAAGTAAGTTCTAAAGGCTTGTGTTATGAGTACTAGACGACGATATACATACTTATATAGAGAAATAATATTTAAATACATAGGAAACATCCAAGACTCAGGAACTAACATTTGTGCTTATCACACAAATATTTGCCCTTACCGGGGATCGAACCCGGGACGCTAGCTTCGGAGGCATCGTCAATCCCAACAAGGCTAACCGCGTCGTCAATAAAAAAAAACCGTTTTCTTTAAAAAAAAAATTTTTCAATTGTGGTATTAATGTTTTGCACGGGACAAATATTGATAATCGTATAAAATTTCAGCTTTGTAGCTCAGTGTTTGAGATAAAGTGACTGCGACATACAGACAGACAGACGGACATGGCGAAACTATAAGTATTCGTAGTTGGAACCCTACCAACCTACAGGCGTGTGCATTTCAAGTGTTCATAATCAACATTATCCAGTAAATTTAAGTAAAATGGTGCGTAACTGTTCGTGTTCGAGTCAGACGCCATTAATCAGGTTTTTAAGTTTTAGGGTTCCGTACCTCAAAGGTAAAAACGAAACTCTTATAGGATCACTCGTGTGTCTGTCTGTCTGTCCGTCTGTCACAGCCAATTTGCTCCGAAACTACTGGACCGATCGATTTGAAATTTGGTATACATATGTAAGTCGGTGACCGCAACGCAAACATATGACGCGTGACGTAAATATATGCATTTTAAACAAGGGGGGCCACTTTTGGAGACAAATTAGAAAATAACAAAAAGTTATACAACCTATATCGTGTGACATATCAAATGAAAGGGCTTATTGTGAGGATCTTAAATATACTTTTTTTTTAATTTCAAGTAAAATAGTTTGGAAGTTATTTAGAAAATAGGCGAAAATTGAGTTTTCCCCCATTTCCGAAACTACTGGGCCTGAAATTTTGAAAAAAATACGGAATATAGTTCTTCACCTATAGATTACAGGAAAACTTATAAGAAGTCTATGGTAGGTATTTAAAGTAACCTAGTAAATTTCAGATAATCATGTACGGACCGGAACCCTCTCCACGCATTTGTCCGGTTTTTTTTTACAGATTCAGCACCGACTACCAATTCGACCTTGTCCGTTCAATCTTCACGTATACCCCGGGCCACAGCCTGATCGACGTCCCGTACCAACTTCAGACGCCTAGACGGCTCTACGCCCCGCTCAAACCTAAGAAGGAAAAACCGGTGAAGAAAGACGCGAAGTCTGCTGGCAAAGGAAAGAAGAAAGACGTGGATACGGCGGAGTATTTGGCGCTGATGGAGGTGACTTTGGACTCTTTAAACTGCAATGTCATGCTAGGACAACCTATGTGCCATACCTACTTGGTTCCCGTACCTCTACCCCTTATTTATAGGATCACTTCGTTGTCCATCTGTCTCTGTCAAGAACCTTTTTCTCAGGAACGCGTAGAGTTATCAAGTTAAAATCAAATACACAGGTCTGCAATCCTTTGGAGCTGTGAAAAAATCAAACATCTAATTAAATGCAATCAAAAGATACGGCCGTTTATACCGCTAATTTTGACACTCGCAAACGAATCAGAACCCATAGGGTACTTCCCGTTGACCTAGAATCATGAAATTTGGCAGGAAGCAATGTCTTATAGCAAAAGTAACAGTAACAATCCGAAAACCGTAAATTCTTAGGTACACCAGATTTTTTTGCGATTATAAACTTAATTGCCTTTTGTAAGCTGACCGCGACCGGTTTGGCTGGTGGTTCTACTGTTGGGCTGCGAAGATTGAGTTCGCGAGTTCAATTACCAAGTCATATATTTGAGCTATATTTTCTTGGCGTCTGTTCATCGTCACAGGCGAACCTGACATCATATTAATAAAATTTGTAAAATGAAATCAAATCGTTTAAGTATTCAGCAAGTTGGCCATCCGAGGGCTATAATTAAATAAAATGAATCTACCAGCCTTTCAGACAGGACCATCATTTTTGAGAAGAACCGCCGCAATAAACTCATCAGAAAACCGGTTGACATTTAAAGAGGCATAGCTGGCCACCGTTAATCAAATAGTTAATTTCGTTAATCGTTAATCCGTTACTAAAAAAGTTAACTTCTATAAACGTTAAAGCGTTACATTTAGGAAATTTTACGGAAGTTAACAATAGTCGTTAACTCGGGATAGAAATTGCATTTTATATGATATTGCGTTAGAGATTTATTTATAAAAAATATGTTGGTATGGGCTATGGAAGTTTAGACAGGACTAGGAGTGACTAGTGTTTGTCGTAATCCCTAACTATTTACAGATTAAATTCAAATCAAATTCTATCTGAGATAAACCACGCGGTGTATTTTTGGCAAATAGTACTTATGTACTTAGTTAACGTTTAACGGACTTTAATTGTTTCAAGGAAAATACCGTTAACAATTTTTAAAGTTAACTTAACGGTCTTGTGCCCAGCTATGTAAGGAGGTACCTAAAAGAAAAATATTATCCAAGATTGTATTAACTAATTGTCATTTTTGCCATTGGTAGTCTCATAGCTTACAGTGGCGAAGCATGAGGGTAAGCCGGTGTATCATTTCTATTTTTAAACATTATTATTACTTACTAAATATTTCTCCTCCTCTGCTGCACTGGGAGTGAAGAAATAGCATAGAATGCGTGCAGATGCTTATCACCCTGGCATGTCGTAAAAGTCGACTAAGGGACGGGTCCTCTCCAACATGGTGGACTATCTGTATGGGCGATGGGCTGATCACCTGTCACCATACGGTTCATCATACCATCTTGGGACTAATTAATCGAACGTGGCCACAAGTAGTCTTGTGGCTCTGCCCACCCCATTAGGGATATCGGGCGCGATGATATGTATGTATGTAAGTATGTAAATATTATTATTTACATAAAAAATAATGTTATTTGCAATTGTTATGGCAATACAAGAAGTAATTAATAATATAATAATGTTTGAGTTAAGAAAGTAAACACCGGCTTACCCTCACGCTCCGCCACTGATAGCTTATCCACTAACGGCAAGAGCATTTCCCATTTCACAGCTAAAAGCCAAAGAAGACCGCGAACTGAACGAGAAGGAAGAAGTTGAACGCGAGGAGTGGAACAAGAGGAGCCACATCCTGCCCCTCAGTTTCGCTGCTACCGACGAGCTGTTTGACAAGTACTGGCCCCCGCCGCCCCCGGAACCGCCACCGCCAGAGCCTGAGGCCAAACCTAAGAAGGGAAAGGGAAAGAAGTGAAGGATAATTAACCTCTTCAACGCGAAGCATGTCTGAGAAGTAACACGAATTTCTACTTACATCATCATCATTTCAGCCACAGCACGTCCACTGCTGGACATAGGCCTCCCCCGTCGATTTTCAAAAGGGCCGGTTGAAAGCGGCCTGCGTCCATCGTTTTCCTGCAGTCTCTTTTATGGGCGGACGTCCCACGCTGCGCTTACCGGTCCGTGGACTCCATTCGATAACATTTCGTCCCCATCGGCCATCCGTTCTGCGTGCTATGTGCCCTACCCACTGCCATTTCAACTTGCTAACCCGGTGGGCTATGTCGGTAACTTTCGTTTGTCCAGATGTCTAGATTCGATCTCGCAGAGAAACCCCGAGCATAGCCCTCTCCATAGCTTTCAAATTCAATTTAATTTTACGTCAAATTCATGATGGGCTTAATTTCTTGTTTCTTTCTACTTAAGGTTATGCAATCGGGTTTTTTGTAGTTTATAATTTATTATTATTATTACTGTTACGTGACGCAACCTACAACCTCAACTTTTCCAATAGAACCACTCTGGTACCACGATTACTTTTACCTAACCATGGTACAACCAACTAGCGTGTGGTATAACGGCTATGACCTTCGCATCATCTTGAAAAACAGTGGTACCACGATTCCTTGTACTTTAATAAAAAGCGTTGTCGATTACAGACATTTTATTTTCTATTATATATCGAGTTAAGTTGCACCGTATATAATGTACAAGAATAACGTCTTTTTTCGTAGCTTACATTAAATATTGTGCCAACTTTATGTACTAGTTAGTGTATAAAGTCTGTCAACAAAACTGCATCGGTTTTGGCTCACTAGATGGCGCTACTGGAATGTAAAGTTATTTCGAAGACATCAAAATAATAATATACGAACACGCTGTATTTGCCTTTGACAACTGAGTTTCATTGTAAAGTTATAAGTACAGATACTATTAGAAGGGAATCTTCGGTGTATGGATTTGACATCAAAGCCGACAAATAATTACCTACAGCACCCCGCGCTCCTCCTTACCCCTCTGTCGGCTAGTATATACTAAGGATGCCTTCCTACTGAAGCGGAGCGGAGATGAACCGAGCTAACCAATCAGATTGCTTTATCGTATGTCATTGAGATATTTGACATACGATAAAGCAATCTGATTGGTTAGCTCGGCTCATCTCCGCCCGCTCCGCTTCAGTGGAAAGGCACCCTAACCATTCGTAAAGCACGTGGTCAGAAATAGAACTAATATTTTCGTAAAACAAAACTTGGTCTTTGAGAGCTACGTTTGAAATCTTATCATATGTTTACTCCTCGGGCCGATAGATGGTGGCAACCCGCGCGCTTTAGCTTGGATAAGACGTCCGCGGACTGCTCAAGGCCACAGCAGGAGCGCGCGTGTGGTAAGGATTGAGATGCCCTTCTAATAGTATTTTAATCTTATGGTATAGCTGAACCATTTGTATTGCAAACATCATATTAAGTAACACGTTATGTATAATGTAAAGTATAATCATTCAACATATAACATTACTATGATTCTATGTAGGTAGGGTGGCAATACAACTGGTTCAGCTATATATATCAATAATACTGTATCATTACCTTTGTAATTAATATAAAATATAATAATTAAGTTACATTGCAATTTTACATTTCATAGTCAAATTAATTTAAATGAGATCATGAAACTGCATAATAGAGTTCAGTACGCAGGTCTATTTTTCTAACCCGGGGACTAGAATGACAGCTAGAAATGTCAAATGTAAAAATAATGTGACCAGCTCCCGATGGCCATTGTTGTCTATGATTCCGGTTTTAGATACAATTGGGTAGGTAAAGTTTTTTGAAGACAGGCATATTATAATTTTTTTTGATAGTGGGCGTCTCGGAGGCCAAGCATCTATAGATAATTAATTATTTTTTATATCATATAGTTTATTCAGTAGATTTTTTAAATGACTGCGATGACATTTCCCCCGTTACAGCCGTTTGCTCGGCCGTTTGATTAAATCTTTGCCTTAAGTTAAATAAAGCAAAAGAAAGTGACAGCTCATTCACTAACCCAATTGAAAAGAATCGTCAAAAACTAATAATATTGCATAATACATATAAATATGGAATATTTAAAAACAACATTTACAGAAGTTGGTAGCGATTCTTATGAATCAAGTTCATGGTACGCATCAGGTTAAATAAATATATATTTAAATTGTGTATTTTTAATTACCCTTTAGCAATTATTTTTGGTGGAATTAACATTTAACTTATTTCACAAGGATACCTACAATAGTAGTTTATGCAACGGTTGCATAATGATAGGCCTTAAAACACTAGTGCGGTTTTCATGAAACGAGCTTTAGCGAGTTACGTAATAAGATCGCACGTGTGTTTTAAGGCTAAATTATGCAGAGTTGCATACATAACTTTATCTACACACATATTATAAATCCTCCATGATGTGTTCAGAAACAATATTTTCTGGCAACAAGCTATTTGTTGCAATCGTGGCTGCATATTTCCGATATCCGGCGCATTTTCACATCACACACTCACTCCGAGAAGTTCATATTTTCAACTAAAATGTAAATTACAAACAACTTTTCCGTGAATGCTGGTTTTAGTACATCACTGTGTAAGAAATTCAAAAAACAGGCAACACATGAAATGTCATCTGAGTCTCCGGGTTACAAAAAAAACCTTGAAGTCATTTTTCAAAGAACTGTTTTTTACTGTCTTTCTGACAATACATAAAGTTTTTCGCATTAAGAGGCATATATAAAGAGTCGCACTATTCCCTTTTTTGTCGGATATTTAAGTGAAATTGAGTGTAATTCTCAAATGTAGTCTACAAACATCATCTGGTATTGCACAATTATGCGTGTGATGCACAAATAAAAAGCCGTAAAAAAAGTTAATGTTTAACATTATAGAAGTTGCAGATTTCTTAATAATATATCATGACATCTTGTTACAACCTACACAATTATTATAAATAGAAAAAGTATACAACTATATAGTAATAAGTCAGAATCAAAGTGGGACAATACATATTTTGTAAACGTTCATTACTTTGTGGAAGAATAATAGTTTTAAATTCATAATTTTACAAAAGGGGCCTTGTTTCTCAAAGCATACTAGCCTAATAATAATACTAATGCCTTGTCTCGTAAATTAAAAGAAAAAACAAAACACTATTATTATTAGACAATTGAGAAACGAACCCCTGGTCTAGTAGTTAAATTATTTATATTAAAAATTACTACCTAAAAATGGCGTCTATACAATATCAATAAAATATTTACATTACTAAATCAATAAAGACGAGAGTTCGATTGTGGTCTCGGCGTTCAATATGTTTCATACAAAATAATTCAAACAATTTGGCATAAGATTTTAATTCAAATAAGACTTCTTTAACATATAGAGAAACATATAAAATAATTAAAAAATACAGGACAAACATATTTTTTATATTTTACAATACACATTATAAGTAGTTAACTAACCAAATTGATTAAAAATTATGCCAAAATAATTTGATGATATGAGCAGAATTTTGAGCAAGATCAATAAGAGCCAATTGATAAAAAATTGTGAATTTAACCAAACTGGGGTAAAATTTATACTGAGATGAGTACATGGTAATTTGGCATTTAATGTAGTCAAAAGACCCTATCACTATAATAATAACCTAAAGTGACGACGGACAATAAAACATTCCTTTCCTCCCTGCACTATGCAACGCTCCGTAAGATCATGCAAGTGCGAAAGAGACAGCACGATTCTAATGCTATTATTGCCCGTCGTCACTTAGGTTGACGGCCACTATAGTTCAGTCGAATCGGATCCCAAGGAAGACAAACAACTTGTATAATTATCCGTACCACTGCTGGCCATAGGCCTCCCGTCACGGTGACGGGACAGTAGTAAAATATAAATGCAATATACTTGTATCAAAAAGCGCAATAATATTAATAAAATAAGCCCAGAAAAACCGTATACGAATAGAGAGATGTGGGTTAAATTTGGTTTTTCATATATTATGCACGAAAAACCATGTTATAGGTTGACCGCTTAAATGAGTCTTCGGCCGCGCGGCACAGGGGCGCGGGGGCAGGCGACAAAGCGGACCGAGAGAGGTGCGAGCGGCAGGCGCATTTTTGTTTTCATTCATTTCACGCCGCCCGCACATCTCCCAGGCCCCTTTGTCGTCCTGCCCCCGCACCCTTTAAGCGGTCAACCTATAATGTTGCGGCCGGACGCAAACTTAACGCGGTTCGTTTATACAACATGTATGAAAAACCAATTTATGTTTACATTTGTTCTTAACACATCTCCCGGCTGCCAGACTTTCATATTCGTATTCTGCAAACGATTTAGAAACCAATTAAGTTCACAAATGTCATTAAAAAAATCACGCAAGATTCTTTGCAGTACCTCCTCATCTATAATCACGCATCTCAAAGTACACAAGGTCTTTGTTGAGCAAACCAAATATGTATAACATAGTATAATTGATCACTATATTATACGTTGAGTTATACCTAGGACGAGGTATATAGTTATTAAACAAGAGAAATGACAATTATTGCCTTACGGCGATCGTACTTCGAAAATAAGCCGAAGCTGCCAAAGTCCGGTTAAACTAGATGGCGCTATAATGGTAGCCAGTGGGGTATCCAGTCAAATAAGTATCACTCACAAACTAAAGACACTGCTTAGCCTAACTTTTACTAGCAAATACAGCTGCCAAACTTGCGGGGTTCTTAGAGCTGTGATTGGCTCGCACCCTGCCATTAGCCCAGCCGTTTATGACTTTTTGCCTCTAGTGCTGGCAGGGGGGGTCGTCGGGCTATGCGGAGTCTATTTTATATAATATATGGTCTATGGCAGGGGTCGCCAAATGGCGGACCGCGGGCCGCATCCGGACCGCCGACCCATTTTGTGCGGACCGCGAGAACACAGCAACTTGCACTACAAAGTGTCAAGTCAATAGCTTGCACCAATTTTACTCCAAACTTCGGACAGATAGTCCGCAACACAAAATGTCATTTTTGCTCATTGATATGTAAAAAAATACCTTTATGTACACCCATATCATAAAACCTCCATTGGTTAATCAAAAACCGTATGAAATGACCACCATTTTGACAACCAATTAGGAAAAACCAGTGCTGCGATAAAGAAATAACATGACTTCTTTATCGTTTTTGGTAAAGAAATGAGATTAAATTTGGAACAGCTGTCAAAACTCAAGTGGGTCTCTATTCTAGTATCCATAGATATTAAAACAGTTATTGATACGAAACGTCAATTCAGTATGTTTTTTTAATATAAACTGCACAATATTTGATCTCGAGTGACGTGAGAATAGGGACTTCATCCGTTTGTCTATGATTTTAAAAAAAAATGGTCTTGACGGAAGATCGAATTGCCGCCATGTTGACGTTTTGCTGAACGAAAGTAGAATTGTTGTTGAATTGAATAGAAAAAGTTGTTTGTAATTTACATTTTAGTTGAAAATATGAATAGTAAGTAGTCTTCTCGGAGTGTTTGTGATGTGAAAATGCGACGGATATCGGAAATATGCAGCCACGATTGCAACAAATAACTTGTTGCCAGAAAATATTGTTTCTGAACCCATCATGGAGGATTTATAATATGTGTGTAGATAAAGTTATGTATGCAACTCTGCATAATTTGGCCTTAAAACACACGTACGATCTTATTATGAAACTCGCCTGTCGGCTCGTTTCATGAAAACCGCACTAGTGTTTTAAGGCCTATCATTATGCAACCGTTGCATAAACTACTATTCTTATTTCCGTAATTACATTTGTTTAATAATATTTTTTTTCTATAAAATGATGTGCGGACCACGATTGTCTTCATTTCTTATAACGGACCCCGAGCGAAACTAATTGGTGACCCCTGGTCTATGGTATCAGTCAATTAGTGTAATGCGTCTTTACCAGCTTTTCAAATGAAACCATTATTGTTATGCAGCCGCAGTTTAAGAAATTCACCGATAGATGGCGTTACAAATTCCGAAGAACGTTGATCGTATGGCGATTGACATTTCTCTTCCTTTATTCCTATAATATAGCAGCACTCAGCGTCTTGTAACTTTCTTTGATATTTGACACTTAATTACTAGGTACATAAACTAATACTATGCATTGCACATTTCGTGTGAATCCTCCTTACTTATAACAAAAAAAAAGTAAAAATACATGATCAATATAGGCGACAATACAAGTCCCAGAGGCGAAGCGTGAGGGTAAGCCGATGCATAATTTCTTAACTCAAACATTATTCTTATTATTAATTACTACTTGTATTAACTTAAAAATTACATACTACATATTTTTTTAAGTAAATAGATAATTTAATGAGTAATCATATAATGCTTAGAACGAGAAATGATATACCGGCTTACCCTCACGCTTCGCCTCTGACAAGTCCTCAATACTTTGAAAACACTCGCATCTCCAAACCAACCTGCGGCTAGCAAGGCTGACACGTGGACAACTTAACCCCTTCTTATCTCTATCTCTTTCGTCGGCACTAGTATGAGAGACGCACTTAGAGATAAGACGGTGGTGTTAACTTAGCTACAACAACTTTGCTAGTGTCTCTGTGATAAACTACACGCTAATTCCCGGTTTGATTCTCTAATAGGCACTCTACACGATGGCCCATCGTGTAGAAGGGCCATAACGTGCTCCTTTTTAGGGTTCCGTAGCCAAATGGCAAAAAACGGAACCCTTATAGATTCGTCATGTCTGTCTGTCTGTCTGTCCGTCCGCATGTCACAGCCACTTTTATCCGAAACTATAAGAACTATGCTGTTGAAACTTGGTAAGTAGGTGTATTCTGTGAACCGCATTAAGATTTTTACACAAAAATAGAAAAAAAAAACAATAAATTTTGGGGGTTCCGCAAACAGAACTGGAATTCAAAAAAATATTTTTTCATCAAACCCATACGTGTGCGGTATCTATGGATAGGTCTTCAAAAATGATATTGAGTTCTCTAATATAATTTTTTTCTAAACTGAATAGTTTGTGCGAGAGACACTTCCAAAGTGGTAAAATGTTGGTCCCCCCTCCTGTAACTTCTAAAATAAGAGAATGATAAAACTAAAAAAAAATATGATGTATATTACCATGTAAACTTCCACCGCAAATTAGTTTGAACGAGATCTAGTAAGTAGTTTTTTTTAATACGTCATAAATCACGGAACCCTTCATGGGCGAGTCCGACTCGCACTTGGCCGCTTTTTTCTTCTATAGCTCGCGTAGCCACTTACAATGCAATTTTTTTATGTACCTCAACACAATTGAGTAGTTTATTTTTTGATTGTATGATTTTGCGAGATGAGCTTTTTCAAAGTAGTGACGAAATGCCAATTTCATAGGGCATAATCGTTTATTTCTCATTATAAAAAATATATTTAACATATTTGCAATTTTCTCTAACAGTATACTAATCAAAATACAATGAATAACGATCGTTCAGGAAAGGTTATTTTAAATAAAATTAAAAAAAAACAATGAAACATGCATGACATGTCAAATGAATGCATGTTATCATATTGGAATATGTTTTTTGTCCAATATTGTTTTTATTATTAAGTTTGCACTAAATCAGATTAAAACTTTCGTGAGACATCACTAAGACTAGAGATAAGCACGGCTTTACTCACGATTTATTGTCAGAAATAGTCCGACATGTTTCGGACTCATATGGAGTCCTTCTTCAGGGGTTGAGTACGGTCGCGCTCACTGCAACCCACGCACTGCCGCCCTCCGCGCGGCGCGTTGCGCCTGAGCCGAGGCAATAAATCGTGAGTAAAGCCGTGCTTATTTCTAGTCTTAAGTTTGCATTGCTATCTTTGGTGATATTTAATCAATTTTTAGGGTTCCGTACCTCAAAAGGAAAAAACGAAACCCTAATAGGATCACTCGTGTGTCTGTCTGTCTGTCTGTCTGTCTGTCTGTCTGTCTGTCAGTCTGTCACAGCCAATTTGCTCCGAAACTACTGGACCGATTGAGTTGAAATTTGGTATTCATATGTAAGTTGGTGACCGCAACACGGACGCGTGACATAAATATATGAATTTTAAACATAGGGGCCACTTTTTGGGGGTAAATTAGAAAATTAAAAAAGAAAAGGTTTGCCACCTATATCGTGTGATATATCAAATGAAAGGACTTATTGTGAGGATCTTAAATATATTTTGTTTTGAATTTTAAGTAAAATAGTTTAGAAGTTATTCAGGAAAATAGACGAAAAATGACCATTCCCCCCCCCCTTATTTCCGAAACTACTGGGGCTTAAATTTTGAAAAAAATACAGAAAATAGATCTTTACCTAAAGATTACAGGAAAACCTATAAGAAGTCCATGGTATTTAAAGTAGCCTAGTAAATTTCAGATAATCATGTACGGAACGGAACCCTCTCCACGCGAGTTTAACTCGCACTTGTCCGGTTTTTTTTAGTACATCTGTATATAATAAGTGTACTTGCTGTGTGTGCATGTGATGTTCGTGTGTGTGCGCGGCGGCACACACCGGAGTAATAAAGTAAGTCTCGGATAAGACGCGAGTTTTACTTCCCTCCTCCTTCGTGTATAACATTGATTGATGATTTTTATTTTTATACATATTTGTATATGCTTGTAATACCACATAGGCAATTTACTTTTATTACTTGTAAAATAAGCTGCAACAGAAATGATAATTCATGCACATGTTTCATTTGAAGTTGATAAAAAATTAGATTCTAAATATTAAGAACTGGTTTGGATGAAATTTTGTGAGTATCTTCTTTGGTGTCTGGGGAAGGTCATCTTTTTTATCCGGGAACAGTGCACGGGTCCCGATCCCATAGGATCGCAGTGTATCAGTAAGGACCCCATAGTTCCTGAAGGAATTGCGATAAACCATAATTTCCTAGCTAAAGCATAATTTAACATTAATTTATTACTATTGGTATGCGAAGATAGTTTTAATGGCAGTCTTATAAAATTTGGAATAAATGAATGGCAACCAAAACAAATTATTATCGCTTCAAGCGGTCACTTTTCACGGATATTCAGATAAAAATGTTTTGACGAAACACATGCACGATAAATTAAAATAAAATACATAACAAAAACATTAATTTAACCTTTCTTTGAATTTGAAATGCAACAAAGTTCGAAATAATTATTCATTATTATTCGATATTTATAAAAATTTTTATAAATATCGAATAATAATGAATAATTATTATTCGATATTTAGACTTCGCATAAAAACCAAATATTAGACTTTAGTATTTTCATGAATAAAGTCTTGATAGTGAGCATATATTATAATTGATTACATTAAAAATTAAAACCTGTAAAAGAATTAACTTTCTTTGACGCGTGTCTTTTTAATGCGGATAAATTTAAAATAAATCTATCTAGTTTCCTAAAAATACAAAGACAAATTGTCACTATAATTATTAATACAATTGGAAACATCACTGGCCAAGCTTAATTTGTATAACTTGACACATTTCGGCAGTATTTCAAGCCTTATAGTATCAATATATTTACTTAATCTAAGGAATATACAGCTTTACAGACTTTGTCGTGTCCCTACATCAATACTGAGAGATAATGCATTATGCTTATATCACTAATTAGTGGTTATCCATAAAGTACGTCACACTAATGTCGTGATTTTTTGCACCCTCCCGTCCTTGTCACAGTTGGTCACATTGAAGAGACTCCCCCTCCCTGGTGTGACGTCTCATATTTTGCAATTTGACACCTTGAAATTATTAAATTAAATCAGCAGTTCCGAAATTAGTTTTATTTCCATCAAAATTTTATTTTTTATAATCGACGTCAAACATTTGAAAAAAACGCGATCGGCCGGTAGTAGATCGAGTGTGAACTCGCCAACAAAACAATTTAAACCTTATGCCGATACAGATATTTTTAAGTTTTTCGTTAATAGTTCAAATTTGGCATTTTAACACTTAGATGTATTAGATTTTGAAATGCAACGTCACGAAACTTAGGACCCCTCCCACCCCTTGTCACACAATGTGACTCTTCATAGACCCCCCCGTAACGTATGACGTACTTTATGGATGAACCCTTAAACATCAAAATACTTTGACTGCTTATTATGGCTACATAATGACACAGCTCATCCACACTCTTATTTATTAAAGAAATTCATTCTATCATACGTCTCTATATTCTTGATATTTACAAACTTCTATATTTTGGCATGCTTTCTCAGTATGCAACTTAATCTTGCATGATATATCACGCAGTGTCAAGACCATTATATGCAAATTTTTGGGCTAGATTTTGGAGAGCAACGTATCCGAAACTTCTAATGTTTTAGCAACTTGCCTCAGCATTCATTGGCATCTACACATAAGGTTGCACGTTTGATAACTTTACGGGCTGTAGCGGCTTCACCACTTGCACCTTCACACAAGTTTTTAGAATTCTTTGTATATCACGTCGCCAAAGCCCTAACGACTGGCGTCACAAATTTGTATCAATTCACTTACTGTATGTAGGAACTGCGTTGCTCGCATTTGTATGACATTCTGCTGGAACTCACCGTCAACCACCACATCACTCGCGTCAATACGACTTTATGTTGCACGACCGGAACACCCGAGAACTTTTGGGTATAACACACCACCGAAACCCTAATCACTTGCGTCACAAAAACCTATCACTTTGTTGTATCACTCGCGTCTTTGTACAATTTGTGCTATAGACCACCGCCAACGCCCTAACCACTCGCGTCACAACTGAATACTTCGCTTTATGTTGTAGACAACACTTGTATTGGTCGCATCATTATGTATGTTTGTTTGTCTGTTTGTTAGAGGTGCAGCGCGAGCGGGGCGCGCGGCGGCGGCTACAGCAGCGCGCGGCGGCACTCGTCGCGGTAGGCGCCCGCCGTTCCCCTGTTTCATGTCTGCCATCTGGAGGAGGGAAACATTAGTTTGAGTCTTAGCATCACCATAGCTGGGCACCGTTAATCAAATAGTTAACTTCGTTAATCGCTAATCCATTACTATCTATGAAAGTTAAGGCAGGACTTTTTTTTTTATAAAATAAGGGTGTAACAGTAGATTTTGTAATAATACCTAATTATTTAGAGATAAATTTCCAATCAAAATCTATTTGACATAAGTCCTTTTGGCATATAGTAGGTACTTAATTGTTTTAACGGAAGTTAATGAGCCCGTTAACGAGTTTTAAAGTTAACTTAAAAGTTAATCCGTTACTCGAAATGTTAACTTAACGGATTAACGGTCGTGCCCAGCTATGAGCATCACTTCGAACATGCCTAAAGGCCTAAAGGCAAGACAAACAGGCTAGTATTTTTTTTGGCAATTTATAACCACAATTCGATTCTTGACAATTATTTAATAAATATTTTTGGCTGCTTGTTAGCTAATTTTAGTAACGAATTCTCACATTGTCAAGGAAAAAGCACTAACAATATTTTATCTACACCCATATCATAAAACCTCCATAGTGTAATCAAAAACCGTAGGAAATGACCACCATTGTGACAACCAATTAGGTAAAACCAGTGCTGCTATGTTATTACAGTATCGATTTTAGTATCGAAATGAGATTAAATTTGGAAAAGCTGTCAACACTCAAGTGGGTCTCTATTCTAGTATCCATAGATATTAAACAGTTATTGATACGAAACATCAATTCAGTATGTTTTTTTAATATAAACCGAACGACATTTGATCTCGAGTGACGTGAGAATAGAGACTTCATTCGTTTGTCTATGATTTAAAAAAAAAATGGTCTTGACGGAGGATCGAATTGCCGCCATTATGTTGGTTTTTTGCTGAACGAAAATAGAATTGTTGTTGAATTGAATAGAAAAAGTTGTTTTTTATTTAAATTTTAGTTGAAAATATGAATAGTAGTCTTCTCGGAGTGACTGTGTGATGTGAAAATGCGCCGGATATCGGAAATATGCAGCCACGATTGCAACAAATAACTTGTTGCCAGAAAATATTGTTTCTGAACACATCATGGAGGATTTATAATATGTGTGTAGATAAAGTTATGTATGCAACTCTGCATAATTTGGCCTTAAAACACACGTGCGATCTTATTATGAAACTCGCTAAAGCTCGTTTCATGAAAACCGCACTAGTGTTTTAAGGCCTATCATTATGCAACCGTTGCATAAACTACTATTTCATTTTTTAATTTGCCGCTAAAACGCTATCCTACTGTCAGCTGTCGCGTGTGACGTCAATAAACTGAAACCGTTCGTAAACGTCAAAAAAGCATAGTCTGTATGAGGATGCGGTCCGAATAACACTCACGGTGTCACAACGATTAAGGTGGGCAACTGACCTGTGCAAACCTGTTGACAGTCCTCTTAACAACGGATTTCGCGCGTTGCGGCGGAATACTCGAGTGGTATTAATATAAAATATGAAGTAACGACGATTGTGGGAATCCGTTTTATTCGGGGATCAAGTCATTGTGGCGATTTTTGGGCGCAGTGGACGGATGATCTCTCACCTGGACTTCTGCAGCTCGATCTGTCCCTCCAGCGTCTTGGCGAGGTAGATCACGAACAGCTGCGCGAGCGCAACTCCCAGCGCGATCGAGGCTATGGTGTAAAGGTTGCGCTCGGCCCACGACCGGACTATCTCTATGCAGCCGCTCGTCCAAACGCGTTTGCTTGCTTCCGCCACCTAGAAAGGTACCGAAAATGGAATACTTGTTAAGAGGATTGTGAACCTACGGCTTTTCATACAAAAGGCGATAACGATTTTCACCCCTTAAATGTTAATTGATGTTGACCAAATTTTGACAGGTTGTCAGTCAGAACAAAATCTAGGTCTATACGTTTTGGTTTTTTCACTGTAATCAATAAATTCAGTTTTATTGTTGTTTTAGTATTCTAATACAAAACTAATTTCCGCTATTATTTGCCTTCGTTGATCTTTAATCCATATTTAAAAAAGCGGCCAAGTGCGAGTCGGACTCGCCCATGAAGGGTTCCGTGATTTATGACGTATTAAAAAAAACTACTTACTAGATCCCGTTCAAACCGACTTTCGGTGGAAGTTTACATGGTAATGTACATCATATATTTTTTTTAGTTTTATCATTCTCTTATTTTAGAAGTTACAGGAGGGGGACACACACATTTTACCACTTTGCAAGTGTCCCTCGCGCAAACTATTCAGTTTAAAAAAAATATATTAGAAACCTCAATATCATTTTTGAAGACCTATCCATAGATACCCCACACGTATGGGATTGATGAAAAAAAAAATGTTGAGTTTCAGTTCTAAGTATGGGGAACCCCCAAAATTTATTGTTTTTTTTTTTCAATTTTTGTGTGAAAATCTTAATGCGGTTCACAGAATATATCTACTTACCAAGTTTCAACAGCATAGTTCTTATAGTTTCGGAAAAAAGTGGCTGTGACATACGGACGGACAGACGGACGGACGGACGGACGGACAGACAGACAGACAGACAGTCATGACGAATCTATAAGGGTTCCGTTTTTTGCCATTTGGCTACGGAACCCTAAAAACGTATAAACCTAGGTTTTGTATTGACTGACAACTTATCAAAAATTAGTCAAAATCGGTTAACATTGAAGGGGTGAAAATCGTTATCGGCTTTTGTATGAGAAGGGTGATTCTTGCCGTTGGTTCACAGTCCTATTAATGTTAAAAATTTACAATTTCAACGTGTTGGCTGCGAGCCCATTAAAATAACTATACAAAATTGTTCCAAATGACAACAGGCACCACCTCTGAAGTTCTGCAGGAAAACAAGGAGATGCGATTCATGTCGGACGGGAGCGCCGTCGTGACAGTGACCTTCGGCTCCAAACAACCTTGGGGAACTGGGCTGAATGCAGTGTTGCCAACTCTCAAATAAGAACGTTGCTAGATGTACGCCTAAAAAATGCCGAAAAGTAGCTAAATATTTTTGAACGTACAATTATCATTTAAAACAATCAACTGTTATTTTTATCTAACAATTATGAAGTTAAGCTGGGTCTCTAGATCATTTTAACGCTTATTTATATATATATATATTTACGACACACGATACGGTTATTTAAGTGTCTCAAACCACAAAGTATTTACATATAATATGCCACTTATATATTATCCAAAATATACTTTCACAAAAAGCCCCAATAACAAAAGTTGCTAGTAAAATGTGCTTGATGCTAAATGAAATTTTTTGTTGCTAAATCACTGAAAACTACAAAGTTGCTAAATTGGCAATGCTGGCTGAATGATTGCGCGCGCAGATCGACCGCCCGCCTGTCACCAGCGTCCGTCCCCACCCATCATTAGCGCCATCTATGACGAAACAGCTGAACTCTTAACTCACCGGATAATTCTGCACTCCATAGCCACACATAATGTTGACGAGTCCGGACGCTATATCCGTGGCATTGATGCAGCACGAGAATGGCACCCCGCACCGTTCCACGGAAGGCGAGGAGCAGTTGAAGTATTCGTTTTTCGACCAGTCCATGTAGCCGTCTGAAGTTAGGCCACAGCAGTGGAACTGAAAAACATACACATATATCTATACATATAAAACAGTACCGTGACTCGCGGTCCCTTAGAGGCTTCATACATCTCTAAGTTACGTTACTTGTCCAGACGCGGAGACTATACATCTCCCTTACCTATTAGTCATTTATTATAAATAATTTGTACCCATTAGGTTTGTTTTTTGCACTTTTGTGTTAGTTTTTAGATAAAACTCTAATGTCAAAGTTGAAAAAAGACTTACTGCTGAGTTTCTTGCGGCGTTTCTTTTCAGTAGATGTCACCTTTCGAAGCGCTGGTAGAATCAGACATGTGAAAGAGCCCATGTGGCCTACTTGCAAAATAAATATTTTCATTTTCAAACTTATAGACAACGCACAGCCAAAACGGGTGCTCCTAGAGGTTTGAAATTTGGAGGAGACATTCCTCCAGTACCCTAGAGGTGCACTAAGGAGGGATTTTTTGAAATTCCATCCCTAAATTGGTGAAAAGGGGTGATAAAATGTGTGTGGAAAATACCGCGGGCGAAGCTGCGGCGGGTCTAAAGGCATAGAATACTTATAAAGCAGCTGACATCTTATATGGGAATATTTAACACCAATGGGATAGGCGTTCATGGCATTGTGCAGGGTACAAGACGCCGATAGGCGTTTACGGCAACGAATAACTGTAGTACCTATCTTTGCCTGATTGCATCTCTCATGTAAACATTAAGATTTTCCAAGGATATTGATAGGTTGAATATTTAACCTTTTCACCTCCAAAAAATGGGGACAATGCTGAGAAAATGTATGGGAGTCATTGGGGTTTTTAATTGTGAAGTCGGTTTACCATGGCAACCGGGGCAGCATCCAATGTGCCGGTTTAAAATTACCAAGATAGCGGGCATGAGTAGACTGGCTCAAGCTTCATACTTGCGAACGGGTGCTGTCTTATGGTATACGGATGGTTCATAATCGTAAGGACCAATTAAATTTATTAGCTATTTATGAATTACAGCTATTAATTAATTAGCTATTTCTGACTAGACAGACTTCGTCGGCTTCTATATACTATATTAAATAGTTTCTCATATTTTTTGATTACATACATACATACATACATCACGCCCGTAATCCCTAATGGGGTGGGCAGAGCCACAAGACTACTTGTGGCCACGTTCGATTAGTTAATTAGTCCTAAGTTGGTATGATGAACCGTATGGTGACAGGTGATCAGCCCATCGCCCATACAGATAGTCCATCATGTTGGAGAGGACCCGTCCCTTAGTCGACTTTTACGACATGCCAGGATGATAAGCATCTGCACGCATTCTATGCTATTTCTTCACTCCCAGTGCAGCAGAGGAGCATTTTTTGATTATCGATTGATAATCTATTTTATTGTTATTAGTCTTAATAATAATCATTTATTAAAGCAATAAATAATAAGCTTTGTAATGTTTCTATTTAATTTTATTTGAGTTTTTATATAATGATGTAAAAATCTGACTTCAAAAGATGATTTTCTGCTTTTCAGTAATGGTGTTCCTGTCCGAAGCGCTGGTATATTCAACCCATTGTAATTTCTCCATGTGACAAGTAAAAGAGCCTGTAGGTAGCCAATTTGCTGAATAGTGAATATGAGTTTGAGACCAATGTCGACCATGGATCCTGTACTCACGTCGCTTTGAGCAAAGTCGATGAAGTTCTGCAGATCGGGGTCATCCCTGTACGCGTGCAGCACTCGCTCCGTGAAGCTGAGCTCCAGCAGCCCGTGCAGCGACCGCGGGAAGGCGAAACCGCACACGGCACCACCCATCTCCACCAAAAACAGGATGAGCAGGCAGAGGGAGTACTGTTGGCAGAATTGACGTCCCAACATTTTACCATGGCGTGACTTCTTATAATAGAAGAAAGGAAGAAGAAATAAAAGACATTTATCCACACCCATATCATAAAACCTCCATGATGTATTCAAAAAACCGTAGGAAATTACCAGCATTATTACAAACAAATTTACTATGAACTGTGGTAGTAGGAAAAATCTATACTGTAATGTTATTACAGTATAAATTTTTGTAACGTTATGAGTTTAAATTTGGAACAGCTGTCAAAACTCAAGTGGGTTTCTATTCTAGTATCCATAGATATTAAAACAGTTATTGATACGAAACATCAATCCAGTATGTTTTTTAATATAAACCGCACGACATTTGATCTCGAGTGACATGAGATAATTTGCTTAATTAATAATAATTTGATTACAGAATAGTTAAATGTCCGTCAACTAGTTGTCCTCCTATACAAAAACGTCACTTTAATTAAAGATCAATTTGAGTGGCCTTTCGCCCATAAATACTCACAAATTTGAGCAAGCAAGTGTTCTCCCGGAGTGCGCCGACGCACCCCGCGAAGCTGACGACGAACACGACGCCACCTAGCAGCGCGAGCAGCAAGCTGATGTTCAGCATCACGTCGTACACCGTGTCAAGCTGAAAGGAAACGGTCATTGATGTTTCTCATTATTAAATCTCTGGGTATAGTATCCTGGGTATCCTAAAAAAAAATTCATTCTAATTAGTAACACGTATTTTTTTTGTTTTATCAAATCGATCAAAATTGATAAAGATAACGCGCATCAAAGTTCGAGAGTGGGGGCTCTTAATGGTAAAGTGTGCAAAACCGTGACGTCACGCGGAACTCAACGCACTATAATATCTTCGTCAGTTTTTGTTTAACTGACAAAAGAAAAAATAAGTGTTCCATTTTTTTTTTAAATGTAAATGACGGACTAATTAGATTTTTTAAGAAAACTAGCCTATTAATTGTTATTGGGTAGGTAAAGTTTTTTGAAGACAGGCATGTTATAATTTTTTTTGATAGTGTACGTCTCAGGGACCCAGACTCTAAAGATACTCGAAGTTCATTTTTATTTCGTATCGTTTGATCAGTCGGCTGTTTGATTTAATCTTGCTTAAGTTAAATAAATAAAAAGAAAGTGGCAGCTCAGAAAAACAAATTATCAAAAAAAATATAATATGCCCGTCTTCAAAAAACGTTACCTACTCAATTGGCTACTTGACTATAGTAACCAATATTAATATATTTCTGCGGTACGGTAGCTTAACCCTCAATTGTACATTACAGAACAGGATTTATTTGTCGTGCACCAATAAAAAAATAAAAAAAATGTAATAATAAATCAATATTATTTAGAACTGAATTGCTTAAAATTTTCAATTTTAGGGTTCTGTACCTCAAAAGGAAAAAAGGAACCCTTATAGTATCACTCGTGTGTCTGTCTGTCTGTATGTCCTTCTTTCACAGCCAATTTGCTCCGAAACTACTGGACCGATTGATTTGAAATTTGGTATACATATGTAAGTCGTTGACCGCAACACGGATGCGTATCGTAAACAAATTAATTTTAAACATGGGGGCCATTTTTGGGGGGTAAATTAGAAAATTAAATTATAAAGTTACGCTAACTATATCATGTGATATATCAAATGAAAGGGCTTATTGTGAGAATCTTAAAAAAAAATATTTTTTTTATTTTTTGATGAATGGTTTGGAAGTTATTTAGGAAAATAGGCGAAAATTGACCATTCCCCCCCCCCCCCCCCCCTTACCTCTGAAACTATTTACTTATATAAGTCACGTGACTTTAAACACCAGTCACGACGTCTGACGTTGCGTAGGTTGGTTGCGTTCCGAATCACGCTGCCCACCTTAATCGTTGTGACACCGTGAGTGGTTTTCGCACCTCCCTTATACAGGCTATGCTTTTTTGGACGCTCACGACCGGTTTTGGTAAGATGACGTCACACGAGACAGATTGCAACAGCGGCAAAGGATGATGGGCAGATTGGCCTATCGACCAATAAGGACAAGCGATATGTCACTGGATAGCTTATTCTAAGTTCTAAAACTTTTACTATGGCAGGTAATCCCAAATCTTTGTGTGAAAAAAGTAGTAGTAGTAGAAAATTAGTAGTCATTGTTTGATGGTATATCGATATTTACTTAGTTGATTTATCATAGGCTTGTGTAGTACATGTACTAATGAACTAAAAGAATGAATTCCCGTCACTGTACTAGAACGAACTATTCCGTAACGTTTCTGCTCTTAGTACATTGCGGGAGCGAGCAGCGCAAGCGAAGCGATCCGATTGACCGACCGAACGGCTGCACATTGGCTCTGTCAGAGTAAGACAGCAAGAGGGAAGGAAACGGACCAGTCGGGCGGGAGCAGACCATAGAGAGATTATTTCAGTGTACTAGTGTACTAAAAGAAGTAAAAGAGCGAACTAGTACATTCGCACAAACGTACTAGTCCGGAGCGATCCGCGCAGTGAACGAGCACGCACAACTCTAATTTCTCATGTGTATTTATATGATGATATATTCCTCCTCTGCTGCACTGGGAGTGAAGAAATAACATAGAATCTGTGCAGATGCTTATCATCCTGGCATGTCGTAAAAGTCGACTAAGGGACGGGTCCTCTCCAACATGGTGGACTATCTGTATGGGCGATGGGCTGATCACCTGTCACCATATGGTTCATCATACCATCTTAGGACTAATTAATCAAACGTGGCCACAAGTAGTCTTGTGGCTCTGCCCACCCCATTAGGGATTTCGGGCGTGATAATATGTATGTATGTATTTATATGATAACACGTTTAAAAACCGTTGTACAGAACTAAAACCCTATAACAGTAAAAAAAATACTTATTGATGGAATGTTTTTATTTTGCCATAACTTGTTTCACACAGCGATTTAAGATATCCCGCCATCCAAAAAGTTGTAGAATATGAAAAAACCTTTCAAATGACATATGGCTTGTCATTATTGGTTTTTAGGCCAGTGTCTACACAAAACTGCCCATCATCCTTTAAAAATGAAAAATATCTGTGCGTTTACCTTGAAAATGTGAAAAATTAATATTTTTACATACATACATAGCATCACGCCCGAAATCCCTAATGGGGTGGGCAGAGCCACAAGAGTACTTGTGGCCACGTTCGATTAATTAGTCCTCAGATGGTATGATGAACCGTATGGTGACAGGTGATCAGCCCATCGCCCATACAGACACTCCACCATGTTGGAGAGGACCCGTAATATTTTTACATAATCCAAAATGCGCTAACAAGCAACCAGAAATATTTTGAAAATAATGGTCAAGAACTGAATTGTGTATCCATTCAAAAAAATATCGCACGTTTAAAAATAAAAGGAAAAAAGTCAAAATGGAAGTCACTCTTTTTTTTTGGGGTATATATTTATTTATTATTTTCTTGTTTAAATAAGGGTACAGCTGTTAAACTAAAAATATACAAAATAAACTAAGACTAATTTAAAACTATCTATAGATAAAATATTGGTTCCAAATCAGCGCCAGGCGGCAGGGTGCCCAGAAGGCTGGCAGCGTTGCCACGCTGTATGGCTAGGCTGATTCGTTGCGCCAAATATGACCCAGCCCTCTGGTCACCGGTCGATTCGGCAAGGCGCTTTGACAGCTTAAAAAATATTTGGTAAGCGCCCTGACCCCATGGCCCGAGGGTTTCAACCCCAAACGGCGAAAACATGTAGCCACTGTCGATAGCTGCATATCTTCGCCGCTTGAGTTTCTCAGCCGCATCCGCGGCAGAACCAGCCTTGGCGGAGGTCCCTGGGTGGTGGGACGGCGCAAGGGTGTCGACACAGTCACTTTTGTTTTAAACTTTATTCAAACGCGTTAAAGTTGAATTTGGAATGGATTTGTATTCACATTATTTCTTTTTATTTTTTAACGAGCGATATATTTTGCGTAAATACACAATTACGTTATCAGCTCAGTTTTGTACGTCTCATAAACAAAATCTTACTTTGATAAGTCCGGTAGCCTGCCATTTGTCCACAAAAGCATACAGGCCCACGGCAGTCAGCAATCCTCCAAGTAACTGTAATCAATATAACACATTCAGTGCCAAACTGCCAAAGACCCGAGGTCATCTATTACTTCATCGCCACGCCTGACGACCCGCTAGTCGGGTTTTTGCTCAGACCATAATTATATCCTAAAGATACTTAGCCTAACTCTTACTGATAAATAAAACTTAAACTTGCGCAGGGGGGTTTTACGTTTTTAGGGCGCTGTGATTGGTGCGATAAAGGTTATGAGTCTGCCTTGCCGAACTGCAGCCCTGCCGCTTATAGATTTTGACTTTAATGTTGGCAGCGGGGGTCGCCCTTAATGGAATGGTCCTTATTATGTTAATTTTAGGCACTTGCCTGTAAATTACATGTAATTGATCGGCAGCTACAGCAGCCTTAGCAAGGTTGACATGGGGATAATTTAACCTGTCTGTCTCTCTGAGTATCTCTTTCGGCGGCACTAGTGTGAGAGAGATGCACTTAGAGACAAGGCGGTGTTAACTTATCATTGATTCAAACTTGCTTGGGCTGTTGGGATGGAGCTTGATTAAATGAGTGAGTGGTATTACGCTTTCATTTAATTTCATTCAATCATAATATATTTGAATTCTGTAATAGCTTAAACAAACCCGGTGGCCCGTTTCGTGAAGTTACAATTTTACAAGCTAAAACTGGCAACAATGACGTTAAATCCCATACATCTGACTTGCAGTTGCCAGTTTTTGCTTGTAAATTCTAAAATGTACCTTTGTGAAGCGGGCCACTAGAGTTAAAAGCGGTTTTGGACTTTAAGCTGCCAAGGCTCCAAGTATGTTCAAAACTGTCATGTCCTGCGATTTTACTTTTATAAGTAACAAAACTCAAACAAACTGTATCTAGTAACTGTGATGCTATACATATACACTATACATTATATATTGATACAGTTGTAACCACTCTTTTCTAGTTGTAATTTGAAAACATTCGTAACAGTATAAGCAGCTCGTGTTTGTTCATATTTACGTTTGACGATTAAACAGAGTGCGTTAAAAGCCGGTTGCACCGATTTCAATCGATCAAGCAGTATCGATTTCTAAGCTGATTGTTTGTAAAATATCAATGTTTATGAGAATTCAGTATCAGAGAAACAGAAATTAATTTGGCGCAGGAGCATGAAATACACTTTCCCGGAATGTACACATAAAAAAATATATATATTGTGTTGATATGATTTAAAACAGTCATTTAAATCGCGATTAAAATCAAGTGATGTTTTATTAAAAAAGTCAATGATTTAAATCAATACTTTTTTACTGCGACCAAATCAGCCAAAAAGTGTCAACTTTACTTTCCCTGGTCATATCTTCTTCTTCTTTCATACGAAAATCAATTGCCTTGCTTTAGTCTTGCTAAAACTATAAATAAATATAAAAAATAAACTATAATAATACCTGATAATAATGCTCATACTAATAGTCTACGCTATAATGATATTGTACTGAAGTATCATTGGGTTAGTATGAGTAGAGTATTTGCCTATCTGAGTACAATGTCAGTCGAACACTGAGTTTCTTTTAAAAAAGACCTAGTGCTAAGCTATTAGGCTTTTCACGTACCAAATTAAACAAATAAAGTAATAATATCAATACAGCCAAATGAACACCCACACATAACAAAAGATTTAACATTATCCCACACAACACCGAGATAAAGCCAACGGAAACCGCATAGATAGTGTCATGGATCTGCGTTTACACACTTAACCATACCACATCACATACACAAGTCTGGGAAAAATGAATCATCACTGACAATGTACCTAACAATAGGGACGAAGAAGTAACAAAACTTCGTTTACGTAAACGTTACGCGATATGTACCAACAAAAATTGCTTTAATGGTACTTCAAGTCAAAGCTAATTAAAGAAAACTTACCCAAAATATGAAGTTTAGAACGAAAATCATATATTTAACACAGCCACTAACGTACGTAAAGTTTGGCCCCCTACGCCTCTGCATCTTGATTTATTTTGTCATATGGCGGATAGAATAATAATATATAATTTAGATTCTCACAAAATACGAGTGAGAATTTGGATATTTATTTATTTACAACAATAAAAACACTAATAATTCACTCAAGAGTAGCCCCCCCATTCAACTATTCGTCCGACAGACAATTTGACGGTTCGACGGAACTTGACAGCACGGTCAGTTTTTCTTTCCAACTTGTCGTTTCGGATAGGCTATGATCATAGACCATTCTGCCTTATACAGAAAATTGAATAAAAAGGGTATTTTTGTGTAATTACACTAACAGGGAAGGCAAAAAAACTTAGCCCATACAGCCAACAGACTGATATATGGCTTGTTTCAACACCGATGACAAATCCCATACATCTAAATTGTAGTGTTGCCAGTTATGCCTGTAAAATTGTAATTTAGATTTGTGAAACGGGTCCAAAGAGTATAGTAAGTATCACAGAGAGAATTGTGGAAAAGTGATAGATACAAAACGTGCCCAATCAAAGCTTGGGCGCTAAGCCCTCTGGACTGAAATGGGAGGTGGATCGCCAGCAATACATACAAATACTTTTACCCTACTTTCTTCAAATATTAATGACTTCACGGCTTGTAGGTATGTTTGCCATTCATAAAATGTTCCTGTCTTTTAAATTCAAAGCCTTGATAAGTACCTAACATTGAAAAAGTTAATATAATATTTGTTACATTTGATTAGAGTAATTTACTTAGAGATCAGGCCCCCAATTCTCGGTGCATTCGAGATAATCTCACAATCGAGATTAAGCGTCAGTGCATACAGTCGTTTGACACAACTGTATGAATCTGACTCTCGAATGCAACGAGAATTGGGGGCCAAAGCCGCAGTATATAATATAAAAGCATTGTTTAACCTTCTGCCAAAAAAATAGCACTTGTACCACAGAATAAATAATAGTACTACGTACTTGTAAACGCGACTAAATAAACATCGAAAATAGGTAAAAAGTAAAAAAAAATACCTCACGTAATTTATGGACGCCCCCTTACTTGACACCGATTTCGATATATTTAATGTATCACTGAATCAACAATATATCTGACGTTTCTAGGTAATATACTTACGAAGGGCATTATTTCTTACTTTTCAAAGGATTTTTGTTCATAGAGTACATAAAACTATCATTAGACATATTTTTTTTTTATTTGCGGGCGATTTATTTTGAGTTCAAGCTTATAAGTGTGCGTGCGGCCACGCATAGATACTTTGATGCACACATACAAGCGGCGCGCGATGCGTTTGTATGAAGATAACTTACTTCCCTCTTTATACTATGCTAACCCGCACGAGGTTCGCGCGTCACAGCTTTTCGGCACCGCTAAATGAATGAAAAATGTGTGATAATCGCAGGAGAACGTATTGCTGTTTGTTTGGGTTGTCTTAATAATTCATCGATTCCAGAATTTTCTCTGTTCAGATTACCTATTGAACAGGAACAACCCTGAGACAGTAGGCAATTATATCGCGGATTGGGCCGGAGATAGTCTACTTCCCCTCTTTATACTATGACTCGGCTACCACTATACTGAAGTAACGGGAGACTAAAATAAAACAATACATTCATTAAGTTATCATTTTTACTTCCGTTTTTAGGGCTTTTTATAATTTATTTCCCCTCATCGATAGTCATGGTCATGCTGTCAGGCTGGTACTCGTGGTCGATGGCTCTGTGCTTGATGATGTGCTTGTAGACGAACGCGGACTTGCGAGGAGTACGGGTGCGCGCCGGGTCTTGGAAGTCCACTTGGTACAGGCCGAAGAGTTCTCTGTGAGTGTAAAAAATAAGAGGTTAAGCGTCATACAAAGGCGTAGCCAGGATTCTGTTAAGAGGGAGCAGGCGAAGAAAAACCAAGGATATACCAAAGGAACATGGTGCACGAGCAATGGGAGAGGCCCCCAATTCTCGGTGCATTCGAGATAATATTACAATCGAGATTAAACGTCAGTGCATACAGTCCTTTGACACAACTGTATGAATTTGACGTTTAATCTCGCAATCGGCATTATCTCGAAAGCACCGAGAATTGAGGGCCAGGTTACGTTAAAAATTAAAAACAAATATACATCACTGAACAACTGCACCTTCTAAGGGGGGGCAGCTGCCCTACCCTGCCTGTACCTCGCTTCGCTCTTGCAAAACGTAGTTATGATATAATATTTAGGGCACTGTGACTTATTGTAGCAATTCAGGCCCCTAACTCTCGTCACATTCGAGATAATGTCGATTACGAGATTAAACGTCAGATTCATACAGTTGTGTCAAACGACTGTATGCACTGACGTTTAATCTCGATTGTGAGATTATCTCGTATGCACTGAGAATGGGGGGCCAGTACCTATACGTGATACGCATACGTGAGCTATGGTTCGCGGAATCGCGGCCAGCGACAGCATCGCGGCCGTTTTGCAACTATATGGCGACTGGACTGGATCGCAACAAAAAGTTGCCATGGGCAAGCATCCTTACAGCCAGTGTGCAGGGCCTGTAATAGCTTTTATGGCGTACATAACAAGCTTTTGTCACTTTTTATTTAATAAGTCGGTGCGAAAGGGACGTACTGCTTTATGTATGTGCGTAAAAAAGGGCTTCGCTCACTCCCACATGTTTCTAATCAGCCAAGACTTGAATTTAAGTGTATGTCGCTGGTCGTACATATGAATTCCAACTCAAGTCCTAATGGAAAAAAGACACCTACGTATAACCCTCCATCCACTCAAAATTGTCCATCAGACTCCACGCCATGTAGCCCTGCAGGTTGATACCAGCGTCCAGAGAGTCCAAGACGCTCTCCAGGGCAGCTCTGTAATATGTGATCCTGTCATCATCTTCGAGTCCTCCAGAGGAAGACCAGCCGTTCTCAGTGATGTAGAAGAGTGTCCCTTTGTATTTGGAATGCAGATGGCTTAGGGCGTTGAGGATGCTGTTTGGTGCGAGCTGAAGGGAAACAAAAGAAGATATCATTAAAAAGAGTGGATGATTGGAAGAGTTTGCGCCTACTTCAAGATAGAAATTATTCGGGACGATTTATATCAAGGTATACCAACTTTTTTATGATATATCAAAGTTCGTGTAGTGTACCCACAGAGCATTAGAAGATTGGGGCCAATTCGAAAGTGTGCTCGCTAAATTTAAAAGTCGTTAAACTTGAAATAAGAAACGTCAGACTCGATTTTGACCGCTTAGTGCCATACAAAATCGAGTTTGTCGTTTCTTAATTTAAGTTTAGGGAATTTTAAATTTAGAAGACCCCGTTTTGAATTGAGCCCACTGCCATAGTTCACCATCAGTTGCAATAGGAAGTACACGAGAGTATATATACAGATGTGGAAGTGATGCGTGTGTGTTATCTAATGGGAGCATCGGTATAATACATGTGTGTGATTTAGATGTGTGCGTGCATTGCGTTTTCATTAATTATTGGTGAGTTGGTTGCGTTAATGAACTTGCGACACCCTAACACACAGCACAGGGAATCTTAGTTTTGGGCTTGTTCAATGTGTGTTAATGTCCAAGACATTATAATTATTCTCTCTATTTTTTTTTATATTTCCATTATTATACCAAAATATTATACTGTGATCAAAAATTGATTTGGCAAAAGATGATGAAGATTTTTAATATTTCGACAATATAGGACAATCGATTAGACTACTTAGAAACATACATAGGTATTAAGAATAAGTACATTCATTGATTTGAGTAATTATGTAAAGTAGTAGACGTCCAAATTGATTTTTTATAAAGCCTGTTGAGGCCAAATGGTACAAACGCCTATAAGAAACCGATCACCGCCGGACGCGGCGCGCATACATTGTTTGAGCTGTCTGTGTAGTTCAATGATTCATTGGCATAATATACATTAGCGCCTCTATTCGGCAACGCTAAGTGATGTTAAAGCGACTTGCGAGCGAGATTTCTCGTCCCACTCTTCCGCACGACGCGTAACGCGTAAGAACGAGATGCGAGTCTCGCTCACGTGTTGCTGCAGTATCAAATAGACGTTCCCGAATAGACGTCCAGGCAATAACCATGGGGGGCCAATTCGAATCTGTGTTCCCTAAATTTAAAAGTCACAACTTCAAATAAGAATCTTCAAACTTGATTTTGACTTGTCATAATCGAGTTTTAACGTTTCTTATTTTAATTTTCACCGTTTCGAATTGGTAATACCTACCAAAGGCAGGTCGTAAGTTAAACCTAACCTAACCAAACTAGCTAAACCCTTCGCTACAGTCTCTCTGAACCAACATTTGATCTAACTAAATTACTCACAGTCAACCAGCTCGAAGCCGACTGCGGCCAATCATCAGGGACATAGCTGCCAGCTCCAATATCATCGATCAGTCCTGGAACGGGGTTCTCATCTTTGTAATCAGTGGCAGAAACGAAATAAGCTGAGTAATGATTAACGCCGAAGAAATCAGCAGCTCCTTTGACGAATTCCTTCTCTGCTTCAGTGAATTCGGGCAATCTGGACGACGAATATCCCTGCTCTTTGCTCTTGGCAGCCACGCGCTCTGAGATTTCCTTAGGGAAGCCACCCTGTTCAGAGAAAATGGGCTCCGCGTATAAACCCCACTGAAAGAGAAACATTTTAAATTAGGCAAAGATCTCAAAAGAAGGATATGCCTATAAGTACAATTTTATGAACAATTCTCATAGAAGGTTGTCAAACGCCAGCGCCATGGCATAACCACACCCTATTGCTGATGTCTTAGTTTACGACATACATGCAAAAGTCTAATATTGCTTGATTCACACGCTATCGTTAATTGTGGAGGGTGAGTTCGGTGGTGCGGTCTCACAGTTTGTGGAATTGTACTGGATACTTAATTATACTCCTACTCTTAATTGTACTCCTCTGCTGCACTGGGAGTGAAGAAATAGCATAGAATGCGTGCAGATGCTTATCATCCTGGCATGTCGTAAAAGTCGACTAAGGGACGGGTCCTCTCCAACATGGTGGACTATCTGTATGGGCGATGGGCTGATCACCTGTCACCATACGGTTCATCATACCATCTTAGGACTAATCAATCGAACGTGGCCACAAGTAGTCTTGTGGCTCTGCCCACCCCATTAGGGATTTCGGGCGTGATAATATGTATGTATGTATGTATGTACTTAATTATAATAGTGTCACTTAAACGGGTGTCGAGGACCGTGGCTGACATGCGACTGAACGTGCGATGGTGTCAGATTCGCGTTCTGACACCTCAAACGTAAGCATCGCGAGAATTATTTTGAGCAGTACCTTGCTATTTATTTCAATGAAATTAGGTATCTTTCTTGGGTTTGAAATATGAAGGCATACTTATGTGACCACGATATTTTAGGAACGGTGTCAAATTGAAAGACAATTTCATAATTGATAAAAATACATTTCACTAAAGGTGCTCCTCCACCACGTGTAATGTAACGTTTCAGATTCGATTTTGTGAATTACATTACAGTACTGCGCACTGTAATGCTCGGTTCTCTTCCTTCACTGATGTAACAACGATGCTCGACTCTATAACGTTACATTACAGGTGAATGCACCAGGTGAGGGAGCTTAATGCCCACAAAATGCTAATCTCTGCCTTCCCTATTCATGGTTCATCATACCATCTGAGGACTAATTAATCGAACGTGGCCACAAGTAGTCTTGTGGCTCTGCCCACCCCATTAGGGATTTCGGGCGTGATAATATGTATGTATGTATGTATTCATGGAAGTCAACCTATAAGAAGCTTCAATCCCAATAATGGTTCAAAAGCAAGACACTCAGACAAAATATTTACCAAAATCACAAATTAAACCATAAAATGTAAGTCAGAAAGAATTGGAACTAAATTGTGCAATAAACTAACCTGCCCCTGTCGCATAAGTTCCGCTGCCGTCTCATCCTCAACAGAGTCAGTCAGAGGCCCAAACCAGTTGACACTGATGGTGATGCCGCAGGTACCACCCTGGCTAGGCTTGAAGTCGTTGTTATATGCGTGGTACGCCCTCGCATGGGCGAGCACCAGATGCTTCGCGCAAAGGTATTCGCCAATACCAGTAGCGTTGAGCTGGGGAGCTTTAGTTGTGGAGCCGTAACCTTCATAGCAGATCTCTCTAGGCTCGTTAAACGTGATCCAGTGTTTCACTCTGTCACCAAACTTCTCATATACTATGCGGGCGTAATCCTCAAACCATTCCGTGAATAGGGGGTTAGTGAAACCTCCTAAGTCTTGCAGTTTCTGCGGCAAATCCCAATGGTACAGAGTAACCATAGGCTTGATGTTGTATTTTAGCATCTCATCGATGTAGTTGTTGTAGAAATCAACGCCAGCTTGGTTGATCTGGTTGGGGCCATCGGGCAGGAGCCTGGACCAGGATAAGGAGAACCTGTAGGCGTTCAAGCCTAGCTCCCTCATCATTTCAACGTCGCGTTTGTAGTTGTGGTAGGAGTCAGACGCGATGTCACCGTTGCTTTGATCTTTGATGACGTGGGGCTTGTTGTGGGTCATGTGATCCCAGATGTTTTCGCCCTTACCTGGGAAAAGGGGCTTAAGTTTTTAGAAATTTTAAGAGGACTGTGAAGAAACGGCAAAAATCATCCTTTTCATACAAAAGGCGGTAACGATTTCCCTTAAACGTTAATCGATTGTGACCAATTTTTGATGGGTTGTTAATCGGAACAAAATCTAGGTTTATACTTTTTTGAATCTTGATTAAAGATCTACAAAGTCAAATAATCGCCGAAATTTGTTTTGTATGAGAATACTAAAATAACAATTTAAGTGAATTTATTAATTATATTATAGTGAAAAAACCAAAACTTATAGACTTAGATTTTATTCTGACTGACAATAAGCTCAACATTGGTTAACATTTAAAGGGATGGAAATCGTTACTTATCGCTTTTTGTATGAAAACCTATAGGTTCACACACCTCTTAAGCCAAATATATGTTTCTGAAAAGTCCACGTCGAAATAGTGTTAATTGGGATTTTGTTTTATTAAGTTAAGTGTGTGTAGTGTATGTCCAGCTTTCGCAGGAGGTTTTCAATCCGTCGCGTATGTTTTCGTTTTGTTAAGGTTTAGTTACCGCATAACTCTGACATTTGTGAACGAGATTTCGACATTGAATTGGAGTTCGAGTCCGTTTTGTTCTTTGTCGGAAAAAAGATTCAGGACAACTTTTCTTTAGATTAGATTTAGATTCTTATTTCATAAAACAATTAGAGTTTCAATTATGCATGTAAATTTGATAGTGTGTTGTTCATTTATGATCATCAAAATTTTTAATACAAATACCGAGGCATAACTATAATTGTCCGAGCGAGCAAAAATGATTTCTGTCCGGATGTCCGGCTGTTCTCCTCTACAGGTCGCATTTCTGAACCAATTCTCGTGAATTTCGATAATTATATGGATATTTTTTGTTGATCCAGGTTTCCGAAAATTTTCAAAATGGCATGGGCGTTGAATTCGTAAAAAAAAACATATTTCAGCCAATTCGAAAAATGTTCAGAATTCTCACAAAACTTTTTTGTTACCGTTATTAATAGACGCAAACTCACGAAGACTCGCGAGGTCTACAGCTTACAGAGCCGTGATAGATAATTATAAACTATTTATTATTATTATTATTATTATAAAAATTTAGAAACTAATAATTAATCACTATAAAATCATAAATTAATAGAAATTGTCTGCTTGAATAGCGGTCAAATTATAAGAATACAATTTCAAGTGAATTAAAATACTAAAATACTAGAAAAATAAAAAAATATTAAAATAAAGCTTTGAAATTTACTGGCTAAAATTCTGCCGGGAATATAGCAACATTACATTCACATTCAGTTTCGCTAACTTAAATAGGATAACGCTTACCATCCTCATTCCAGGCTCCCTCAATCTGGTAGGAAGCGGTGGCAGTTCCGAAGAGGAAGTCGTCAGGGAACTTCCTCGCCTGCTTGGCGTGCATGGCATTGCAGCCAAGCACTAGGACACTAGAAAAACAAGAACATTATATCGGGGTATAAAGATGCTTACACCGGATATGAATAGTTATGTTGTTAAAATAGTTTGGGCCGTTGAGCGAGACGATAATAATATATTTAAATTTGTGTTCTCACCTCAAGAGCACAAGCAGCCGCATCGTCGCAGGATTCAGAATCAACTTGAGATGAAACTAGTTATATATTTATAGCAACAGAATGCGATAATTTTATCGGAAAGATATGAGTGAAGGAGGCCAGGGCTATTCTAAGTTTATCGAAATATATTTTACACTAATAAATCTCCAATCTGCTAGATTCTGGCATGTGGAGTTTTAGAGATTGCAATTAATGGTTATGATTAAGAACTGTGTTACACCTAACAGTGTTCCGATATCTTATATACGAGTATCTCCGGTATTCCGTTCGGGTAAAGATTTGATCTTCCTGCGCCATTCATCATTGCGATATTAATGCAGTCATGCAGGTGAAAGTCGACTGCTAAACAGGGCTCTGTTCTGCGTTGCCCCCATTAAACGAACTGCCATGCCGCGACCATTGAAGTAGTGAGGAACTGCTCAAAGACCCCACCGTCCACAATGATAATGATAGCGTCTGAATCAAGTAATATTAGAGTTTTGCATGTTTGACGTAAGAACTAAGACTTCGTCAGTAGGGTGTGATTAATGCAATGGCGCTGGCGTTTGACTACCTTCTATGAGACTGTTACACGAAATTGTACTGATAGGCATATCCTTCTTTTGAGATCTTTGGCGTTTCACCATATGATGGTCAAGCGCAAAGCGCGTCAATGGCCGACGAAGACTCGCTTGCTGCCTGAACCCGGTTTGTGCCTATATGGGATTCTTCTCCCCTTCACCCTGAAGGTAAGAGTACCACACACCAGCCATCTGATTCTCTAACGTGCGCAGCGGCTGATCAGCGATGGAAAACAGCGAAGACACATTCAAATTTAGGTCGAATGACTGTCCTTGGAGTCTAAATAATAGTTTTGCTTATTCGCCAATCAGCCACTGTGCCGCTAGCCGCAATAGCATCTTGAAAACGTTTGCGAGCATGTTAGATAGGCCCTTGGTGTGGCACTTGGTTAAAGTGGGCATTGGTGCAAAAAAATAAGTGTCTAAGTCTAAGTTTTGTTTTGTTTTCCTTAGATATATATTTTTAGTTTTTATGTACTTATTAATATAATGATAGGTTAAATATTTGTTCGGACTAACATTTATTATTATTATTGTTATTATTATGAACGTAAGAGAATATCACACCTCGGTTTGTCCTACCCATCCTGCGTGTTCCGGTAAGCCGTCACCTTGACCATCCGGTCAATGAGCCCAAGGTCATGTCTGTTGCATTGGTTCTACGAATCTAAGTTTTGATCCTATCTCGCAGAAAAACTCCGAGCATACTAAGTATTTAAATGCCGTTTGGTCGACTTAAAATATTTTGAAAAGTCGTTTTGAGGCTGAAGATTATTCACAAAAATTTGGATGGGACTTTGGGGGATTTTAACTCCTTTTTTATCGACTATTGAAAGTTATAGGGACAAATTTCATAAAAATCGTATGTCAAATTTAAACGTTCAAATAGCTCTTAGGATAAATGTCTTTTAAGTTTAATAAATTATCTTTTCACTTCAGAAAAGCCCGCTTAGCGGGAGAAATATCGCACTTTACACCCTGCTGTTCTGCCGTAATTTTTTTGTGTATGTTTTTTATTACATTTTAAAGAATTGAAAATAAATATTCATGTGTTGTTTTTGTTATTAGGCGTGTCGTTTTTCATTTGTTTTCGTATGGAGGCGCTGAGCTGGGTTTGTGTACTTATATTGAATTCCTTTCTACACTCAGGATTCTATGTTACAAAGAAGACAGAAGTTGAACGAGGCACCGAAACTAGAACTGAAAAATTGTTCGCTTGATTGTTCCAACTCTCCAGAGCCAACCTCTCAAAACGGCTACCTACCCGGCCAAGAAAGTGATGATCAGCCGCGGCCGAAATCCACCAACCCGTAGTATGTTGGTCATTCTGAACTACCCAGAGATCACATGTACATACCTACATGGACTCGAAAGTAAAACCTATACACGCCAGCAACTTTAATCCCAGGCTTGGTTGCAAGAGATATTGTCAATAAGGAGTTAAGGATAACACAGCATACATTTGGCTTCGAAAAGGCATAAAGGGCATTATGTCAAGCGATTGAGAGCCATTACATAATATCAAATGCTGAAGACATTTGTATCTGATAAGGTACCTAATCTTAAATTGTCAAAAGAAACTCGAGTGCTTTGTTTACTTAAATAAAATACACCTCATATTTGCACGTAGTTGAAGTTTAGGCATGATGCAGGTGACCATCCTGTTATGGTAAGTGGCAAAATTAATGCTAATGGCGCGAATATTAAATATGTCCATACATACCAGCGCGGGCAAGCTTAACTAATCGGGATAAATAGGTATATGTATACGATTACTGCGGCACCGATTTAGGCGAACCAATTTATGTAAATTTTCTAGAAATATTTAAGTGCCTGCCTACGCTATTCTTGAAGTCATTCAAAACTTAACTCTACTAAATTTTAATAAGTATATGGCATTAGATACCAGAGGCTTTTCGCAGGATAGCGCTGCGAGGAAAAACCTAGGCATCTGTGAAATTAGAAGTCCTCTCAATACTCAATAATTTATTGCTATTTCATAATATGAGTGTGTATTATTGCCCAATCTCTCCCCTGTCCACATGAGAGGTATCTGTCCAGTATTGTCATTTATAAGCTGATTATATAATGTAACCTTTATAACTAGCCAGTATGAGAGTTTGATCCAGAAGTGATCACGCGGAGAAAGTTCATGATGAAGTTGATTATGTTTATATTTTAATTTGAAGTGTACTAAATAAGTAATTACTTATAGATAATCATATTTGAGCCATGACCTCTCAGAGCGTCACTTAACCCAGTAATGGGTGATCACTGATCAGCTTGTGAATAATGATAATGTTATAGCTTAGTGGTAGCGGCCTGCGGTGCCAACTCACGGCAGCAGCGTCGGTTCTCCGATGATTTCCTCTTCGGCGCCGCCACCGCCTCCTATCAGATCGAAGGAGCTTGGAACGAAGATGGTAAAACCTCATTGGGAATTATGATCTTTGATATCAAACATCTTGATAGCTCACACATCACAGACACTACCTTAATGATTTGTTGTTTTAGGCAAAGGCGAAAACATCTGGGATTACAATACCCACCGAGACCCGTCAATCATAGACGATCACAGCAACGGTGACATCGCAGCCGACTCCTACCACAACTACAAACGAGATGTTGAAATGATGAGGGAACTCGGACTTGACTGCTACCGTTTCTCCTTATCCTGGGCCAGGATCTTACCCTCCGGCTTCTCGAACCATATCAACCAAGCTGGCGTCGACTTCTACAACAACTTCATCGACGAAATGTTAAAATATAACATTCAGCCCATTGTCACTTTATACCATTGGGACTTACCACAAAAACTTCAAGAGCTGGGTGGTTTTACCAACCCTTTATTCAGCGATTGGTTTGAAGATTATGTTAGAGTAGCCTATTCTTTATTTGGAGACAGGGTGAAGTTGTGGATCACCTTTAATGAGCCTAAGCAGATCTGTTACCAAGGTTATGGATCTACCGTGAAGGTACCACAAGTGAATGCTACTGGTGTTGGAGAGTACCTTTGCGCCAAGCATCTGGTGGTAGCCCACGCGAGGGCCTATCACGCCTATAATAACGACTTCAAGCCGACGCAGGGTGGGCAGTGCGGTTTCACCATTAATTTGCAGTGGTACGCGCCTGCCACGGAATCTGAGGAGGATGCGTATGCAACTATGTTGATGAATCAAGCTGAGGTAAGTCTTAAGTGATTCTGAACGTGACAATGCGTCTGTTCACATCTGAAAGTGACAATGCGTAGGTTGCCACTTAGTTGGCAATTTCATTCAATATTACTTATACATATAAAAAGGCCTGAAGTGATAGAGCCTATTGTCATGTCACCCGCGTGACTTCTGTCTACTGAAAAGGTATCCAGGCACAGTTTATTTATCTTACCATAAACCTTGGTAAGATTGGTGCCAGTGCATAAAATATTCATGGCGGGATGTTTTTCTCAATTTCATCACTTTTTTCCTACCTGCTGTTACTGTGTTAATCAAAGTATGATTCTAATTTATCTACCCAAAGCAGCATATCAATTTCTTCAGACCAGGACCTATCCACTATTAGTAATACTATTTTAGAGATTACAATGATGAGATTGTAATGTCTTCGTTACTTATATCACATTTTTTTCAGTGGAGCATGTACACTGATCCCATTTATTCACCTGAGGGCGGTTTCCCTAAGGAGTTATCAGAACTGGTTGCCAAGAAGAGTGCTGAACAGGGCTACTCTCGCTCCCGTATGCCAACCTTCACCGAAGAAGAACGTGTCTACATCCAAGGGACCTATGATTTTTTGGGGCTTAACTTATATTCTGGAAACTTAGTATCAGCTACAGAGTATAAAGAGATTCAGCCAGTGCCTTCTATTTACGATGATATTAATGTTGGATGGACGGTTGACCAGAATTGGGTTAAAGGACAGTCTCTTTGGATGTATGTAAGTACATGAGAAGAAGAAATGTTACATCTTAACTACGAAACTTTTTTGTGATAACTTCTTGCTTTATCAGTAAGAACTACTTGATTAATCGTTTATTGAAATATATTCATTATATGTATTCAAACCGAGCACATTAGGTTCAAAACACTAAAGATGATCATGATGAATGATAACGGATGATAGAATTGGCAGTCTCAAACGACGATGATGTGATGAAATTTATTGAACAAAAGGCCATGTGTACTCAGTACCTCAGTCACCTTTCGAAATTCAAACTTCTTCTCTTCCAGCTCGTCCCCAATAGCCTCTACAACTGCTTAGACCTTCTAAGGACCAGGTACAACGACCCAGACATCTACATCACCGAAAACGGCTGGTCCACTAACCCTGATGATGACCTGATGGATGAAACACGGGTGGCGTATTATAACAACATGCTTGAGCAGGTTCTGGATGCCCTAGATGATGGAGTCAAGGTCAAAGGATACACCGCTTGGAGTCTCCTCGATAATTATGAGTGGATGAGAGGATACACGTAAGTTCTTTGGGTAGCAATAGATCTAACAATTTATTTCCTACGAGCCAGGCCCGTCCGTCACTATACATTATTGTTAAATTATTTGTATGTTGGTTTCACAAAGATAAAATTTGTTTTGGGCAATTGGGCAATTTAATGCTAATAGCATTAAATTAAATTTACCTATCAAAGAAAATCATCAAAGCCTCTATTCTAAATTGCCTAATTGAATTATTTGTTAATAACTTAATTTTTATTCTAATCTTATCCCAAATTGATTAGTCATAATTGATTGTTGGAATTTCTATTACTGTAACACCAAACTCTTCATACTTCAAAATTATTTCCTACTTTTTAGTTCGGTTTGCTATTTAAGCGTGTTTCTTACGAGTAGTTTTTTTAATTCCTAAATAACTTCAAAACTGTATATGTTAAAATTGAAAAATAAAATAAGATTTTCACAACGAGCCTTTTAATTTGAAAGATCACGATAGAGTTTGCAATACTTTTTTATTTTATTTTTTAATTTTGCCCAAAACTGGCCCGCATGTTTTAAAATTCATTTATTTACGTTACTCGTCCGTGTTGCTGTAATTGACTTACATTATGTGTACTAAATTTTAACTCAATTGGTCCAGTAGTTTCGGAGTAAATTGGATGTGGCAGACAGACGGACAGACAGACAGACACACGAGTGATCCTATAAGGGTTCCGTCTTTTCCTTTTGAGGTACGGAACCCTAAAAACAGTGAAGACTCAGCTGTCGGAGGATGGGCTTTATCAATTAACACGTATCTTTTTATCAGGGAGCGATTCGGACTGTACGCGGTAGACTTCACGTCGCCAGCGCGCACGCGCACGCCGCGCCTCTCCGCTTTCGTGTATAAGCAGATCGTGCGCAGCCGCGTCGTCGATCCGGACTACCGTCCCCAAGATATGACCATGACCATTGATGAAGGGCATTAGAGCAATAATCCAAGGCCTAATAAACCGAGGTGACGCGACACCTGAGTGTTATCCCATCATACTATATGTACAATTCTCTTTTTAACTGACATCAAAAAAGGAGGAAGGTACTCAATTCGTCCGTAGGTACATACATTTTCTAATGTTTTAATGTTTTAAAGGACCATTAGTTTTAAATTAAGTATCTTCCTTGTACTGTGTTAGTTTACACTGTCATTTTAATAATGTGGTAAATTAAATAAATAAAGGAGGACAAATATTATGTATGTGAATAGGTTTACCTATTAGAAGACCGCATTCTTAAGAATAGCATGGTTTTGAAGTTTGAAAAGTCTTGTTTCATGAATTTTTGAGTAAGTAGGTATAACAACTCTATCGTAAGTGATTAAAGTTCATTTTGGTCCCGATAACTCAATGGGCTCTCAGCGATTTCTCCGAAGCTTCGGAGTTGCCATCAGGTGCGTCGCATGCTTGGTCTCACTTAAAAACCTGAGTGTGGAGTACGGACCTTTGAAAAAGGATAATGAAATAATAAACTGTCAGAATGTTTAATTTTGGTTTGATTTGTTCTACTGATTGACATTCCCATGTAAATTTTAAAACGGAACCACTTGAAGTTTGAAATAGAAGAGAAACTTCGTTTTAAACTTGCACATGCAAATACATAACTGGCGGCTTGACGATGGACGACGTCAAGCCATGACCCAAACCACCTGACTTTAGATGACTCGATTGAACAGTCAAGGGGTCGTGTTGTTCATACAGGCATTTAGGCAGTGCCTACCCTGGCAAAATGTCCGATTTATATGTAACTAGAGGACCCGCCACAGCTTCGCCCGCCGTATTTTCCATACAAACTTTATAGAATAGAATAGAATAGAAAAATATTTATTCGGCGAAAACATCAACACAGCAACTTAGTAATAAATGGTAAAATATAACACAATATAACATTTATCATCCCTTTAAACCAGAGATTTTTTTGAGATGGAATTTCAAAAAACATCTCCTTAGGGCACCTCTAGGGTACTCGAGGAATGACTCCTCCAAATTTCAAACGTCTAGGACCACCCGTCTAGGCTGTGCGTTGTCTATAATTGAGTCACGGTACTGTTTTATATGTATAGATAACTCGTATTTACTTATTGTATATGTTACCTTTCAAAAATACCTATATCTTTTATTCCTTGCTACCAAAAATCTTTCAAACAGACAAACTAAATTCAATCTTACGTTACACTTAATAAGGTATCAATTCCACGCTAATTATGAGATCAATGGAGTTTACTTGCAAGAAAATTTCAAAAATGATGTCGAACGGAACGTAGTTCCTCGTTCTAATACTTCCCGCCACGCAAAATAGGCAAAGCTCCGGGCTGCCTTCTTTAAACCGACTTCAAAAAAACCGAAGGAGGAGGAGGAGGTTTTTTTTATATACTTTCTCGCATAATTTTTTAGCCCGTGAACCGATTTCGATAATTCTATTTTTGTTAGGATTATCATAGTTTAGAAATGGTCGAAAAATTGACGGGATCTGATGATGGGATCCATAAGGAATCGACAGAACTTCTCAAATTTTGTAAGCAAGCATATACCGTTTTTGCCATTTTCTAACAAACAACAAACAACATCAGTTAGTCAAGCTAGGTGATGATGTAATCCACGGATTACTACTTGGAACTCTTCAATTATAGACAGTCAGCGAATAATAATGAAATTTTCTTGTCTCTGTTGCTAAGCAACTTGATCTCGTTAAAGCGCATCTGGTAAATCGGAACTGATAGTGGGATTCGCAAAAGAACTCCTTAATGGTCAACAGTCCTTGCATTCCGAACGCAATTTTTTACAAAGGTAGATGAGCTTTTGACATGAACCTATCGTCATTTGCTACACGTGGATATAATTAAACTATAAATTACATCATATTCACAAAAAAGTTGAAAATAAAATTAATTTTAACAAAAAACAAAACCGTCTCCGACTGAGAACCCTGTGAAAATTAAGAAATAAAGACTGGCCGTTAGTAAATTACCTACAAACATCAGATATATTTGTTAACTCACTAACAAATTGAAAATTTCAATAATTTATGTACTTATTTTTTAGGATCCTTGATTGTATGTGTTAGTACCGTAAAATATGTTTTGCCTAGCATGCAAGTGTTCTGGTTGCCATGACCGTGAGCTAGTGTGTTTTTAAAATTAATAATTAAATAAATAAATATAGAAGTCGGGCAAGTAAACTAGGTATAAAACTATATATCTCTCATACTGTTTTCATTTACTTGCCACCGACTTTTATAACTATATTTAATGTATTGCTGAATTAACAAATATATCCGATGTTTGTAGGTAATTTACTAACGGCCAGTTTTTTTTTCTTAGTTTTCAAAGAGTTTTTGGAGACGGTTTTGTTTTTTGTTATTTGCAACACGTTTAACGACATTTGTGTTCAAATTATTGTTTATGAACTCAATAAGAATACAAGAATCATCACATATTAACAAGACATGCACACGAATACATTTTCTCTATACAATTTGAAGCAGGCAGGCCTGACCTAATGTAAAAAGAGCCCTGACGCGGATAAAAATGTTCTGATTATGATTTTGTTCTGACTGAAAACCTATCAAAAATTGGTCAACATCGGTTAATATTTAAGGGGTGGAAATCGTTATCGCCTTTTCTATGAAAAGTAGGTTCACACTCCTGTTAATTCTGCGATGTGTGACGCAGTTTGACGGAGTCGTATTTAACGAGCCGGCCGCGGAATCGTCGCAATATGACACCCTACGGCCAAAACTCTTGCCTGAAGGATCTTGCATAGGTACTCTCACCACGAAGGAGTTGAAGTTCACCTGATGGCGGGATCGACCCTCAGGGTTAGCCCGGCTAAACCTAGAATCTTGGTCGAAGCGTGGACACGCGAGCAAGGACCCCTCCTTGCTTTTTAATAACAAATATTTCAGATAAAATCATGATTATATAAATAAATGTCAGTTAAATAATACTTACATAATCTTGACAGGTTCGAGAGAAATGTACCTACCCGTGTGGTAACAACTGAAACATTCGTTGCAAGGTTATCTGCATAAAATTTTCCCTCTTAGGATATCTGCCGAGTGTTTTGTTTATTGACGTCAATAAAGGCTATGATTGATTGGAGATCATGTAGATACTTTCGGAAAATGATTAGGTGATAAAAGATTATGCCATCACACTTAAGCGGCGATTGTTTGGGGTTTGGGGTCCGTCGGATTAAATTTATGGAGAAAAATTATAGCTTAAGAAAATTGTTAAATTGTAACTTGTAACTTTGATAATAAATTTTACTATTTACTATTTACAATTACACTGAGTCGTAAAGAACACGGTAGTCGGTCGCATTCGGCGAGCAACACCTGTAAATAATTTTGTAATTAAATGGTTATTATAGTCCTACAAATTTAGTGATAAGTAGCTCTTCTCAGTCTCACGCTTAGAAGTCGTCGATACCACGGTAACACTTTTTTCATTAATAAAAACCTAGTATGAAAAGTTAATAGATTCAGGCGTTACTTTGCGCAAATCCATATTATAGGTACTACAAATATTGAATTACTTTGCTATTCCGCGAAAACAGTTGGGTTAAATCGTGCAAATAGCGGCGCTTGTGTTGAATAGTTATACTCGTATGTTTGTTCATGCAATTTTCCCACCCTCTCTCCGCACATAATAAAATAAGCAACACAAACGCAACTACAGCCACCACCACCACCACCAACAAAAATACCGCTCGACACGTGTTTCGCCTCTCTACGAGGCATCCTCAGGAGAAGTTGATAGTCCGACGCTCGGATTTCCTCCATCCATCCTCAGGGATGCCTCGTAGAATAGCCTAGTTAGAATTTTTTCCTATCGAGAATACAGACGAGAACAGAATTTTATCACTGTCCTACACAAAAAGTGGTATTTATTTCCAGAAATTATCTTTATACATAATAATACATACAATTAAATGCGTAAATAATCCCGAGTAAATCTTGTTGTATATATTTAAAACAGGTCAAACACAATCCTCTACTCCGTATTATTATGTCAAGCGGCTCTGATAAGCATGTACCTAATTACCATGTTCCACTGATATTTTGTCGAGTACGACTGTACCTTGCCTAATGTAAAAAGATCGCTGACATCCATACATTTTATATGTACGGTGTTCGATCCCTCGGAGAAGTGATTTTTTATTATTATTTGGTGAAAAAAAATTGTTAACAATATTGATAAAACTTAGGCGTCTCGTCGAACGGAACCCACTACGCAGATGGAGCCTGTTATTAATCACTGAAATAAAAACACTTACGGTGGCTCCTGCTCTATTTAGAAATAACTAGCGATGCACATAAACGCACGTTTACTGCGAGCGAGAATGTCGTCGTCTGTGAAGACCCTTAGCGAAAAGAAGAGCGAATCATTTGAAAGTATTTTAGTCTGCGTTTCTATCATGAACCCATTTTTCAAACCATACTAATTGTATCATAAATTAAATGAGAAAATGAAACAACACACTAGTATGATTGTTTCTCCAATTGTGCCATGTATTGCAAAAAAAATACCAACTCGTTTCGGCCGTTTCTTCGTGGTCCTACTAATTTTTCCTATTAGTGGGACCACGAGGAAATCGTACTTCCTCGTAGTCCTACTGCGGAGTAGAATTATTAAATGATAGATGGCTAGTTCGTCGTAGTTCTACTACGGTACAATCACACAAGATTTTCCTAGATTACTACCCCATTTAGAAGACGAAAGTTGGCAATATTAAAATAAATGATGCTCCTGATTCGGCCGAAATAAAACATTCAAAAAATTTTCAAAAGCAGTGGCTTCAATTTAATCATTTGTCCTACTAGTAGGACGACGAGGAATAGGGTTCCCTCGTGGTCCCACTAGTAGGACAAATTAGTAGGACAACGACGAAACGGCCCTCGTTTCTCTCTAACTGTTGTCTCGAAAAATAATCTTTCTTTTAACGCAGTCAGAATTGCTTTTCCCGGGTCAGGTTTAAGGCCTCATTTCCACTGAGCGACTAGCCGCGCGCAACTAGCCGCACGCGACTGCCATTTTCTATGGAGGAGTCGCGGCCGCGTCAATGGGTATGGCGGCCGCGACTCCGATGGAAATGACAGTCGCACGCGGCTAGTCGCGCGCGACTAGCCGCACGCGACTGCCATTTTCTATGGAGTCGCGGCCGCGTCAATGGGTATGGAACTATGGAGGCCGCGACTCCGATGGAAATGACAGTCGCGCGCGGCTAGACGCTCAGTGGAAATAGGGCCTAAGTAATTACGCGTAAGTAAAAGTAAACAAACTATTTTTTTCCAAACTATATTTTATAGACCAGTGAGCAGTTTATAAGGAATGGGGTAGAATACAGTGTAACAAAGACTTTTCATCATTAGTTATTGATCAGTGTTCGTCATCAATAGTCATGGTCATGCTGTCAGGCTGGTACTCGTGGTCGATGACTCTGTGCTTGATGATGTCCTTGTAGACGAACGCGGACTTGCGGGGCGTGCGCGTGCGCGCTGGGGACGTCATGTCCACTTCGTATAGACCGAAACGTTCGCTGTGAATTTAAGATTAAGGATTAGCTTCAAGTTCATGATAGGAAAAAGAGGGTGAAATTCACTTATGACTTACGTGTAACCCTGCGTCCACTCAAAATTGTCCATCAAGCTCCATGCCATGTAACCCTTCAGCCTGACTCCCGCATCCAGCGCGTCGAGACACTCTTCCATCTTGGTACGGTAGTAGTGCACCCGGTCGTCATCCATCAGTCCTGCTTCCAGGGTCTGAGTCCAGCCGTTCTCGGTGATGTAGATGGGTGGGTTGTTGTAGCGAGCTTGGACTTCGAGGAGTACGTTGAGGAGGCTGTTTGGAGCTAACTGGGGAATATGAAGTTTACATTAATTAATGATACGAACTAAAACTATCCATCATTTTAATAAGATCACCCACCCAGTTATGAAAATCTGTAATAAACATAAATGTTCCAAGACCTCAGAAATCAGAGAATCAGTAATTACCGTAAGCCAGATTGAAGCCGCAACCGGCCACTCTGCGGGTACCGTCAACCCAACATCGATATCATCATAAATGGACGGAACAGGGTGCACGGTCTTGTGCTCTGTTGCCGATACGAGATACGCCGTATAGTGATTTAATCCGAAGAAGTCATACGTCCCTCTGACAAAGCTCTTTTCTTCTTCAGTGAATTCTGGCAGTCGAGATCTGAAATAGCCTTGCTGCGCGCTTTTCTCTGCTACTATTTTTTCCAAGTCTTTTGGGAAACCACCATCTTCGGAGTAGATAGGATCCGTGTAGAGTGCCCACTATAAAATAACAGAAATTTTAGGCATAATGATGATTTTAGAGCTAAAAAGCATCATCTTTACGAATTCACAACAAAGCATTAAAAACATCAAGATGTGTACATAAAAGTATGTAAAGTTAATTGAAGTTGACATGAATTTATGTTGTTCTCAGTGGTCAACTGAATTATTACTTTTATGAATTATCATCCTACCCGATTGCCTATGGTTAACGCTTTCTATTAAGAGGAGTGTGAACCTACGGCTTTTCATACAAAAGGCGATAACGATTTCCACCCCTTAAAGCTAAACTGATGTTATCCAATTTTTGTGAATGGAAAAGAATTTCACAGGCTTGTCGATCTAAATGTTTCCCAGGACTTAATGCTTTCGGCATGACTATCAAAAGGAATTGAAAGAAACCAAAAATAATAAAATCTTAAACCATTTTATATCGATTATTAATCTCGCGATGCGAGCATCCCCTACGCTGTCTTGATGGGTACTGAGGCTAAATGAAGTAGCATGACAAATACAAACGTTTCCGAGAAAATATGCTGGGAGAGGATTCTTCACTACATCTGTATAGACTTAGATTTTGTTCTGACTGACAACCTGTCAAAATTTGGTCAAAAACGATTTCCACCCCTTAAATCTTATCCTTTAAGAGGTGGAAATCGTTATATCGGCTTTTCTATGAAAAGGGTGATCTTTGCTGTTTGTTCACAGTCCTCTTAAAAGCGTCGTTAGCTTCAGAGCTCGTGACCCCAATAAATATATATCCTACTTCCTACTAATATTATAAATGTAAAAGTATGTAAAGGGGTTTTAATGTTTGATCCTCAATTACGCGCCATAGGCTGGACGGATTTGGACGAAATTTGTCAGACAGGTACACCATATCCCAATCCCACAAGAACAAAGTCACGTGCACCAGGTAGTCTAATAATAAAGACTATATCCTTACATCAGCCTGTTTCCGTTTCTCAGCAGCGTATGCATCTTCAGCAGAATCCGTAAGCGGTCCGTACCAGTGCAGATTAGTTGTGTACCCACATTCGCCTCCCTGCGTCGGCTTGAAGTCCTTATTATACGCGTGGTAAGCCTTGGCATGCGCCATCACCAGATGCTTAGCGCAATGATACTCTACAACGCCAGTAGCGTTCAAACGAGATGCCTTAGTGTCAAAACCGTAAACCTGGTAGCAAATTTCCCTAGGTTCATTGAAAGTAATCCACATCGTCACTCTATCCCCGAACAGTTGGTAAGCTAGCCTAGCGTATTCTTCAAACCAATCCGAAATCATCGGGTTCATAAAACCTCCTAACTCTTCGAGTTTCTGAGGCAAATCAAAGTGGTATAGCGTCACCATAGGCTTAATATTATACTTCAGCATCTCATTAATATAGTTGTTGTAGAAATCAACGCCAGCTTGGTTGATTTGGTTCGTGAAGCCTGAAGGCAGGATCCTGGACCAGGACAAGGATAACCTATAGGCGTCTACGCCGAGCTCCCTCAGCATCTCGACGTCGCGTTTGTAGTTATGATAGGAGTCCGCTGCGATGTCACCGTTGCTCAAGTCTTTGATCACCGTTGGGTTGGTGTGCGTCACATGATCCCAGGTATTTTCGCCTTTTCCTGGAATAGAACATAATGCTTTATGCTCTGCCATACACTCAATTTTGAATCGAATCACTTTATCCTTACAGTCTAAAATAATAGTTTGGTTTATCAGCTAATAATCCATTGTGCATGTTAAAGAATTAGACGCTGGATCACTGCAGCTTGATGAACTACTAGTTTAAATAAGTACTTATATAGAAGCATCCGAGTGCGGTAAACGTAGCATATTCACCAAAATGATACACCTTTTTTTATTTTCCTACTAAAAACTACCTACTAAAACTTTCCTACTAAAACTTGTAAACCATAAATTGAGCGAAGGGCGCTGTCGGTAAGGGCAAACATGATTGCTCGCAGGTTTGCTCGTTGCTCGAGGCAGGTAAAAATTACTTTGTTTAGAGCATACTGCACATCTCTTTACACGAGCAGCCTGTGGCTCAAATACACCCAAAAGTCTTATAGCGCCCTTCGTGTCCAATGTAATAATGCGTTTAGGGTGCTGCTGGGGCTGCCTCGCTTCTGTAGTGCATCAGGAATGTTTGCGGAGGCAAGGGTCGATTGTTTTTATGCGACACTCCGCAAAAGATGTACGTCCCTGGTGCGCAGAATGCGGGCCAGCCCCAACAGCATCCTGGTCATGATCGCGGGCAGGCTTGACTGCCCGTACATAAATAATTGCTGTAGTGTACACGTCCCGTACCATACGAGTATAGGGAAATGACGTTTACACTGCAGCACCCAAAATGTGTAGCTATTAAATATTCACTAACAAGTAGGTTTTAAGATTGCTTGATTACTAACAATTATGAATCCATGATATTTGAAATAAATTATTCGAATTTGAATTTGAATTTCAATAAAATTATCCGTTCTTGCGGCTTCTCAATCTTTACGCCACGCAGGTGGGTATTTGTGAAAGTGAACGAAGAACTTACCATCTTCGTCCCAAGCACCCTCGATCTGGTAGGAAGCGGTGGCAGTCCCAAAGAGGAAGTCATCAGGGAATCTGCGCTGCTGCCGCGGAACGGCGACACAGAGAGTCGTCAAGCTGAGCGGAAACAAAAACATCGAATCGAACTTTAAGCGCCGGAGTCGACAAACGTTCCCTGAGGTTCAAAATATGTTGGAATACTTGGAGTTCCAATACGGGGCAGAGGGTACAAGCTAACCCATTAATAATCGCCGCTATTTTGAACAAGAAGTATATTGAAATAATTCAGAAATAAAATCTACCTTTCTACAAGCGAGCGATATTGTGCTATAGAGTTTAAATAAATAAATAAAGATTACTTTTACATATAAAAGACAGTAAAGACGGTGCTGTTTTCCACGTAACTTCATAAAGGAAAAGTTAGTTTCTCAGTTTGTTCTGTTTAAACATATACTAGTCTAAAATTTCCCTGTTCATGAAATAAAAGCTAATAAGTCATACGAGTAAGATTAGGCACGGTACGGTACATAACATATTATACATAAGATACTTTTCATCCTGGAAAGTTGCACTGTTCGTGAGGCAATCGTGTTGTACTTAAGTGGACGAAATCGCGGGCAAGAGCAACAAGACTCGATGTACCTATACTTAGTTTCAGTTTATTCACAAAAATTAAAACGAATTAAAAACACGAAATCTGTGAAAGACTGTTCCGACATACCCCAGTAATAAAATAAGTTTCTTCCTACCGCTCATATTGAACTACACACCTTAAGGACATACTCACCATTTTATAGATTTTTGTAAGGCATGTCAATAACTATCATGTGATATGATTAATATCATATTTTTATCTTCGATATAAACGATGCAAAAAACAACTGTCACAAGGGTTAAAGAGGTCAGACGGCAGTCGCTCCACAGTAATAACACAACGACGTGACGTTTCTGTATAGTTTGACAACTAGTTGAGGGACTTATAGGTACTTTTAACATCTCGTCAAATGCTATCTATCATGAAGATTCTAGGTCAACGGGAAGTACCCTATAGGTTTTGATTCCCTTTGGAATGCCTTGAAATTATCAAAATATGTGGCATAAATGGCCGTATCTTGCGCGGTGACTTAGAAGGTTGATTTTTTTCACAGCTTCAAGAGATTGCAGACCTGAGTATAGTAATAGTAATAGTAATAGTAATTTATTTGCAAGAAAAAGGGTTAGTTTACAGATGTCAGATATTTTCTTAATCACTAGTTCGGCCTTCTTCAGCTGTTTACAAACGGCATGCAAATATTGTAGTTGAATTATATAATAAGTAGGTACAAATCATTCAGCACAATAGCATTTTTTAAATATTTGCATTAACATTCATGTCAAAGTATAATTATCTGTTTTGTGGTTCAGAAAGTCTCTTACACTTCACTTATAGTGATAATAATTTCAACTTGATACCTCCACGCGTTCCTGAGACAAAGGTCTTGATATCCAGACAGACAGAGAGACGGATAAACAAGTGATCCTAGAAGGGTTCCTTCTTTCCTTTCGAGGTACGGAACCCTAAAAATAAGTAAGTATGGAGAAATTGGGTGATTATTTATTCAAACTCGTTTCTCTCTAAGCGTTGTCTCGAAACTTAATCTTTATTTTAACGTGGTCAGGATTGCTTTTCCAGGGTCAGGTTCAAGTAATTACGCGTATGTAAAAGTAAATAATCCATTTTTTATTAAAACAATATTTTTTTATAGACCAGTTTTTTTTTTTTTTTTTAGAATGGACATACGCTGTTAGTCTCTGACGACTTCGACAACTTCACCGGAAAGATGCGAGCAGCCTGAATGGCGCTCAACAAGGGGAATTTTACTTAACATGCCTAAGGGCGCTCCTATTGAGCCGACCATTATAGACCAGTGAGCAGTTTATAAGGAATGGGTTAGAATGCTGAAAGAACTTTTCATCATTTATTGATCAATGTCCGTCATCAATAGTCATGGTCATGCTGTCAGGCTGGTACTCATGGTCGATGACTCTGTGCTTGATGATGTCCTTGTAGACGAACGCAGACTTGCGAGGCATGCGCGTGCGCGCTGGAGACGTGAAGTCCACTTCGTATAGACCGAATCGTTCGCTGTGAATTTAAGACAGGATTAGCTTCAAGGTCATGATAGGTAAAAGAGGGTGAAAATCACTTATGACTTACGTGTAACCCTGCGTCCACTCAAAATTGTCCATCAAGCTCCATGCCATGTAACCCTTCAGCCTGACTCCCGCATCCATCGCGTCGAGACACTCTTCCAGCTTGGTACGGTAGTAGTGCACCCTGTCGTCATCTACCAGTCCTGCTTCCAGGGTCTGGGACCAGCCATTCTCAGTTATATAGATGGGTGGGTTGTTGTAGCGAGCTTTAACTTCGAGGAGTACGTTGAGGAGGCTGTTTGGAGCTAACTGTGGAATATGAAGTTTAATTTCATTTTATGATACAGAATAAAGCTACCCAGCAGTTTGGTGGATATAATTAATTTGATTTGACAAACCTACTCGGCAAAAACTTAAGCCAAATACAGAAGATTCATCGAAAATGGTTTCCCGAAAGTATGAAAAATACATTTTATGTTTTGGCAAAGGCAATAGGAGAAAGTTTTGGTTTTCAATGTCTCTAAATCCAAAACTTTAAGCCACAGTAATTGGTGACCCAGCCATCAATTTAATAAGATCACCTACCCGGCTATGGAAATCGGTGATAATAGTGATAAACATAAGTGATCTAAGACCTCAGAAATCAGAGAATCAGAAATTACCGTAAGCCAAGTTGAAGCCGCGACCGGCCACTCTTCAGGTGTCGTCAACCCAACATCGATATCATCATACATGGACGGAACAGCGTAGACGTTCTTGTGCTCCGTGGCCGATACGAGATACGCCGTATAATGATTTAATCCGAAGAAGTCATACGTCCCTCTGACAAAATTCTTCTCTTCTTCAGTGAATTCTGGAAGTCGAGAAGTGAAATAGCCTTGCTGCGCGCTTTTCTCTGCTACTATTTTTGCCAAGTCTTTTGGGAAACCACCGTCTTCGGAGTAGATAGGATCCGTGTAGAGTGCCCACTGAAAATAAGTAACTGAAATTTTAGGCATAATAATGATTTTAGAACTAACAAGCATCATCTGTACGAATTCACAACAAAGCATTAAAAAGATAGAGATAAGCTTGTAGGAATATATAAAAGTATGTAAAATTAATTGATGTTGACATGAATTTATGTTGTTCTGAGTGGTCAACTGAATTATTACTTTTATGAATGATCCTACCCGTTTGGCTATGGCTAACGCTTTTCATTAAGAGTGTGAATCTACGGCTTTTCATACAAAAGGCGGATGGATTTGAACGAAAATTGTCAGGCAGGTACACCATATCTTAGAATAAAACAAAGTATACTTTCTATCCAAATCCCACAAGAACAAAGTCTCGTGCACCAGGTAGGCAGGTAGCAGGTAGGTCGGTAATAAAGACTATATCCTTACATCAGCCTGTTTCGTTTTCTCAGCAGCGTATGCATCTTCAGCAGAATCCGTAAGCGGTCCGTACCATTGGAGAATATTTGTGTACCCACATTCGCCTCCCTGCGTTGGTTTGAAGTCCTTATTATACGCGTGGTAAGCCTTGGCATGAGCCATCACCAGATGCTTAGCGCAAAGATACTCTCCAACGCCAGTAGCATTCAAACGAGGTGCCAACATGTCAAGACCGTAAGCGTAGTAGCAAACTGCCGTAGGTTCATTAAAAGTAATCCACATCGTCACTCTATCCCCGAACAGTTGGTAAGCTAGCCTAGCGTATTCTTCAAACCAATCCGAAATCATCGGGTTCATAAAACCTCCTAACTCTTGGAGTTTCTGCGGCAAATCCCAGTGGTATAGCGTCACCATGGGCTTAATATTATACTTCAGCATCTCATTAATATAGTTGTTGTAGAAATCAACGCCAGCTTGGTTGATTTGGTTCGTGAAGCCTGAAGGCAGGATCCTGGACCAGGACAAGGAGAACCTATAGGCGTCTAAGCCGAGCTCCCTCATCATCTCGACGTCGCGTTTGTAGTTGTGATAGGAGTCCGCTGCGATGTCGCCGTTGCTCACATCTTTGATCAGCGTTGGGTTGGTATGCGTCATGTGGTCCCAGGTATTTTCGCCTTTTCCTGGAATAGAACATACGCTTTACGCTCTGCCACACTTTCAAATTTGGATCGAATTACTTTGTCATTACAGTCTAAAATAATAGTTTGGTTTATCAGCTAATCAGCCACTGTGCAATTACACGATTGGTCAATGCAGCTTGATGAATTTAAATAAGTGCCTATATAAAAGCATGCGAGTGCTGTAAACGTAGCCTATGCACCAAAACGATACACCTTTTTCCATTTTCCTACTGAAACCAATTATAAACCATAAAATCATCCATGTATCCATCCATCCTTCTCAATCCTTATGCCACGCAGATGGGTATTTCTGAAAGTGAACGAAGAACTTACCATCTTCGTCCCACGCACCCTCGATCTGGTAGGAAGCGGTGGCAGTCCCAAAGAGGAAGTCATCCGGGAATCTACGCTGCTGCCGCGGAACGGCGACACAGAGAGTCGTCAAGCTGATGGGAAACAAATATATCAAATGAAACTTTAAGCGCTAGAGTCGACAAAAGTTCCCGGCGGTTCAATACGGAGCGGAGGGTTAGTACTAGCTACCCGTTAATAATTGCCGCCATTTTGAACAAGTAGTATCTTGAAATAAACCAGAAATAAAATCTACCTTCCTACAAGCGAGTGATATTGTGTTATAGAGTTTAAATTAAATTACCGGTGAACATAAATATAAAAGAGAAATAAATATACGCGTCGAATTGAGAACCTCCTCCTTCACTTTTGAGGTCGGTTAATAAATAAAGATCACCTTTACATATATAAGACAGGACAGTGCTGCTTTCTAGGTAACTTCATAAACTAAAAGTTAGTCTGTCTATCTGTTCTGTTTAATCGGCTATACAAGTCTAAAATTTCCCTGTTCATAAGACAAAAGCTAATAAGTCATACGAGTATTACAAGGCACAGTACGGTACGGCAAGGAGTCGTTACATCCGAGGATGAACATAAGATACTTTTAATCCAGGAAAGTTGCACTGTTCATGACGGAATCGTGTTGTACTTAAGTGGACGAAATCACGGGCAAAAGCGACTAACACTCGATCTATAGTTTCAGTTTATTCACAAGCACTAAACGAATTAAAAACATGAAATCTTTGAAAGACTTCCAACATACCCCAGTAATAAAATAAATTTCATGCTACAGCCTATATTGAACTACACACCTTAAGGACATACTCACCATTTTATAGATTTTTGTTAGGTATGACAATAACCATCATGTGATATGATTAATATCATATTCTTATCTTCGATATAAACAATGCACAAAATAACCGTCATAAAGGTTACAGAGGTCAGACGGTAGTCGCTCCACAATAATAACCCGACCTGCCAAATGTGGCATCATGGTCAAAGCGTACCCCGAATAAGAGATAGGAAAAAACGCTAGGAAGAGAGAGAAACGTAAAAAACCCGGCTGCATAACCTCTTAAAAAACAAACAAAAAATCGATTTAGCCATGGGGTTGATACGGAAATAGCATTACCTAACATTACCTATATGACCTAATCAATCAGCCAGTTATTTATTTACATGATAACATCCGCAACATGCTTCGTCAAATCAATTAACCATCAAACAAATGCGTACGTAAAACCCTATAGACTACGACTAAAGCCAGGAATTTAAAATAAACAAATTATTACATTTTTAGAAGACTATTATAGAACCCGCATTCAGTGTATGCAGTCCCATTTTCCTAGTCCCAAACAAAGTTGTGTCTACTTAATTAATTGTATTGATTCTTTTTGATTCCTCCTCTGCTGCACTGGGAGTGAAGAAATAGCATAGAATGCGTGCAGATGCTTATCATCCTGGCATGTCGTAAAAGTCGACTAAGGGACGGGTCCTCTCCAACATGGTGGACTATCTGTATGGGCGATGGGCTGATCACCTGTCACCATACGGTTCATCATACCATCTTAGGACTAATTCATCAAACGTGGCCACAAGTAGTCTTGTGGCTCTGCCCACCCTATTAGGGATTTCGGGCGTGATGTTATGTATGTATGTATTCTTTTTGGCTTAATAGGCAATATTATTACTATTATTAGGACATCAAATGTTATATTCCTAGATTATTCCATTTATGTTTCAATGTTTTAATTATTACGAACGACCCTTAGAGACTTTATACATCTCTAATGGCCGGATTCAGAAACGCCACTTAAGCATTTGATTAGAGATTAAACGTCACTCAAACGTCACCTTAATTAAAGATCAAATTGAGTGGCCTTTCTGAATTTGGCCATAAGTCACTTAACTTGTCCAGACGCGAAGACTTTACATCTCCCTTAGGTAGGTATTAGTTATTTATAGTTATTTATGATAATTGATTTGTGCCCATTAGGTTCGTCTGTTGCACTTTTTAGGGTTCTGTTCCATAAAAGGAAAAAACAAAAAACCGGACAAGTGCGAGTTAAACTCGCGTGGAGAGGGTTCCGTTCCGTACATGATTATCTGAAATTTACTAGGCTACCTTAAATACCATAGACTTCTTATAGGTTTTCCTGTAATCTATAGGCAAAGAGCTATTTTCTCTATTTTTTTTCAAAATTTTAGCCCCAGTAGTTTCGGAAATAAGGGGGGGGAATGGTAATTTTTCGCCTATTTTCCTGAATATCTTCTAAACTATTTTACTTAAAAATAAAAAATAAATATATTTAAGATCTTCACAATAAGCCCTTTCATTTGATATGTCACACGATATAGGTGGCATAACTTTTTTTTAAAATTTTCTAGTTTAAACCCATAAAGTGGCCCCTATGTTTAAAATTTATATATTCACGTCACGCGTCCGTGTTGCGGTCACCAACTTACATATGAATACCAAATTTCAACTCAATCGGTCCAGTAGTTTCGGAGCAAATTGGCTGTGACAGACGGACAGACAGACAGACAGACAGACACACGAGTGATCCTATAAGGGTTCCTTTTTTCCTTTTGAGGTACGGAACCCTAAAAAGGAAACCTTATAGGAACATATCGTTGTCCGTCTGTCTGTCTGTCTGTTTGTTTGTCCGTGTGCCAACCCCTTTTTCAGGAACGCGTGAAGGTATCAAGTTGAAATTAAAATCAAGTACTTAGGTCTGCAATTTTTTTAAGCCGTGAAATAATCAACATTCTAAGTCAACGCAATCAAAATATACAGCCGTTTATGCCGTTTGAGAAAATAGTTCCTGTAGATTACAGGAAAACCTATAAAAAGTCCATGGAAATTAAAGTAATATATGAAATTCGTACGTATAAACGGAATTACCTTTTATGATTGAGAAAGTAATTTTTTGTCTTATTCTTTACACAAGTAAATTTAGCGACAAGATTTTATATCATATAATTTAATAAATTGCTTGTTTGATTTAATTTAAAATTTATTTTCTTAATTTTAGAGCATTTAATATGAAAATATGAAAATATATTTATTGTGCAAAAGAAGATTACATCCAGCAGTATCCAGTGGACCCCAAACTAGGCTGAGCCTGTATCTTGGGACCCAGTGAGTTGGTTTACATGTTTTTTTTTAAATAATTGGTCGTTAGGTCAGTATTTAAATAAAAGCTTGTTTTGAAATAGTAGTTTATGCAACGGTTGCATAATGATAGGCCTTAAAACACTAGTGCGGTTTTCATGAAACGAGCCGATAGGCGAGTTTCATAATAAGATCGCACGTGCGTTTTAAGGCCAAATTATGCAGAGTTGCATACATAACTTTATCTACACATATTATAAATCCTCCATGATGGGTTCAGAAACAATATTTTCTGGCAACAAGTTATTTGTTGCAATCGTGGCTGCATATTTCCGATATCCGGCGCATTTTCACATCACACACACTCCGAGAAGACTACTTACTATTCATATTTTCAACTAAAATGTAAATTACAAACAACTTTTTCTATTCAATTCAACAAAATTCTACTTTCGTTCAGCAAAACGTCAACATCATGGCGGCGGTTCGATTTTTTTTCAAATCATAGACAAACGGATGAAGTCTCTATTCTCACGTCACTCGAGATCAAATATTGTGCAGTTTATATTAAAAAAACATACTGAATTGACGTTTCGTATCAATAACTGTTTTATTATCTATGGATAATTGGATACTAGAATAGAGACCCACTTGAGTTTTGACAGCTGTTCCAAATTTAACTCATTTCTTTACTAAAAACGATTAAGAAGTCATGTTATTTCTTTATCGCAGCACTGGTTTTTCCTAATTGGTTGTCAAAATGGTGGTCATTTCCTACGGTTTTTGATTAACCAATGGAGGTTTTATGATATGGGTGTAGATAAAATATATTTTTACTATTATTTTATCTTTTACTTTTGAGTTTTCGCTGGACATGTTTCTAAGAATATTCATTTCATGCGTCATTGGTGCATGGTCATTTGCCTGTTAATTTAATACAGTCTAGTTCTTCAATAAGGAGACCTTCTAGTGATTTGACTCTACTTAAGGCCACGTATGCTTGGTCAGCAGCGAAGAGCTTTGAGCCTAAATAGACAACGGCATGGTTGATTAAATGCATATACATTATTTCGTGTCTGTGCTGTTAACCGCTGAGGAGTGCCCTCGTTAGGAGCCAACCCTAAGTGCAGCAACCTAGTCGTGGTAAAACTTAAAACCGGCTATCATAATAAAATGTCTAAACAAAATTTCATGTTTGTGCTGTTGACCGTTGAAGAGTTCCTTTGTCTGGAGCTCATCCTGGAAGTCGATTCAGGTCATGCTTACCATAGAAATGCATTGACTTCGGAACTGAACCAACTTGTAAAAATTCAGGGAAGTGGTTCTAATTCAGCTTGCAAGATTTGAACCGTACATACATACATACATACATACATACATACGTACAACCATTGCAAGTTAAATAAAAGCTATTAATTTTAATTAATAAATCTCTCATAGTTACTGTGTTAATTTACTTTGACAATGAATTCGATGTATTTAATTTATTACTCAATGAACACATACTATATCTGATAAATAAATAGTACAAATAGTTACACTATTGTCTTAGGCTAGGTACCTGTAAAAATAGTTGTAAGCGTTGGAAAATAAATAACTAAATAAATAAATAAATGTTTCTAGGTAATTTAACGCATATCATAAAACCTCCATAGTGTAATCAAAAACCGTAGGAAATGACCACCATTTTGACAACCAATTAGGTAAAACGAGTGCTGCAATGTTATTCCCGTATCGATTTTAGTACAGAAATGAGATTAAATTTGGAACAGCTGTCAAAACTCAAGTGGGTCTATATTCTAATATCCATAGATATTAAAACAGTTATTGATACGAAACGTCAATTCAGTATGTTTTTTTAATATAAACTGCACAACTTTTGATCTCGAGTGACATGAGAATAGAGACTTCATTCGTTTGTCTATGAATTTAAAAAAATGGTCGTGACGGAGGATCGAATTGCCGAAAATCACTTATGACTTACGTGTAACCCTGCGTCCACTCAAAACTGTCCATCAAGCTCCATGCCATGTAACCCTTCAGTCTGACTCCCGCATCCAGCGCTTCGAGGCACTCTTCCAGCTTGGAACGGTAGTAGTGCACCCGGTTGTCATCCATCAGACCTGCTTCTAGGGTCTGGGACCAGCCATTCTCCGTGATATAGATGGGGGGATTGTTGTAGCGAGCTTTGACTTCAAGGAGTACGTTGAGGAGGCTGTTTGGAGCTAACTGGGGAATATGAAGTTTAACTTAATTTTATGATACCTACGAAATGAAAATGAAAATGAAAATGAAAATATTTATTTTGCAAGTAGGCCACATGGGCTCTTTTACATGTCTGAAGCTACCAGCGCTTCGAAAGGTGACATCTGCTGAGAAGAAACGCCGCAAGAAACTCAGCAGTAAGTCTTTTTTTTTCAACTTTTACATTAGAGTTTTAACTAAAACTAACACATGAAAAGGGCAGCAAACAATCCTAATAGGTAAAAATTAATTATAATAAATAACTAATAAGGGAGATGTATAGTCTCCGCGTCTGGACAAGTTAAGCTACTTAGAGATGTATAAAGCCTCTAAGGGTCATCATAATAATAATTAAAATAAAGAAATAAAGAAACATCTAAATTGATTACCTAATCTAGGTTAAATGGAGATGTAGACAGTCTCCACGGTCAAGTATAAAGAAGGAGATGTAAGGTCTCCAAATATCAAAATAATACTAATAATTTGAAATAAAAATATTTCATGTCCTAATAATTCAAATATCGAATATGAAACCCTATAGAATATAGTATAGAGAACACTATGAAGTCTCTCTAGTCAGGTTCAGATAACGCATAAACAAATAAATTAAAAGGTAACAATTTTAAAATTATAAATTTTAAAAGGTCCTTGCGAGCATGAACTGTCCGGACCCCACAGACAGCACCCGTTCACGAGTATGACGCGTATCTCAGCCATCGTCTCCCTCAACCATGTTTTAGGGAAGGTGGCGACCCGATCAACGACGCTGCCGTAAGCAAAGACCTTTGAGCGAGCATGACAAGCTCAAGCTGCCGGACAAGAAAGAAAGAACTAAACCACATCAGTTAGCAGTGGGTGGATATAATTAACCCGATTTGACATACCTATTCGGCAAAAACTTCAGCCAATTACAGAAGATTCATTTGAAAATGGTTTCCCAAAACTATGTAATATATTTTACGTTTTGGCAACGGGAGATTTCGATTTATCAAATCAGGAATGTGTCAAAGAAAGCTCTGTTTTTCAATGTCTCTAAAGCCAAAGCTTTAAGTCACCGTAATAGGTAACCCAACCATCAATTTAATAAGATCACTTACCCGGCTATTGAAATCGGTGATAAACATAAGTGTTCTAAGACCTCAGAAATCAGAAAATCAGAAATTACCGTAAGCCAAGTTGAAGCCGCGACCGGCCACTCTGCGGGTACCGTCCACCCAACATCGATATCATCATAAATGGACGGAACAGGGTGCACGATCTTGTGCTCCGTTGCCGATGCGAGATACGCCGTATAGTGATTTAATCCGAAAAAGTCATACGTCCCTCTGACAAAGCTCTTCTCTTCTTCAGTGAATTCTGGAAGTCGAGATCTGAGGTAGCCTTGCTCCGCGCTTTTCTCTGCTACTATTTTTGCCAAGTCTTTTGGGAAACCACCGTCTTCGGAGTAGATAGGATCCGTGTAGAGTGCCCACTGTAAAATAACTGACATTTTAGGCATAATGATGATTTTAGAGCTAACAAGCATCATCTTTAATTATGAATTCACAACAAAGCATTAAAAACATCAAGATAAGCTTTTAGGATTATATAAAAGTACGTAATAGTAGATTGTTGCACCAAGCAGAAAGTGATTAATTATTGCGCCGAGTGTTGGTTTGGAGCCCGAACGCAAGTGAGGGCTCTAAAAACTTGATGCGAGGTGCATAATCTGCTTTTCTTTCTACTACTGCTAAAAGTTGGTAAAAAACGTAAAGGTACAGTTAAACCCAACTAGCGAAGTAAAAAGGATATTGGCACCTGTTATGACGCACCCTTAGAATTTTTATATAGCCTATGACACTCGCACGTTCTCCTCGAATCTTAAGATACCCTATTTATTAAAATCGGTTTATTGGTTCTGAAGCTAAAGTCGAAATTCCGAAAATGTTCACAGAAATCTTGTATCTAGTCTATTAATTGTCATATTATGCCATTTTTTTTTAAATCTTTTTGTAAGCCATACTATCTATCTTATCAGCCAGTACTTTGACCATAACATTTTAGACGAGAGAATCACAGTTCGATATGGCCGCCGATATGTGGCCTGTTTTTTTTTTTGCTAACAGTAAGTCCACTGAAGAGTGGTCGGACTGTGAATGGGCGGATTGGGTAGCTGTTGGTGTAAACTTCTTGATCAACCAACCAAATTAAAAAAAAATACAAAACAGTGCAATAATGAAATTTGTATGCAACTTTATTTGCTCTAGAGCAAATAAGGGCTGCTTTGTGCTGAGTATTTAAGGCCATTATTATGAAATTAAAGCGTAGTAGGAAGAAAAGTTAATTGCAGTTGACATGAATTTATGTTGTTCTGAGTGGTCAACTTAATTATTACTTTAATGAATGATCCTGCAACAATCTGATTGGCTATGGCTAACGATTTTTATTACAGGCGTCATAAGTTTCACAGTTCACGGCCTCAATAAATATGTACTCGTATGCGATCGATTACACAAACGCGATTCTTACTACTCGTGATTCCCATACAATATGGATTCCACACAACTGCAGTGTACTTAGTACTTATGTATAGGTTGACCACTTAAATGAGTCGTCGCCCGCGCGGCACAGAGGCGCGGGGGCATGGCGACAAAGGGGACCGAGAGAGGTGCGGGCGGCAAGCGCATTTTTGTTTTCATTAATTTCACGCCGCCCACACCTCTCTCAGGCCCCTTTGTCATCATGCCCCGCGCCCCTGTGCCGCGCGGGCGACGACTCATTTAAGCGGTCAACCTATAGTAGTAGTCGAACGTCGGGTGTGGAATTCATACTGTATGGGCATCACGAATAGGACGATACGCGTTTGTTTAATCGATCGCATAATAATTCATCTTACTTCCTACTTATATTATAAATGTGAATGTATGTAAAGAGGTTTGGATGTTTGTTCCTCAATCACGCGCCAAAGGCTGGACGGATTTGGACGAAATATGTCAATTAGATACACCATATCTTGGGATAAAACAAAATATACTTTTCATCCCAATCCCACAAGAACAAAGTCACGTGCACCAAGTAGTCTAGTGATCAAGACTTACATCAGCCTGTTTCGTTTTCTCAGCAGCGTACGCATCTTCAGCAGAATCCGTAAGCGGTCCGTACCAGTGGAGATTAGTTGTGTACCCACATTGGCCTCCCTGCGTTGGCTTGAAGTCTTTATTATACGCGTGATAAGCCTTCGCATGAGCCATCACCAGATGCTTAGCGCAAAGATACTCTCCAATGCCAGTAACGTTCAAACGAGGTGCCAACACGTCAATACCGTAAGCGTAGTAGCAAAATTCCCTGGGTTCATTGAAAGTAATCCACATCGTCACTCTATCCCCAAATAGTTGGTAAGCTAGCCTAGTGTATTCTTCAAACCAATCCGAAATCATTGGGTTCATAAAACCTCCTAACTCTTGGAGTTTCTGCGGCAAATCCCAGTGAAATAGCGTCACCATAGGCTTAATATTATACTTCAGCATCTCATCAATATAGTTGTTGTAGAAATCAACACCAGCTTGGTTGATTTTGTTCGTGAAGCCTGAAGGCAGGATCCTGGACCAGGACAAGGAGAATCTATAGGCGTCTAAGCCGAGCTCCCTCATCATCTCGACGTCGCGTTTGTAGTTGTGATAGGAGTCCGCTGCGATGTCGCCGTTGCTCACATCTTTGATCAGCGTTGGGTTGGTATGCGTCATGTGATCCCAGGTATTTTCGCCTTTTCCTGGAATAGAACATATGCTTTACGCTCTGTCACACAGCAGCTTGATGAACTACTAGTTTAAATAAGTATTAATATAATAGCATGCGAGTGCGGTAAACGTAGCCTATGCACCAAAACGATACACATTTTTCCATTTTCCTACTAAAACTTGTAAACCATGATATCATCCGTGCATGCGGCTTTTCAATCCTTACGCCACGCAGATGTTTATTTTTGGAAGTGAACGAAGAACATACCATCTTCGTCCCAAGCACTCTCGATCTGGTAGGAAGCGGTGGCAGTCCCAAAGAGGAAGTCATCAGGGAATCTGCGCTGCTGCCGCGGAACGGCGACACAGAGAGTCGTCAAGCTGATTGGAAACAAAAACATCGAATCAAACTTTATACGCTAGAGTCGACAAACGTTCCCGGCGGTTCAAAATATGTTGGAATACTTGGAGTTCCAATACGGGGCGGAGGGTAATAGCTACCCCATTGAGAATTGCCACTATTTTAAACACGAGACAAAAGCTGATATAAGTCATATGAGTAAGACTTGATCTATAGTTTCAGTTTATTCACAAACACAAAAAGAAATTAAAAACACGAAATCTTTGAAAGACTCTTCCAACATACCCCAGTAATAAAATTAATTTCATCCTACAGCTGATATTGAACTACACACCTGAAGGACGTAATCACCATTTTATAGATTGTCGTTAGGGATGTCAATAACTATCATGACATATGATTAATCGCATATTTTTATCTTCGATCCTTGTGGGGCGATATGAAATTATAAACAATGCAAAAACACCAGTCAAAAGGGTTACAGAGGTCAGACTGCCTGCAGTCGTTCCACTGTAATAACTCGACCTGCCGAATCTGGGATAATGGTCAAAGCGTACTCTGATTAGAGACGCTATGAAGAGAGAGATACCATGCAAAAAACCCGACTGCATAATCTCTTAAAAAAAGAGAAACAAAAAATTGATTCAGCCGTTGGGTTGATATGGAAATAGCATTACCTAATATTACCTATATGACCCAATTAGCTTTCAAACACATACGTACGTAAAACCCTACTACAAATAAAGCCAGAAATTAAAAAAACAAATTTGTACATTTTTAGAAGACTATTATATTCAATGATTGGAATAGTCCCATTTTGCTAGTCCGAAACAAAGTTGTGTCTACTTAATTAATTGTTATTGATTCAATTTTGGCTTATTAGCTAATATTTCGGGCTTCACTCTCCAAGTCAGTTTTCTATACCGCCGTAGGCATAGTATAAAGAGAGGAAGTAGGCTATCTCCGGCCCAATCCGCGATATAATTGCCTACTGTCACAGGGTGTCACTTTTACAATACACACACACATATACACACTGTACACAGCATTCATTTAGCAGTGTCGAAAAGCAGTAACGCGCGAACCTCGTGCGGTTAGCCCCGACTGGCGCACTGAGAAATGGGTCGAGATTTTGTTTAAGTGTGCGTGCGGCGACGCATAGATACTTTAGCGCACACATACAAGCCGCGCGCGGTGCGTTTGTATGAAGATAACTTACTTCCTCTCTTTATACTATGCCATAGGGGCCTAACTGCGGGAAAGCAGTCCGGGCTTTTGTTTTCCTTGAAGTAAAGTCTTCATCATTTCCCCCAGAGCGCGATGACGGAGGGCTGTGGACGCCCTCTGCTCCACCGAGGGGACATAGGATATTAAGAGAGAGAGAGAGAGAGAGAGAGAGAGAATAGCCAATATTGTTTCTATTATCAGGACATCAAATGTTATATTCCTAGATTAATCCATTAATTTGTTTCTTTGTTTTAATTATAACGGCCCTTAGAGACTTTATACATCTCTACGGCACCTAAATTGACTTGTTCAGACGCGAAGATTATACATATCCCTTATTAGTTATTTATTATAATTGATTTGTGCCCATTCGGTTTGTCTGTTACATTTTGTATGTGTTAGTTTTATTTAAAAATGTAATGTTAATGTTGAAAAAAAAAAGGCTTAACTGCTGAGTTACTTGCGGCGTTTCTTTTCAGCAGATGTCACCTTTCGAAGAACTGGTAGATTCAGACATGTAGGTACCTAGACCAACATGCAAAATAAATATTTTCTTATAAATTTTTAATCAGACAAAAATTAAAAAAGCCGGTCATGTGCGAGTCTGACTCGTGCACTGAGGGTCTCGTATCTCTGAAAAGACAGTAACTTTTATGCTCCCTAAAAATTTTCAAAAAGAGTGCTAGGTTTATCACATGTCTAGCACGACCTGCCCGCAAGTCAGAGCCCGTTTTGATGTATGTACAGGCGCGGTATCAGGGGGGGTCACAGGGGACATGACCCCCCCAAAATCGTACACGTCAAATTGAAAAGAAAAGTCTAATTTACTCGACATATTTTATTATTAGTGACCCCCCCCCCCAGATTTCAGGCTGCGTCCGCGCCTGTATATGTTTGTATTTGCGCAATTATTTTAGTCCGTTCTGCCTTACGAGATTAAATACCGTTGTGATTACATTATTTTATACAATTTATTGTACACTTTAGCACTAGCCACCTTAGACTCTATTGAAAAACGTGCCAAGAAGCTCATCGGTGACTCGGAATTAAGGTAAAGGCACCTATTAACGACCCCATCCAAATCGGCACCCATTATCGTGGTGTTTTTGAATACGTGTTTTATTAGCAAATGGATTGACTGATTAAGAATCTTTTTTCACAAGACCAAAGCATACTTAGTTGTCTATTGGATTCACTGGCGCGGGTGCGTATGCATCAAGCAAAGAACTTGCAACTCGTCAGTCCCGGCAACGGCGGCGCAGGAGCAGCTTATCCCATACAAACACGTTAGGCCACACGTAAGGGAACTCGCATCTTACTTAGCGATTTGCGTAATAATTGTAATAACTAATCTTAGGCTATGTTTATTAAAAGATTTATTATAGTTTTGTTTGCGACTTCGAATTACTGTTTTTCTGATATTTTGTTTGGGAATGCGTAAAAAATATAATATAAAATACCTCGGTATTTGGATCCATTTTTCACTGTGGCTCCTAATTCCGAGGTATACCACGGTAATACATAAATACTATAGGTTCAGTTGGCATAATTTTTTAAATTTATTATTTGTTAAGTATCTAAATTTTTTGTGTTATTGAAATCTTCATCTATCTAAGCAGCTAAAGAGCTATATCCGAGGTATAAAAAATATACAAGAAGGTCTTAATTTTTGATAAAAACGTAAGCATTATATTAGTGGTTTCTATAGACACCCTTAAATTAATAAGTCGTTTAAATATACAGATAAAATCAAAGATTTACTTCCTAGTTTCATGAGTTTGGTTTTATACGCAAATGGAAGTATATATTTTCGATTTGTTTTAAAAAATTCACTACTTCTTATTTTTTTTATAGGTCGTAATTAGGATTTACAGCACTGTTCATTCAACTTATTACCGATGGTATACACAGATAACCCTCGGTAATAGGATATATGGGAACCTAATTCCGACTTATTCATGATTAGTAAGAGTCGGAGATAGGTTCCTCTAATATTACCTATTACCGAGTGACAACGTAATGAAATAACTAATTTAGGGTACCGTGGTTCTGATTTCTTTGAACTAACCATTATTTTGATTTTGGTAGTTTTGCTTATCTATCGCTAATTTTTGTTCTTCCTTCTGAGCAATGATTTTTGTATGAGTGGGACTAAGACTAGGTAGGTATATATATTTACTGGACTCAAATTTTACGGTAAAATCAATTTAAATTCTAGTGTAAAGTCAGTATGTTTTTGATTTGTTATTAATTATTATTAGTTACTTTGTTGGGCTTTTCGATTTAAATGTTTGATTATTATAATTTTATTGATATAATTATAAAACTTTAAGTAAGCCTTCATTTTTATTTCAATATTCTAAAAAAAAACATAATTAAAAAAATGTACGGAACCAAAACTATCATTAATTCTTACCCTCGGTAATAGGAACCAAATTCGCGGTATTAGGGTCAAAGTATATCTAATACCACGGTAATAGGAGATTTCGACATTTTGGCTTTAATAAATATTTAAACATTAGTTACTACCTATAATTAGACCAAAAACCCACAAAATACCAAGTTAAATCTATATACTTTCATTAAAAAAATCCTTACCCTCGTTACGCTGTCTTGATCCCCTTAATTTTTGGCTCTTACTTGAAAACTTGCTTAACTACCACGGTAATAGGTGCCTTTACCTTAGTTGAGGCGAAACTGCAGAGCCTTGAACACCGCCGCAAAGTTGCCTGCTTATCGGTATTCTACAGGATATATCACGGAGAGTGTGCGATGGAATTACATGAACTAATTCCGCCATCCCCATTCCTTCTTCGGGGGACTAGGCGTGGGCTGGGGTTCCATCCCTATGTTGTGGATGTTCCAAGAATTCGCACGAAGCGATTCGCTTCAACATTCATTTGGCGAACGGCTAAGGATTGGGATTCCCTGCCTGCAGACTTGTTCCCAGAACGCTACAACTTGGGTCTTTTCAAGGAGAGCAGGCAGTATCTAGGTGTGCATGCTCCATCGTCGACCTCATCATCACTTTCCATCAGGTGAGATAGAGGTCAAATGCACACCTATTTTCTATAAAAAATAAAAACACTACACTGCGGAGGCTGTTCTTGAACTAAAGGCTCAACTCAATACACCTTTTTTCCGCACGCAAATTCAAACTGAAGCTATTAACAACCGGATTTTTTTTTTCAACTTTCTCTATTAAAGTGAGACAGTCCATCATGTTTTTCCGATAGTCTTATAATATATATAGATTCCCAGTATTCATCGCATTACCGAATACAAACGAATGCAACTGATAGAAATCCGACGACTGACGAAACACGAAGTTTACCGAGAGACATTAAGAACATAGATGTAAGTAATTAATTAATAAATAAATAAATAAACCTCTCATAGTTACTGTGACACTGAATTCGATGTAAGTAATTTATTACTTAATTAATAAATACTATATCTGATGTTTCTAGGTAATTAACTAACGAAGGCAATACTTAATTATTTCTTATTTATAAAACGGTTTTTTGGAGTTGGTTTTGCGTTTTTAGTCTAGATAACGAAAGGTGATACTGAACTGGGAAGAAATTAAAAAAAAAACACCGACTTCCCTTAAGTACAAATATACGGGATTATCTTGTCAAAAAAATCATAAAAATCGGCTGATTATTTATTCAAACTCATTTCTCTTCAAGCGTTGTCTTGAAACTTAATCTTTATTTTAACGTGGTCAGGACTGCTTTTCCAGGGTCAGGTTCAAGTAATTACGCGTTTGTAAAAGTAAACAAACCATTTTTTATCAAAACAATATTTTATAGACCCGTAAGCAGTTTATAAGGAATGGGGTAGAATGCAGTGCAACAAAGACTTTTCAACATTATTTATTGATCAACGTCCGTCATCAATAGTCATGGTCATGCTGTCAGGCTGGTACTCGTGGTCGATGACTCTGTGCTTGATGATGTCCTTGTAGACGAACGCGGACTTGCGAGGCGTGCGCGTGCGCGCTGGGGACGTCAGGTCCACTTCATATAGACCGAAACGTTGGCTGTGAATTTAAGACAGAATTAGCTTCAAGGTCATGATAAGTAAAAGAGTGTGAAAGTCACTTATGACTTACGTGTAGCCCTGCATCCACTCAAAATTGTCCATCAAGCTCCATGCCATGTAACCCTTCAGCCTGACTCCCGCATCCAGCGCGTCGAGACACTCTTCCAGCTTGGTACGGTAGTAGTGCACCCGGTCGTCATCCACCAGACCTGCTTCCAGGGTCTGGGACCAGCCGTTCTCAGTGATGTAGATGGGTGGGTTGTTGTAGCGAGTTTTGATGTCGAGAAGTACGTTGATGAGGCTGTTTGGAGCCAACTGTGGAATATGAGTGTTGACTTTATTGTATGATACGAAATAGAAGGTCACTAAGCAGTGGGTGACTATAAACCATTTGATTTGACAAACCTACCGGACAAAATCTTTTGCTAAATACGGAAGATACATCGAAAATGGTTCCCTAAAAGTAGGGAACATAGATTTCTCCGATTTCTGTCAGAAGCAGTAAAAGATTTGTGTTTTTTTTTTAAATCATAAATGTGTCAAATAAAGCCTTGGTTCTCAATGGCTGTAAAACCAGACCCAGTCATACATTTTATGCGATTACTTAGCGTAGCTGTATGGGTACTTTCCTCTTACAGAATAGGACAGGCTATGGAAGTCCGTGATAAACACAAGTGTACAACAGCCTCAGACCCCCCCGACCTCAGAAATTACCGTAAGCCAAGGTGAAGCCGCCACCGGCCACTCTGCGGGTACCGTCCACCCAACATCGATATCATCATAGATGGACGGAACAGCATAGACGATCTTGTGCTCCGTAGCCGATACAAGATACGCTGTATAGTGATTTACTCCGAAGAAGTCATACGTTCCTCTGACAAAGCTCTTCTCTTCTTCAGTGAATTCTGGAAGACGAGATCTGAGGTAGCCTTGCTGTGCACTTTTCTCTGCTACTATTTTTGCCAAGTCTTTGGGGAAACCACCGTCTTCGGAGTAGATAGGATCCGTGTAGAGTGCCCACTGTAAAATAACTGGAAATTTTAGGCTTAATGATGATTAATGAACTAAAGATGCATCATCAGCTAATTTCACGACACATAATTTAATATTTCAAGCTGAGCAATATGCTACTCAATCGGCTGCTTTTAAACCAATTTAAATGCTGTATAGTTAGAAAAGAAAACATATTATGTAACATTAATTGTAGAAGTCGCCAGATCGACGCTGACACGAATCTACACTGTTCTGATTGGTCAACAGAATTATCACTTCATGAATGATCATTATGTTATATCCAATTGGCTATGGCTAACACCTGTCTTCATAGGTGCCGTTAGCTTCACAGTTTACGGCCCTGATAAAATATATCCTACTCAAATCAAATTAAATCGTTTAGTCAGCAAGTTGGCCATCTGTGGGCTCTTTTAATCGTTTCATGATACAATAAAATAAAATAAATCTACTAGCGCTTCGGACAGCATCATCATCAAATCATCACTGAGATGAAGCGCCGCAAGAAACTCACTAATATTATTATACTTCCTATCCTACCCTACTATTTAAATGTTAGGCTGTTCGAATGTTTGTTCATCAATCGCGCATAAACGGCTGGATGGATTTGGATGAATTTTGGCAGAAAGATAGATCATAATCTTGGAGTAAAACATAAAATACTTCTCATCCCAAGTCCATGCAAACAGAGCCAGGATAGGTATAGCTAGTCTAATAACAAAACTATATCCTTACATCAGCCTGTTTCCTTTTCTCTGCAGCGTATGTATCTTCAGCAGAATCCGTAAGCGGTCCGTACCAGTGCAGATTGGTTGTAATCCCACATTCGCCTCCCTGCGTCGGCTTGAAGTCCTTATTATACGCGTGGTACGCCTTGGCATGCGCCATCACCAGATGCTTAGCGCAGAGATACTCTCCAACGCCAGTAGCATTCAAACGAGGTGCCATAGTGTCAAAACCGTAGGCCTGGTAGCAAATTTCCCTAGGTTCATTGAAAGTAATCCACATCGTCACTCTATCGCCGAACAGTTGGTAAGCTAGCCTAGCATATTCTTCAAACCAATCCGAAATCATCGGGTTCATAAAACCTCCTAACTCTTGGAGTTTCTGAGGCAAATCCCAGTGGTATAGCGTCACCATAGGCTTAATGTTATACTTCAGCATCTCATTTATATAGTTGTTGTAGAAATCAACGCCAGCTTGGTTGATTTGGTTCGTGAAGCCTGAAGGCAGGATCCTGGGCCAGGACAAGGAGAACCTATAGGCGTCTAAGCCGAGCTCCCGCATCATCTCTACGTCGCGTTTGTAGTTGTGATAGGAGTCCGCTGCGATGTCACCGTTGCTCACGTCTTTGATCACCGTTGGGTTGGTGTGCGTCATGTAGTCCCAGATATTTTCGCCTTTTCCTGAAATAGAACATATACTTAACGCTCTGTTCACTGCATCATGATCAACTAATAGTTCAAATAAGTATTTGAACTTTGCTATGCCTTAAAGTGCGTTCCTACCGCCTCGCAACTTTTCAGCTCTCTGCTAGAACTAAGTTCGGTGCATCCTTACCCCTTACCCCTTTGCAAGAGTCAGAAGCAAAGTAAATTAGCGAAGATCAATATCCGATTCGACATAGTCTCGATTTCTTTTTCGTGTCTTGAGCGTTTGATGCTAAAGCGCCCTGATGCTTTTCTCTATGTTAAGATTTATTTATGAAATTTTTAGTTTCATTTATAATAAGCACGTAGTTTTATCTCTTTATTTCTCGTATTATAATTAGTTTCGTATGTTTTGTTTTAAGATATATAAGTTAGTCCCTAATTCATGTAACGCGTTCGCACGCCTTTTATTGATGCCCAGGTAAGAACTAGAATAACCATGTTATTTTTAAGACTGTACATACTAATAAAATAATTACAAAAAAGTTTGCAGCAGGCAAGTACAGTGGAGTATAGCTTGCGATAAAATAATGAACCTTCAACCATTTTTCTACTGAAACTCTTTGTATACTTGTACTTAACATAAAATCATCTATGCTTGCGGCTTTTCAATCCTTACGCCACGCAGATGGGCGTGGAAGTAGACGAGGAACTTACCATCTTCGTCCCAAGCACCCTCGATCTGGTAGGAAGCGGTGGCAGTCCCAAAGAGGAAGTCATCAGGGAATCTGCGCTGCTGCCGCGGAACGGCGACACAGAGAGTCGTCAAGCTGATTGGAAACAAAAACATCAAATCAAACTTTATGCGCTAGAGTCGATAACCGTTACCGGAGGTACAAAGTATGTTGGAATACTTGGAATTTCAATACGGGGCGGATCTGAGGGTATTAGCTAAACTATTAATAAACGTTGCTATTTTGAACAAGAAGTATATTGAAATCTGCTTTCTGTAATAAATTCTACCTTGCTACAAGCGAGTGATGTTCTCTAAATAAAAGAACAAAGTTCACCCTTTCATTTATGAAATAACTGAGGCGCTAACAATACAAGTTATCCCAGTTATCCCCATCTCATTAAGTGCGTATCGCTTATACTAGTATCGAAGAAAGAGATGCACTGAGAGATAAGATTGGGATAACTTACCTCATGATAACCTTGCTAGGGCCGCTGCAGAACTAAATGACGCCTCTGTACTTTACTTACACAAAGAAATTATAAAGGAACCAAATACTTGAACTTTATATAACTCAAAGATGTCGTTTGTAGAAATTTAGTCACTCTTGCTTGCCAGGGATCACGGGAAAACTACTTAAAATATTTTACAGAATTTTTACAATGGTATAAGAAAGGTAGCATCAGGATTTTGTTTCATTGTAATAGACTGACTACAAGAAAGAGATAGTAATATTTAATTTAAGGAGACAATAAGGACAAAGGCTGCTGTCCACGTAGCTTCATAAAAGAAAAGTTAGTCTGTCAGTCTGTTCTGTTTTTACAGCTATACCAGTCCAACTCCAATGTAATTCGGCAAGGAGTCGTTACATCCGAGGATAAACATAAGATACTTTCCGTATTGGAAAGTTGCACTGTTCGTGAGGCAATCGTGTTGTACTTAACTGAACGATATCACGGGCATAAGCTAATAAGTCATGCGTCTAAGACTTGGTCTATAGTTTCAGTTTGTTCACAAACACAAAAAAAAATTAAAAACACGAAATATTTGAAAACCTCTTCCAACATACCCCAGTAATAAGATAAATTTCATCTTACACCTGATAATGAACTACACACCTTAAGAAGATACTCACCAGTTTATAGATTATTGTTATCTGCGTCAATAGCTATCATGCGATATGATTTATATCATATTGTTATCTTTGATCCTTGTGGGGTCCCTTAATGTACAAATATAACAGTAAAAAACCCAACTGCATAAAAGAGAGAACTCAAAAATAAGAGATAAGAAATTGATTCTGGCGTGGTCATGGGGTTGATACCGAAATGGCATTACCTAACATTATGACCCAATCAATTAGCCTTCAACCAAAATATGAACAATAGGGTGGGCAGAGCCACAAAACTTGTGGCCACGTTCGATTAATTAGTCCTAAGATGGTATGATGAACCGTATGGTGACAGGTGATCAGCCCATCGCCCATACAGATAGTCCACCATGTTGGAGAGGACCCGTCCCTTAATCGACTTTTACGACATGCCAGGGTGATAAGCATCTGCACGCATTCTATGCTATTTCTTCACTCCCAGTGCAGCAGAGGAGCGACCGGAGCGAGAGGAGGAATACATTTTACGTTTTGGCTAAGGGAGATTTCGATTTATCAAATCAGGAATGTGTCAAAGAAAGCTCTGTTTTTCAATGTCTCTAAAGCTTCAGCCAAAGCTTTAAGTCACCGTAATAGGTAACCCAACCATCAATTTAATGAGATCACTCACCCGGCTATTGAAATCGGTGATAAACATAAGTCTTCTAAGACCTCAGGAATCAGAAAATTAGAAATTACCGTAAGCCAAGTTGAAGCCGCGACCGGCCACTCTGCGGGTACCGTCCACCCAACATCGATATCATCATAAATGGACGGAACAGGGTGCACGATCTTGTGCTCCGTTGCCGATGCGAGATACGCCGTATAGTGATTTAATCCGAAAAAGTCATACGTCCCTCTGACAAAGCTCTTCTCTTCTTCAGTGAATTCTGGAAGTCGAGATCTGAGGTAGCCTTGCAGCGCGCTTTTCTCTGCTACTATTCTTGCCAAGTCTTTTGGGAAACCACCGTCTTCGGAGTAGATGATGATGATGATGATGATGGTGGGTGGGGACGCCCGGCCGTCGACAGGCGGGCGGTCGATCTGCGTGCGCTGATCATTCAGCCCAGTTCCCCAAGGTTTGGAGCCGAGGGTTACTATCGCGGCGGCACTCCCATCCAGCACTGATCCCATCTTCTTGTTTTCCTGCAGAACATAAGTACATCCTGCAGGTTCAGGCTACTGATCTCGGTTTCATCTATTTTATCTTCCCCGAAGATGTCATATCTCAGTGACGAGTACATGACACAATCGGCTAGGAGATGTTTGCTAGTTTCTTCCTCCCCACAGTGTGGGCAGAGAGAATCTGATCTTACCCCAATTACTGACAGGTGTCTATTAAGTGGGCAGTGGCCTGTGATTGCCCCTGTCAGTATACTGAGGTTGTACTTACCAAGCTTTACTAGATACCTGGTCCTTTTCTGGTTTAATCTCCTTATCATGAGTTTTGCTTGTCTGCACGCCTGTACAGTCCTCCATTCTTCATTGGTTATTCCCTCAATGTATCTTGAGATGACTCCTTTGGTAACCACGGCTGAAATTGGTAGAGCCGGTTCGGGCCCCAAATATTCTTGGTCAGCCCCGGCTCTTGCCAGTTCGTCTGCCTTATCGTTGCCCTCTACTCCGCTATGTCCTGGCACCCATGCCAGTGTGACCGTGGCCTCTGATCCCAGGTTGTTTAGCTCAGCTTTGCACTCTAGTACCAGCGCCGATGTAGTGCTGTGTTTGTCTAACGCCTTGAGCGCCGCTTGACTATCTGAGTAAATAGTTATATTCCCCTCCGGTCTGCTTTTGTCTTTTAGGATAGTCTGTGCACATTTCGTGATGGCCCACACTTCCGCTTGGAACACGCTTGTGTATCTTCCCAAGGGAATTACAATACTCTTTTCCATTTCAGGGATGTAGATCCCTGCTCCCGCCCGTTTGGTTGAGGACTTCCACGAGCCATCCGTGTAGCACGTAACTATTGGGGTTTGTGTGGTTTGTTCCCAGTTCTCTCTGTCTCCGATGTGTACTCTGTATCTCTTATCGAAGCATCTTCTTGTCTTTATGAGATCATTATTGTACATCAGCGAACTGATGTAGTCTTCTGCCTTGTTTTGTATTGTAGCGTGTCTTTTGTCCAGAATGTTTCCTTTCCACTCTTTGTTGGTCTTCATTCGGTACCATTGCTCTGTTGCTCTTTTCTCCGTTTCTAAGTGGACTGGGTTCAGACCTAGCATCATTTCCATTGCTTGGGTTGGCGTGGTTCTCATTCCGCCCGTGGTCATGAGACATGCAAGTCTTTGTACTTTGCTTAGTTCCTTTCCCAGTTCCTTCACTTTTGCTCTATGCCACCAAACTACAGCTCCATATAGGAGTCTCGGGAGTATCACCGCTTTGTAAATCCATTGTACAATGCGTGGTCTTAGTCCCCAGCGTTTGCCTATTGCCTTTTTGCACTGCCATAGCGCTATGGTAGCTTTCCTGCATTGGTCTCTAATGTGAGTGCTATACAACAGTTTGCTATCTAGCGTCACTCCTAAGTATTTGATTTCTTTGTTTAGATCTATTTCTACACCCCTTATTTCTATAGGTTTGAGTGTGGGGATCTTTCTTTTGTTTGTGAAAAGCACAAGTTTCGTCTTGGCTGGGTTTAGGTCCAGTCCTCTTTTCTGGCACCATTGTATAATTTGACTTATGCCTCTATTCATGACTTCCCTTATGACATTAAGGGTTCTGCCTCTCACTAGTAGCACTCCATCATCGGAGTACGCTTGCATGTATATCCCTCCTTTGTTCATCTCCCTAATGAGAGAGTCCAGTAGAAGGCACCAGAGGAGAGGGGACAGGCATCCCCCCTGTGGAAAGCCCCGCCTCGTCCAAATTTTCTGCGATGTGCCTCCCAGCTGGGCTGTCACTGCTCTTCCCTTGAGCATGCCCATGATCCAATTCCTTATCATTGGGCTTATGCTGTCTCTATCTAGACTGTCTTCTATAGCTTTAAAAGTTGCCCTGTCAAACGCTCCTTCTATGTCGAAGAAGCAGCCCAACGCAAATTCTTTTTCTTCTATGGCTCTCTCTGTTCTTAGTGTTAGATTGTGCAGAGCCGTCTCTGTGGATTTCCCCTCTATGTATGCATGTTGGTTACTATGCAGTGGTAACCTGCTGGCTTCAATTTTGCCTTTTATATAGCTGTCCACTATCTTCTCAAGTGTTTTGAGTATGAAGGATGACAGACTTATGCTTCTGAATGATTTAACTTCCTGGTAGCACTTCTTCCCTGGTTTTGGCAGGAAAACGACTTTGACCTCGTTCCATGCTTTTGGGATATGGCCTAGTTCTAGGCTTCTTCGTAAGATATCTGTTAGTCTCTGTTGGATGTACTTTAGCCCTTTTTGTAATAAAATAGGCATTAGGCCATCCGGACCTGCCGCTTTGAACGGGGCAAACGAATGAACTGCCCAGCTTATTGTTGTCTCGTTAATCATCTTTACCGCTTCATCGGTGTGTGGCGAGTCTAACTCTGCAGCAGCTTCCGCTGTGGTGCTCTCTTCAGTCCGGCATTCCGGGAAGTGAGTCCTCAGCATCAGTTGTAGTATCTTTTTAGGTTCTGTGATTGTTTCATTTCCAACCCTTAGGCTACCAAGTTGGCAGGTTCTCTCCTTCGACAGTATTTTTACCAGTCTTGCTGCTTCTGAATACTTTTGTATCTCTCCCGTGAAGGTTTTCCAACCTTGTGTTCTTAGTTTCTCTCTTTGGTTTGAGTATGTATTCCTACTCTTCCGGTATTCGGTCCAGCTTTGATCATCATTCCTTTTCAGGGCGTTTCTCATAGCTTTCCTCGTCTTTTTTCGCAGTTTTTGCATCTCTTTGTTCCACCATGGTTGCCCCTTTTTGCTTTTCAGCACTCTTTCTGGGCATGCCTCGTGGTAGGCTTGTAGAATTGTCTCACCTAGTTCTTGTGCCCCTTCATCTATTTGTGACCTTGATACAAGTTCATTGGCGATTGGTTTCCAATTACTCATTATTTCTTCGAATTTGTCCCAGTTCGCTTTCCTAGGATTTCTTACTTTGGCTTTTTCCGTGTAGTAGCCCAGATTGTACAGCAGTCTTCTGTGATCCGACATGCTGTCTTCCCTGTCCACTTCCCAGTCCTGTACTTTGTTACTCAGCTCTCCGGATGTTAGTGTTATGTCTAGCACTTCCCTTCTGGCCCTAGTTACAAAAGTTGGTGTATCTCCTATGTTTTGTATATCTAGATCGTTGCTTACGATAAATTCCAAAAGTGATTCCCCCCTCCTGTTGGTGTCGGTGCTACCCCACACTTCGTGGTGTGAGTTCGCATCGCAACCAACAAGAATGGGCATCCTCTTACCTTTGTATTCCCTTATCGCGTCCTCTAGTTCTCGCGTCGGTGCGTCGCTCTCGCTTGGCATGTAGCAGGTCGCGATCGCCACGTTGAGCTTCCTCCCTTCCTCTGTTGATAGGTGGGCTTCCACAACAACAAGGTCTCTGAAACATATGGTCATTAAACAGCCCATATCACTAATGTCTCTACTAACATATATGCATGTCCTTGGGGGTAACTCACCATTCCTTTCGTAGTGGAGGTTTCCCCCCAGGCTGCCAAGTCCTGCCACTTGGTTTTTCCATGCGTATGGTTCTTGTAGCAGGGCTATGTCGACTTTGTCCCTCACGATATGTTGGCACAGTTCGGACATTGCATCCTTGCAGTGCTGGAGGTTTACTTGACAGATTCTTATTTGTTTGTGCGTGTCTGTGAGTGTGTGTGTATGTGTACATGTGTGCTGAGTATTATGCATGTCTGTGCTATCCAGTGGGGATGTGTTTATTGTTTAGTGTGTGCTTCCAGCCTCCACCCTTCCTGGGTCGAGTTTGTCCTCACCGCCCTCCATCATCGCTGGATGATGGGTGACGGTTTGGGCCCTCTCTCCCCGGTCTGGTGGTGGCTTAGCTATAGCATCCGCGGTACTCCCATCCCAGCTGCGCTTGCAGTGTGGGCACTGGGTGGTTTGCTCCGCGGTTGCTGTGCTTCCCCCCACGTTGGCCCTAACCAGCTTCGCTCTCACTTGAGTGGCCTGGAAGTAGACCCACCTGGTGGCATTGACCCCCCAGGTGTTCTCCACCGCCGACGGCACAGAGAAGTAGAGGCGTGTTCCTGTCTGCTGGCTCTCCCTGCTGACCAACGTCCACTCCTGGGTGTGAAGCTCGTCTTCCCGATCCACGTTTTGTCTCCTGAGCATCTTGAGGGGGTCCTTAGGTAGGTCCTCCTCTGGCCCGGGCACCCAAACGTGGACACGGGTCCTATCGAGCCTGCGTGCTGACACCCTACTCCCCGACAGTTCTCCGAAGTCGCGTTCGAGAAGCCACTGCCTCGCCTCTGTCGTGGATGGAGTCACAAGGAAGAATCCTTCTGACACCAGCCCCGACATAGCGAACTGCAGTGACTTCCCGTCTACGTCCCCGTCCACTGCCTCCTCTATTAGGCATGCCAACCTTCTCCTTATTGTGGTTCCCTCGGCCGCCCCCAGCGAAACCCCATCCTCGCGTGCTATCGCCACAGCGAGCTCCCGCTGACCTCTGGCGGTCGAGCGGGGACCCTCTGCGGCCGCCCCACGATTCTGACGCTCCGCATGTGGACGATCCGAGGGTCCCTCCTCCGGATCAGTTGGTTGCCTCTTCATTTTCTGGGGCCTACTGACCTGGTGGGCTATCCCCACACCACTAACTAGGTTTATGCCCACCACCTCAGTAAGTCCCTTCTTATGCACATGCCTTCGCGCGATTCTAGCCTTCTTCCTCTCTGCCTTGGTGGTGTACCTGACGAAGCCCTCCTCTTCCTTGGGGGTTGCCGCCTTGGCGGTTTCCTCCCTTGGAGTCGGGGACGTCAGCAGGGACTCCTCCTCGGCGAGGGTCAGGCTCTTCATCGCCCTCTCCGTAACCTTCTCTATCTCCTCCGGCATAGGCGAGGGTCCCCCTTGCACCGTCTTGTTGGTGCTCGGCATCCCTCTCGCTTCTGCCCCTTCCTTCGCTTTTTTCGGGGGTCCACCTTGCGCTAGGCTTGGTTTCCCTCCCTTTTCTGACTTTTCGTCCTCTGGTTTGGTGGGTTTACTTTGTAAAAACGGGTTTTGACACCCAGGGTTTTCCATATTTAAACGAGTTTGCTGGGAAGAAATAAAAATGAGGGGACAGCAGTGCTCCCTTGCCGATCCTCAGCTCAATTTACCTACGTAGTGTGCGCCACTACCCCTACGCAGGAGCGCATTCGCGACAGTGATTATGCCGAGTGCGCTGGCCAGGTTAACGTCCCCCACCATGATACGTGTAGACACCCTCCTGGATCGGTTGGTTCGGGGTTCACTGATCTACCGGGTACTCGCTAGTGAGTCCCCGGCTTCAGTTCACTCCCTTATCTCCCTTTCCTAGTCCCCCAGGCCCTACCTCCCCCCTTGCGGGAGGAGATAGCTCCTGTGGGACCTTAGGCGGCTGCACGCATCATAGTCTCCCTTACGGGGTTGGCAGCTCCTGCAGCACTTTGTGTGGTTGGTTCGTCTCCGGGTTCGCTTCACTCTCTGGTACTCACTATTGAGTCCCGAGGTTCTGCTCCCACCTTCGACTAGCCTTCACACGTCCTACAGGCCCTGCCACCCCACCCTGGCCAGCCCACTCCGCACGACCCCCCTCTGCCCACAGTTTCCTGTGTGGCCCTCGGCACGCACTAACACCTTGGCCCTTGGGGGTGTTTTGGTACATATTGTGATCCTCACCCTTGCAGGTGCTGATACCAATATGACCTAGAGCCCTCACCCTTTATCCTGGCTTGGGACAGGCGCCTTAGCCCCCCCGAGAAGGGACTATGACGGCGGGTTTAAGGACGGGCGGAGTAGATAGGATCCGTGTAGAGTGCCCACTGTAAAATAACTGACATTTTAGGCATAATGATGATTTTAGAGCTAACAAGCATCATCTTTAATTATGAATTCACAACAAAGCATTAAAAACATCAAGATAAGCTTTTAGGATTATATAAAAGTACGTCAAGTTAATTGCAGTTGACATGAATTTATGTTGTTCTGAGCGGTCAACTTAATTATTACTTTAATGAATGATCCTGCAACAATCTGATTGGCTATGGCTAACGCTTTTTATTACAGGCGTCGTAAGTTTTACAGTTCACGGCCTCAATAAATATATATCTCACTGACTTATGCGATCGATTACACAAACGCGATTCTTCCTACTCGTGATTCCCATACAATATGGATTCCACACAACTGCAGTTTACTACATTCGTGATTCTACACAGCTGTTATTTTAACGCAATCGAGATTCTTTCTATTCGTGATTCTATGTACTTAATATGGATTCCACACAACTGCAGTTTACTGCGTAGTTATGTATGTATAGGTTGACCACTTAAATGAGTCGTCGCCCGCGCGGCACAGAGGCATGGCGACAAAGGGGACCGAGAGAGGTGCGGGCGGCAGGCGCGTTTTTGTTTTCATTCATTTCACGCCGCCCGCACCTCTCTCAGGCCCCTTTGTCATCATGCCCCGCGCCCCTGTGCCGCGCGGGCGACGACTCATTTACGCGGTCAACCTATAGTAGTAGTCGAACTTCGGGTGTGGAATTCATACTGTATGGGCATCACGAATAGGACGATTCGCGTTTGTTTAATCGATCGCATAATAATTCATCTTACTTCCTACTTATATTTTAAATGTGAATGTATGTAAAGAGGTTTGGATGTTTGTTCCTCAATCACGCGCCAAAGGCTGGACGGATTTGGACGAAATATGTCAATTAGATACACCATATCTTGGGATAAAACAAAATATACTTTTCATCCCAATCCCACAAGAACAAAGTCACGTGCACTAAGTAGTCTAGTGATCAAGACTTACATCAGCCTGTTTCGTTTTCTCAGCAGCGTACGCATCTTCAGCAGAATCCGTAAGCGGTCCGTACCAGTGGAGATTAGTTGTGTACCCACATTGGCCTCCCTGCGTCGGCTTGAAGTCTTTATTATACGCGTGATAAGCCTTCGCATGAGCCATCACCAGATGCTTAGCGCAAAGATACTCTCCAATGCCAGTAACGTTCAAACGAGGTGCCAACACGTCAATACCGTAAGCAAGTAGCAAAATTCCCTGGGTTCATTGAAAGTAATCCACATCGTCACTCTATCCCCAAATAGTTGGTAAGCTAGCCTAGTGTATTCTTCAAACCAATCCGAAATCATTGGGTTCATAAAACCTCCTAACTCTTGGAGTTTCTGCGGCAAATCCCAGTGAAATAGCGTCACCATAGGCTTAATATTATACTTCAGCATCTCATCAATATAGTTGTTGTAGAAATCAACACCAGCTTGGTTGATTTTGTTCGTGAAGCCTGAAGGCAGGATCCTGGACCAGGACAAGGAGAATCTATAGGCGTCTAAGCCGAGCTCCCTCATCATCTCGACGTCGCGTTTATAGTTGTGATAGGAGTCCGCTGCGATGTCGCCGTTGCTCACATCTTTGATCAGCGTTGGGTTGGTATGCGTCATGTGATCCCAGGTATTTTCGCCTTTTCCTGGAATAGAACATATGCTTTACGCTCTGTCACACAGCAGCTTGATGAACTACTAGTTTAAATAAGTATTAATATAATAGCATGCGAGTGCGGTAAACGTAGCCTATGCACCAAAACGATACACATTTTTCCATTTTCCTACTAAAACTTGTAAACCATGATATCATCCGTGCATGCGGCTTTTCAATCCTTACGCCACGCAGATGTTTATTTTTGGAAGTGAACGAAGAACATACCATCTTCGTCCCAAGCACCCTCGATCTGGTAGGAAGCGGTGGCAGTCCCAAAGAGGAAGTCATCAGGGAATCTGCGCTGCTGCCGCGGAACGGCGACACAGAGAGTCGTCAAGCTGATTGGAAACAAAAACATCGAATCAAACTTTATACGCTAGAGTCGACAAACGTTCCCGGCGGTTCAAAATATGTTGGAATACTTGGAGATCCAATACGGGGCGGAGGGTAATAGCTACCCCATTGAGAATTGCCACTATTTTAAACACGAGACAAAAGCTGATATAAGTCATATGAGTAAGACTTGATCTATAGTTTCAGTTTATTCACAAACACAAAAAGAAATTAAAAACACGAAATCTTTGAAAGACTCTTCCAACATACCCCAGTAATAAAATTAATTTCATCCTACAGCTGATATTGAACTACACACCTGAAGGACGTAATCACCATTTTATAGATTGTCGTTAGGGATGTCAATAACTATCATGACATATGATTAATCGCATATTTTTATCTTCGATCCTTGTGGGGCGATATGAAATTATAAACAATGCAAAAACACCAGTCAAAAGGGTTACAGAGGTCAGACTGCCTGCAGTCGTTCCACTGTAATAACTCGACCTGCCGAATCTGGGATAATGGTCAAAGCGTACTCTGATTAGAGACGCTATGAAGAGAGAGATACCATGCAAAAAACCCGACTGCATAATCTCTTAAAAAAAGAGAAACAAAAAATTGATTCAGCCATGGGGTTGATATGGCAATAGCATAACCTAATATTACCTATATGACCCAATTAGCTTTCAAACACATACGTACGTAAAACCCTACTACAAATAAAGTCAGAAATTAAAAAACAAATTTGTACATTTTTAGAAGATTTTAAGTCCCATTTTGCTAGTCCGAAACAATGTTGTGTCTACTTAATTAATTGTTATTGATTCAATTTTGGCTTATTAGCTAATATTTCGGGCTTCACTCCCCAAGTCCGTTTTCTATACCGCCGTAGGCATAGTATAAAGAGACGAAGTAGGCTATCTCCGGCCCAATCCGCGATATAATTACCTACTGTCACAGGGTTGTCACTTTTACAATACACACACCCAATATATACACCCACACACACACATATACACACTGTACACAGCATTCATTTAGCAGTGTCGAAAAGCAGTAACGCGCGAACCTCGTGCGGTTAGCCCCGACTGGCGCACTAAGAAATGGGTCGAGATTTTGTTTAAGTGTGCGTGCGGCGACGCATAGATACTTTAGCGCACACATACAAGCCGCGCGCGGTGCGTTTGTATAAAGATAACTTACTTCCCATCTTTATACTATGCCATAGGGGCCTAACTGCGGGAAAGCAGTCCGGGCTTGTGTTTCCCTTGAAGTAGCGTCTTCATCATTTCCCCCAGAGCGCGATGACGGAGGACTGTGGACGCCCTCTGCTCCACCGAGGGGACATAGGATATTAAGAGAGATAGAGAGAGATAGAGAGAATAGCCAATATTATTTCTATTATCAGGACATCAAATGTTATATTCCTAGATTAATCCATTAATATGTTTCTTTGTTTTAATTATAACGGCCCTTAGAGACTTTATACATCTCTACGGCACCGAACGCGAAGATTCAGATGCGAAGATTATACATATCCCTTATTAGTTATTTATTATAATTGATTTGTGCCCATTCGGTTTGTCTGTTACATTTTGTATGTGTTAGTTTTATTTAAAAATGTAATGTTAATGTTCCAAAAAAAGGCTTAACAGCTGAGATACTTGTGGCGTTTCTTTTCAGCAGATGTCACCTTTCGAAGAACTGGTAGATTCAGACATGTAGGTACCAACATGCAAAATAAATATTTTCTTATAAATTTTTAATCAGACATAAATTTAAAAAGCCGGTCATTTGCGAGTCTGACTCGTGCACTCTCGTACCTCTGAAAAGACAGTAACTTTTATGCTCCCTAAAAATTTTCAAAAAGAGTGCTAGGTTTATCACATCTCTAACGGGCACATCCATGTCGTAACTGCATGTCTAGCACGACCTGCCCGCAAGTGAGAGCCCGTTTTGATGTATGTACAGGCGCGGTATCAGGGGGTGTCACAGTGGACATGACCCCCCCAAAATCGTACACGTCAAATTGAAAAGTAAAGTCTAATTTACTCGACATATTTTATTATTAGTGACCCCCCCCCCCAGATTTCAGGCTGCGTCCGCGCCTGTATATGTATGTATTTGCGCAATTATTTTAGTCCGTTCTGCCTTACGAGATTAAATACCGTTGTGATTACATTATTTTATACAATTTATTGTACACTTTAGCACTAGCCACTTTAGACTCTATTGAAAAACGTGCCAAGAAGCTCATCGGTGACTCGGAATTAGTTGAGGCGAAACTGCAGAGCCTTGAACACCGCCGCAAAGTTACCTGCTTATCGGTATTCTACAGGATATATCACGGAGAGTGTGCGATGGAATTACATGAACTAATTCCGCCATCCCCATTCCTTCTTCGGGGGACTAGGCGTGGGCTGGGGTTCCATCCCTATGTTGTGGATGTTCCAAGAATTCGCACGAAGCGATTCGCTTCAACATTCATTTGGCGAACGGCTAAGGATTGGAATTCCCTGCCTGCAGACTTGTTCCCAGAACTTGGGTCTTTTCAAGGAGAGAGTGAATAGGCATTATCTAGGTGTGCATGCTCCATCGTCGACCTCATCATCACTTTCCATCAGGTGAGATAGAGGTCAAATGCACACCTATATTCTATAAAAAAAAAAAAACACTACACGAGACGACGGCTAACGCCTGCGGAGGCTGTTCTTGAACTAAAGGCTCAACTCAATACACCTTTTTTCCGCACGCAAATTCAAACTGAAGCTATTAACAACCGGTTTTTTTTTTCAACTTTCTCTATTAAAGCGAGACAGTCCATCATGTTTTTCCGATAGTCTTATAATATATATAGATTCCCAGTATTCATCGCATTACCGAATACAAACGAATGCAACTGATAGAAATCCGACGACTGACGAAACACGAAGTTTACCGAGAGACATTAAGAACATAGATGTAAGTAATTAATAAATAAATAAATAAATCTCTGATAGATACTGTGACACTGAATTCGATGTATTTAATTTATTACTTAATTAATAAATACTATATCTGATGTTTCTAGGTAATAAACTAACGAAGGCAATACTTAATTATTTCTTATTTATAAAACGGTTTTTTGGAGTCGGTTTTGGGACTGTAGTCTAGGTAACGAAACGTGATACAGAACTGGTAAGAAATTAAATGAAAATGAAAATGAAAATGAAAATGAAAATGAAAATGAAAATGAAAATGAAAATGAAAATGAAAATGAAAATATTTATTTTGCAAGTAGGCCACCTGGGCTCTTTTACATGTCTGAATCTACCAGCGCTTCGAAAGGTGACATCTGCTGAGAAGAAACGCCGCAAGAAACTCAGCAGTAAGTCTTTTTTCAACTTTGGCTGTACAGTTTTATCTAAAAACTAAAACAAAATGTGCAACATAAAAACCTAATGGGTACAAATTAATTCTAATAAATAACTAATAAGGGAGATGTATAGTCTTCACGTCTGGAAAAGTTAAGTGACTTAGAGATGTAAAAAGTCTCTAAGGGTCATAATAATAAAATAAAAATTGAAGCAAAGAAACATCTAAATAGATTAATCTAGGTTAAATGGAGGTGTAGACAGTCTCCACGGTCAAGAAAACGGCGACTTCCCTTAAATACAAATATACGGGATTATCTTGTCAAAAAATCATAAAAATCGGCTGATTATTTATTCAAACTCATTTCTCTCCAAGCGTTGTCTCGAAACTTAACCTTTATTTTAACGCGGTCAGGATTGCTTTTCCAGAGTCAGGTTCAAGTAATTACGCGTTTGTAAAAGTAAACAAACCATTTTTTGTCAAAATAATATTTTATAGACCAGTGAGCAGTTTATAAGGAATGGGGTAAAATGCAGTACAACAAAGACTTTTCATCATTATTTATTGATCAATGTCCGTCATCAATAGTCATGGTCATGCTGTCAGGCTGGTACTCGTGGTCGATGACTTTGTGCTTGATGATGTCCTTGTAGACGAACGCGGACTTGCGGGGCGTGCGCGTGCGCGCTGGGGACGTCAGGTCCACTTCGTATAGACCGAAACGTTCGCTGTGAATTTCAGATAGGGTTAGCTTCAGGGCCATGATAGGTAAAAGAGGTTAAAATCACTTATGACTTACGTGTAACCCTGCATCCACTCAAAATTGTCCATCAAGCTCCATGCCATGTAACCCTTCAGCCTGACTCCCGCATCCAGCGCGTCGAGACACTCTTCTAGCTTGGTACGGTAGTAGTGCACCCGGTCGTCATCCACCAGACCTGCTTCCAAGGTCTGGGACCAGCCGTTCTCAGTGATGTAGATGGGTGGGTTGTTGTAGCGAGTTTTGATGTCGAGAAGTACGTTGAGGAGGCTGTTTGGAGCCAACTGTGGAATATAAGGGTTGATTTCATTTTATGATAAGAAATAAGGTTACCCAACAGTGGGTGAATACGAATATAAACGATTTGATTTGAAAAACCTATGAGACAAAGACTTAATCGAAAATGGTTTCCCAAAAATATGAAAGATCATAATTGAGTTTTATTCAGAGACAGTAGGAGATATCGTTCTTTCAAATGAGGACTGTATCAAATAAAACTCCGGTTCCCAATGCCTCTAAAGCCAAAACTTTAAGGCACTGTAGGTGACCCAACCATCAATTTTATAAGGTCACAGGTCAGGAAAGGTAAGCATAGGACAGGCTATGGAGATTCTTGATAAACACAAGTGTTCGAAGACCTCGGAAATTACCGTAAGCCAAACTGAAGCCGCCACCGGCCACTCCGCAGGTACGGTCCACCCAACATCGATATCATCATAAATGGACGGAACAGCGTAGACGATCTTGTGCTCCGTGGCCGATACGAGATACGCCGTATAGTGATTTACACCGAAGAAGTCATAAGTTCCTCTGACAAAGCTCTTCTCTTCTTCAGTGAATTCTGGAAGACGAGATCTAAGGTAGCCTTGCTGCGCGCTTTTATCTGCTACTATTTTTACCAGGTCTTTGGGGAAGCCACCATCTTCGGAGTAAATAGGATCCGTGTAGAGTGCCCACTGTAAAATAACTGGAAATTTTAGTCAACTGACATATCATCATGAATTATTATTATGATCATTACGTTAAATCCGATTGGCTATGTATAACGCTTGTCTTCATAGGTGCCGTTAGCTTCACAGTTTGCGGCCCTGATAAAATATATCCTACTCAAATCAAATCAAATCAAATTATTTAGTCAGCAAGTTGGCCATCTGTGGGCTTTTTTACTCGTTACATAATTATAATAAAATGACCATGAGGACCATCATCACTGAGAAAAAGCACCGCATGAAACTCACTTATAATATTATACTTCCAATCCTACCCTTCTATTTGGTTGTAAGGTTAGTCGGATGCTTGTTCCTCAATGGCGCACAAACGGCTGGATAGATTTGGATGAAATTTGGCAAACAGATAGATCATATCTTGGACTAAAACATAGAATTCTTTTCAGCCCAATTCCATGCGAACAAAGTCAGGGGTACAGCTAGTCTAATAACAACACTATATCCTTACATCAGCCTGTTTCCTTTTCTCTGCAGCGTATGCATCTTCAGCAGAATCCGTAAGCGGTTCGTACCAGTGGAGATTAGTTGTGTACCCACATTCGCCTCCCTGCGTAGGCTTGAAGTCCTTATTATACGCGTGGTAAGCCTTGGCATGCGCCATCACCAGATGCTTAGCGCAAAGATACTCTCCAACGCCAGTAGCGTTCAAACGAGGTGCCTTAGTGTCAAAACCGTAAGCCTGGTAGCAAATTTCCCTAGGTTCATTGAAAGTAATCCACATCGTGACTCTATCCCCAAATAGTTGGTAAGCTAGCCTAGCGTATTCTTCAAACCAATCGGAAATCATCGGGTTCATAAAACCTCCTAACTCTTGGAGTTTTTGAGGCAAATCCCAATGGTATAGCGTCACCATAGGCTTAATATTATACTTCAGCATCTCATTTATATAGTTGTTGTAGAAATCAACGCCAGCTTGGTTAATTTGGTTCGTGAAGCCTGAAGGCAGGATCCTGGGCCAGGACAAGGAGAATCTATACATGTCTAAGCCGAGCTCCCTCATCATCTCGACGTCGCGTTTGTAGTTGTGATAGGAGTCCGCTGCGATGTCACCGTTGCTCACGTCTTTGATCACCGTTGGGTTGGTGTGCGTCATGTAGTCCCAGATATTTTCGCCTTTTCCTGAAATAAAACATATGCTTAACTCTCTGATCACTGCATTGTGATCAACTAATAGTTCAAATAAGGATTTGAACTTTGCTATGCCTATAAAAGTGCGTTCCTACCGCCTCGCAACTTTTCAGCTCTCTACTAGAACTAAGCTCGGCGCATCCTTACCCCTTACCCCTTTGCAGGAGTCAGAAGCAAAGTAAAGTAGCGAAGATCAATATCTAATTCGACATTTTCTCGATTTCTTTTCGTGTCTTGAGCGTTTGATGCTAAAGCGTCCTGATGCTTTTCTCTGTGTTAAAAGTTATTTATGTTTTTTTTTATTTCATTTGTAATACGCAGTTTTATCTCTTTATTTCTCGTATTATAATCAGCTTCGTTAGTATGTTATGTTTTAAGATAGTTATATAAGTCCCTAATTCATGCACCGCGTTCGCTCGCCTTTTATTGATTCCCGGGTAAGAACTAGAATAACCATGTTATTTTTAAGACTGTACCTACTAATACAATAATTAAAAAAAAGTGTGCAGCATGCGAGTACAGTGAAGTCTAGCTTGCGATAAAATGATGAACCTTCAACCATTTACCTACTGAAACCACTTGTGTATACTTAACATAAAATCATCCATGCGTGCGGCTTCTCAATCCTTATGCCACGCAGATGGGCGTGGAAGTAGACGAGGAACTTACCATCTTCGTCCCAAGCACCCTCAATCTGGTAGGAAGCGGTTGCAGTCCCAAAGAGGAAGTCATCAGGGAATCTGCGCTGCTGCCGCGGAACGGCGACACAGAGAGTCGTCAAGCTGATTGGAAACAAAAACATCGAATCAAACTTTATGCGCTAGAGTCGATAAACGTTACCGGAGGTACAAAGTATGTTGGAATACTTGGAATTTCAATACGGGGCGGATCTGAGGGTACTAGCTACTCTAATAATAAACGTTGCTATTTTGAACAAGAAGTATATTGAAATCTGCTTTCAGTTCTACCTTGCTACAAGCGAGCGATATTCTTTAAATAAAAGAACAAAGATCACCCTTACATTTATAAAATAACTGAGGCGCTAACAATACAAGATATCCCAGTTATCCCCATCTCATTAAGTGCGTATCGCTTATACTAGTATCGAAGAAAGAGATGCACTGAGAGATAAAATGAGGATAACTAATCCTCGTGATAACCTTGCTAGGACTGCTGTCGAACTAAATGACGCGTCTGTACTAAAGAAATGATAAAGGAACCAAATACTTAAACTTAATATAACTCAAAGATGTCGTTTGTAGAAATGTAGTCTCTCTCTCTGTTTGCTTGCCAGGGATCACAGGAAGACTACTTTAAATAATTTATAGGTTTTTACAGTGGAATAAGAAAGGTAGCATCAGGTTTTTGTTTCATTGTACTAGACTGACCATAAAATTGCAATATTAAATTTAAGGAGACAATAGGAACAGAGGCTGCTTTCCACGTAGCTTCATATAGGAAAACTTAGTATGTCAGTCTGTTCTCTTTTACCGGCTATGCTAATCCAATTTCAATGTAATTTGGCAAGGAGTCGTTACATCTGAGGATGAACACAAGTTACTTTTCTTCCTATTACGCTTAAACTTCATCATTATGGCCTTAAATACTCAGCACAAAGCATTACTTGCTCTAGAGCAATAAAGATGTATACAAATTTCATTATTACACTGTTTTGTATTTTTTTTATTTGGTTAGTTTATCAAGAAGTTTACACTACCAGCCACCCAATCTGCCCATTCACAGTCCGACGGGACAGCTGACCACTTTTCTGTGGACTTACTGTTAGCAAGACAGTCCACATGTCGCCGGCAATATCAAACTGTGATTGCCCCGTCTAAAATGTTATGCTCAAAGTACTGGCTGATAAGATAGTAAAGGTTACTAAAAGATTTAAAAAAAGATTGGCATAATATGAAAATGAATTGACTAGATACAAGTTTTCTGTGAAAATTTATGGATGTTCTACTTTTACTTCTGAACCACTAAACCGATTTTAATAAATAGAGTATCTTAAGATTCGGGGAGAACTGGCGAGTGTCATAGGCTATATACAAATTCTAAGGGTGCGTCATACCAGGTGCACAAAACCTTTTTACGTCGCTAGTCGGGTTTAACTATACTTTTCCTTTTTTTACTAACTTTTTGCACTAGTAGAAAGAAAAGCAGATTATGCACCTCATCAAGTGATGTGTTATTGCGCTCATGTTTTTAGAGCCCTCGCTTGCGTTCGGGCTCCAAACTAACACTCGGCGCAACAGTGAATCACGTTCTGCTTGGTGCAACAATCTACTAATTCATACTGGAAAGTTGCACTGTTCGGGAGGCAATCGTGTTGTACTTGGGACGAAATCATGGGCAAGATCTAAAAAGTCAAGCATCTAAGTCTCGGTCTATACTTTCAGTTTGACATAAGTTTGTTCACACACACAAAAACAAATTAAAAACACGAAATATTTGAAAAACTCTTCCAACATACCCCAGTAATAAGATAAATTTCATCTTACAGCTGATAATGAACTACACAACCTAAGAAGATACTCACCAGTTTATAGATTATTGTTATCTGCGTCAATAGCTATCATGCGATATGATTAATATCATATTGTTATCTTTGATCCTTGTGGGGTCCCTTAATGTACAAATATAACAATAAAAAACCCAACTGCATAAAAGAGAGAACTCGAAAAAAAAGAGATAAGAAATTGGTTCTGGCGTGGTCATGGGGTTGATACGGAAATAGCATTACCTAACATTATGACCCAATCAATTAGCCTTCGACCAAAATACTAATGTAAAACCCTATAGACAATAAGTTTCCTTGAAGCCAGGAATTTAAAAACAAATTAATAAATGTTAAGAAGACTATTTATTATAGAACCCGAATTCACTGACTGGAATATTCCAAAAGAAATAAGACAACAATTAAAAAACCGGTCAAATGCAAGTCTTACTTGCGTAGATACGCAAGCACACGTGTGTGTGCGTGTGTGTGTGTGTTTGTGTGTGTGTTTGCGTGTGTGCGTGTGTGTGTGTGTGTGTGTGTGTGTGTGTGTGTGTGTGCGTGAGTGTGTGCGTGCGTGGAATAGGAAATAGGGTAATTTTTATCCCGGCTAAGTCGACATAAGGGAATAATTATAAGCGAATTTAACGCGGACGAAGTCGCGGGCGGAATCTATGTTTTATAAATGCGAAAGTAACTCTGTTTGTTACGTTTTCACCCCTAAACCGCTGAACCAATTTTGATGAGTTTTTGTATAGAAACAGATTGTACTTTGGAGAAGCACAGGTTACTTAAATTATTATTCTACGCAGACGAAGTCGCGGGCACCAGCTAGTGACTAAATAAAATCATAGTAAGTCCATCCATTAAAAGAACATTATTATGTTTGGAATTTTCTTATAATGATCTTTTGATATATCACGTTTTCCTCTGTGCCGCTACCAATTTTTTTTAAAGTAATTCATTTCTATCACAAGTTAACGATTAACGTTACCTTGCGTTAGATCTTCCGAAATGTAACGCTTTAATGTTTAACGAAGTTAACTTTTTAGGGTACCGTACCTCAAAAGGGAAAAGGAACCCTTATAGGATCACTCGGTTGTCCGTCTGTCTGTCTGTCTGTCTGTCTGTCTGTCTGTCTGTCTGTCTGTCTGTCAAGACCTTTTTCTCAGGAATGCGTGGAGGTATCAAGTTGAAATTAATATCAAATACTCAAGTCTGCAATCTCTTGAAGCTATGAAAAAATCAACCTTCTAAGTCACCGCAATCAAAAGATATGAACGTTTATGTCTCATATTTTGATACTTTCAAGGGAATCCAAAGGGAATCAAAACCTATAGGGTACTTCCCGTTGACCTAGAATCATGAAATTTGGCAAGAAGTAGTGTCTTACAGCACAAGTAAAGGAAAAAGTACGAAAACCGTGAATTTGTAATTACATCACATAAAACAAAAAGTTTTTTAAAAACAACTCTATCTCTCAACTCGATTGAACGGAGATAGGAGCTTGCGCAAGTTACTTTTTTGTCTTATTTCATAGGTAGGTTGTAAATGGTTACCCCGTTGTTAGAAGCTATTTTTTTTCTTTTTTAGGGTTCCGTACTTACAAGGTACTGTTTCTTTTTCATACGTAATTGCGAAACCCTGTACCTGATCTAGGTTAAATGGAGATGTAGACAGTCTCCACGGTCAAGTATATAATAATAATTTGAAATAAAAATATTTCATGTCCTAATAATCCAAATATCGAATTATGAAACACTATAGAATATATTATAGAGTAGTATGTTGTTACTCCTATAAAGGGGCTCGTAAACGGTCTAGTTTTTTGGCAATTGATTTCTGCAATTCGAGCTATCCTCAAAAGTTTACATTCAAACTTTTTGTCCCCATTAGTGATGTAATACGTAATCTTTCTGGGATAGCCCGAATTGCAGCAATAAATTGCCGAAAAACTAGCCAATTTACGAACCCCTTAACATATTCATGTACCACGTTGTATACACAGTTGACAATTAACGATTCTTATTCGCACACGTCGCGTCCCGCATAATATACTTTGTATTAAGAGTTTAAAATTCATTTATGTTCCAAAAAATGAAATGTTCTGTTTTTTGTGAAAATAAAAGTATGATAATTAGTTTATCATATCGCATAATAGCTATTGACACAGCTGATAATAATTTATAAATTTGCGAGTATTTCTTTAAATTGTTTAGTTCAAAATAAGCTGTAAGATGAGAATTATGTTGCTACTGGGGTATGTTGAAAGAGTTTTTCAATGATTTCGTGTTTATAATTTGTTTTAGTGTGCTAAGTGAACAAAAACTGAAACGATAGGTCGAGTTCTATTCGTAACTTACGTATTTAAGGCGCTGACGAGACCTAAATCGGCTTTACTTAAACACCTTTTTAACAACAACTATTTGATTAGGCAAAGGGAAAGTTCGGGAGTAATTCAGGGAAGTACGCTGGGTCCTATTCAGTTTTTAGTGATGATTAAGGACTTGCCGAAGGTTGTCAGTACTGCTAAATGTCTAATGTTTGCGGATGACCTAAAACTATTCTTGGATATTGGAGACGCTACCGACTGTGAGACTCTTCAGCGTGATATAGACACAGTGGTCTCGTGGAGTGATGTTAATCGCCTACATTTCAATGTTACCAAATATAACCTGTCCTCTCGACTTATTACCTCCGTACCGCTGAACTCGAGCGAGTTAGTGTAATACGAGACCTTGGACTGACTTTGGATACAAAACTTGACTTCCGACATCATATGACGACGACGTGTAAGAGTGCATGTAGGATGCTAGGTTTTATAATGATGATAGCCTCGCAGTTTGGAAGTAACAGAGTAGCGTCTATACTGTACAGTACATATGTCCGCAGTTGATTGGAGTACGGGGCTATTATATGGGATCCTCACGAGGGTAAATATAAACTCATGGTGGAGAAGGTGTAACGGAGATATGCGAGGTTCCTATATAAAAGAACGTATGGGTACTATCCGCATCTTTTTCCCTCATCCTTTGTCACAGGGATGGTCGGCCTTGATACTCTCGAGCTTAGACGGAAGCTGTTGCTTATAATGCATTATTATTCCCTCCTCCGTGGCAAAGTCGACAATCCCTGTGTGCTGGGTCGAATGGGTCTGTCTGTGCCGCTGCCACGCCTCTGCCCGCGAGGGGACGGCGGCGGCGCGGCGCGGGAGTCGCGGCGGCGCCGGGGTTTGTTCGCGCGGCCCGCAGTACGCACTTTGTACGCCAGGAATGCGCCCACTCAAAGAGCTTTAATACTTCAAACGATATGCTCATGCAAAAGCCGGATGCTGACATCTTTGTTGATGGGTTGGGCACATTTATAAATCGCGCTAGGTTATACCTGAACTCGACCCTATATCTAATTATAACTTTTTTTGACATTTTGCTATATTTTTATTGTTGTTGTTTTTGTTTTAATTTTTCTTCTATATTCGTTGACATGTTATTATGAATTTATTGTACTAGTTGTTGTTGTTTCTCGTATATGTATTTCTGTCGTGTGAGTGTTTTGGTTTTTACTGTAAACTTGCATGTGTGAATAAATAAATAAATAAATAAAGCGAAAAAACTAATCGTTCATATTCATTATATTAGTAAAAAAATGATTATATCCAAAACACTATTTGATTAAATTTGAGCAGTTCCTTACTATATATATTGCTTGCTGCCATACATGTAAAGCAAAGGTAAAAATATTTTTTTACGCATTACGAATGGTTAACTATATGTATCTTGTAATACATTTCTTTACAAATTAAATTTTGGTTAGATGTTCTTGTTCCCATCCCCTAAAGCCAAACCTGGAAATGCAAAATCTGAGAAGTAGTACAAGAAATACAGGGATGCGTAACAGTCGCTATAACAACTTTTGATATATTATTGGTCAATATAACGATTAAGGGATATAATGCACTTTTGGTATAACAATATTCGGCATATTCTGATCTGATCTAAGTATCATCAGGTATAATGAACATGTAATATAACAACTATTAATATAACAGCTCAGTAGCTATAATTTCGTACTGGTATAATCTGGAACACGTACAACTATTATAATAACCTACCTATTCTGCGTTAAGGCAGGTCTCCGTTAGGTACGACGACGAGCAAAGCGAGGAGGAGTGTTAGGAAGAACTGCGACCTTACAGCGCGCGAACCGTGCGAGAGAAGCGAGCGTGCCGCGGCAGCGGCCGGTGAAGCGCCAGAACCGAGATTTTTTATAATAATATACTACGTAGGTCCATTATAGGGTGTGTAATGATCGGTATAACAACATTTGATATAATTTCATAGAATATAATCATTCAATGGACATAATAATCTTTTGATATAACAACAAAGTATATATTTTCATGGTGTATAATGTTCAATAAGTATAATAGATGTTTGATATAATGTTTACCTAATATAATGAACGTATGCAGTATAGTATTATAAAAAAAAACTCGTTTCTGGCGCTTCGCCGGCCGCTGCCACGGCACGCTCGCTTCGCTCGCTCGGCTCGCGCGCTGTAGGGTCGCAGTGTACGCACCCGTACAAATCCAAAGAGCCCAATATATTAAATAAAAATACAAGTAGGTTGGTAGGTCTATATTGAACATGAGATTACTCAAACTACTTATGGATTCTCGGACGGACAAACGATAGCGCGATGCAGCGGAGGGTACAGCGCCATCTGTCGACCTCGACGGTAAACAGTTTAACTTAGCGGGCGACTACATTAAGATCACAGATCTATTCGCTTTGAACATGCCGCCCACCATGAACTACAGTTCTTAACCTAAATTTAACACAAGTAGTATAGAAAGTTAGTCCTTCTACTAATTATATTTTGCTCAGTTAACCAATTAACAACTCATCCTAACATAAGACTAACAATGTTATACGAAACTTAAATTTAAAAAAAAAATATAAATCGAATACTACAAGGAATTCAATAGAAATACTATTCGTTAATAGGAAGAACGCATATCTTTGATACTGGTCTTTTAATTTGAGAGTTTTTGCATCTCAGGGTTACAACTCGCGTAAGATTGTCCTTTCCCGGGTGTGTTTCAATAACTTGACCAAGAAGCCACTTAGCTGGTGGTAAGTCAAGTTCCTTCACCAGTACTACATCCCCTATTTTAGGTTCAGGTGTTCGTTGCGTCCATTTATGTCGCTGCAAGAATTGCGAAAGGTATTCTTGAGACCAACGTCGCCAGAAATCCTGCAGCATGCGCTGGCAAAGTTGCCATCGTCTTAATGACGTTAAGGGCGCCTGTTTGTACTGATGGTCGGGTGCCAAAACTAAAGGCTCTCCCACTAGGAAATGCCCTGGAGTTAACGGTAAGCGCTCTCCTTGATCGTCGATACACGATATGGGCCTCGAGTTAAGGCATGCCTCGATTTGCGACAATACCGTAGTCATCTCTTCGAAGGTGAGAGTAGAATTTCCAATTACTCTTTTCAGATGGAATTTACACGACTTTATTCCGGCTTCCCAGAGCCCACCAAAGTTAGGGGCATACGGTGGAATAAAGTGCCACTGAGTTCCATGGTTTGCCATCCAGTCGGCTACCTCCGGTGTAAGCAGTGACTTTTCTATTTGGAATAAATGTTTTAATTCCTTTGAGGCTCCCAAGAAATTTGATCCGTTGTCACTGTAGATATCACTGCAGTGACCTCGTCTTGCAACGAACCTTTTAAAAGCTGCAAGAAAGCCTTGAGTTGAGAGGTCACTAACAGCCTCCAAATGTATTGCTCGTGTGGCCATACAGATGAAAAGGCATATGTAGCCTTTGTAGGATTTGTTACCCCTACCCTTTGACACACGCAGATTGATAGGACCGGCATAATCTACCCCGCTCCGTAGAAATGCTCTGGCCATATTAGCTCTTGGTGCTGGTAATTGGCCCATCAACTGGTTCCGTGTGTTGGATGAATGTCGTATACAGGCTATACATTTTTTTACATGTGACTTTACCAGATTCTTCATCCCGAAAACCCAGTATTTAGACCTGAGATAATTGATCATCAGCGGTGGTCCCCCATGAAGCGTTTTACCATGAGCTTCCTTAATTATGAGCTGAGTCAACCAAGATGTTTTTGGCAGTATCATCGGATGTTTTTGATCATGATCCACATTTGCAAAACGTAACCGCCCACCAACACGAAGTATTCCGAACTGATCTATCTGTGGATTGAGTGAGGTAAGTTGACTTCTCTTTTTTAGTTTACCGGTTTTGATATCTTGCATCTCTTCTTTAAATGATTTTTGCTGACACTTTTTAACCATGATTATTAACGCTTCCCCCATCTCTGTTTTCAGCAGGTAAGTATGATTTTTCCTATGATCTTTCAGAAACCGACGACAGTAACAGACGACTCTCAATAATTTTGTGAGTGAGGAGTACTTGGCCCATATTGCATCGTTCTCGTTGTCAACCTCAATTACTGCAGCCGCAAGGTAAGCTCCAATTTTCCGTTCTTCCGATTTAGTACTTAAGTTCTTGGGCTGGGTATAGATTATATTTTTCTCACTTAACCATGCTGGCCCGGTTTTCCACAGATGATGGTTAACTAATTCTGCAGGTGATATGCCCCGTGATGCGCAGTCCGCCGGATTATGCTCGGACTGCACGTGAGCCCACTGACTACGATCAGTGAGCGTGAGTATTTCTGAAACTCTGTTGCCTACGTATGTTTTCCATTTACTTGGATGACTGCTTAACCATGCAAGTACTATTTCCGAGTCTGTCCAAGCATGCATGTTTTCCCTAGGTATGTTCAATACATCTGCAACTTCCACTAACAGTTTCGCTAGCAATACAGCTCCACTGAGCTCCAATCGTGGTATAGAAATTTGTTTTATGGGAGCCACTCTGGTCTTAGCTGTCACTAGACTAACATGGATTCTTCCTTCTGCATCCATCACTCTCAAATACACTACTGCAGCAAATGCGGAATTTGACGCATCGCTGTAGCCATGGATTTCAATTAACCGTGAGTTGCTTCTTGCCATCATCCAACGCGAAAGCTTGAACTGAGTTAGTTCGCCTAAGCTTTCACGATATTCTAGCCATTCGTTAAGTAACAATGGTGGTAGCTCATTGTCCCAACCAATCCCTGCTAGCCATAACCTTTGTATAAGTATTTTAGCTGTAATTATACTCGGTGCTATCCATCCTTGTGGATCGAACAATTTCGCGATATCCGAGATAACCTTTCTTTTAGTTACAGGTGCTGACGGCGGTGGTAACTGAACGGCGTAGAGAAACTCGTCCTGACTTCGGCTCCAGGTAAGTCCTAGTATTTTATTAATTGTATCTTGCTTTACTTCAATCCTTTTATCCCCCTCATTTGATTGTGTTCCTTCCATTATCTGCTCCAATACTGCTTCACAATTGCTGGACCACTTTTGCAATTGAAATCCCCCTCTCTTCAGTAACTCCGTTATTTGCTTATAAATTTCAATTGCTTCTGCCGGATCCTCGCAACCTGACATCAAATCATCCATGTAAAATTCATGCTTTACTCTTTCAGCCGCTAAAGGAAAGTGTTGACCTTCATCGATTGCTACTTGAATCAAGCTCTTAACTGCAAGGTATGGTGCTGAAGAAGTCCCGAAAGTTACCCTCAGTAACTTGTATTCTTGAATGTCGTCGCTTGGATTTTCTCGCCATAATATACGCTGGTACTCTGAATCTGCATCATGGACTTTGATTTGGCGATACATCTTAACTATATCGGCTATAAAGCAGATAGGATACATTCGCCAACGCATTATTATGTGACGCAGCTCTGGTTGTAGCGTAGGTCCCACCATCAAGTCATTGTTTAAGGACACTCCGTTTACCCCCTTACAGGATGCGTCAAATACTATCCGAACCTTTGTCGTCTCTTTGTCCTCGCGTATAACAGCGTGATACGGTAAATAAAGACCCTTGGGCAACTCTCTATCCACGTTTTGGTTTATTTGCATGTGGTTTAGTTGCATGTACTCCTTAAATGTGCTATCATATTCCTGTTTCAGATGCAGATTCTTCTGTAACTTCCTTTCTAAGCATTGAAATCTCTTCAGAGCTATACCTTTCGACTGTCCATCCACGCAGGCTGGTTGATCATCCCGGAAAGGAAGTCTGACTACATAACGCCCATCCTCGTCACGAGTGGTTGTCGAATGATATATTTCTTCACATCGCTGCTCTTCGATTGTCAGAATCTTCTGATTGCTACTGGGCTCTGATTCAATCTCCCAGAATGATCTAAGCAACTTTTCCACGGATTCTACTTGAGCGTGCATACTTACTACTTTGCGGTTACACGCTTCTCCCGACTGTATTCGTCCACTCAATATCCATCCCAGGGTGGTGTTTTGTGCTACTAGAGACCCTGAGGGACATTTAACAACGCCCTTATCTATAATAGAACTATAGACCTCCGCCCCTAATAAGACGTCAATCTTATTAGGAGTGTGATACTCCGGATCTGCTAGGATAAGTTGTTCTAGCTCCGGCCATGGGGTGATAGACACTACGTTTGCAGGTAGGTACGCCGTCAGCTTGTCCAGAACGTAAGCCGACACCAGAAATACACAACCTGGATTGAGACGTGAACTGATTGTTATTTCCACCATTGACCTTGACACAAGGTTTTGTTCACCTCCTAATCCTGAAATGATACCTTTGGTTGGTATTGTTTTCAGCCCAAGCAACTGGACTGCTGCTGTGGTAACAAATGAGGCCTGCGACCCCTGATCTATAAGAGCTCGTAGGAGCTGATACTCTCCGCCATTCCGCGATTCAGCTTTGATCACAGCTGTGGCTAGTAGCACCTGATGTGCCACTCCTTTCACAAAATGGCTCGCGATGTTTATGGGTGATTGCTCCTCTCCCGGTGATATTGTGAGTGAATGGACCTGACCTACTAGTGATATCGACTTATCAACTGACCCACCTGAACTAGTTAGCAGGACTTCGCCCTTTGGATGTAATAATGAGTGGTGCCTCCTTTTGCATATTTGGCAAGATGTATTATTCCTACAGTATTTGACCGAATGATTACTACCCAAGCAATTAAAACACAACCCGTGATCTTGAACAAAGTTACGCTTGCTTACGAGATCCATATTTACAAATTCTTTACAGTTCCTAAGGTGATGATCAAGTTTACAACAAACACATGACACTTGAGTAACATGCAGCATATGAATCGGGTTTACTTTGCCAAATTTATCATTGTGAGTAAAGGTGCGCTGTCTCTGACCAATTGCTGAACTTGGTTTAGAATCCAAAAACTCTAATGAATGGTACTTAGTTTCCAAAAAGTCCTTTAACTGCTGAATGCTCGGCAATTGGCTGGAGAGAGACACTAACTCGCTCACTTTACCCTCCCACTGCTTCCTACTCTCGGCATCTAATCTTTGGCTCACAAGGTAAATTATCATCACGTCCCATGATTTGGTGTCAATATTAAGACTCTCTAATGCGTTTAAAGTTTCAGACATTACATCTAACAATTCTTTAATTGCACTGGCGGACTCTGTTAGAATATGTTTTTGAGCAAAAAATCGTTTCAGTATACAATTTATCAAGTACTGCTTATTGTCATAACGACTTTCTAAGAGAGTCCAACATTGCATGTAACTATCATTGGTAATTGGAATATGCCGCAACAATTGCTCTGCTTCTCCCCTGAGATGACCCTTGAGATAGTGTATTTTTTGTACATTATCGATATCAGCGTTATCATGAATGAGTGACACAAACAGGTCCCTAAAACTCATCCATTCGGTATATTGACCCGAAAAGGTAGGAATGGTAATCTTCGGTAGTTTCACTTGTGATATTTTACTTGTGACTGATGACGATTGGGACTTCGCGGACTTAGCTCTGGACTGCCCCGTCAAAGTATTCAGTGCTGTTTTCAACTCGCACTTGCAATCCAAATACCTCTCCTCTGCCTCATCGTATATATCCTCAGTGATATACGTAGAATCTGATAGTTCCTCCGTAGAATAAGCCTCTATTAACTTTAGATGTACTGTAGAAAATGTATTCCATAATTTCTCTAAACTTTCCAGTCGAGTTTCTATGTACGTGACTGTTATTCGATCTTTCGGAGACTTTCTCAAGTTTATCAGTGCTTTTTCCAAACGTTCACAAGTTTCTTGCTGCACTCTGATTTGAGTTTCCATTATTAAGCAAATTCGTATTTTCGAAGTTGAAAAATCACAAGTCCGGATTTTTTTCTAAGTCCAGTGACAAATCTCGAAAATTTTACAAGTGTTTGAAATGCCTTTTCGCCTGATAGCCAAGTTGAAAAATCACAAGTCCGGATTTTTTTCTAAGTCCAGTGACAAATCTCGAAAATTTTTACAAGTGTTTGAAATGTCTACGCCGATAGCCAATTGGACGTGGATTCCCCGTAACGTCACTTAAGGCTGTTAAATTCTAAGTCCTAAACACTTGTAATTTTTTCACTGATTTCAATTTTTTCTAAGTCCCAATTTGACAGCTGTCTGATGAATTTACTAAGTCGCTGAATGACAGTTCACAGATAATAATCAAAGTACTCACAGTTTTTTTTTTCCATAAGAATGTAAACAAACACTGCACGTTACGTCACTTGTTTCCGTCCTCTTCTCTCCGGGTGGTAGTATTACGTCAGCCTCGTTGCCAGGAACTCGCGCTGCTCCTGTGATGACGTATCCTCGACGGCAAACCACCGCCACTTGATACTTGATGATCAAAACAAATCTTCCGGAAACAAATGTATCTTGCCATACATCCGATTCGTAGGACCATGTACGCACCCGTACAAATCCAAAGAGCCCAATATATTAAATAAAAATACAAGTAGGTTGGTAGGTCTATATTGAACATGAGATTACTCAAACTACTTATGGATTCTCGGACGGACAAACGATAGCGCGATGCAGCGGAGGGTACAGCGCCATCTGTCGACCTCGACGGTAAACAGTTTAACTTAGCGGGCGACTACATTAAGATCACAGATCTATTCGCTTTGAACACGCAGTTCTTCCTAACACTCCTCCTCGCTCCGCTCTTCGTCGTACTTAACGGAGACCTGCCTTAGCAGCGAGTGCAGCGCGATGCGCGGACGGAAACGGACGTGCTACACTGCACTGTAGGAAATATTATATTTCGCGAATTGCGTGACTTAAGTCGCTGCCCGCTATCGTCGCTATGGGTTCGCAACAACTCATAGCGAATGAACTGTTGGCGTTTATCCAAAACGCCATCGATACCATGGACGAGATCAGCATCGTGCAGATCTGCAAATCAAGCTTCAAGGAGGATGAGATTTGCAGTAGCAAGGCGCTGCTGTTCCAGTGGCTAGGTAAGACCGACCAGATGCCCTTCCGCCGAAGGGATGGTGGCGTGAAGAGTCTCCAGGACATCATCACGATGTTCAAGGCGACCGATCCAGACGACGTGCCCGCTTTCGTGGCGAAGGAATGGCGCAAACTAGCCCCCGTCACTTTCGACCACGTCGATGTCACCAGGCTGCTTAAGGACATAACATCCCTTAAAGCCGGTCTGGCTGAGATGCAGTGCAAGTTAGAGGTGTCGAATAGCACCATTAGTGAGTTGCATTCCGAGGTAGTATTACTACGTAATACTATTTCGGAATGTAGGTCACGCGAGGCCTCTAACATGAACTCGTGTCGTGGAGCGCAAAGTGCATCGAACAGCAGAGTTGAGTCGGCGATTTTCGATGAGTCGACTGCTGTTGTGACAACACCCGTTGCGCCGCGCCCCACCGCCCCTCCCTCTGCCTCGGTAGAGGTGACGAACTGCGTGAGTGCGTCGACACCCCGGCGTAACTACAGCAGCAGCTACAAGCAGACCTGCCGCTACACGCCGTTGTCAACCAATTGACCTGCCGAAGACTGGTTTGAAGGTGGACAGCGATGGTTTCACTAGGGTGGAGAGGAAGAAGAAACCCACCCCAAGAAACCAGTGCGGATCTGCACCGACTGGACCGAAACATCTGTTGCGTCCAGCTACACCGACGACGCTGCTGTACGTGTCCCGACTACACCACTCTACAAAGGCGGAAGATATTGTAGAGTATGTGCGGATCAAGACCAAGCTAAACCTGAGGGTCGAGCGGTTGGAATCCCGCCACAAGGTCAATTTCAACTCCTTCGTGGTGAGCGTACCGATAAAAGATCTATCGGCCTTCATGATACAAGAGTTATGGCCGAAGGGTGTCATATTTCGGCGATTCCGCGGCCGGCTGATTGAATATGACACCATGAAATTGCGTCACACAGCAGAAATAGTGTGTTAGTTTTAAGTTATTTTGTTTGTATTTTAATATGTATGTTAGTCTGTAAGGTATTTATGTATGGGCCACTAGATGCCTGAAAATAAATGATTTATTATTAATATTATTAACGCAGAATAGGTAAGTTATTATAATAGTAGTACATATTCCAGATTATACCAGTACTACATTATACCCACTGAGCGTTATATCGATAGCTGTTATATTACAAGTTCATTATACCTGATGATAGTTAGATCATATCAGAATATGCCAAATATTGTTATACCAAAATTGCATTATATCCCTTAATCGTTATATCGACTAATAATATATCAAAAGTTGTTATAGCGACCGTTACTCGTCCACTATATTAGGTAAACATTATGTCAGACATCTATTATACTTATTGAACATTATACACCATGAAAATATCTACTTTGGTATTCTATCAAAAGTTTATTATGATGAGGTTGAACGCAAACCTCCATGATATAATGTGTCTATGTATTGCTAAATGACATGCGTCTGTCATCTTTACCTTTTCTTTATATATTATAGCCTTGGTTCAGTGCTCCCTGTTTTATTCCATCTAGCTAGCTCGTCATGCAAAACTAAAGTTATATATAATGTATAACATAAATATATTATGCCCCTTGAGTGATTATATTGTAAGAAATTATATCAAATGTTGTTATATCTACTGAAAATCTATCAAAAGTTGTCATACCGATCATTACACACCCGAAATACAGCTTACAATAGTAAGAAGAAATGCTAAAAATGAAATTTGTGGATTATTTTATGTTTATTTTGTCTCCCTATATTTTTTTTTTGTTAAGTAATATCTTTAATTTACTTACAGACACGTCACGTCATGCTTGGTGATCTCCATTCCGTTATTGATGCTACAAATAATGACTTGGTTCATATATTAAACTGGAGCAATAGCTATGGATTAAAGGTTAATCCATCAAAGTCCCAAGTCATTATCATTGGCAGTTCTAAGCTTGTTTCTCGAGTCGATTTTGCAAATCTGCCTTCTGTCTATTTTGATGGCGTTCGAATTCCTTACTCACATCAAGTTAAGAACCTTGGTGTTATCATGGACCGTACCCTTTCGTGGGTTCCTCAAGTAAATAACACTAGCAGGAAAATGTTTGCTCCTGTGGGTTCTTTGAGGCGGCTCCGAAACTTTCTTCCACATGCCACCAAAATTGCGCTTGCACAGTCGCTTCTCCTCCCTATATTGGACTATGCTGCTGTATGCTATCTGGATCTCACTGAGGAGCAGCTTAATAAACTTGAGCGTATGCAAAATCTATGCATTCGTTTCATTTATGGGTTACGTAAATTCGACCATATCTCTAGTTTTCGCTCACAACTCAAGTGGCTTCCTATCCGCTTTCGCCGGAATTTTCACATTCTTACTCTTCTATATGGCATACTTTTCTTCCCTGCAACTCCTCGCTACCTCAAAGAGCGTTTCAGCTATTTCTCGTCCCTTAGATGTTCTCAAAACTTCCTTCTGACTGTTCCTCCTTCTTCCTCAAAATTTTATGCTAATTCATTTACATCTCAAGCTATTCGGTTGTGGAACTCCTTACCTTCGGATTTAAGGCGTGCTAAGTCTCTTCTTATATTTAAAGGTTTATTAAAACAGCACTATTTGTCACTACCTTTGTAAACTTTGGAGTCTGTCCATTCTTTTCCATCATTTTTTTCTTGCTTTTATCTTTCTCTCTTTTGTGTTGTTGACTAGGTTTTCTTTCTATTATAATTATGTATATTTATATGTATGTATGTATTTATGTATCTGTGTATAGTATGTGCTTATGTAAGTGTTTTTTATGTTAGCGGTTTTGTGTACTTCAAATGTTTACTATAGTATTCACCACCTGCCTTTGCAAGTCTGTTATGCTATCTCTTCTTTCAAAAGGTTGTCTGGAAGAGATCGCTACTTAGCGATAAGACCGCCTATTGTATACCGTGTTATCTATTTCTTTGTCTTTTTCCAATATGTTTTATGTGGTGTTCAATAAAGAGTATTTGTATTGTATTGTATTGTCACTTATATTTATATAAAGTAAGTATATAATTTTAATGTAACGTAACGAATGTTCTTTCCGATCAGCTTGACGACTCTCTGTGTCACCGTTCTGCGGCAGCAGCGCAGATTCCCTGATGACTTCCTCTTTGGGACTGCCACCGCTTCCTACCAGATCGAGGGTGCTTGGGACGAAGATGGTAAGTTCCCCATTCACATCCATACCCCAACCCCCAGCCCACCTGGGATTGCGACAACGTTTGCATTAATTATTTTAAAACATAACTTACGAAGCTAATAATAATACAAATAGAGAAATAAAGGGATTAAAGTAGGTATTATGAAATTAAAATTGAAAGAAATAACTCTAAACACAGCAAGAAGCAACACAACGCTCTAGCATCATACGCTCAAGACTCAAAAAGAAATACAGAAAATTTCGAATTGGGTTTTGGTCTTGGCTAAGCCATTACTCTGCTTCTAACTGAATCCTGCAAAGGGATAAGGATGCGCCGAGTTAAGTTCTAGCAGAGGGCTGGAAAGTTGTGAGGTGGTAGGAATGCAGGTTTAGGCACAGGAAACCTCAAATTCTCATTATATAAGTACTTATTTAAACTAGTAGTTCATCACCCTGCATTGATCAGAGTGTTTAGCATGTTCTATTTCAGGAAAAGGCGAAAACATCTGGGACCACATGACGCACACCAACCCAACGGTGATCAAAGACGTGAGCAACGGTGACATCGCAGCGGACTCCTATCATAACTACAAACGCGACGTCGAGATGCTGAGGGAGCTCGGCGTAGACACCTATAGGTTCTCCTTGTCCTGGCCCAGGATCCTGCCTTCAGGCTTCACGAACCAAATCAACCAAGCTGGCGTTGATTTCTACAACAACTATATTAATGAGATGCTGAAGTATAATATTAAGCCTATGGTGACGCTATACCACTGGGATTTGCCGCAGAAACTCCAAGAGTTAGGAGGTTTTATGAACCCGATGATTTCGGATTGGTTTGAAGAATACGCTAGGCTAGCTTACCAACTGTTCGGGGATAGAGTGACGATGTGGATTACTTTCAACGAACCTACGTTAGTTTGCTACGCTTACGGTAGTGATATGTTGGCACCTCGTTTGAACGCTACTGGCGTTGGAGAGTATCTTTGCGCTAAACATCTGGTGATGGCTCATGCGAAGGCTTATCACGCGTATAATAAGGACTTCAAGCCGACGCAGGGAGGCGAATGTGGGTACACAAATGTTCTCCAATCGTTCGGACCGCTTACGGATTCTGCTGAAGATGCATACGCTGCAGAGAAACAGAAACAGGCTGATGTAAGGATATAGTCTTATTATTAGACTAACTGTACCTACGCCTGGCCCTGTTTGCGTGGGATTGGGATGAAAATTATTGTTTGATATACTCCAAGATATGGTCTATCTATCTGAAAATTTTCATCCAAATCCATCCAACCGTTTGTGCACGATTGAGGAACAAACATCTAAACATGTTAGGCATCCAAATAAAAGGATAGTATAGGATAGGAAGAAGGATATATTTTATTAGGGCTGCAAACTGTGAAGTACTCCTAACGGCACCTATGAAGACAAGCGGTTAGGCCTAGCCGCAACACTACGGCACGACGTCGTGAACATGAAACGGCGCGTCGTGCAAATGCACGGTGCGTTGCCGCGTCGTTCCATGGCGCCGCTACATAACCACGTTACGGCTTCGTATCGTAAAAAAAATCCGTTGCAAATCACCTTTATAGCAATAGATATAAGGGCGACGTGTAACTGAATTTTTCACGACACGACGGCTTACCGTGGCTATGTAGCGGCGCCTTGGAACGACGCGGCGTCGCGTCCTTCATTGTCACGGTGCGGCAACCTGCTGTGCCACGACGCCGCGCCGGTTCACGTTCACAACGTCGTACCGTGGTGTTGTGGCCAGGCCCTTAGCCAAAGCCTATCGGATATTGCCTATAATGATCATTTATAAGTGACGATTCAGTTGAGCAATTAGAACAACGTAAATTCATGTCAGCGTCGTTACCGGTACCATTATCATGAGTTTATGCCTACTTCTCGTTATCGAAATCTATCGGAAATACTGCTTGTTCCCGATACAAGTAAAAGGGACTGAGCGATAGTTGTCTATATTTACGAGAACGGTTTGCATAAACTCATGGTAAATGGTACTGGTGACTTCTACAATTAACGTTACATATTTTTTCTTTCCATTCCTAACTATACAGCATAATGTCAATTTAAAAGAAACTAATTTAGAAGCATATTCCTTTGCTTAAAATGGTAAATGCTTTCTTGTGAATTAGTAAAGATGATACTCGTTAGTTTAAGAAATCATTATTATGTCTAAAATTACTTTACAGTGGGCACTCTACACGGATCCTATCTACTCCGAAGACGGTGGGTTCCCCAAAGACTTGGCAAAAATAGTAGCAGAGAAAAGCGCACAGCAAGGCTACTCCAGATCTCGTCTTCCAGAATTCACTGAAGAAGAGAAGAGCTTTGTCAGAGGAACGTATGACTTCTTCGGAGTAAACCACTATACGGCGTATCTCGTATCAGCAACTGAGCACAAGATCGTGCACCCTGTCCCGTCCATTTATGATGATATCGATGTTGGGTGGACGATACCTGCGGAATGGCCGGTGGCGGCTTCACCTTTGCTTACGGTAATTTCTGAGGTCTTAGAACACGAATACTTGATACACACGTCTTTACTCACGATTTATCGTCAGAAATAGTCCGACATGTTTAGTAGCCCGGGCGTATATGAAATTCCGTGTGACTGCGGCAAATGCTACATAGGAGAAATCGGACGCAACGTTTCCACCAGACTGATGGAGCACGTGCGTAGTATGAAGAAGATGGACACCAAAAGCTCCGCAGTGGCAGAGCACGCCCTGGACGCTGGTGCGTCGCATTTTATTCGCTTCGATAAGGCGAGGTTGCTTGTTAGGGAGCTTCGTATAATATAACGTAAGATCGAACTATTGAGATTAGACGACGCCCCAATTTCAACCCCAATATGGGGTGGAAATTGCCACCAGCGTGGAAGCCCGTTGCCCAGCCATTCGGAATACTGTACGTTGTGGTACTTTTGTGGACACCGTGAGCTCAGCATGTTTGCCGCCGTTCACCATCGACGACCAGCCGCAGCCGGGCACGTCAGCAGCGCCTGCGCCGCACCACGCCGCCTCCGCGCCCGCACGCTCTGCACGGGCTCAGCGTGCTGCGCGGTGGGCAATACGCGGATTGCTCTGACCGCGACCGCACTCAACCCCTTAAGAAGGACTCCATTTGAGTTCGAAACATGTCGGACTATTTCTGACAATAAATAGTGAGTAAAGCCATGGTATAAAGAGGGGAAGTAGGTTATCTCCAGCCCAATCCGCGATATAATTGCCTACTGTCTCAGGGTTGACAGATCAAAAGTGGGAAAGTAGGCCTACCTACTTCCTCTGTCTGATAGAAAACACTAACAACAAAAAATAAGTAAGTAGGTATCTCATCGTCAAGTAAAAATTATATGCTAGAATAAGTGACTTGCTTACCTTTCCTGTTCAATAGGTAATCTGAACAGAGACAATCCTTGAATCGATGAATTATTAAGACACCCAAACACACAGCAATACGTTCTCCTGCGATTATCACACATTTTTCATTCATTTAGCGGTGCCGAAAAGAAGTGACGCGCGAACCTCGTGCGGTGTCAGCCCCGACGGGCGCACTGAGAAACGGATCGAGATTTTGTTTAAGTGTGCGTGCGGCGACGCATAGATACTTTGGCGCACACATACAAGCCGCGCGCGGTGCGTTTACTGTGGTAAAGCCGTGTTAATTTCAAGTATTCGTAACATCTCACGATAGTTTTGACTGTCTTAGAACACTTGTGTCTATAACGGACTTCACCTTATCACCCCATAAATGTTAACCGATTTTGATCTATGTGTCAGTCAGAACCAGTCAGTTTTTCAACCGACTTCAAATACGGAGGAGGTTCTCTATTCGGTTGTATTTTTTCTTCTGTTTTAGGGTTCCGTACCTCAATAGGAAAAAACAAACCCTTATAGGATCACTCGTGTGTCTGTCTGTCTGTCTGTCTGTCTGTCCGTATGTCACGGCCAATTTGCTCCGAAACTGCTGGATCGATTGACTTGAAATTTGATATACATATGTAAGTCGCCTAAGTCGGTGACCGCAACACGGACACGTGACGTAAATCAATGAATTTTTAACATGGGGGGCAATTTTGGGGGGTAAATTAGAAAATAAAATAAAAAAGTTATGCAAACTATATTGTGTGACATATCAAGTGAAATCAAGGGCTTATTATGAGGATCTTAAATAATAAATAGTTTGGAAGTTACTTAGGAAAATAGGCGAAAATTGACCATTCCCCCCCGCCCCCCCCCTTATTTCCGAAACTACTGGGCCTACACTTTTGAAAAAAATACAGAAAATAGTCCTTTACCTATAGATTACAGGAAAACCTATTAAAAGTCTATGGTATTTAAAGTAACATAGTAAATTTCAGATAATCATGTACCGAACGAAACCCTCTCCATGCGAGTTTAACTTGCACTTGTCTGGTTTTTTTTCTGTTTGTTATGTCAGAACTACGTCATAAACCGATTTCAAAAAATATATATTACCTCCAATTTTGTTCCGTTGTAGTCAAAGTCGGGGTGCAATGAGAGGATCTATGATGAATCGATGGACCTCCTCAAATATTAAAGGCACGCATATAGCAATTTCATATTTTCTGTAATAACTCAAGCAGTTACGTTCCAAAAGCATTATTTGGTGAAGTGGAACTGTTGATGAACACCATAGATGATCACCGGAACATCTAAATGATAAGTATTTCACGCGTGGCGATTAGATTTCTGTATAAAATTGGGAAGCGTAAAATAGAACCGGTGGTAAAGGACCAGGAGCACTCCTCATCGATTGATATCATTGCATTTTAGATAGCAACAGTTTGTAAATGGTGATAAGCAATTGGCATTATGCTATTGTGACTTGATGTAGTAAATGTGTATCTTTAAATCACATGATAAGTAGTAACTAAAAAGTGAAAAAAGAAACTTACATTTCAAACGCTATTTGAAGTCGGTTTTTTTATTTGTTAAATTATTGAATATTGATTGGAGATCAACAAAGTCGCCTAAATTAGTTTTGTACAAATACAGAAACAACAATAAAACTGAATTTATTGATTATAGTGAAACAAACCAAACGTTTATACTTAGATTTTGTTCTATCAAACATTTGTCAAAATCGGTTACCGTTTAAGGGGTGGAAATCGTTATCACCTTTTGTATGAAAAGCCGTAGGTTCACAATCCTCTTTAGAGGCATTGAAAACTACAGCTTTATCACTATTATCTATTCTGTGACTTTATTTGCCACATTCCTGATTTCGAAATCTTCTTCTGCCATTGACCAAAACGTAAAATCTATTTTTAATACCTTTGAGAAACCATTTTCGATGAATCTTCTGTATTTGGCTGAAGTTTTCGGCGAATAGGTTTGTCAAATTAAATTGAATATATCCACCCACTGCTGGGTAGCTTCATTTATTCCGTATCATACAATGAGCTCAAACCTCATATTCCACAGTTAGCTCCAAACAGCCTTCTCAACGTACTCCTCGACGTCCAAGCTCGCTACAACAACCCACCCATCTACATCACTGAGAACGGCTGGTCCCAGACCCTGGAAGCAGGTCTGGTGGATGACGACCGGGTGCACTACTACCGTAACAAGCTGGAAGAGTGTCTCGACGTGCTGGATGCAGGAGTCAGGCTGAAGGGTTACATGGCATGGAGCTTGATGGACAATTTTGAGTGGATGCAGGGTTACACGTAAGTAAAAAGTGATTTTCACTCTCTTTTTACCTGTTTTTTTATCAAAAATGGGTGTGCGTTTGATCTCGGTATCACTTGATGTTAAGTGACGACGAGGTCGAAGGTGGTACATGCTTACCCAGAAAATGCCTATCACTCTTGCCTTGAAAACACCAAGGTTTTACGATTCCGGGAATACAGACGCAGGGAGAGCGTTCCACTCCTTGGCTGAAATGATGAATGACGAAGCAAACCGCTTCGTGCGCACCACTTGGAAACTGAACCACATGCGGATGGAAGCCCTCCCGGCGTCGGCACCGGTAGACCGGTGGGAGAAAGTGGAGGGTGGGATGAGGTCTTGTAGTTCCTGGGCACACTCTCCATAATACACCTACCTACCAATCATGACACTGAAGCTAACCCTATCTTAAATTCACAGCCAACGTTTCGGTCTATACGAAGTGGACCTGACGTCCCCAGAGCGCACGCGCACGCCCCGCAAGTCCGCGTTCGTCTACAAGGACATCATCAAGCACAGAGTCATCGACCACGAGTACCAGCCTGACAGCATGACCATGACTATTGATGACGGACATTGATCAATAAATGATGATGAAATAGTAGTTTATGCAACGGTTGCATAATGATAGGCCTTAATTCACTAGTGCGGTTTTATGAAACGAGCTTTTAGCGAGTTTCATAATAAGATCGCACGTGTGTTTTAAGGCCAAATTATGCAGAGTTGCATACATAACATTATCTACACACATATTATAAATCCTCCATGATGGGTTCAGAAACAATATTTTCTGGCAACAAGTTATTTGTTGCAATCGTGGCTAGACTACTATTCATATTTTCAACTAAAATGTAAATTACAAACAACTTTTTCTATTCAATTCAACAACAATTCTACTTTCGTTCAGCAAAACACCAATATAATGGCGGCAATTCGACCCTCAGTCAAGACCATTTTCTTTTTTAAAATCATAGATAAACGAATGAAGTCTCCATTCTCATGTCACTCGTGATCAAATGTTGTGCAGTTTATATTAAAAAACATACTGAATTGACGTTTTGTATCAATAACTGTTTTAATATCTATGGATACTAGAATAGAGACCCACTTGAGTTTTGACAGCTGTTCCAAATTTAATCTCATTTCTATACTAAAAACGATACGGGAATAACATTGCAGCACTGGTTTTTCCTAATTGGTTGTCATAATGGTGGTTGTTTCCTACGGTTTTTGATTACACTATGGAGGTTTTATGATATGGGTGTAGATAAAGTCTTTGTTGCACTGCATTCTACCCCATTCCTCATAAACTGTTCAGTGGTCTATAAAAAATAAGGTTTCGAGAAAAATGGTTTGCATACTTTTATTTGTATTTTTTGTTTTGTTTTTATATGTGTGTTCACCGATTACTCAGAGATGGCTGGCCCGATTAGAATAATTCTTTTTAGGTTTCCGTACCCAAAGAGTAAAAACGGGACCCTATTACTAAGGCTCCGCTTTCCGTCTGTCACCAGGCTGTATCTCATTAACCGAGCATTTCTTTTTTTGTCACAAATTTTCATATTGACCAAAAACAAAAATATCATTATATATTAAGTTTCTCAATGAAATCTGATAATGCATTTAATCAAGTTTTATAATATGTACAAGTAACCGCTGGTAAATATGTTTTTTTATAAAAAAAAAACACTAAATATTGAGGGAAAGTAGAATTTTAGTTCTTATTGTGTTACTTATTTCTTGGCTAATATCATAAAAAATTAAATATTGTATTCCTCAATGTGTGGTGGTGTTTTATATAAATATATAATAAAAGGAATGTAACAATTTGAAAACATTGTGTCATCATATAGATTATCATTAAAAAATTGCTAATGGATTATTTTGTGTGTTACCTTGTCCTTAATTTACCCTTAGAGTTTTGTTTACATATAAAGTAAGCACATCTGATTAAGTTTTTATATCTTAAATTGTAATTCAGTATTAATTTGTTCTACCAGTACCAAATTATTTATTTACGTACAATATAAATGAAATGAAACGAAAATTATGATTGCGGCAAAGTTGGGACAGTAACAAAGAAATGGTAACAAAGGAAGAAATGTAAGGCTACGTGTACAAGTGTTACGATTTTAGGATTTATTTTAATCAATTCAATACGAGAAAGTAGTTTTATAAATAAAATAACGTTTTATGTAAAAAAATATATAGTAATACAGTTTTAATTAAATCTCTAGTACAAAGAACCAATTACACATTATTTTGACTTCATTCTCTCAATATTTTTCTTTTTTTGTTCTTCAATTTTTTCTGGATTTTGCGATTTTAATCGCTCTCTGTATCGTTTTATCTTCTCAGCCACAGACATAGCTCGAGATTGTGACATTTTCTAGTCCTGTACGACAATGAAAACTAGCCTTTATATTTTCCTCTTATTCTTACTTTGCTTTCCTTTGATATGTTACCAAACAAAAGTAACGCAATAGGACGTAACACAACAGGTGGTTAATGCTTTGAATAAATTATTTTAGGGTTAATTGCAGTTAAATGTTATATAGCTTTGCATCAAACTGTATATAACAATATTAACTATTCTAAAAAGTAATCAAATATTAGTAAATGATTGAACTTACCTTGTGAAATCGCACACACAACGGGAAACAGTACCGGTCACAAAGCAAGGAACACGTACGCTTTATTTTTTTGCCGTTTAACAATGGCCGAACAAATCAGCCCCATTTCTCATCTCGCTTTTACGCATTACGCGTCGTGCGGAAGAGTGGGATGAGAAATCTCGCTTACGAATCGCTACAGAACCACTTAGCGTTCCCGAATAGAGGAGCAGGACGTTGATGGGGCTGCCGCGACACTGTAGTGCATCGGGTATGTTCGCGGGGGCGCACGAATTAAGTAAACGACGAGGACTTTGGTTATAAAAATAATTTATTAAACCAACAGAGTTACAGTCTAGTTAAGTTAACAAAGATATTCTGCCTTATAATTAATTGTTAAATCTATTTAAGTATATTAAATATATTATGCAATTCGGCATTGACGTCATTACCTCATTCTGTCATTGCTGCTGTGTGTCATTAATTTGTGCTGAAGCGATATATTCGTATGTTCAGCACACTTACCTCCTCCCTCCTCAAGAGAAAAATTATCTGAAGGCGGCTAAGTCGGCTTCAGAGAATTTCGTTTAAAAAATCTAAAATACTTTTTATCTACACCCATATCATAAAACCTCCATTGGTTAATCGAAAACCGTAGGAAATGACCACCATTTTGACAACCAATTAGGAAAAACCAGTGCTGCGATAAAGAGATAACATTAATTTTTTATCGTTTTTAGTAAAGAAATGAGATTAAATTTGAAACAGGTGTCAAAACTCAAGTGGGTCTCTATTCTAGTATCCATAGATATTAAAACAGTTATTGATACGAAACGTCAATTCAGTATGTTTTTTTCATATAAACTGCACAATAATTGATCTCGAGTGACGTGAGAATAGAGACTTCATCCGTTTGTCTATGATTTAAAAAAAAAATGGTCTTGACGGAGGATCGAATCGCCGCCATGTTGGTGTTTTGCTGAACGAAAGTAGAATTGTTGTTGAATTGAATAGAAAAAGTTGTTTGTAATTTACATTTTAGTTGAAAATATGAATAGAAAGTAGTCTTCTCGGAGTGTGTGTGATGTGAAAATGCGCCGGATATCGGAAATATGCAGCCACGATTGCAACAAATAACTTGTTGCCAGAAAATATTGTTTCTGAACCCATCATGGAGGATTTATAATATGTGTGTAGATAAAGTTATGTATGCAACTCTGCATAATTTGGCCTTAAAACACACGTGCGATCTTATTATGAAACTCGCCTATCGGCTCGTTTCATGAAAACCGCACTAGTGTTTTATGGCCTATCATTATGCAACCGTTGCATAAACTACTATTATAGTTAATAGATTCAGGCGTTACTTTGCGGAAATCCATATTATACTAGAAATATTGAATTACTTTGCTATTCCGCGAAAACAGTAGGGTAAAATCGTGCATATAGCGGCGCTTGTGTTGAATATTTTTTTGTTCATGCAATATTCCCACCCTCCCTCCGCATATAATAAAGTAAGCAACACAAACACTACTACAACCACCACCACCAAAAACACCGTTCGATACGTGTTTCGCCTCTCTACGAGGCATCCTCAGGAGACGTTGATAGTCCGACGCTCGGTCGAAGAAACAACGTCTTTCGTCGTTGTTTCTTGTAGCGTTTGTGTTGCTTACTTTATTATATGCGGAGGGAGGGTGGGAATATTGCATGAACAAAAAAATATTCAACACAAGCGCCGCTATATGCACAATTTTACCCTACTGCTTGTCCCCTAGTACCGGACATAAAGTAGTCCCTTAACGCCGGACAGTGAACAAGTAATTTTTTCTCATAAGTTTTTATACTAATTATTATTATTGTTATGCGTTATTTCAGAGGACATAATAACGGAAAGATATCGAAATGGAAGAGAAGAAAAAGAAAGGAAAATGGGACCAAACAAGTATCTCAAATAGGAAGAACAACTTGCGTAGTGAGCTTAGAGGACAACGAAGAAGACTGGATACAGTGCTCCAGCTGCCGTGGGTGGGCTCATGAAGCATGTACACACATTCCTGAATGTTCAGATGCCTACATATGTGATCGATGCCAGATGTTTTGAAAATTTCCGGTGCTTGGGGTTCGAAGTTAAGCCTGTCCGGTATTAGGTGCCATCTGCTGTGGTTGCGTCTTTTTAACCTCAGTTTTATTTATGCTTTTAAATTATGTTTATGAAGAAGTGGCCTTTTTTTGTTTTTTTTTTGATTGTATAGTTTGTTGACTAAAATAATTTATAAATAAAGTTACATTTCTCAAAACAGTTTTTATTTTATTTCCTGAATACCTTAGGTGTCCGCCACTAGGGGACTTCCTCCTATCACCTTTCGATGGCCATACTTTACGTTATAGATAATAATTTAAAAAATATAAATAAAAAACCGACTTCAAAAACCCTTTGAAAGGTAAGAAATAATGGTTAGCCTTCGTAAGTAAATTACCTAGAAACGTCAGATATACTGTTAAATAAGTGATAAATTAAACACATCGATATTGGTGTCAAGTAAATGAAAACAGTATGAGGAATGGATTACCTAATTTAATTGCCACCGACTTCGTTATATTTAATGTATCACTTAATCAATAATAAGTATATCTGCGGTTTCTACTTACGAAGGCCAACCATTATTTGTTACTTTTCAAAGGGTTTTTGAAGTCGTTTTTTTTTTATTTGTAAAACTTTTATTTCTTTTTTTAGTAAATACATCAAGTAACAATAGCATAATGTCAATTGCTCATAATGCTCATCACCCTTAACAAAATATTGCTATCCAAGGTGCAAGGACGTCAATCTTTGAGGAGTTCTCCTGGTTCTTCACCACCAGATCTATTTTACCACATCAATTTTCATGAGCATAAGTTGCTTCCCAACCTTATACAGATAGGTATCTAATGGCTACCCGTGAAATACTTATCATTGAGGAGCTCCGGTGGTCATCCGTGGTCTTCATCATTAGTTCCACTTCCCTAAATAATGTTTTTGAAACGCAACTGCTTAAGATAATACAGAAAATATCAAAAAAATTATATGCGTGCCTATAATATTTAAGGAGTTCCTTCGATTCCTCATAGATCCTCTCATCAGATCTCGACTTTGATTGCAACGGAACCAACTTGAAGAAATACCCTATCGACTAAGAAAAGAATCATCCAAATCGGTCCAGCCACAAGTAATCGGTGAACATTCATATAAAAAAGAAAACGCGTCGAATTGAGAACCTCCTCCTTCGGTTTGTTTGAAGTCGGTTAATTTTTTTTATTTATATGTAGATATGGTAGCTTTTGTATGGACTTGTTTTAACTTTTTGTGGCTGTCAGCACTTCGTGTAGCTTTTTACAGTAGATTAGAATACAACTTGTAAACATAATAATTATTAATTAATTAATTATTATTTAAGAATTAAAAGGTTCGATCCGAGAATCTTTGCTTTCGCGCAGTGGGTTAAAATAATGAAACTTGTTTCCCTCTAAGCATTGTATCAAAACTTAATCTTTATTTTAACGCTGTCAGGACTGCTTTTTTTACAACTACACAAAACATTTTATTCCAAACCATATTTTATAGACCAGTGAACAGTCAATACGGAATGGGGTAGAATGCAGTGCAACAAAGACTTTTCAACATTATTTATTGATCAGTATCCGTCATCAATAGTCATGGTCATGCTGTCAGGCTGGTACTCGTGGTCGATGACTCTGTGCTTGATGATGTCCTTGTAGACGAACGCGGACTTGCGGGGCGTGCGCGTGCGCGCTGGGGACGTCATGTTCACTTCGTATAGACCGAAACGGTGGCTGTGAATTTAAGACAGGGTTAGCTTCAAGTTCACGATAGGAAAAAGAGGGTGAAAATCACTTATGACTTACGTGAAACCTTTTATCCACTCAAAATTGTCCATCAAGCTCCATGCCATGTAACCCTTCAGCCTGACTCCCGCATCCAGCGCGTCGAGACACTCTTCCAGCTTGGTACGGTAGTAGTGCACCCTGTCGTTATCTACCAGTCCTGCTTCCAGGGTCTGGGACCAGCCGTTCTCAGTGATGTAGATGGGTGGGTTGTTGTAGCGAGTTTTGATGTCAAGAAGTACGTTAAGGAGGCTGTTTGGGGCCAACTGTGGAATATGAGGGTTGATTTCATTTTATGATACGGAATAAGGTTACCGAGCAGTGGGTGAATACGAGTATAAACGGTTCGATTTGAAAAACCTATCCGACAAAGACTTCTACCGAATACAGAAGATTCAACGAAAATGGTTTCCCAAAAGTATGAAAAATCATATTATGTTTTTTTCAGAGACAGTAACAGATATCGGTTTTTTCAAATGAGGAATGTAGCAAACAAAACTCTGGTTCTCTATGCCTCTAAAGCCAAAACTTTAAGGCACGGTGACCCAGCCACCAATTGAATAAGGTCACAGGTCAGGTAAGATAAGCATAGGACAGGCTATGGAGATCCGTGATAAGCACAAGGTGTTCGAAGACCTCAGAAGTTACCGTAAGCCAAGCTGAAGCCGCCACTGGCCATTCCGCAGGTACCGTCCACCCAACATCGATATCATCATAAATGGACGGAACAGGGTAGACGATCTTGTGTTCCGTGGCCGATACGAGACACGCCGTATAGTGATTTACACCGAAGAAGTCATACGTTCCTCTGACAAAGTTCTTCTCTTCTTCAGTAAATTCTGGAAGACGAGATCTGAAGTAGCCTTGCTGCGCGCTTTTCTCTGCTACTATTTTTACCAAGTCTTTGGGGAAACCACCGTCTTCGGAGTAGATAGGATCCGTGTAGAGTGCCCACTGTAAAATAACTGATAATTTTATATTGGTACAATGGCATAATAATGATTTTTGAGATAACGAGTATATCTTTACTAATTCACAATAAAGCATTTACTATTTCAAACATAGGAATATGCTTCTTAATCAGTTTCTTTTAAATTAACATTATGCTGTATAGTTTGTTAGGAAAGGAAAGAAAACATATACGTAACGTTAATTGTAGAAGTCACCAGTACCATTTACCATGAGTTTATGCAAACCGTTCTCGTAAATATAGACAACTATCACTCAGTCCCTTTTACTTGTATCGGCAACAAGCAGTATTTCCGATAGATTTCGTTAACGAGAACAGTTTGCACAAATTCATGATAATGGTACAGGTAACGAAGCTGATATGAATGAACGTTGTTCTAATTGCTCAACTAAATCGTCACTTACGAATGATCATTATAATGATAATAATAAAATAATTTATTGCAGGCATCAGTGGCCCATACATAAATATATTACAGACATAATAACTGGGAAGCGCCTGTAGATCATCTTGCCGGAAAATTGAACCGATTTGTTTTCGCGCTTCGCAGACTAGCACAAACCGCCTCTCAAAAGACAGCACTACTAGCCTTCCACGGCTACATCATGTCCAACCTTAGATATGGCCTTATCTTGTGGGGGAACTCGGGCAGTATGGAAAAGGCTTTTAGGATACAAAAAAAATGCTTAAGAGCAATATGCGATGCTCAATATACAGACCCTTGTAAGCCTTTATTCCAGAAATTTAAAATCCTCACACTTCCCTCTCTTTATATCTATGAGGTCTGCTTATTTGTCAAAACTAATATTGAGATGTTTAAAATTCAAACCCCAAGTGTTAGAACAGCATCGACGTTTTATGGTCTGAATGTGTGTCAACCGGTTCAAAAAACAGCTTTCTTTAAAAAAAGCATTTTCTGTATGTCTACAAAAATATTCAATAAATTGCCAAATGAGATTAAAGAACTTAAATTCCCTGAATACAAATTTAAATTATATAGCTGGTGCCTTGGTAAAATGTATTATGACATATCAGAATTTTTTCAATAAGTACTAAATTTTTTATATAATTTAGGTTATTTTATAGTTTTTAGTGATGGGTTTGACATCTTGTATTCGTAATAATGATAGGTAATATTTTTAATAAAATCAAATAATTGTTAGTTAAATACCATGACATTCTATAACTAAATATTGTATGGCTTATGATAGCCGATTGTGGCGCACTATTGTAATTAATTAAGAACTTCTATGTTACGCACAGTCTGACAATAAATTATTTTGTATTTTGTAGACTAACATACGTATTAAAATATAGGGGACAAAAAGGCGTGGCTCCTTAGCGTCTTCCCACCAGGAGTCGGGTCCTGGACAGGCAAGGTGCCCCGGAAGCGGCTGAACACAACACCCTTCGGCCAGAAGTCCGGACACATCACGGTCTCCAGCAGCCGCCGCGGCACGCCCACCACAAACGTGCTGAAGTGCTCGTATTGGCGCGATCGCAGCTGAAATACCGTCAGGGAGCAGCTGGACTTCTTGCGAACATACTCCACCACGTCGTCATCTGTGGTGGAGTACCTAGTGCAGGCGCGACACGTAGAGCGCCGTGTTCGGTGTGGCGGCTCGCAGGCCGGAGTTGGATTCCGGCTCTACAGTACCACACAGGCTCTTGCAAGGCTTCCTGCCTGCCGTACTCTTTTTCTGCGCCAGCGTGAATCCCTCCTCATCCACGATGGTGCGGGGGAGCTTCTCGGAAGAGGCTCCAATTTTAGGTGCCTTGAGGGGCGTGGTAGACCGGTGGCGCACTCAGGGCCGGGCGGCCGCGTCAGCGTAGCTGCACTGAGCCGGTGGCGGGGCGGCGGGGGCAGCTTGAGGCACAGGTCTCTCTTGCTGCGTCGGCGAATTCGTAGACTTGTAACTCGACGCCAATGTGTTGACGTGAGCTCCTCGTCGCACGCTTACATCGGAATCCGATGCGTCAGCAGGTGACCGAGTTACCGAGGCACTATTATAGCCGAATTGCGCAACGAAGTCATCTGTTTGCGGATGACTTCGTTGCGCAATTCGGCTATGGTGTTTTGTGCCACATCGAACTTAAACAAAATTTCAGCCATACTCGCTTTTAGGGCCACGATATCCTTTAGCAAGCTGGTGACGTTGACTTGATTGAAAGTGATGGGGGGTAGCTTGCGCAACTCCTTAGCCACGAAAGCAGGCACGTCGTCAGGATCAGTCGCCTTGAACATCGTGATGATGTCCTGGAAGACTCTTCCCGCTTCCATCCCTTTGGCGGGAGGGAATCTGGTCGGCCTTACCGAGCGTCTGGAAGAGCAGCGCCTTGCCACTACAAATCTCATCCTCCTTGAAACTCGATTTATAGATCTGCACGATGCTGACCTCGTCCATGGTGTCGATGGGCATGGTGTACATGTCCTAATCCCACCATCCACATTTTGCCACCGGACTACCAGACGTCGGTAGGGTAGATTCAGACATGTGAAAGAGCCCATGTGGCCTACTTGCCAAATAAATATTTTCATTTTCATTTTCATCCTCATGTAATTGAATTTCCTAGGAGCCGCACTAAACGGAAATGTGCTAAATCTTTTTTGGTTCGCACCGCTAAGGTGTGGAACACTCTCCCAGCGTCTGTATTTCCTGAATTATACAATTTTGGTGTATTAAAGGTAAGAGTGAATAGGCATCTTCTGGGCAAGCGTGTTTTATCCTAGACCCTGTCTTCGCTTTCCATCAGGTGAGACGAGGGTTAAACGCATGCCCAGTCCTTCATAAAAAATGGCGTTTTAGATAAACTCCAACAGCTCATTCGCTATGAGTTGTTGCGAACCCATAGTGACGATAGCGGGCAGCGACTAAAGTTGCGCCACCGACGACAATTCGACGCCGACGCCTTACCGTGGTTAAGAATGTAATGGCACCGTGGAACGACGCGGCACTGCACCGTGCATTTACACGACGCGCCGTTTCACGTTCAGACATCGTGCCGTGGTGTTGTTTCCAGGCCTTAACGCTTGTCTTCATAGGTGCCGTTAGGGGTACTTCATAGTTTGCAGCCCTAATAAAATATATCCTTCTTCCTTTCCTATACTACCCTTCTCTTTGGATGCCTTACATGTATAGATGTTTGTTCCTCAATCGTGCACAAACGGCTGGATGGATATGGACGAAATTTTTCAGAAATATAGACCATATCTTGGAGAAAACCAAACACTAATTTTCATCCCAATTCCCCGCCAACAGGGGCAGGGGTAGGAACAGCTAGTCTAATAATAAGACTATATCCTTACATCAGCCTGTTTCCTTTTCTCTGCAGCGTATGCATCTTCAGCAGAATCCGTAAGTGGCCCGAACCAGTGCAGACTAGTTGTGTACCCACATTCGCCTCCCTGCCTCGGCTTGAAATCCTTATTATAAGTGTGGTAAGCCTTGGCATGAGCCATCACCAGATGCTTAGCGCAATCATACAATACAACGCTAGTAGCGTCGAAACGAAATGCCTTAGTGTCAAAACCGTAAACCTGGTAGCAAATTTCCCTAGGTTCATTGAAAGTAATCCACATCTTCACTCTATCCCCGAACAGTTGGTAAGCTAGCCTAGCGTATTCTTCAAACCAATCCGAAATCATCGGGTTCTTAAAACCTCCTAACTCTTGGAGTTTCTGCGGCAAATCCCAGTGGTATAGCGTCACCATAGGCTTAATATTATACTTCAGCATCTCATTAATATAGTTGTTGTAGAAATCAACGCCAGCTTGGTTGATTTGGTTCGTGAAGCCTGAAGGCAGGATCCTGGGCCAGGACAAGGAGAACCTATAGGCGTCTAAGCCGAGCTCCCTCATCATCTCGACGTCGCGTTTGTAGTTGTGATAGGAGTCCGCTGCGATGTCGCCGTTGCTCATGTCTTTGACCACCGTTGGGTTATTGTGTGTCACGTGGTCCCAGATGTTTTCGCCTTTTCCTGAAATAGAACATATGCTTAACGCTCTGATCAATTTAGCGTGATGAACTACTAGTTGAAATAAGTACTTATATAATGAGAATTTGAGGTTTGCTCTGCCTAAACCTAGTACATTCCATTCCTTTCCAGCCCTCTGCTAGAACTTAACTCGGCGTATCCTTATTCCTTTGCAGGATTCAGAAGCAGAGTCATCGCATAGCCAATACCAAAACCCAATTCAACATTTCCTGTATTTAATTTTCAGTCTTGAGCGTTTGATGCTAGAGCGTTCTGATGCTTCTTGCTGTGTTTAGAGTTATTTATTTCAATTTTAATTTGTCATACTCTCTTTACTTCTCTATTTGTATTATTATTAGCTTCGTAAGTTATGTTTTAAAATAATTTATCTACAATCATATCATAAAATCCATTGGTTAATCAAAAACCGTAGGAAATGACCACCATTTTGACAACCAATTAGGAAAAACCAGTGCTGCGATAAAGAAATAACATTACTTCTTTATCGTTTTTAGTAAAGAAATGAGATTAAATTTGGAACAGCTGTCAAAACTAAAGTGGGTCTCTATTCTAGTCTCCATAGATATTAAAACAGTTATTGATACGAAACGTCAATTCAGTATGTATATTTGATCTCAAGTGACGTGAGAATAGAGACTTCATCCGTTTGTCTATGATAAAAAAAAATGGTCTTGACGGAGGATCGAACCGCCGCTATGTTGGTGTTTTGCTGAACGAAAGTAGAATTGTTGTTGAATTGAATAGAAAAAGATGTTTGTAATTTAAATTTTAGTTGAAAATATGAATAGTAAGTAGTCTACTCGGAGTGTGTGTGAGGTGAAAATGCGCCCGATATCGGAAATATGCAGCCACGATTGAAACAAATAACTTGTTGCCAGAAAATATTGTTTCTGAACCCATCATGGAGGATTTATAATATGTGTGTAGATAAAGTTATGTATGCAACTCTGCATAATTTGGCCTTAAAACACACGTGCGATCTTATTATGAAACTCGCCTATCGGCTCGTTTCATGAAAACCGCACTAGTGTTTTAAGGCCTATCATTATGCAACCGTTGCATAAACTACTATAATGCTAACGTTGTTGCAATCCCAGATGGGCTGGGGGTTGGGGGATAGAAGTGAATGGGGAACTTACCATCTTCGTCCCAAGCACCCTCGATCTGGTAGGAAGAGGTGGCAGTTCCAAAGAGGAAGTCATCAGGGAATCTGCGCTGCTGCCGCGGAACGGCGACACAGAGAGTCGTCAAGCTGATCGGAAAGAAGATTCTGTACGTTACGTTTAAGTTATAAACTTACTTATATAAATATAATGACGTGTCCGTCAGTACATTAAAAATATGAATTAACAAAGAAATGATATAGGGGGACAAAATAGACATAAAATAATCTAAAAATTTCATTTTTAGCGTTCTTTCTTACTATTGTATTATATTTCTTGTACTATTTCTCAGATTTTGCATTTCCAGTGTTGGCTTTAGGGGTAGGGAACACGAAACTCCAACCAAAATGTAATTTCCTAAATCTAAAAATGTATTACAACGTACACATAGTTACCCATACGTAATTCGTAAAAAAAAAAATTTTTACCTTTGCTTTACACATATGGCAGCAACCATTGAAGCAAGCAATTCAAAGCAATTCTCGTAATGCTCACTTTGAGGTGTCAGAACGCGAATCTGACACCATCGCACGTTCAGGCGCATGGGAATCGCGGTCCTCCATATCCGTTAAAGTGACACTATTTCAATTAAGTTGCGAGTACGATTGAGTAGGTACCTGTGAGACGGCACCACCGACCCCACCGTCCACAATGATATAATAACGTGTGAAACAAGCAATATTAGACTTCTGTATGTATGTCGTAAGAACTGAGACATCAGGGTGTGGGTAAGCCATGGCGCTGGCGTTTGACAACCTTCTATGAGACTTGTTACATGAAATTGTACTGGTGCATATCCTTCTTTTGAGATCTTTGGCAGCAACCGATAAAAAAACATATTTATTGTTTATCTTTGTGCACGGGGCAAACAAATAAATTGAGCTTTATAACTTTAATGGCCTTCAAGATAGAGTTTAACTACGGAGCCCTAAAAATAAAGCAATTTTAAAAACAAGGTGACAATAAAGTCGGGTACTGCTGCTGCTGGTGCAAAGCAGCACCCGACATTATTGTCACCTTGTCAATAAATAATTAACCAGGCACAGTTAGTAAATAATTATAGTCTGTCAGTCTGTTCTGTTTTAACGTTTGTTTTTATACTACTAGACCAATTTCAATGTTATCTGGCAAGCAGTCTGTACACCCGACGAAGAACATAAGATATCTAGGGGAAACTGTTGTATCCCGGACATATTTTTAACTACAACAGAGTGCTGCTCGTCTGATTTACTTACCTTGAACAACTGAATAATAAATGACTTTGAAAGTAATTTTTTTTGTGTCATTTATTTATAAATATTTTAGGAACAATGCCAACAAGTAAGGAAAAATAAACAGAGATAAATATGACATGGAAGTTGATAGTAATGCAATAAAATCTATAAAGGAAAGGACGTTTACACTTTCTGTAGGTACATCATATCTTTTTAGAACAGATTTTAATGAAGTATGAAGGAATATATAACTTTGACATAGTATTTTAATTACGTAATTAAAAATAATTATATTGATCCAATTAAGGTATTTTATGATTTTCTTGGCAACATTTGTACGTGTCTAAGGTAGAATGGATGTCCAAGGTACATCTGGAATGTGGTACCATAGACACTTTTCACGTTCTTTTCTATCAGCCCATTCCATTTAAATCAACAAAAGGATCGTAGAAATCCATATCACATAATGTAGTTGAACTATTCCATTTTTTTATTCTCAAAATCATAACAGAGAAATCTGTCCTGGGTACAACAGCTTCCCCTACTTTTCATTCTGGAAAATTGGACAGTTCTTGAACTAATCGTGGTGTACGGGGACGAAATCACGGGCAAAATATAAACGTGCAGTTAAACGCGCAACTTTTCAAGGTAATTAATAGCTGGAAACTATATCTGTCTTACTCTAGCTTAGTATGTTAGAGGAAGACGCCTATAGTTGCCGGCCACACATTGCCGTGGAAATGTTCCTGCTGTAACAGCACTTTAAGGATGTGTACCCAATATTTCAATTTGTATATTTTTCGCTGAAATTGAATAGTATAGTAATATTAGTCGTTTCCCATAAGTGTAATAAAAAAAACACACTTTACCGTTCTTTTAAAGGAGATAAATGACATTTAAAGGCGGGTCCAGACGAGTGTAACGTGTAATGTAAGATTACATGTAATTTAACATCAACTGGACCCGCCTTAAGATTACATTCAAGCCTGTGTTATTTGTACCGGAGGTTGGTTAAATTACAAGAAAAAGCGAAAAATGTTTCTGTCCCATAGTACTTTTATAATCAGAAAACAAATTTTCTATAACTTTGTACTCTCCTCGATTCTTCGATGAAAAAAAAAAATGTCGTTTCCGTTGTTCCCACGGAAATATTCTTGATTCAATTTTCATGTGTCCGGACCGTTAATACTGCATTTTGATTGATATGACTCGAGTAGTCAAATCAGGTTCTGATTTTATTTCACATACTAAATAATTATTAATAATCACACAATTTGTATATTTTCAATCATTATTCGTTCATAATTACTCATTGCCGTTATTTGGTGCAAAAGAAAAAAAATTGAAACATCAAATAGATGTACTGCGGATTTGACGTGTAGTGGTACACATCTTTGTCATACGAATAAGACTCGATCTATCGTTTCAGTTTTTGTTCACTTAACACACTAAAACAAATTATAAACACGAAATCTTTAAAAAACTCTTCCAACATACCCCAGTAACAATATAATTTTCATCTTACTGCTTCTATTGAACTAACCAGGATAAGGAAATACTCACAAATTTATAAATTATTTTCAGCTGCGTCAATAGCTATTATGCGATATGATTAACTACTATCATAGTTTTATTTCCACAAAAAACAGTGAGGGTCATTTGATTTTTTGAACAAAAATGAATTTTAAATCCTTAATACAAAGTATATTATGCGGGACGCGACGTGTGCGTATAAGAATCGTCTATTATCAACTGTGTATACAACGTGGTACATGCATGCGTAGTTCATAAATGGGCTAGTTTTTCGACAATTTATTGCTGCTATTACGGCTAGCCCCAGAAAGATTACATAATACATTACTAATGGGGACAAAAAGTTTGAATGTAAGCTTTTGAGAATAGCCTGGATTGCAGAAATAAATTTATAGGAGTAACAACAGTTGCCCATTACGAGCATACAACATAGGGCGTCTATTCGGGAACGCCTAAGTGATACTGCAGCGACCCGCGAGCGAGACTCGCATCTCGCTCTTACGCATTATTATTATTACGCTGTAAGAATCAAGTTAGAACATGGTTACATAAACTTAATTACGATGAAACTGAAAATCTTTTAACAGCAATAAAATAAGACTTTTTCGGGAATAATAACATCTAGTTCAGTGTATGACGTAATTTGTATTACTCCAAAACCATCAAACCATTATGTTGAGTTCTAAACCATCCATAACTGTATAAACTAAATTGCATATTACTTGACATGGATGTGAAAATGTGAAAAATGTGAGGGGGCCTGGTGATCTGTCACACAGGGTATCCTAGTATGGACATCAGGCTCTCACACTGATCATAATTTCCTCGTCATTATTGTAGTAGCTATAAGTACCTTGGTGAGAGTAAATAAACACATTTATCTACACCCATATCATAAAACCTCCATTGGTTAATCAAAAACCGTAGGAAATGACCACCATTTTGACAACCAATTAGGAAAAACCAGTGCTGCGATAAAGAAATAACATGACTTCTTTATCGTTTTTAGTAAAGAAATGAGAATAAATTTGGAATAGCTGTCAAAACTCAAGTGGGTCTCTATTCTAGTATCCATAGATATCAAAACAGTTATTGATACGAAACGTCAATTCAGTATGTTTTTTTAATATAAACTGCACAATATTTGATCTCGAGTGACGTGAGAATAGAGACTTCATCCGTTTGTCTATGATTTAAAAAAAATGGTCTTGACGAAGAATCGAATCGGCGACATGTTGGTATTTTGCTGAACGAAAGTAGAATTAATTGAATAGAAAAAGTTGTTTGTAATTTACATTTTAGTTGAAAATATGAATAGTAAGTAGTCTTCTCGGAGTGTGTGTGATGTGAAAATGCGCCGGATATCGGAAATATGCAGCCACGATTGCAACAAATAACTTGTTGCCAGAAAATATTGTTTCTGAACCCATCATGGAGGATTTATAATATGTGTGTAGATAAAGTTATGTATGCAACTCTGCATAATTTGGCCTTAAAACACACGTGCGATCTTATTATGAAACTCGCCTATCGGCTCGTTTCATGAAAACCGCACTAGCGTTTTAAGGCCTATCATTATGCAACCGTTGCATAAACCACTATTTTGATTTTGATTTTGATTACGCGTCGTGCGGAAGACTGGGTTGAGAAATATCGCTCGCCAGTGCCTACAACATCTCTTACTGTTCCCGAATAGAGGCGCAGTCGCATTTCTCAACCGATTCCCGTGAAATTTTGTAAGCAGACAACTTGTGAGTTAGCCTGCAAGTAAGTATATGAAAGTGCACATAAAGTAAACATTATGCACCCATGGGCTGACACGAGTGCATCAAGAATACTTTTAATAAACTGGATACACTTAGGGGGCGTCCATTAATTACGTGAGGCATTTAAAAAAAATTTGACCGCCCTCCCCCCTTGGTGAGATGTTGTAAGATTTTTCTCGACTCCCCCCCAATCTCACGTGAGATTTTTCAAAATTTGTATTTTGGGTATAAAAGCGTTGGATTAATTTGAAAAAAAAAATTGCCATATTTTATTCAAGACACTTTTTTTTACTTTCAATTAGCTTTAATTTAACTTAACTTTCACGCAGTTTCACACCGTTTTCTGCTAGAAAATATTACGTGATATTTGCCAAGACCCCACCTCTCCCCCAAGTGAGATTTAGTAAGATTCGTCTCAATCCCCTCCCCCTGAGCACCTCACGTAATTAATGGACGCCCCCTTATGGGTGCACAAGAGGGCATTAAGTGTACTGAAAGTGTAATTGATTCACCTGGGTGAATTAGTCCAGGTGCATTAAGTAAACTCTACTACTTATTACATACTAGCTGGTGCCCTTTAAGGTAAAACCCCGCCGGGATCTGCAATCCTTAATATAGTCAGAGATTTTGTTGTAAATGTTTGGGCCTATTGCATGCAGGAGATTCCTTGTTTTTTGAAGCGATGTCTCGGGTGTTCCAAGTCGTTACGTCGAATGCCGTGGAACCTGTTGCTGTTCCACTTTCGTCTGAAAAGTCGTTGAGGTTATCGCCAATGATATTCTCTGAACCAGGTACGAACCTAACCGAGGATCGGCCTAAATCATGCAAACATTTTCCCAGAGCCTTTACGAACAATTTCGCTTCGGAACACCAGGCCCCAGCCGTTTCTAACGCAACCGGCACAAAATCATAGGCGGGCTTCAACCCGACCTATCGTTTCAGTTTTCGTTCACTTAACACACTAAAACAAATTATATACACGAAATCATTGAAAAACTCTTCCAACATACCCCAGTAGCAATATAACTTTCATCTTACAGCTTAAATTGAACTACATAGGATAAAGAAATACTCACAAATTTATAAATTATTGTCAGCTGTGTCAATAGCTATTATGCGATATTATTAACTAAATAATATCATAAATATACAAATTACAACTTTCGTGAGACATTATTAATACTAGAAATACACACGGCTTTACTCACGAATTATTTCAGAAATAGTCCGACATGTTTCGGCCTCGTATCGAGTCCTTCTTTAGGGGTTGAGTGCGTTCACGGTCAAACCAACCCGCGCACTGCCCGCTGTGCCCGAGCTGAGGGCGCGGGGGTGGCGGGGGATGATGGCGCTGTTGATGTACTCGGCTGCTGCGGCCCTTCGTTGATAGTGAAAGGCAGTAGACATGCCGAGCTCACAGTGTCCACAGGAATGTCAACACGTCCAGTATTCCGAATGGCTGGGACTACAGACTTCTACGCTGGTGGCAACACCCACCCGATATCCCGGTTAAAATCGAGGCGCCGTCCAATTTCAATCGCCTCGCGGATCTTGCGTTGCCCGAAGCGCTTCTCCTTTACAAGCAGGCTCGCCTTATCAAAGCGAATGAAATGTGACGTATCAGTGTCCAGGACATGTTCTGCCACCGTGGAGCTATTGGTGTCCATGTTCTTCACACTACGCACGTGCTGTGCGCCGACACGCAAAGTCGTATTAATATCATAAATGAAAATGAAAATGTTTATTTTGCAAGTAGGCCACATTTGCTCTTGTACATGTCTGAATCTACCAGCGCTTCCAAAAGTGACATCTGCTGAGAGGAAACGCCGCAAGAAACTCAGCAGCAAGTCTCTTTTCAACTTTGGCAGTAGAGTTTTATCTAAAAACTAATACAAAAAGTGCAATATAAAACCCTAATGGGTACAAATTAATTCTAATAAATAACTAATAAGGGAGATGTATATAGTCTCCGCGTCTGGACAAGTTAAGTGACTTAGAGATGTATAATAATTGAAACAAAGAAACATCTAAAACGATTAATCTAGGTTTAATGGAGGTGAAGACAGTCTCTACGGTCAAGTATAAAGATGGAGATGTACGGTCTCCAAATATCCAAAAGAAACAATTTGAAACATAACATTTCATGTCCTAATAATACAAATATTCGAATATGAAAAACTATCAAATATAGTATAGAGAATACTATACTATACTATACTATAAGTATATTATGCGAGTCACGACATGTGCGAGAGATTATGAATAAAGATCGTTTATTGTCAACTGTGTATACAACGTGGTCCATGAATAATATGAATATTAAATGTTAGGGGCTCTTACACGGGCTAATTTTTTTGCAATTTATTGCTGCAATTCAGGCTACCCCAGGTGGAATTTACTTAATGCACCTGGACTAATTCACCTACGTGAATTAGGTTAAGTATAAGTATACTTACTTAATAGACCTTTCAAAATAATGACAAAGACAGATATCCTAAGTAAACTTTGTGCACCTGGGTGCATTAAGTTTACTGAAAGTAAACTTTGTGCACCCGTCCTCGTCCATAGGTGCATTACGTTTACTGATAGTGTACTTTATGCACCCGGGTCCAGCCACAGGTGCATTAAGTATACTGAAAGTGTATTTTATACACCCGTGTCCAGCCCCAGGCGCATTAAGTATACTTTTCGTTTAGTTTATAAACCCAAGAGGTGCATCAAGTTTAATCATACAGCACTTTATGCACCCGTGTCCGGCTGCAGGTGCATTAAGTATACTTTTCGTTTAGTTTATAAACCCAAGAGGTGCATCAAGTTTACTCATAGAGCACTTTATGCGCCCGTGTCCGGCCGCAGGTGGATTAAGTATACTTTTCGTTTAGTTTATAAACCCAAGAGGTGCATCAAGTTTACTCATAGAGCACTTTATGCACCCGTGTCCGGCTGCAGGTGCAATAAGTATACTTTTCGTTTAGTTTATAAACCCAAGAGGTGCATCAAGTTTACTCATAGAGCACTTTATGCGCCCGTGTCCGGCCGCAGGTGGATTAAGTATACTTTTCGTTTAGTTTATAAACCCAAGAGGTGCATCAAGTTTACTCATAGAGCACTTTATGCACCCGTGTCCGGCCGCAGGTGTATTAAGTATACTTGTCGTTTAGTTTATAAACCCAAGAGGTGCATCAAGTTTACTCATAGTACACTTTATGCACCCGTGTCCAGACCATTTTCGACGCATATCACTTTAAATGTACATTGGTCATCTACGATTTATGGAAGGAAAAGAGAGCATATTTTAATACAAACTTACAGTTTTACTTAGTTCGTTGTTCTATTTTTTTACAACAAAGTTGGCAAGTTTTGCATCCAACCAAATCATTGATTTGAACCTAACCTACTTTTCCGGTAGCAGTTCGTTTCAGTAGGGTCACAGTTCTAACCTAACCTAACATACTTTACCTATAGCAAGGCGTCTATTCGGGAACATCTAAGAGATACTGCAGCGACCCGCGACCGAGACTCGCATCTTCGCGATACGCATCGTGCGGAAGAGTGGGATGAGAAATCTCGCTCGAAAGTCGGAACAACATCACTTAGCGTTCCCGAATCTTTATTTTAAAGCGGTCAGGATTGCTTTTCCCAAGTCAGGTTCTAGTAATTACGCGTTTGTAATAGTAAACAAACCTTTTTTTTTTCAAACCATATTTTATAGACCAGTGAACAGTTTATAAGGAATAGGGTAGAATGCAGTGCAACAAAGACTTTTCAACATCATTTATTGATCAATGTCCGTCATCAATAGTCATGGTCATGCTGTCAGGCTGGTACTCGTGGTCGATGACTCTGTGCTTGATGATGTCCTTGTAGACGAACGCGGACTTGCGAGGGGTGCGCGTGCGCGCTGGGGACGTCAGGTCCACTTCGTATAGACCGAAACGTTCGCTGTGAATTTAAGACAGGGTTAGCTTCAAGTTCACGATAGGAAAAAGAGGGTGAAAATCACTTATGTTATGACTTACGTGAAACCTTTTATCCACTCAAAATTGTCCATTAAGCTCCATGCCATGTAACCCTTCAGCCTGACTCCCGCATCCAGCGCGTCGAGACACTCTTCCAGCTTGGTACGGTAGTAGTGCACCCGGTCGTCATCCACCAGACCTGCTTCCAGGGTCTGGGACCAGCCATTCTCAGTGATGTAGATGGGTGGGTTGTTATAGCGAGCTTGGACGTCGAGGAGTACGTTAAGAAGGCTGTTTGGAGCTAACTGTGGAATATCAGGTTTGAGCTAATTTTATAATCAATTTGATTTGACAAACCTATTCGCCGAAAACTTCAGCCAAATACAGAAGATTCATCGAAAATGGTTTCCCGAAGGTATTAAAAATAAATTTTACGTTTGTGTCAATGGCACTAGGAAATTTAGTTTTTTTCATACCAGAAATGTATCAAATAAAGCTCTAGTTTTCAATGCCCCTAAATAGTTAGGGAGCTGGGTGCCATTTTTGTATATGATTTGTTCATCTTTCATATTGATAGAGATGAAAGTTTATGTCAATAGAAATCGATTTGGTCCATTAAATGAAAGTCTTGTCCCTGCGTTTTTAAATTACAACTTTAATAAATCGCAGATAAAAAAATCAGCGACCTAGACGTCTGCCAACTTTTTTTTCTATTCTGGGAGTCCTAATGAATCGAATGGACGCAATGAGAATGTAGAACAAATGATTTAGTATAGCTTTATTCATTTACATTTTTGCAACTATGTCCCGTTATAAAACAGAGCCCTGCACGTCTGCATCTTCGATGTTCATCGTTTTGAGGATGATTCTGACCATCAGTCCAAGAGTCGGACACGAACAAATGATCTAGCACACCGTTTTTTTTATTTTTTTTGTAACTCTTTCTATTGAAAACGCAGCGCTACCATGGTGGCAGACTATTTTTCTGTGGGTCTTCATATTGTCATTAATCGAACTATTCAGGTCTGCCAAGCGAACAAATCATATAGAAATTTTGGCACCCAGCTCCTTAGCTAAAAGAGGAGTGTGAACCTACGGCTTTTCATACAAAAGGCGATAACGATTTCCACCCCTTAAAAATGTTAACCGATTTTGACCAATTTTTGATAGAACAAAATCTAAGTCTATACGTTTGGTTTGTTTCACTATAATCAATAAATTCAGTTTTATTGAGGATTCAATATTTTCGTACAAAACTATCTCTAATCAATATTCAATAATTTAACAAATAAAAAAACCAACTTCAAATAGCGTTTTAATTGTGAGTTTCTTTTTTCACTTTTTAGTTACTACTTATCATGTGATTTAAAGACACACATTTACTACATCAAGTCACAATAGCTAATGCCAATTTTTTGTCACCATTTACAAACTGTTGCTATTCAAGGCGCAAGGATGTCAATCGATGAGTAGTTCTCCTGGTTTTTCACCACCGGGTCTTTTTTACGCTTCCGAACCTTATACAGAAATCTAATCGCCAACCGTGAAATACTTATCATTTAGATATTCCGGTGATTATCTATGGTCTTCATCAACAGTTCTTCTTCTTCAGCTTTAGTTATTACAGAAAATACTAAAATTGCTATATGCATTTCGCATGCATGTAATATTTGAGGAGTTCCATCGATTCATCATAGATCCTCTCATTGCACCCCGACTTTGACTACAACGGAACAAAATTGGAGATATACTCTACCGATTAAAAAAATAATGTTTGACATCGGTTTATACTGACGTAACAAACATAAAAAAGAAGAAAAAATACAACCGAATAGAGAACCTCCTACTTTTTAGAAGTCGGTTGAATAACTGACTGGTTCTGACTAACAACTTATAAACAATTGATCAAAATCGGTTAACATTTATGGGATGATAGGGTGAAGTCCGTGATAAACACAAGTGTTCTAAGACCTCAGAAATTACCTTAAGCCAGGCTGAAGCCGCCACCGGCCACTCTGCGGGTACCGTCAACCCAACATCGATATCATCATAAATGGACGGAACAGGGTGCACGATCTTGTGCTCCGTGGCGGATATGAGACGCGCCGTATAGTGATTTAATCCGAAGAAGTCATACGTTCCTCTGACAAAGCTTTTCTCTTCTTGAGTAAATTCTGGAAGACGAGATCTGAAGTAGCCTTGCTGTACACTTTTCTCTGCTACTATTTTTGCCAAGTCTTTGGGGAACCCACCGTCTTCGGAGTAGATAGGATCCGTGTAGAGTGCCCACTGTAAAATAACTGGTAATTTTAGGCATAATAATGATTTTTGAGCTAACGAATATCGTCTTTACTTATTCAAAACAAAGCGTTTACATTTCAAGCATAGGGATATGCTTCTAAATCAGTTTCTTTTAAATTTACATTTATGCTGTATAGTTAGAAATGGAAAGAAAACATAATATGTAACGTTAATTGTCACCGGTATCGTTTACCATGAGTTTATGCAAACCGTTCTCGTAATAGACCACTATCGCTCAGTCCCTTTTACTTGTATCGGCAACAAGCAGTATTTCCGCTAGATTTTGATAACTAGAAGGGTTTGCATAAACTCATTATAATGGTACCGGTAACGACGCTGACATGAATTTACGTTGTTCTTATGGTAAACTGTATCGTCACTTATGAATGATCATTATAGTATGTCCGATTGCCTATGGCTAAGGGCCTGGCCACAACACCACGGCACGTTGCCGCACCGTGACAATGCATGACGCGGCGCCGCTACATAGCAACGGTAAGGCGTCGTGCCGTGAAAAATTCCGTTACACGTCGCCCTTACATCTATAGCTATAAAGGTGATTTGTAACGGATTTTCGGTTTACTGTCATTAGGTACAAATGGAAAATCGTCCACGTGAAATAACCATTCTAAAGTAGGGTCAAAAGTAATAGTATTCAAAGTGAATCTAGTCAAAATGTAATTATGCTGAAAAGTATTTAAAACCAAATTTATTTTCGTTGTAAATTAATTAATGGATTAAGGAATAATGGACGTGGACGTTCAAGTGGACGATTTTCCATTTGTACCTAATGACAGTAAACCGGATTTTCTTATGACACGACGCCGTACCGTGGTTATGTAGCGGCGCCGAAGCGAAGCTCCGTTTCACATTCACGACGTCGTGCCATGGTGTTGTGACCAGGCCTTAACGCTTGTCTTCATAGGTGTCGTTAGGAGTAGATACTTCACAGTTTGCAGCCCTAATAAAATATATGCTTCTTCCTATCCTATACTATCCTTCTATTTGGATGCTTAACATGTTTAGATGTTAGTTCCGCAATCGTGCACAAACGGCTGGAAGGATTTGGATGAAATTTTTTAGAAAGATAGACCACATCTTGGAGTAAAACAAACATTAATTTTCATCCCAATTCCACACGAACAGGGGCAGGGGTAGGTACAGCTAGTCTAATATTAAGCCTATATCCTTACATCAGCCTGTTTCTTTTTCTCTGTAGCGTATGCATCTTCAGCAGAATCTGTAAGCGGTCCGTACCAGTTGAGATTAGTTGTGTACCCACATTCACCTCCCTGCCTCGGCTTGAAGTCCTTATTATACGCGTGGTAAGCCTTGGCATGAGCCATCACCAGATGCTTAGCGCAGAGATACTCTCCAACACCAGTAGCGTTCAAACGAGGTGCCAAAATATCACTACCGTAAGCGTAGCAGCAAACTGCCGTAGGTTCGTTAAAAGTAATCCACATCGTCACTCTATCCCCGAACAGTTGGTAGGCTAGCCTAGCGTATTCTTCAAACCAATCCGAAATCATCGGGTTCATAAAACCTCCTAACTCTTGGAGTTTCTGGGGCAAATCCCAGTGGTATAGCGTCACCATAGGCTTAATATTATACTTCAGCATCTCATTAATATAGTTGCTGTAGAAGTCAACGCCAGCTTGGTTGATTTGATTCGTGAAGCCTGAAGGCAGGATCCTGGGCCAGGACAAGGAGAATCTATACATGTCTAAGCCGAGCTCCCTCATCATCTCGACGTCGCGTTTGTAGTTGTGATAGGAGTCCGCTGCGATGTCACCGTTGCTCACGTCTTTGATCACCGTTGGGTTGGTGTGCGTCATGTGGTCCCAGATGTTTTCGCCTTTTCCTGGAATGGAACATATATGCTTAACGCTCTGATCAATGCAGCGTGATGAACTACTAGTTGAAATAAGTACTTATATAAAGAGAATTTGAGGTTTGCTGTGCCTAAACCTAGTACATTCCTACCGCTTCACTACTTTCCAGTCCTCTGCTAGAACTTAACTCGGCGCATCCTTATCCCTTTGCGGGATTCAGAAGCAGAGTAATCGCTTAGCAAATACCAAAACCCAATTCAAAATTTTCTGTATTTATTTTTCAGTCTTAAGCGTTTCATGCTAGGGCATTCTGATGCTTCTCGCTGTATTTAGATTTATTTATTTCAACTTTAATTGGTTATACCTAGTTTAATCCCTTTATTTCTCTATTTGTATTATTATTAGCTTTGTAAGTTATGTTTTAAAATAATTAATACAAACGTTGTCGCAATCCCAGATGGGCTGGGGGTTGGGGAATGGAAGTGAATGGGGACCTTACCATCTTCGTCCCAAGCACCCTCGATCTGGTAGGAAGAGGTGGCAGTCCCAAAGAGGAAGTCATCCGGGAATCTGCGCTGCTGCCGCGGAACGGCGACACAGAGAGTCGTCAAGCTGATCGGAAAGAAGATTCTGTACGTTACGTTTAAATTATAAACTTACTTATATAAATATAATGACGTGTCCGTCAGTACATTAAAAATATTAATTAACAAAGAAATGATATAGGGGGACAAAATAGACATAAAATAATCCAAAAATTTCATTTCTAGCGTTTTCATTTATATTTCTTGTAAGTACTATTTCTCAAATTTTGCATTTCCAGTGTTGGCTTTAGGGGGAGGGAACACGAAACTCCAACCAAAATGTAATTTCCTAAATCTAAAAATGTATTACAACGTACACATACGTAATTCGTAAAAAAAAATATTTTTACCTTTGCTTTACACATATGGCAGCAACCATTGAAGCAAGCAATTCAAAGCAATTCTCGTAATGCTCACTTTGAGGTGTCAGAACACGAATCTGACACCATCGCACGTTCAGGCGCATGGGAATCGCGGTCCTCCATATCCGTTAAAGTGACACTATTTCAATTAAGTTGCGAGTACGATTGAGTAGGTACCTGTGAGACGGCACCACCGACCCCACCGTCCACAATGATATAATAACGTGTGAAACAAGCAATATTAGACTTCTGTATGTATGTCGTAAGAACTGAGACATCAGGGTGTGGGTAAGCCATGGCGCTGGCGTTTGACAACCTTCTATGAGACTTGTTACATGAAATTGTACTGGTGCATATCCTTCTTTTGAGATCTTTGGCAGCAACCGATAAAAAAACATATTTATTGTTTATCTTTGTGCACGGGGCAAACAAATAAATTGAGCTTTATAACTTTAATGGCCTTCAAGATAGAGTTTAACTACGGAGCCCTAAAAATAAAGCAATTTTAAAAACAAGGTGACAATAAAGTCGGGTACTGCTGCTGCTGGTGCAAAGCAGCACCCGACATTATTGTCACCTTGTCAATAAATAGTTAACCAGGCACAGTTAGTAAATAATTATAGTCTGTCAGTCTGTTCTGTTTTAACGTTTGTTTTTATACTACTAGACCAATTTCAATGTTATCTGGCAAGCAGTCTGTACACCCGACGAAGAACATAAGATATCTAGGGGAAACTGTTGTATCCCGGACATATTTTTAACTACAACAGAGTGCTGCTCGTCTGATTTACTTACCTTGAACAACTGAATAATAAATGACTTTGAAAGTAATTTTTTTTGTGTCATTTATTTATAAATATTTTAGGAACAATGCCAACAAGTAAGGAAAAATAAACAGAGATAAATATGACATGGAAGTTGATAGTAATGCAATAAAATCTATAAAGGAAAGGACGTTTACACTTTCTGTAGGTACATCATATCTTTTTAGAACAGATTTTAATGAAGTATGAAGGAATATATAACTTTGACATAGTATTTTAATTACGTAATTAAAAATAATTATATTGATCCAATTAAGGTATTTTATGATTTTCTTGGCAACATTTGTACGTGTCTAAGGTAGAATGGATGTCCAAGGTACATCTGGAATGTGGTACCATAGACACTTTTCACGTTCTTTTCTATCAGCCCATTCCATTTAAATCAACAAAAGGATCGTAGAAATCCATATCACATAATGTAGTTGAACTATTCCATTTTTTTATTCTCAAAATCATAACAGAGAAATCTGTCCTGGGTACAACAGCTTCCCCTACTTTTCATTCTGGAAAATTGGACAGTTCTTGAACTAATCGTGGTGTACGGGGACGAAATCACGGGCAAAATATAAACGTGCAGTTAAACGCGCAACTTTTCAAGGTAATTAATAGCTGGAAACTATATCTGTCTTACTCTAGCTTAGTATGTTAGAGGAAGACGCCTATAGTTGCCGGCCACACATTGCCGTGGAAATGTTCCTGCTGTAACAGCACTTTAAGGATGTGTACCCAATATTTCAATTTGTATATTTTTCGCTGAAATTGAATAGTATAGTAATATTAGTCGTTTCCCATAAGTGTAATAAAAAAAACACACTTTACCGTTCTTTTAAAGGAGATAAATGACATTTAAAGGCGGGTCCAGACGAGTGTAACGTGTAATGTAAGATTACATGTAATTTAACATCAACTGGACCCGCCTTAAGATTACGTTCAAGCCTGTGTTATTTGTACCGGAGGTTGGTTAAATTACAAGAAAAAGCGAAAAATGTTTCTGTCCCATAGTACTTTTATAATCAGAAAACGTATTTTCTATAACTTTGTACTCTCCTCGATTCTTCGATGAAAAAAAATAATGTCGTTTCCGTTGTTCCCACGGAAATATTCTTGATTCAATTTTCATGTGTCCGGACCGTTAATACTGCATTTTGATTGATATGACTCGAGTAGTCAAATCAGGTTCTGATTTTATTTCACATACTAAATAATTATTAATAATCACACAATTTGTATATTTTCAATCATTATTCGTTCATAATTACTCATTGCCGTTATTTGGTGCAAAAGAAAAAAAATTGAAACATCAAATAGATGTACTGCGGATTTGACGTGTAGTGGTACACATCTTTGTCATACGAATAAGACTCGATCTATCGTTTCAGTTTTTGTTCACTTAACACACTAAAACAAATTATAAACACGAAATCTTTAAAAAACTCTTCCAACATACCCCAGTAACAATATAATTTTCATCTTACTGCTTCTATTGAACTAACCAGGATAAGGAAATACTCACAAATTTATAAATTATTTTCAGCTGCGTCAATAGCTATTATGCGATATGATTAACTACTATCATAGTTTTATTTCCACAAAAAACAGTGAGGGTCATTTGATTTTTTGAACAAAAATGAATTTTAAATCCTTAATACAAAGTATATTATGCGGGACGCGACGTGTGCGTATAAGAATCGTCTATTATCAACTGTGTATACAACGTGGTACATGCATGCGTAGTTCATAAATGGGCTAGTTTTTCGACAATTTATTGCTGCTATTACGGCTAGCCCCAGAAAGATTACATAATACATTACTAATGGGGACAAAAAGTTTGAATGTAAGCTTTTGAGAATAGCCTGGATTGCAGAAATAAATTTATAGGAGTAACAACAGTTGCCCATTACGAGCATACAACATAGGGCGTCTATTCGGGAACGCCTAAGTGATACTGCAGCGACCCGCGAGCGAGACTCGCATCTCGCTCTTACGCATTATTATTATTACGCTGTAAGAATCAAGTTAGAACATGGTTACATAAACTTAATTACGATGAAACTGAAAATCTTTTAACAGCAATAAAATAAGACTTTTTCGGGAATAATAACATCTAGTTCAGTGTATGACGTAATTTGTATTACTCCAAAACCATCAAACCATTATGTTGAGTTCTAAACCATCCATAACTGTATAAACTTAATTGCATATTACTTGACATGGATGTGAAAATGTGAAAAATGTGAGGGGACCTGGTGATCTGTCACACAGGGTATCCTAGTATGGACATCAGGCTCTCACACTGATCATAATTTCCTCGTCATTATTGTAGTAGCTATAAGTACCTTGGTGAGAGTAAATAAACACATTTATCTACACCCATATCATAAAACCTCCATTGGTTAATCAAAAACCGTAGGAAATGACCACCATTTTGACAACCAATTAGGAAAAACCAGTGCTGCGATAAAGAAATAACATGACTTCTTTATCGTTTTTAGTAAAGAAATGAGAATAAATTTGGAATAGCTGTCAAAACTCAAGTGGGTCTCTATTCTAGTATCCATAGATATCAAAACAGTTATTGATACGAAACGTCAATTCAGTATGTTTTTTTAATATAAACTGCACAATATTTGATCTCGAGTGACGTGAGAATAGAGACTTCATCCGTTTGTCTATGATTTAAAAAAAATGGTCTTGACGAAGAATCGAATCGGCGACATGTTGGTATTTTGCTGAACGAAAGTAGAATTAATTGAATAGAAAAAGTTGTTTGTAATTTACATTTTAGTTGAAAATATGAATAGTAAGTAGTCTTCTCGGAGTGTGTGTGATGTGAAAATGCGCCGGATATCGGAAATATGCAGCCACGATTGCAACAAATAACTTGTTGCCAGAAAATATTGTTTCTGAACCCATCATGGAGGATTTATAATATGTGTGTAGATAAAGTTATGTATGCAACTCTGCATAATTTGGCCTTAAAACACACGTGCGATCTTATTATGAAACTCGCCTATCGGCTCGTTTCATGAAAACCGCACTAGCGTTTTAAGGCCTATCATTATGCAACCGTTGCATAAACCACTATTTTGATTTTGATTTTGATTACGCGTCGTGCGGAAGACTGGGTTGAGAAATATCGCTCGCCAGTGCCTACAACATCTCTTACTGTTCCCGAATAGAGGCGCAGTCGCATTTCTCAACCGATTCCCGTGAAATTTTGTAAGCAGACAACTTGTGAGTTAGCCTGCAAGTAAGTATATGAAAGTGCACATAAAGTAAACATTATGCACCCATGGGCTGACACGAGTGCATCAAGAATACTTTTAATAAACTTGATACACTAAGGGGGCGTCCATTAATTACGTGAGGCATTTAAAAAAAAAAATTGACCGCCCTCCCCCCTTGGTGAGATGTTGTAAGATTTTTCTCGACTCCCCCCCAATCTCACGTGAGATTTTTCAAAATTTGTATTTTGGGTATAAAAGTGTTGGATTTATTTGAAAAAAAAAATTGCCATATTTTATTCAGGACACTTTTTTTTACTTTCAATTAGCTTTAATTTAACTTAACTTTCACGCAGTTTCACACCGTTTTCTGCTAGAAAATATTACGTGATATTTGCCAAGACCCCCCTCTCCCCCAAGTGAGATTTAGTAAGATTCGTCTCAATCCCCTCCCCCTGAGCACCTCACGTAATTAATGGACGCCCCCTTATGGGTGCACAAGAGGGCATTAAGTGTACTGAAAGTGTAATTGATTCACCTGGGTGAATTAGTCCAGGTGCATTAAGTAAACTCCACTACTTATTACATACTAGCTGGTGCCCGCGACTTCGTCTGCTTAGAATAATAATTTAAGTAATTTGGCTGACTAATCTTATTTATAATAAAATTAATTATTTTAAGCCAAATGAGTTTTATTCTTTCTTTTTCTAAAACTGACATAACTCACAATTCAGTACAAAAAAGGTGGTTCGACCACATCCTCCCCCTTTTTACAAGAGGACAATTTTTTTTAAAGGTCGACGTAGTATCCCTGCGGCCGTTCTAACATTTGCCACCCTTACGGTTCCGTCACGGCCCGGAAAGGTTTCTGAAATGATGCCTCGTGGCCAAGTGCCCCTCGGTAGGTCTCCGTCAGCGATTAAAACGGGGTCTCCAACCTTGACAGTCGCATTTGGGGAGCCTCGAACACGTCGTGGAGCCAGGGTCGGCAGATACTCAACCACCCAACGCCGCCAAAAGTGGTCAGCCAATCTTAGGGCCCTGCGCCAGCCGCTTCTGCTGCAAAGATCGGAGTCAGTGAGCCGAGCTGGGATTGGGCGGCCCGAGGACGAACCGAGTAGTAGATGTGCGGGCGTTAAAGCCTCCGGATCGTTAACATCAGGTGACACATGGGTCAGGGGTCTAGCATTTATGAGGGCTTCGGCTTCAGCCAATAAAGTAAGAAAAACTTCATCAGATGGCGTTCGTTCCCGAAGCGTGACCTTAAGAGCGGTTTTCACGCTCTTCACCAACCGCTCCCATGCCCCGCCCATAAACGGTGCTGATGGGGGAATAAATTTCCATTCAATTTTGTTATTTGAGGCGTAATCTGTAACAGCTTCATCGTATAGAGCGCGTAGCTGTCGGTTCGCGCCAACGAATGCGGTTCCATTGTCGGAAAATATTTGACAAGGCGTCCCTCTTCGAGCGATAAAGCGTCGGAGGCACATTATAGCTGCGTCAGCTGACAAACTATGTACCACTTCAAGGTGTAGAGCTCTCGAAGTCAAACATGTAAATAACGCTACCCATCTTTTCTCCTGTCTACGACGAACCATTACTTGTAAAGGGCCGAAATAATCCACCCCTACGAACGAGAAAGGTCTCTGATGATGTGACAGCCGAGCTTGAGGCAAATCTCCCATTGTTGGTTGTAAGGGTTTCCCACGCAATAATTTGCAGAATTGACAGTTGTGTACAAGTGATCTTACAGCGTTCCTTAGTCCCAATATCCAATATTGTTGTCTGAGTTCATTTATGACTGTTTCAGTGTTGGCATGGGCGAACTTGCCATGGAAATGACCGATCAATAGGCGTACGGTTGGTTCTTTACCATCAAGGAGAACAGGGCGTATAGCACGATCTTGAACATCCGCAACAGCGACTGTACGCCCTTGCACATACAACAAACCATCTTGGTTTAAAGCCGGGGACAGGTTCACTAGGCGACTTTTAGGTGGTATAGGACGGCTGCGTAATAGGCATTGTATTTCCGTATTGAAGGTATTCTTTTGGCTTTGGCGCAGTATATGGACCTCTGCAATTTCTAGAGCTTGGACAGAGAGTGGCCGCAGGGTAATCCGAGACGTGGCAGTTGTAGAGTTGCTTCGTTGTCCAGGATTATGTTGAGTGATGATAAAATTGTGTGAAACTCCCCGAACCCTTGTGATGCATGCAGCAATGAACTGGTGAGCTCTAGCAGTTGCCCTTACCATTCTAAGCCAAGAGCTAAAATGAGACGGATTTGCAACTACTGGGTCGGGCAACTCGTTTACAGCGTTGAAATTGCAAGCGACATTACTAAGTGATGAGGTCGACGGTGATTTTAAGCGTGCTGATGACAATTTAGTGGTGCGTGCCGATGGTTTTAATTCTATCTGCTCCAAAGGTCTGTCAGATACGCTACTTGCCGGTTCAGACGGCCAATTGATGGAAGCAGAAAGCAAGAACTCGGGACCAGAAATCCATCGCGATTCTATACTTAATTTACTACTTTTAATACGTGTAGCATCATCAGCAACGTTTAGATCTGTAGGAACCCAGCGCCATTCAGAAATCACGCTGTTCTCTAATATTTCACCGACCCGATTGGCTACGAACGGCTTATATTTTCGAGCATCACTTCGTAGCCAACCCAGTACTGTCATGGAATCGCACCAGAAATAGCGTCGAATGGGCTTGAAACGGTGAGACTCGACAATAAATGAGGCAAGACGAGTGGCAATCAAAGCACCTTGCAGTTCAAGTCGTGGTATTGAAGCTGGTTTCAAAGGTGCCACACGTACTTTGCTCGCAATAAGTGCAAGCTTACACGACCAGCTACGTCGGTAAGTCGCCAATACGCAACTGTGGCATACGCAGACTCGCTTGCGTCGCAAAACACGTGCAATTCCCGTTCTGTTACTTCCATGAGGCCTTGATTATACCACCGGGGTATCTGTATCTCTGAAATTGACCTCAAACTTTCGAACCATTCATACCACACTTTGCAATCATCTTCACATAGTTTCTCGTCCCAATCCAAGCCTTTCCGCCACAAATTTTGAAAGAGTATACGACAAAATATATAATAAACATTATTTTTTGTAAGTACCCAATTTGACAACAACTAGCAACCATTTAACAACAATTAATTTGCAACAGTTCATTAAAATATCTTAAGTTGAATTTTTGTTTTCAATATTGGATCTCTTATTATTATTAACTTCTTTTCTTTATCGTTTTCAATAAGTACTTAGTACTAGTATATCTTTTTATTTTATTTTAATTTAAGTATCGTTTTCGTATATAAGTATTTAAAATGTAACTGTAATTTCTCTAACGGAAAATAAGATTGCAAAAGAGTAAAGTTTTTGTAATGATTATGTAGTATCTTAAAGTATATGATGAAAATCATATTTAGTTAAATGGGTACTAACAACACATAAGGAATAGTAAGTAATATTAAATTAAAGAATTAGAACTTAAATTGTAAAAAAAATACAAATCCAAAATTTAATCTAATCATATATTTTTTTTGTCATACCACTGTTTCTTACAAACTTAACTCAATTACGTCCATACTAGTTAGTCATCATTGAGGATCCTCCATGTCCTTGCTCCATCTCTCAACGACTCCAACAACTCCCGGCAGCTACCAACACTTCAAATTCTTGCTCCCGACTCCCGGCAGCAAATACATTAATTTTATCATTTTTCTTAATTTTCTTCATTATGGCTGCATAATCACCTTTCTTCACTTATCTTTATTCTTTATTATTTCTTCAAAAGTTTGACTCTTGATTCACAATATACTTTTCATAATGTTGATACACACACAAGCATTTTCATATAGTTTAATTTATATGGTCCATTTTCTTAGTTAAAAAATATATTTAATACTTAGCGAGTCATTTTTGTTTGAAAAACATGTTTAATTGTCCTTTTTATTATATTGCACATTTAAATATATGGAGTAGTGGCTTTTTCCTGATTTTTTTTTAAGGTCCTCTTATCCAGAATAAAATAACTTTTTAATGCAATATATAGTTTCTTTTTATAACACAATTAGTCTTTACACTTGGCCACTTATGGTCCGTGAACTAGTCGCCGCAGCGCGCCGCCAGTGCCGCACGAGACAGCACTGGCAAGGTCGCCATGTATGGAGGTGACCGGGAGCGCAAGTGAAACACAGGATAGATGATTAATAACTGATATAATAAGGTTAAATGAATGCTTATATACTAAGGCTACATATGAGAGTGTGAGTGTGGCGCAGCTCACACTACATTACCACGATTGGTGACAAGATCCCTAAGGGATCATAAATACGCATGACTTGTGTAAGGGCTTGGCGTTTAGTTAGAGGAGTCGAGAACTCATTTGGCAGACCCAAATTGAACCTAAATTTATCATGAACTGGTTGCCAAATGAGTCCTAATGTGCGAGAAACTGAGTCCTTACTCAAGTCTACATCGCGTACTTTAGTATTGACGACACTGGATAACAGCTCGTCTGGCAAACTGGCTACGGCTGCCGGGTTGTTGGTCGTCCAACCACGCATTTCGAAACCGCCGTGTTTATGAATGGTGACTACCTCAGCAGCTAAACGGGCTGCGTTATCTATACTGTCAACACTGCTGATCAAGTCATCCATGTATGTATCGCTTTTAATAGCCTCTACGGTCTCAGGGTACTTTTCTCGGAACTCTGATGCATTTAAGTTCGTGATGTAAATTGCCGTAGAGGGGCTTGAACAGGCGCCAAAAATCATTGAGCTCATGCGAAAAGTCTTGATAGGACCTGAAGGATCGTCACGCCACAAAAACCTTTGGGCATCTCTATCTTGCTGTATTATTTTTACCTGAGGAAACATTTCCTTAATATCAGCTGTTAAGGCAATCATTCCTTCTCTAAAACGCATCAAAATACTAAGTTGGCATTGCAAAAGGTCAGGTCCTGTCAATAGCATTGAGTTCAGAGAAACTCCCGAAGAGCGTGCGGCTGCATCATGAACAACACGAAGCTTTGCGGGTTTGTTGGGATTGATCACGCCAAAGTGTGGCAAATACCAACAAACACCGGTGGGTTTTACTCCAGTACACTCTTCGGCATAGCCTTTGTCTATGGTGTCACGGATATTATTTCGGTATCGCTCAGCATACTCAGGTTCCCTCAACATCTTTCTTTCCAGACTTTTGTACCTAGACAATGCTAAAGGATAACTATCCGGTGCCGTTGTGTCATCAGACTTCCAAAGCAAACCTACTTCAAAGCGCCCAGAAGGAAGTCGACGAGCGGTACGACCTAAAATGTCTAGTGCGCGTTGATCGTCAGTACTACGTGCTTCGTGTTTGGTGATTCCAATAGCATCTAGTTTGTACTGAGCTTTAATAAGCTCTTCGAGCTCTGACCTGGGGTCGTCGGCTTTAGACAAAGACACATGGTACAACGATTCAACGGGCTTCGTTCTACTACTGGTAAATCCGAAGAGAACCCAACCCAATGCCGTTTGAATTGCTACCGGTTGCGATTTCGTGCCTTTCCTGATGGCGTTCGCAACAGACAAGTGCCAATTATCGATCCCAATTATTAAAGTAGGACTTGCACTGTCGTAGCACAACTCTGTGGATAAATCCGATAGGTGAGGATATTGAAGCAAACTATCTAGACCAACTGATTGGCTGCATGTAATGCCTAAATTCTTAATTGACCGAGCTTTATTTATCGTAAAAGTTTCACTACTGTGTCGGCCTTTTATTTTAAAATCAACATATTGTACAGACGTATCTCGATACAAACCACCTACACAATCGAGGTGAATTTGTCCCTCAGGTCCTTCTGCGCCTATGCGTGAGGAGATGTCAGAGTCTATGAATGTCGACGTGGACCCGTCATCTAAGAGTGCGAACGTGTCCACACTTCCTGCTGGCCCAGAAACTGTTACTGCGACTATCTTCAAGAGTGGCCGGAGCGTAGGGCTCACGTTCAACACGCTTAAATGAACCATGTTCTGTTCTGAGACGGTTGTCGTGGGGAATGACATGACAGCCTCTGACATCTCTTGAGACGTGCGAGTACAATTTACGCGTTCGCTGGTATGCGAAGATGTCGGAATAAAGTTTGGGTTGTGTAACAAAGTATGATGTTTGCGATAGCAATTTTCTATTTCGCACTTATTTTTATTTTTGTTGCACAACCTAAAACTATGTGAAACTTTTTTCAGGCATCGATAACATATTTTATTGTCTTTGATAAAACTCCATCGGCCCTCTACTGTCATCGCTTTAAATCTGTCACACGTAGACAAATCATGACATTGTTTACAAAGGGCACATGGATTATTATGATTATCCTGTTTTATGTTTTTAGACTGATAATTACCAAAGTTCGATTCTTTGCGTGGCCTTGGTTCCGATTCAGATACGGTGTGGGCACGCTCGTGCGAATCCCGCAGCAGGTGCGGCGTTACGACGGGCGTGTCGAACTTAATGTGTAGATCAACCTCCCGCGACAGAAAATCCGATAATAATTCAACTTTCGCAGTGCTGGACGGCTCGTTGACGGCAGCACGAGCTGCAGCATAGTCTAGCCATCGTGTACGTAACAGTGGGTGAAGTTTGGTAATAAGTGTTTCGAATAACTCCGGGGAGCGTAAATAGTCAGTTTTATTCAAAAGCTTGACTACTTCAACACAGTTACGTACACGAGAAGCAAATATAGTAAGATCTTTGAGATCGTTATTGACCTTAGGCAGTGCGCGGATAGATGTAACCTCTCGCAACACAATCTGCTCCGGACGCCCAAACCGCCTGTCCAGCTCCTGCATGACTACGTCGGGCTCTACTGCTGTCGCGAGGAGCATGCAGACCGCGTCGCGCGCAACTCCCGATAGGGCCACGCCCAAACGAGCTAGGTTTTCTGCCGCTGTAAAAGATCTATGTGAATTATAGAACGAACGCTTGAAAACGAGCCAATCCAAAGGGGATTTACCGTCGTAGGTTGGAAGATTAATATAACATTTATTACGTCTGTTATTGGGTCCGACCTTATCTACCAAACTTTGAAAAACGTTTACTAGTCGTGAGACACTATCCGCGCCATTCTGGTGACAGCAGAAAGGGGTAGGAACGTCGGTCGCCGCGTAGATGTCTCGGTACTGACTCGGCATGGACGGCTGGTCTGCTTCCAAACGTAGGGCTGCGGCGACATCGTTACCTACTTCGTTATAGTGCGATGAAGGTGTCTGTAAACAATTGACAATGTTAGTAGGCCCCGACTGGGGGTTATTATGTACTTGACATATAGTTTTCTCCGTAGTTGGGTGGTCGAGTTGGTTTTTCGGTAAGAAATCGTAGGTTTCGTTGCAAGTTTCGGGCACGATATTTTCACTAGTTGTCGATTGTAACCATTGTTTAATACTACCTCGATCCCGACCACTTATTGTATCGTCACTTCGCGCGTCAATCGCCGCAAGCTTAGCCTGGTATGTTAAGTCGGCTGTGCTTCGTTCAAGCTCCAACTTTTTTGCTGCCAGCGCCGCCCTCATCTGTGCTTCTTGCGCAGCCAGCTCCAATCGTGCGAGGTGACGGGCGTGCTGTGCCTCTGCTGCGAGTTTTCTCGCAGTAACCGTCGCCGACGAGTGGCTCGTGCGCGATGATGTAGAGCGGAGCGGACGCGGAGCGTGGCTGGTTGTAGAAACCGTCGAAACGTTTCCAGTTTCGCGCGGCGCCGCTGCTTCGCTCACATTGTTGCCCCCAGCTATTGAGGTGCCTGCGGTCGATTCGTTACCTGTATTTTGAGCATTGCGTGCATCGGTAGACGAAACTACTAACTGCGTTTGACTGCGGGTTACCACCATTTTAGTACAAAAATGAGAAAAATTTAAATAAAGTATATAATTGCTATTTTATCGTTTTAACTCGATAGCACCATTATTTTGGGTACTGGTATTCTTTTTAACACGAAGGACCACTATTTGGCTGACTAATCTTATTTATAATAAAATTAATTATTTTAAGCCAAAATGAGTTTTATTCTTTCTTTTTCTAAAACTGACATAACTCACAATTCAGTACAAAAAAGGTGGTTCGACCACAAGTAACGTATGTCCTTCTCCAAAGTTCAATCTAGGTATCTATATACCAAAACTCATCACTCCGTCTGCGTTAAATTCAGTTATAATTATTCCCCTGGGAACATTTGATTTAGCCGGGATAAAAATTACCCTATTTCCTACACACCCACACACCCACACATACACACGCACACACAGAATTAGTAGGAAGTAGGATTGTTTAATTCGAAGAGATTTTCGTACCATATCTTAATTAGATATCAGCATGGAATCGGTTCTTCCTATACAAACGTTCAATACACCAAGGAATCTTATTTTAGGGGGAGGTTACATTTTAGGAGTAGTTTTGTCTTTTTTCTCGATCGCCGACCTAATTGTTTGTTTTGAAGTGCATTTATATAAAGTTTCAAGTTGATAAACAAATGGAATCGGTTTTTCCCATACAAAGTTTAACGCCCCAAGGCACCCCATTTTAGGGGTACTTTAATTTTTTTTCTAACGTATAACTAATTATTTGTTGTGAAGAGTATTTATACTAAGTTTCAAGTTTATAAAATCACCGAATTAGTATTTTCCATAGGTGCTAATTTCAACCCCCTTTTTTACCCCCTTCTAGTTTTATTTCCAGAAGTTTCTATAGCCTATGTACTGCCTGAAGTATTTCTTAATACATTATCGAAAACCGCATTGAAATCCACCCAGTAGTTTTAAAGTTTATCGTGCACATACAATCAGACAAACAGACAAATAGACAAACAGACAAATAGACAAACAGACATGAAATTCAAAAACCATAGGGATTTGTTCTGTTGCTCATTCTGAAGCCCCCCATAGCATTTTTTATTGTTATCTTCAATGTACAGACTTTTTCCCGTTTGCGATTTTATTATATGTATAGATTACATCACTTATGAGATCGGTATACTGCTCGTTTGGTCAAATTGTGTTTGTCAAAATGTTATTTTTCAGTAAAAAAAATGATTTGGTTGGCTAAAATGAACAAGGCTCTCGCTTGGCTTATAATCTTACAAATATGCATTTCTATATAACCACGTGTTTGCTATTGGTCATATTTATTATACTTATATTATATTAATTTTTTTAAGCACTTTATTACTTCATTAATAAAATGAATAAATAAATAAATTACGTCTATCTTCCCATTAGCATAACCTTCTATAAGTCTGCTCAAACTATCGTCGTAGACCTTTGACAAAAAACAGCTTTGGCGAAAATGGTTTGACGAATCGCGACTTTGGCAAACGACATCTTTGACCAAAAGCACCTTTGGCGAAAATGGTTTGACGAATCGCGACTTTGGCAAACGACATCTTTGACCAAAAGCACCTTTGGCGAAAATGGTTTGACGAATCGCGACTTTGGCAAACGACATCTTTGACCAAAAGCACCTTTGGCGAAAATGGTTTGACGAATCGCGACTTTGGCAAACGACATCTTTGACCAAAAGCACCTTTGGCGAAAATGGTTTGACGAATCGCGACTTTGGCAAACGACATCTTTGACCAAAAGCACCTTTGGCGAAAATGGTTTGACGAATCGCGACTTTGGCAAACGACATCTTTGACCAAAAGCACCTTTGGCGAAAATGGTTTGACGAATCGCGACTTTGGCAAACGACATCTTTGACCAAAAGCACCTTTGGCGAAAATGGTTTGACGAATCGCGACTTTGGCACACGACATCTTTGACCAAACGAGCCTTTGACAAAAGGTGTATTTTGACGAATCGCACCTTTGACCATAGGCGAAAAACCCCTTTACGTATACGAGTATGTTTTATAAATACTTCGTATTTTTTTATTGTTGTAATAATGCTGCTTCTATTTCTCATATTTTATTATTAAATTAAATCATAATAATTCATCGCACAGAAATGGATTTCAGATCTTTTTTTTTATTACCGTGTTTTAAGTACCTATCACCTTTCGTTGGCCATACTTTACGTTATATGTATAGGTAAACATAAAAGTAAAAAAAATATATTTATTTGTAAATATGGTAGCTTTTGTATGGACTTGTTTTAACTTTTTGTGGCTGTCAGCACTTCGTGTAGATTTTTACACTAGATTAGAATAAAACTTGTAAACATAATAATTATTAATTAATTAATTATTATTTAAATATTAAAAGGTTCAATCCGAAAATCTTTACTTTCGGGCAGTCGGTTAAAATAATAAAACTTGTTTATCTCTAAGCGTTGTCTCAAAACATACTTAATCTTTATTTTAACGCAGTCAGGATTGCTTTTCCCGAGTCAGGTTCAAGTAATTACGCGTTTGGAAAAGTAAAAAAAAGTTTTTCTTCCAAACCATATTTTATAGACCAGTGAACAGGCGCCTCATTCAGGAACGCTAAGTGATTCTGTAGCGACTCGTAAGCCAGATTTCTCATCTCGCTCTTACGCATTACGCGTCGTGCGGAAGAGTGGGATGAGAAATCTGGTTTATGAGTCGCTACAGAATCACTTAGCGTTCCCGAATGAGGCGCCAGTTTATAAGGAATGGGGTAGAATGCAGTGCAACAAAGACTTTTCATCATCATTTATTGATCAATGTCCGTCATCATGGTCATGCTGTCAGGCTGGTACTCGTGGTCGATGACTCTGTGCTTGATGATGTCCTTGTAGACGAACGCGGACTTGCGGGGCGTGCGCGTGCGCGCTGGGGACGTCATGTTCACTTCGTATAGACCGAAACGTTGGCTGTGAATTTATAATAGGGTTAGCTTCAGGGTCATGCTAGTTAAATACAGTGTGAACACATTTATTACTTACGTGAAACCGTGCATCCACTCAAAACTGTCCATCAAGCTCCATGCCATGTAACCCTTCAGCCTGACTCCCGCATCCAGCCGAGACAGTCTTCCAGCTTGGTACGGTATTAGTGCACCCGGTCGTCATCCACCAGACCTGCTTCCTGGGACCAGCCGTTCTCAGTGATGTAGATGGGTGGGTTGTTGTAGCGATTGATGTCGAGAAGTACGTTGAGGAGGATGTTTGGAGCTAACTGTGGAATATGAGGTTTGAGTTCATGTTATGATACGGAATAAATAAAGCTACTCAGCAGTGGTTGGATATAATGAATTTGATTTGACAAACCTATTCGCCGAAAACTTCAGCCAAATACAGAAGATTCATCGAAAATGGTTTCCAAAAGGTATTAAAAATACATTCATACAAATACAGATTTCGTTTGTTCAAAACGGGAATGCGTCAAATAAAGCTCTAGTTTTCAATGCCTCTACAGAGGAGTGTGAACCTACGGCTTTTCATACAAAAGGCGCTAACGATTTCCACCCCTTAAATGTTAACCCATTTTGGCCAATTTTTGATAGAACAAAATCTAAGTCTATACGTTTAGTTTGTTTCACTATAATCAATAAATTCAGTTTTATTGTTGTTTCCGTATTTTCGTACAAAACTAATCTAGGTGACTTTGTTGATCTCTAATCAATACTCAATAATTTAACAAATAAAAAAACCGACTTCAATTATCATTTGAAATGTAAGTTTCTTTTTTCACTTATTAGGTACTACTTATCATGTGATTTAAAGACACATATTTACTACGTCAAGTAACAATTGTATAATGCCAATTGCTTATCACCATTTACAAACTGTTGCTATCCAAGGTGCAAGGATGTCAATCGTTGGGGAGTTCGCCTGGTTCTTCAACACCGGTTCTATTTTACGTTTTCGAACCTTATACAGAAATCTAATCGCCACCCGTGATCTACTTATCATTTAGATGTTCCAGTGATCATCTATGGTCTTCATCAACAGTTCCACTTCACCAAATAATGCTTTTGGAACGTAACTGCTTTAGTTATTACAGAAAATACTATATTGCTATATGCGTGCATGCATAATGAATTGAGGAGTTCCATCGATTCATCATAGATCCTCTCATTGCACCCCAACTTTGACTACAACGGGACAAAATTACAAAATACTCTACCAATTAAAATTTTTTTTTTTGAAATCGGTTTATAAATGTCGGAGTTCTGACGTAAAAAACATAAAAAAGAAAAAAAAAAAAAACCGAATAGAGAACCTCCTCCTTTTTTGTAGTAGGTGGAAAAAGGTAAAGACCTGGATTTTGTTCTCACTGACAAGCTATAAACAATTGATCAAAATCGATTAACATTGATGGGATGATAGGGTGAAGTCCGTGATAAACACAGTGTTCTAAGACCTCAGAAATTACCGTAAGCCAGGGTAAACCAGCCGCCGCCAGCCACTCCGCAGATACCGTCCACCCAACATCGATATCATCATAAATGGACGGAACAGCGTAGACCATCTTGTGCTCCGTAGCCGATACGAGACGCGCCGTATAGTGGTTTACTCCGAAGAAGTCAGACGTCCCTCTGACAAAGCTCTTCTCTGCTTCAGTAAATTCGAGAAGACGAGATCTGGAGTAGCCTTGCTGCGCGCTTTTCTCTGCTACTATATTTGCCAAGTCTTTGGGGAACCCACCGTCTTTGAGTAGATAGGATCCGTGTAGAGTGCCCACTGTAAAATCTTTACTAATTCACAACAAAGCATAATCAGTTTCTTTTAAATTGACATTATGCTGTATAGTTAGGAAAGGAAAGAAAAAATATGTAACGTTAATTGTAGAAGTCACCAGTTCCACTTACCATGAGTTTATGCAAACCGTTCTCGTAAATATAGACAACTATCACTCAGTCCCTTTTACTTGTATCGGCGACAAGCAGTGTTTCCGCTAGATTTTGATAACTAGAAGGGTTTGCATAAACTCATGATAATGGTACCGGTAACGACGCTGACATGAATTTACGTTGTTCTAATTGGTAAACTGTATCGTCACTTATGAATGAACATTATAGTATATCCGATTGGCTATGGCTAAGGGCCTGGCCACAACACCACGGCACGACGTCGTGAACGTGAAACGTCGACGACGTAGTGAAGGTGTTGTGGCCAGGCCTTAACGCTTGTCTTCATAGGTGCCGTTAGGAGTAGGTACTTCACAGTTTGCAGCCCTAATAAAATATATGCTTCTTCCTCCACTGTCCTTCTATTTGAATGCCTAACATGTTTAGATGTTTGTTCCTCAATCGTGCGCAAACAGCTGGATGGATTTGGATGAAATTTTTCAGCGCCTCTATTCGAGAACGCTAAGTGATTCTGTAGCGACTCGTAAGCCAGATTTGTCATCCCTCTCATCCGCACGACGCGTAATGCGTAAGAGCAAGATGAGAAATCTGGCTTACGAGTCGCTACAGAATCACTTAGCGTTCCCGAATAGAGACGGTGATAGATAGACCATATCTTGTAGTAAAACAAACAATCATTTTAATCCCAATCCCACGGAAACAGGGGCAGGGGTAGCAATAGCTAGTCTAATAATAATACTAAATCCTTACATCAGCCTATCATATCATTAACATATCACTTCCGTAAGCGAAGTAGCAAACTGCCGTAGGTTCGTTGAAAGTAATCCACATCGTCACTCTATCCCCGAACAGTTGGTAGGCTAGCCTAGCGTATTCTTCAAACCAATCCGAAATCATCGGGTTCATAAAACCTCCTAACTCTTGGAGTTTCTGAGGCAAATCCCAGTGGAATAGCGTCACCATAGGCTTAATATTATACTTCAGCATCTCATTAATATAGTTGCTGTAGAAATCAACGCCAGCTTGGTTGATTTGGTTCGTGAAGCCTGAAGGCAGGATCCTGGGCCAGGACAAGGAGAACCTATAGGCGTCTAAGCCGAGCTCCCTCATCATCTCGACGTCGCGTTTGTAGTTGTGATAGGAGTCCGCTGCGATGTCACCGTTGCTCACGTCTTTGATCACTGTTGGGTTGGTGTGCGTCATGTGGTCCCATATGCTTTCGCCTTTTCCTGAAATAGAACATATGCTTAACGCTCTGATCAATGCAGCGTGATGAACTACCTTGAAATAAGTACTTATGTAATGAGAATTTGAGGTTCAATATGCCTAAACCTAGTGCATTACTACCGCCTCACAACTTTCCAGTCCTCTGCTAGAACTTGACTCAGCGCATCCTTATCCCTTTGCAGGATTCAGAAGAAGAGTAATGGCCTGACCAAAACCCAATTCAAAACAGTATTTTCGGAAATAATTGTAGATTTAGTTGAAGCGCTATACATTTTGTAAAGTCTAACGAATGCTGTGACGTCATAGTTGTCGTCCATTTTGTATGGAGTGTTTTTGCGAGTGGTATGAACAATGACTTTTCAAAGCTTCATAACTCATAAAATAAACAACATGATAATGTGTTGCGTACACAGATCGGTTTCTATTACAAAGCACTTTCCAATACAAGATGAAAGAAAAATTATGGATCTTCCCTATTCGGGCTATTCTCAAAAGCTTACATTCACATACATAGTGGTAGAGCTAAACAGCAATCCTCACTAGATGATTACTGTTCGCATGGGCCGGCTCGACCGGGGTAGTACCACAACTCTCACAGAATATCGGCGTAAAGTAATAGCTTGCTATTGCGTTTCGTACGGTGAGTGATGAGAACCGGAGGCCTATTCCCTCATCCCCGTCCCATCCCCATTCCCCATGCTCCCTAGACTGGCAACGCATTGGCAGCACCTCTGGTATTGCAGATGTCCATGGGCGGCGGTGACCACTTTCCATCAGGTGGGCCGTCAGCTCGTTTGTCAGTCAATTGACAAAAAAAAAAATATATCAAACTTATCGCTCCCATTAGTGATGTTATATGTAATCTATTTAGGAATAGCCAGATTTGCAGCAATAAGTTGCCGAAAAACTAGGCCGTTTACAAACCCCTTAAAATATACTTCATCATCATCATCAGCCGTAAAACATCCACTGCAGGACATAGGCCTCCCCCAAAAATGGGGGGATTTGCCATAGTCGCCACGCTCGGCAGGCGGGTTGGCGACCGCAGTTGGTCGTGATAGTGCTCGAAGGACGCTGCTGCCCATCCTTCGGTTGGTCCCTCTGTCGCCTTTTACGACACCCACGGGAGGAGATGGGGTAATGCTATTCTTAGCCGGCACCACACGCAAAAACAAAGCTTAAAATATACAGTGCAATTGAATTCACTCGTGTCTAACTACTTTGAACTCTTGACTTTGAATACGACTCACTGAACTCGCTCAAGGTCGAGTTGTATTCACAGTTGTGTTTACCTTATAATCCATTATCTAGCTTAACGATAATAAATTGTGATTACGCGCTGGTGTTTAATGATAATTTATAATCGCTGATAAATAGATTTTCAGTGAAGACTGCATTTGCGGTAAGACGGACGTTTGAAATGCGTTTCTTGTTTTCCTGTGTTTTGAGGTAAGAATTAAACTATATTGTTTATTGAAGTATGTGATTGTGATGGGTCATTAGACTAACCGTAGTATTTATTTGTGTTATATCTTGTGATACCTACTTTTTATTACGTGCTTATTTAATTACTGGCTCGCAACTATGTTAGTGTGGTATTAGAATAAAAGTATAGTATTATAATTCCAAGACATGCTCTATCTGTCTGCCAATTTCATCCAAATACGTCCAGCCGTACGCGTACGCGCGGGGCTGGTTTTTCGGCAATTTGTTGCTGCACTTCGGGCCATCCTCAAAAGTTTGAATGTAACACTTTTTGTTCCCATTAGTGAAGTAATATGTAATCTTTTGGGGATAGCCCGAGTTGCAGCAATAAATTGCCGAAATATTAACCCGTTTACGCGCCACTTAACATACTTTCCCATTCATAATATTAAATAGGATCAACATTTCAACGGTACGCTCCAACGCGGCGACGCCCACATCGTCCACTGCTGGACATAGGTTTCCCCAAGACTTGTAATGAACGGTAGCACACCTTCTGTATCCATTGGCTTCTGACAGGCCGTCTATTGCGGAACGTCTAAGCGATACTGCAGCGACCAGCGAGCGAGACTCGTATCTGGCTCTTACGCATTACGCGTCGTGCAGAAGAGTGGGATGAGAAATCTTGCTCGCAAGTCGCTACAACATGACTTAGCGTTCCCGAATAGAGGCGCAGGTCCATTGTTTGCACATTTAGATATGCCTCAGACTCCCTAATTAAACCGTCTGTAAAAAACCTATCCGAAGAATGATTCCAATGTAGGTATACATTACATGGAGGGGACCCTCCGTCCATGATAAAAAACAGAGCTCTAAACGCCTATAAACAGAGGCCAAACGCCAATAAAATCAATTAATAGAATTTTTTTACAACTTGCGGCACGGACACAAAAGATAGGAATGGAGGGGATCCGAACCCCCTAAACCCTCCCTCCCTTTATCATATACTCACACACGCACGCACGCACGCACGCGCACACACACACACACACACACACACACACACACACACATACACATACACACACACACACACACACACACACTTGTTGTGTGCTTAATAATGTAACTTTAGTTCCGGTTTGTTTCCTATGTTCTATGTTTGGTCTAAAAAATGTAAATCCATAATTTGCAGGAAGCTTTGTAAGCATGATAACCTTTATAAGATTGTAAGTGCTGTGGATTTTAGTTCAAAAAATAAATAAGACTAACTGAATTTTCAGCACACAGTTAAAAGCATACGAGTAAATATCTTTTCGATAACAGTGCGATCATTACTGAGAATCTTGATCATGGATGACAGTCTTCACTGAAGCTTATGTACTGTCATTTGAACTGCTAGGTATGTGCATCCTGCTACCAGTTGTTTCATGATATCCAGCCATCCAGAAGTTCTGATCTAGCCTGTTTGACAGACATTTGATATCCATGTATTTAAGAGTTTCTCTAGGTCATGCCGAATAGATCTTAACCTCACTTACATGCAGCCACTGCCACTGCTGCTCGCGCTACCAGGAATAATTCCCGCATGCTGCTTTCGAAGGCAGTGGGTGTTTACATGCTGCTTCCTGACTCACTGCGCGCTAGGCAACGCGAGTAGCAGCGGAAGGAGCAGGAGAAGTGACCCATTTACATACTCGCGCTGCCCACTTCCATGCCCACTTCCCTGCTCACTTCGGCTGCATGGATAACGTGAGTAGCAGCGGCAGGAGCAGGAGAAGTGACCCATTTACATACTCGCGCTGCCCACTTCCATGCCCACTTCCCTGCTCACTTCGGCTGCATGGATAACGCGAGTAGCAGCGGCAGGAGCAGGAGAAGCGACCCATTTACATACTCGCGCTGCCCACTTCCATACCCACTTCCCTGCTCACTTTGGCTGCATGGGTAACGCGAGTAGCAGCGGCAGGAGCAGGAGAAGCGACCCATTTACATACTCGCGCTGCCCACTTCCATACCCACTTCCCTGCTCACTTTGGCTGCATGGGTAACGTGAGTAGCAGCGGCAGGAGCAGGAGAAGCGATCCATTTACATACTCGCGCTGCCCACTTCCATGCCCACTTCCCTGCTCACTTCGGCTGCATTTAAATGAGGCATTATAACCAAACACACTAGAGTCTACTGGCATTTTAATAAGCACTTCTTATTAATGCCTTAGTTCTTTCGAAATTATATCCAAGTAAGCAGTATTTTGTCTGGGCAGTGTCCTCGAAATAATTACCTACGGCCGCTCGGTATGTAAACACTGTATGCTCACTGACTGTTTCTGGGTTACGTATTTGATAATGCTATAATAAAACTATCGTATTATTATTTCAAATCGTGTAATTTTTAATTTTAATTAATTGGGTTTTATGTCTAGTTTCAAAAGTGATTGTAAATTAGTATGGAGGGAATAGACAAAAAATTGTTTAGAATAATAATAAGAATAAGAATGGGTTATTGTTAACTGTGTATACAAGGTGGTATATCAATATGGTATACACAACAAACAACAACAACAGTTGCCCATTACGAGCAGGGGCGTGCATAGGGATTTGAATTAGGGTAGGCAATGAAAATTAAAAGTTAAAAAGATACTCGTCACATTTCCGGCGTCTATTCGGGAACGTCTAAGGGATCCTGCAGCGACCCGTGAGCGAGACTCGCATCTCACTCTTACGGATTACGCGTCGTGCGGAAGAATGGGATGAGAAATCTCGCTAACGAGTCGCTACAACATCACTTAGAGTTCCCGAATAGAGGCGCTGATATTAGTTGGATATGTATTGGAGCCGGCGGCGTTTCAGTTCTGTACAATGCAATGAGCCTAATCAGACCACCTCGTGCATCTAACTAAGTTAGTCAGTTAAAAGTTTTATAATATCTAGAATGAAATTTACGAGTTACATACCCTTCTCTTGCGATAACTGCAATCAAATTTCGACATACATCTGCCTTTTTGAATAACTTTCAATTTATCATTGAAAGACAATTTTGCGAATTCACCGTTATTTAATATTTGTAAACACACACTGTCAACGCAAACCTCATAACTAAATGACATATTTAGGAAATAATGACACTAATATACAACTAATTATTCACTTTAAACAAGAGAAAAGCATAAAATAACAATGATTCTTTACGAAAGCTTTCGCGTCACAACAAAATCAAACAAAACTAGCGAGCAAAAACACTATCAAAATATAAATGTAATTTTATTACATGACAAAACGTAATCGAACCGGACTTCATATTCAGCCGCGTTATACTTACCTAAGCGTGCGCGCGCATGCGCGGGTCACCTGGACCAAATTGAACAATGAACATCGGTTTAGCATACATTGCTGTATTTGTTCTTGACTTTGTCAACACGTAATGGACGTAAAAGTATATCCAAGTCAGGCGTGCCTCTGTGATTTTGTATGAAGCGATTTGTTTTTGTGTGCGTATCGTGTTAATGTGTGGAGTTGCTCATGTTCGTACGGAGTTCATAAACAGTCATTTGCACACATGTAACGGTGTTTGTGTTGGTTAAAATGAGGCACTGTCCGGATCTGCCTCTTTCGCAAGGCGCGAACAGAAGGTGACTAGCTAGCTACGTTTCGCTGTACGTAATATGTCAAATTGTACGTTAATTGATGATCTCTTCACTAATGTCGAATTAATACCTTATTATATGAGATATAAGATTTAATTTAGTTTGTTGGTTGGTGGGATTTTTGTTAACATGGAATAATAATTATTTTAGGTATTTTTGAATCGTAGAAATAATTTAATGCGAATTACGAGTTATAAATCGGACACAGTTAGGGTAATTTTGCGAGGGTAGGCACTGCCTCAATGCCTATATGGACTGCAAGCCCCTGATTACGAGCATACAATACAGCGCCTCTATTCGGGAACGCTAAGTGATTCTGTAGCGATTCGTAAGCGAGATTTCTCATCCCACTCTTCCGCACGACGCATAACGCGTAAGAGAGAGATGAGAAATCTCGCCCGCGAATCGCTACAGAATCACTTAGCGTTCCCGAATAGAGGCGCTGGTTTTTCTTAAAAGCTAATTAAATTTGATTTATTTTATACATTGTTAAAAACTGCTCGAAGATTATAAAAATACTCACAGAATATCGGCGTAAAGTAATAGCTTGCGTTTCGTACGGTGAGTGACGAGATCCGGAGGCCTATTCCCTCATCCCTATTCCATCCCCATTCCCCATCCTCCCTAGACTGGCAACGCATTGGCAGCACCTCTGGTGTTGCAGATGTCCCTGGGCGGCGGTGACCACTTTCCATCAGGTGGGCCGTCAGCTCGTTTGTCAGTCAATTGACACACTGTCCGGGCCCGTACGTAACGGTGGGGTGCCCTCGCGACTGTTGTGTACCGAAGTTTACCGAGATTTTGGCCGTTTGTGTGAAGATGTAATACTGCTTACTTAATTTTTATTATACAGTAATAATAGTATCAAATGTCTTATTAACATGTCATTAACGATCCAGCTGGTCCGTTGCTGTGTATGGATTCACGGACCATAAACAACGGAGTTTCAAAAATGGCTTCCTCTTTGGGACAGCAACGTCAGCTTACCAGGTGGAGGGAGCATGGAATGAAGATGGTAAGATGCTTGGTCTGCGTTATATTATCCTTTTACTGAATTGTAAAGCAATTCTTCATTTATCATACTATTTGAATAACAAGTAAACGGTATTGTATCACTTATACATCATAGAATATAGTTAGCAAGTAGAAATTAGCAGAATATACAATGAAAGCATTAATTACCAGCCTTTATTCGGCTGACTTACTATAACATACATGTATTAATAAAAACAATGTAAAGTCTGGCCGCCGAGAGTTGATAAATATTATGAAATCGTCTCGAAATAGCGACTGCCGCTTAACTATCGCAAACTGTATGACGGGCGTCGCTTATCGCCACGCGCACTGAGTTTCGTGGTACGAGGCACACAGTTGTTGCCGGGCGGGCGGTACTATACGGTAAAAGAAGATGATAGATTTTTACAAATTGATGACAGGGTAGACGAAGCAATTGAACGTTTCATAATAAACGTCCGTCACCAAAACTGATTCTTCCTCCGACTCTGAGACTTCGTCATCGTTGTCGGCCGATGATATGCCAACAATTTTTTTACAACAATTTTTTTTATCATCTCTTAGCGAACATAATTTAAATGCTGCAATATTGATTTACTACATTGTAAATATATTTCAGGCAAAGGCGAATCTGTATGCGACCGCTACTTCCATAGTACTTCAGAGGTTCCAAGCGTCCCAGGAGACTTAGCGTGTGACTCCTACCACGATTACAAGCGGGACGTGGAGATGTCGAGGGAACTCGGCGTGGACTTCTATAGATTTTCTATATCCTGGCCTAGGGTGTTGCCTACCGGTGAGAAATTCACAAAAATAACCCGATGGTGTATTGTTAGGAACAGTAAAAGATTCAGCAATGTGAATGAAGGCAGCTGCTCTACCCTGTCCGTACCTCGCTACGCCCTTACAGCCATATTGTTTCCTTTTTAGTCATATAATCATGAGATATCAGTGAGAAATGGTGTTACAGGACGTCCATTAACCAGATGATGTTTTTTAGCAACTTTTCAACTCCCCCCTCACCCCTGGTGATATGTGGTGAGGTTTCAGACTAACCCCCAATCCAAAATCAAGAGTATTTTCTGGGTACTCTGTCTCTTCGTCCTAGAGCGTTTTCCCGTTTCTAATTCGGGAAAATGAAAAATGAAAAAATGAAAATGAAAATATTTATTTTGCAAGTAGGCCACCTAGGCTCTTTTACATGTCTGAATCTACCAGCGCTCGGGGAACGCTTTGACCATGATCCCAGATTCGATAGGTCAGGTTATTACAGTGGAGCGCCCTTTGGTACATGGCAACTGCTTGGATTCGAACCCGGTCCCTCACGATCACGAGTCGACATCCTTAGCCACTAGGCCACCAACGCTCTTAGTACAAAATGTATTAATTTATTCAGAGGAAGGTACAAATATGTTTTTTTTTTCAGGGTTCCCTAACAATATAAGCGAACTCGGTCTCCAATATTATGACAACCTTATCGACGAACTGCTAAAACACAACATACAACCAATGATAACGTTGTACCATTTCGACTTGCCTCAAATCCTCCAAGAATTAGGTGGTTGGGCAAACCCGTACTGCGTAGACTGGTTCGAAGACTATGCAAAAATAATCTTTGACAGATATGCCAGTAAGGTTAAATATTGGATAACAGTTAATCAGCCAAATACTATATGTATTAATGAAAATTATGTTGAAATGCCAATATCAGGGAGTGCAAAGGGAATTTTTGATTATTTGTGCACTAAAAATGTTATGTTGGCGCATGCTAAAGTTTATCGCTTGTATGAGAAGAAGTATAAGAAAAAGTATGGTGGTAAGTATTTTATTTTAGTTGAGTATTTCAATATCTTCACATTCATACACTAAACTTGGTCTATGGACCAAACTTGGTCTATGGACCAAATTAAATCTTTTATTGCATTCAAGTTGTATAATACTTATTTATTTATTGAACAAAAATCCACAGCACTTACAATCTTATAGGCAATCTTGCTTATCAAACTTAGTGCCAATTATGGATTTACATTTTTTAGACCTAACTTAAGTGAACACTTAGAGACAATCCGGAACTAAAGTTACGTTACTAAGCAAACAACAAGTGTGTGTTTGTGTTTTTATGTATTTTATTTATTTAATGTATATACTTAAGTCTAAAAATCAATTGTAGTTCAACGTGAACCTTGCTTGGACACTAAACTTCGTCTATGGACCAAAATAGGTCAATGGGCCAATTATGTTCTATGTAGGTACGTTAATTCATCTCGTATTATTTTACAATTGCAATTGTATAGGTAATCTGAATGTAAATTTATTTACTATAAACACACAGAATTTCATGAAAATCTGTCCTGTAGTTTTAGCGTGATTGACGTTCAAATTAACCGACAGACAGACAGACAGACAAGAAAAAACTTAAAAGGTGTTTCGGCATGTCCTTAACGCCTAATTGCCAAATCTATCATTATTTTTTTAAATATCTTTCATGTACAAAGTCGACTTCGTTAGCCTTTTATTATAAGTATAGATTCTTGGTCTATTGTCCAAATTTCTTCAATCGGCGAACTCCAAATTACGTAAACAAGCACTTGATTTACGGACGAATACAACACTAAGGGATTTATCACATGTTACAGTTGGCAGAAAGATTATCATAAACAAAGTAGGATCTGAAATAGGGAATAACTGTAGCCGAATTTCACGCGAACGAACTCGCGGACAGAAGCTGGTCATAAATAGTGATTTTTTGGGTTACTCTCAAATTTCCCTTTTCGCCAAAGGACCATTTGAGCTAGATGACATAACTGTAAAATACAGTCAGCAAAGAGTCTGAATTGACTCTTGAATGACATGAAAGTAGAATACTCAGCAAAGAGTAAATTTAGCAGGACGTCACATAATTGAAATGAGCAAGTAGCCAAACGTTTGGAAATATAAATAGTCCGTGTGATTAGAATACCGAAGTACCAACTGAAACTAACTGAAACCGAAACCGGAACCGGTTTAACTGAAAGTAAAATTAGTTCATTGACATGAACATAGAAGGAGTTATTAGCAAAACGTCTGGAAATTAAAATAGTCCGTATGAGTTATCAAGTGTCATATCAACACTTGCCATTTTAAGATTCAGACGTTTTGCTAACGGGCTATTTGGCGTTCATGTCTATTTAGTAATTAAGACATTTTGAGATACAAACGTTTTGCTACCGGGCCATTTAGCTTTTATGTCTATTAAGTAATAAAGACATTCTAAGATCCAGACGTTTGAGCTATATTGTCATTTGGCGAAAAGGGAATTTTGATTAGAGATGCAACGGATATCCGGTTACTATCCGGTATCCGGCCTATCCAGCCATGATTTTACTATCCGGCCGGATACCGAATAGTGAGTCACTATCCGGTTGGATACCGGATAGTAAAAACTTGGGTCAGAAATACGATAAAACAAAGAAAAGTCGTCAGAAGTAAACAAAATCAACGTCAGTTATTAAACTAAAACAGTTTTCTTTTTATTTAAGTATAAAACTAACATGTGACATCACGTCGTGCACGTTCGAATATTCCCAACTGACGTAATAAAGCGCGTATTGAACCTCAAAGGGACTCGCCGCGCTCTTATAATTCGTAACAAGTTGAAACTTGCTCGCCGCGCGAAGGCCGCGCAAGCTAACACAGCTTTAGAGATAGCTCGTGTGCGGCCGGATATCCGGTTGCCGGATATCCGGCTATCCGACCAATGGCCATGCCGGATATCCGGTATCCGGTATCCGGCCAAACCTCTATCCGTTGCATCTCTAATTTTGATAGTAACCGATTTTTTTACTTTTTGCAGGTTCGGTCGGTATATCGGTGTCTGTGAACTGGGGTGACCCTCTCACCAACTCTACTGAAGATGTCGAAGCGGCGGAAGATTACAGAGAATTCTCGGTGAGACTTTTATAAAAAGATTACGTCACACTCAAAGGCCCGTACTAGTACGACCTGGTTTCGGTTGAGTGTAGGTATGTTGCAATATGAGTAACTCTGTCGGGCATTGAACTCTCTACTGATAGAGCTGATAGACAAACTAGCTAACTCTTATTCGTTATCACACGTAATAAATTTGCTTCCTACTCTACCTGATAATAATAATCTGTACAAATAAATAAAGTTGAAGTGTCTGTGATTTCAAACGTTATGCAAATAGATATTTGCATAACGTTTGAAATCTAGGAAGTTCGAAATAGGGAAGATGCATCATTTTTTTTTTCATCTTGTGCCGGGAAAGTGCTGAGTAATAGAAACCGATCTGTGTCCGAAAAACATTATTATGTTGTTTATTTTATGAGTTACGAGCTTTGTAAAGTCATTGTTCATACCACTCGCAAAAACACTCCATACAAAATAGACAACAACTATGACGTCACAGCGTCATTGAACTGTACAGAATGTATGGCGTTTAAACGAAATCTGCGATTATTTCCGAAAAAAATGTTTTTAGACCAACATCGTAGAAATAAAACATGACATAAATTTGATGAGGATGTCCAAAAAAACTGTATGCAATTCTGTTCTATCTGCAATGAAAATTCAAACTTATTCTAGTTCACTCAACTCACTGTAATTCACTCAAATTTATGCTAATTCACTTTGCAAGTGTATGTAATTCGTATGACAAAACAATAATTCGTTACCATCGACCTGATCTGACCATGGAGCCAGGAGGTGGATAGTGGAACTCTTCAATGACTACAAGTAAACCCCTCGAGTTTGGGCTCATTTGGTTTGACAAGTCCAATACATTACCTTGGTGATGAGTGTCTTTTGTACTTCTTAGTGCGTTACTTACAAAAGCATGTTATTTTTAGTTTGTAAATAAATTGACTTGCGTTATATTTTTCTCGTTTATTTTCAGTTTGGTATTTTCTTGAACCCTATTTGGTCCAAGAATGGTGATTTCCCTAAGCGGGTAAAAGATAGGGTCGCAAAGCGAAGCAAAAAGCAAGGGTACACCCAGTCCCGACTACCGGCGCTCACGCAGCAACAAATTCAGTTGATCAAAGGTAACACACATTCACACCTATGCACACACATACACATTTATTCACACACGCACACAAACTATTTTGTCCTATGTTTTATTTTCCAAGTAGTAGTATTCTATTGTTTTATTTAATAACCTATGTTTGCTTACCAACAGGACTGTTTCACTGTAGTTTCAAGTTTAACTGTAATTTCTCAACATGTTTTCTGGATTCTAGTTCGGACTCCTGTTCCTCACAAGGGTTCTCCCTAAAGTACAACTATGTATCATAAAATCCTCCTTACGTACTATACTTAATCTTCTAAACCAGGAGCTACCAGCTTCAAATGATCTTGGCTTTGATCCAACGGTCAACGCAATGACATCAGTTAGTTATTACAGTGGACATTACCTTTAACTTGGTCATTAAAAAAAAGTCCAATAAAAATTTTTAAAACCCCCGACTTAAAAGACGATTCTTTAAAAAGTATGAAATAACATATCGTTGCCACTTACTAAATTAGGTATATTTATTTTTAACAAATTTCTTCTGAAGTAAACTGTTAGTCAGTTCCATGCTTATACCTATTTTTAATTTCGCTTCAGCCCTTGTTTGTTTGCATGGTTTTCTTAATAAAAAAATACCCTTGTATTATTTTTCAGTTGTCCCGACGAATTTTTAATTAATTTTCCCTTAAGGGGTCATCCATAAAGTACGTCACACTAATTTCGTGATTTTTTGACGCCTCCCCCGTCCTTGTCACAGTTGGTCACATTTGTGAGACCCCCCCCCCCCCCCCCTACCTAGTGTGACGTCACATATTTTGCAATTTTACATCTACAAATTATTAAACTAAAACAGCAGTTCCGAAATTATTTTTATTTCCATTTAAATTATTTTTTAATATATGATCAACATCAAATGAAACTTTTGTAAAAACGGGACCCGCGCGTTACACTAGTAGAGAGAGTGTGAACTCGCCAACAAAACAATTTAAACCTTATGTCCGTGCAGATAGATTTGGAAATATTCATATATAATATATATGTATATATAATAATTCAAGTTTTTCGTTAATACTTAAATTTTGGCAGTTTAACACTTAGATGTATCAGATTTTTAAATGTGACGTCACAAAACTTATGACCCCTCCTACCCCTTGTCACACAATGTCACACTTCGTCGACCCCCTCCCTCCCCCATAAGGTGTGACGTACTTTATGGATGACCCCTAAGAAAAGTTTTGAATATAAATTAAAAATATTATATACCTCTATATATTATGTCCAAAGGCTCTGCAGACTTCCTAGGTTTGAACCACTACACGACACACCTGGTGTCTCCCTCTACGAAGAAGCAGCCGTCTCCCTCTTACCTGGATGACGTCAGCGTTGAGTTGACTGCCCGCGAGGAGTGGGTGCAGTCGCACTCGTATTGGTTGAAGGTACGCCATTTTTTACTGGATATGGTTTCATCATCTCATCACCATCAGCTTATACAGGTCAGCAATCCAAATGAGTCAGTATCGGCATGGTGTTAACAAGCAAATAAAAAACCGGCCAAGTGCAAGTCAGACTCGCGCACGAAGGGTTCCGTACCATTATCTGTAATCAAGCTAAAAACACGTTTGTTGTATGGGAGCCCCCCTTAAATATTTATTTTATTTTAATTTAATTATCTATTTTTAAAGTGAGTATACATCAAAATATTCTGTGAATATTTAAAGCGTCTACCTGTTGCCGTCATGAATATCGAGCAAAAACGAGCAAAAAAATCACGTTTGTTGTATGGGAGCCCCCTTAAATATTTATTTTATTCTGTTTTTTAGTATTTGTTCTTATAGCGGCAACAGAAATACATCATCTGTGAAAATTTCAACTGTCTAACTATCACGGTCCATGAGATACAGCCTGTTGCCAGACGGACGGACAGACGGACAGCGGAGGCTTAGTAATAGGGTCCCGATTTTACCCTTTGGGTACGGAACCCTAAAAATCAGGGTTATGATTTTGACCGGCATGTAACTACATATGTTCATTTGTTCCCTCGTAACTTCTAAACTACTTATCATAATATGACAAATGAGGTATCGTCGGATGGGTCTTGATTGTGCGCTGGCCATAAGCTATGTGATATCACATTAAATTGAATATGCCACCCTCTAGAGGACATAAAGTCATGAACTAAAAAAAATATTTTAATCCCGACGTGTTGCACGACGTCAATAGCACATTTCAAATATATATAGCTATATTTAACCGTTTCATACGTTTTAGAGCGTGATTTTGCAGTAGTCGTATTTTAGTTTTCGAATTCATTACTGCTTTTTTACACGTATTTATTAGCTTCACTTGTAACTAACTAACCATGTAATACAATCTTAGAAGTCAATTTTAACCTACTTCTAATTGTCGTAACGATTAGAAACTGTGCAAGTGGATGCAATACTGAGCACAATACAATAATTTGGTACCATCAAGTTTTTCTGATCATGGAGTCAGGAGGTGGATAGCGGAACTCTTCAATGACTACTAGTAAACCCCTCGTGTTTGGGCTCATTTGGTTTGTTTTGACGAGTCCAATACATTACCTTGGTGATGAGGGTGTTTTGTACTTCCTAGTGCGTTACTGATAAAAGCGTGTTTTGTTTAGTTTTTATTAACTATAATTATTATTACAGAGCGTTCCCTACGGCCTCTACAAAGTCTGCTTGCACCTCAACAAACAATACGACTACCCCGCAATAATAATAACGGAGAACGGGTGGTCGACAGCCGAAGGGTTGCAAGACACCAGTCGCTCTGAGTACATACAGCAGTACTTGAAAGCATTGTTATTGGCAATCGAAGATGGCACCGAAGTTAAGGGCTACGCATACTGGAGTCTCTTGGATAATGTCGAGTGGACGGCGGGGGTAAGGTAAGATATTTTTTAGGGTTCCGTACCTCAAAAGTAAAAAACGAAACCCTTATAGGATCACTCGTGTGTCTGTCTGTCTGTCTGTCCGTCTGTCACAGCCAATTTGCTCCGGAACTACTGGACCGATTGAGTTGAAATATGGTACACATATGTAAGTCGGTGACCGCAACACGGACGCGTAATGCAAATAAATGAATTTTAAACATGGGGGCTACTTTTAGAGGGTAAAGAAGAAAATTTTAAAAAAAATGTTATGCAAACATATATATATGTCTTGTGACATATCAAATGAAAGAGCTTATTGTGAGGATTTCAAATATTTTTTTTTAGAATTTTGAAATAAATAGTTTAGTAGTTATTTAGGAAAATAAGCGAAAAATGACTATTCCCCCCCCTTATTTCCGAAACTACTGGGCCTACAATTTTGAAAAAAATAAAGAGAATAGTTCTTTACCTATAGATTACAGGAAAACCTATAAGAAGTCTATGGTATTTAAAATAACATAGGAAATTTCAGATAATCATGTATGGAACGGAACCCTTTCCACGCGAGTTCAACTCGCACTTGTCCGGTTTTTAATAACTGTGCCCAGCATGCGTTGCTCTATTTTAATTTCTTTGCGCGGAACCCTAATTCTTTTTGTTTTTCTAAAATAAGAGTAGCCTAAGTTACTCCTTATAACATCAGCTATCTGCCAGTGAAAGTTCCGTCAAAATCGGCCCAGCCCTTTCGGAGATTAGCCGGAACAAACAGAAAGAAAGAAAAAGATTTAAAAAAATGTTATATACCTACTTACTTACTTTCATATGCATTTAGTAAAAAACATTTATTTTGACATTACAAACAGACACTTCAGTTTTACTTATATATATAGATTGAAAAGAAAAGTCGACATAGTTGATTGAAAAGATGTCACAAGTGTCGTTAACCCTTTGAACGCCACAGTCGGCTACCGTCTTTTCCAATATGTTTTATGTGGTGTTCAATAAAGAGTACTTGTATTGTATTGTATTGTATTCGCCCCGCTGTCAACAGTGTGCAGTATGCCTCGGGATGATTTCCTTCACTGGAATGCTCGCGGTAAAACATGGTGGTATCGGCCTCTTCGGATATGAGCTAGTTATAACGTTTTGTGTTGCAGTGAACGCTTCGGCCTGTACGAAGTGGATTTCGATTCCCCGGCGAGAACCCGCACGGCGCGGCAGTCCGCCCTCGTGTACAAGAGGATCATAACCACGCGAGTGGTCGAGGAGGGGTGGACGCCCCCCAACCTGAATATACGTGTTGAGAAGGATAAAGTCGAATTGTAATAAGTTTAGGCTGGAGTTTAATTAAATACTAGAAATTTAGCCGCTTATCTTATCTTATCTTAGAGGGTGCGGTCCTTGCGGATACACTTCGACCCTATGGGATCTTTTGTGTAATTACCCCATTTTCCTAAGCACTATCCATAGCATTCTCCACCACTTCAATGAAGTGACTTGTGGAGCGCAGTGGTAGTGCCTTGAATTCCCCTGGTTCTGGATAACCATTGCCAAGTATTTTCATTCTTAGTCTGGCGAGGGCGTCGCATTCGGACATGATGTGTTTCATTGTTTCTTCCTCTTCGCCACACATTCTACAGCTTGTGTTGTCAGACAGTCCTATCTTGGCTAAGATATACTTAAACTTATATGATATACTTGAACCCGAAGTGACCCGTGAATACTCCGATTATGTATCTGAGCTGTTTACGGCTGAGTTTCCAAAGTTTATTGGTCCAGCTTGAGTCTACGCTCCCTGTAAAGAGCTTTGAATGCCTTAGGCCAGCCAAGGAATTCCACTCTAGGTGGTGGATGTCCCTGGCATGGTTGGTTAGGGCTGTTTTTATGGTTCCCTGTGAGAGTCCCACGAAGTGTTCCGGTCCGCTGTCTCATTACCGGTGAAGCCTTCGTGTCCTGGGATCCATACCAGTGTCACCTTGTTCTATTTAGCCGCTAATCAGTTGTTAAGCATTTTACCACGTAAAGTTTTTGGTGAAATCAGACATTAGATGTTTTAATATTGAAAGAAAAACCTGGTCAAGTGCGAGTCGGAGTCGCGTGCAGGCGCAGTCCGATGGGTGGGTGGGGGGTCACAGGGGACATGACCTCCCCCCCTTCAAATCGTACACGTCAAGTAGAAACATCTTCAAAAGATTTACAAAATAAAAATGTCTAGTTTTATAGTAAAGTCTAATTTACTAGACATTGTTTGTATTAACAGACGCGAAAGTGATTCTTTCCTTATTTTCATTGGATGTTCAGAACCCTAAAAACATACCTGTATCTATTCAAAACTCTCATACGTTCCCAATTAGAATACGCTGTTACAGCGTGGAACCCCTATTATGTAAAATATTCAGACGCCCTAGAATCTGTTCAAAAGAAGTTCCTTAAAACAGTGCAATATCGATGTTATCGCAATCGCTTATCGTATTCTCAATTGTTGATTAATCACAACCTGTTAGACTTAAGCTGTAGACGCATGCTTCTTGAAGCAATGGTTCTGTATAACGTGTGTAACAATGTATTTGACTGCTGTGCCTTGAACAACAAGCTGTGCTATAGGGTCCCTTTTAACAGACAACGCGAGGCGCGCCCTCACCGGCTGTTCGCCACCGGCCGCTGCCGGAGCGACGCCGGCGAGCGCGCCCCTCTGCGGAGGCTCGTACATTGTTATAACTCGCATTTCTACCACATTGATATATTTGCTCATAATATAAATATATATAGAAACCTCATTTTAAATAAACTAAAAGAGGCACAGGGCCAATCAAGATGAAGTAATTTTATCTTGTCTTGTTATATGTAACTCCTCTGCTGCACTGGGAGTGAAGAAATAGCATAGAATGCTTGCAGATGCTTATCATCCTGGCATGTCGTAAAAGTCGACTAAGGGACGGGTCCTCTCCAACATGGTGGACTATCTGTATGGGCGATGGGCTGATCACCTGTCACCATACGGTTCATCATACCATCTTAGGACTAATTAATCGAACGTGGCCACAAGTAGTCTTGTGGCTCTGCCCACCCCATTAGGGATTTCGGGCGTGATAATATGTATGTATGTATGTATGTATGTTATATGTACAGCATGCTGTTGAATGGATATTAATCATGTCTATGTGTGTGTGTGTGTGTGTGTGTGTGTGTGTGTGTGTGCGCGCGCGCTTCGGCTTTTCGAAGACTCGCTATTTTGCTCATGTAATAGGTGGCTAACGATGTTGGTCGCACATAATGTATTATTACTAAGTAAATTTGTTGTAACAACTGTTTTGTGCGACTGTTTGAAAAAAAAAAAAAAAAAAACGGTGAGCTGTGTAAAATAAGTGGATTTGTCAATTATATTTGTTTGGTAGCGACCTTCCTGTCTCCAGGAAATAGCCCAATCAATAGAGATTTAACCAAGGTTAGCTAGAAGAGATTCCATAGAGGATAAATGTAATGTATAATTTTTTTTGTCATTTATGTGCAAAAAATCGTTTTCATACATAGATATATAGACCCGCGAAACATTGCAGTACAATTTAAGACGGTTTACAGAATAGGGTAGGTTCCTAATAATCCAGCGCCTCTATTCGGGAACGCTAAGTGATTCTGTAGAGATTCGCGAGCGAGATTTCTCATCTCGCTCTTACGCGTTAAGCGTCGTGCGGAAGAGTGGGATAAGAAATTTCGCTTACGAATCGCTACAGAATCACTAAGCGTTCCCGAATAGAGGCGCTGATGTGCATAACACATCCCGGATTATCTGAAAACCGTTATCAATAAGATAAGATAAGATAAGATAATCGTTTATTTGCGTGAAAAGCGTTAATTACAGGTCATCTTATATTTCTCATATCCTCCTAATTCAGCTATTTTAAAAAAGCATGCAAATGTTTTTACAAATTAATTTAAATTAGATAAGTATACGGAAGACATCTCTATACTTACTGCAAAGTCATGGCCAGCGGTGGGCGTCTTTCGGCTGAAATGACGACGATTAATTTTTTTGAATGCCAGGCTAACAATTGGCCAGACTGGTAATTGATATTTATTATTTTAATAGTGTTTTTTTTTACATTTTGGTATAAATAAATGGTATTGAGGTAAAAAAAATGTGTTTCACTTTTAGGCTGAAATGTGACCGATTAAGTATGTCTGTCTGTCAGGCGGTAACATTTTCTCCGCTGAAACGATTTGGATGAGATTTGGCAAGTATCTTTTATTCGGGGGACATGGAAATTTTTATCCAAGAAATATCGCACATTTTTCGAGGGAATCATAAAGAAATTCTACGCGCAGGATTGTATAAATAATTGTATTCATTCGAAACGCATACATAATGACACCATCTGTAATTTTAAGTTTGAACTACTTCAAACTTAAGTCGAGACAGTCCTAGTTACAAAAGTTTTAGGCAATATGCTACTCGACACAAGATGGCGCTGCATGCACCTACTCAACTTATCAACTATTCATCAAGAGATGGCGCCTATAGTTACTAATTCTTCATAAAGTTTAGTGTAGTAAACTATAATATGGTTCTATTAAAGAAAACGGTAACTTCTGAAAAAAAAATTAAACTTTCTCGTGCTTCCAAATCTTTTGACGTGGCAGTGCAACCTACTGTGCCGTGAACCGCGGGTTGTTGTCCCGCGAGGAGCATATTTGTATGATGAGCACTATAGTTTATACCACCGAGCCGAGTCAAGGATTTGTAGTACCTACTAATCCGTATCCATAGTAATAACAAATGCGAAAGTAACTCTGTCTGTCTGTTATGTTTCCACGACTAAACCGCTGAACCGATTTTGATGAAGTTTCTTTAACCAAGTCAACCCCTAAAAGGCGCATAGGGGCTGGAAAATTGATTAACTATTGATGAATTGATTAAGTATTATTAATACAACCAATCCTTACACGGGTGAAATGGGGATTTTAAAATTATGAAAGCTGTGGCGGGTCCACCAGTATTAAATAAAGACATCGTTAAACATCCTCCTCTGCTGCACTGGGAGTGAAGAAATAGCATAGAATGCGTGCAGATGCTTATCATCCTGGCATGTCGTAGGAGTCGACTAAGGGACGGGTCCTCTCCAACATGGTGGACTATCTGTATGGGCGATGGGCTGATCACCCGTCACCATACGGTTCATCATACCATCTTAGGACTAATTAATCGAACGTGGCCACAAGTAGTCTTGTGGCTCTGCCCACCCCATTAGGGATTTCAGGCGTGATGCTATGTATGTATGTATGTATGTTAAACATTACTTCAAGCAATAAATATTTAAGGTTTCATAAGCATATACTTCAATCATCGTAATACCTAAAATCGAACGTTTTCCTACGCTGGTACACAAATAAATATTGAAATATCTCAACCCTCACGACAGCCAAATAAAAATTCACAACGTTCGTCCGAAATAAATACATAGCAAAACAAATATGACAGCCATAGCTGCCAACAAAACATTATCCCATTTTTACACTCATTATCTTTGGTACTTAGCCCATTAAAAAAACGTACAATAGACAAAATCGGATAAAAATACTATGTTTAAACAACACCGCGGGTGGCAACTCACAATAGCCCGTAATACTGTTGAATAATCAGGGGAATTTCAACCCTGAGTCCTGGGAATAGAGCACATTTCTTTAGCAACATTTCAAAAACTATTGAGCTTCAATGAGTCGTGCTAGCTACCTACATCATTGTGAAATTACAAACTTAATAATGCCGTCGCAAGAGGCGCTACTGAGAAGCTTTACGACTCAAATTGTATAGGAAAATGGATAAAAGATAAGTTGGTGACGGACCAGATCAAACGCATTCGGTTCGGTAAGTGTTTTGCTAATCGAGAGTAGTTTTTTTTTTATAAAAAAAAGTCAAAAAGAACCGCCGATGCTTTTGGGAACTTATTTGGGTGTATTTTCGTGTACTTGATTTTTTAGCTTTCCCATAAGATGTGCATTGATCTGCAAGCGTGGGTAATTCGATTTCTTTCGTTATGTTCAAAAACTTTACTCCTCTGCTGCACTGGGAGTGAAGATACTCCTCTGCTGCACTGGGAGTGAAGAAATAGCATAGAATGCGAGAATGCGATGCATCCTGGCATGTCGTAAAAGTCGACTAAGGGACGGTCCTCTCCAACATGGTGGACTATCTGCATGGGCGATGGGCTGATCACCTGTCACTATACGGTTCATCATACCATCGTAGGACTAATTAATCGAACGTGGCTACAAGTAGTCTTGTGGCTCTGCCCACCCCATTAGGGATTTCGGGCGTGATGCTATTTATGTCGTAAAAGTCGACTAAGGGATGGGTGCTCTCCAACATGGTGGACTATCTGTATGGGCGATGGGCTGATCACCTGTCACCATACGGTTCATCATACCATCTTAGGACTAATTAATCGAACGTGGCCACAAGTAGTCTTGTGGCTCTGCCCACCCCATTAGGGATTTCGGGCGTGATGCTATGCATGTATGTGTAAATATCACGAAAGTGAACTTATATTATCTTGAATGGAAGCTTACAGAGGCATATGATAGAATGGCTAAGTGTAACACATAGCTCGTCTCTCCGAAAGTGGGTAACGCTGATACGCGGAGGGTACATTAGGTGTTTGGATGTAAAATATGAACCGGAGGTGTCACAGGCTTAGATTAGCTAGCACTGGGTGGAGTAGGATTCCTGAATATTTATTTCCTGTTTTATTTAGATCGTCATTCCCTCGGGAACTGTGCAGTTTTCCGAGACAAAACGTATTTTATGTATTTTCCTAGATACTATTGTAGATCGTTGAGGAATTCCATCTAAATTGGTTCAGCGGTTTGATTGTGAATATCTAATAGATAAACCGACAAACAGAGTTACTTTTGAACTTATAATATAAATATGGATTGATTAAAAACTCGGGATTAACACCATTACAATGTCTTTTTATAGATGTGTGTATACTTACTCGTTTTTACACACTAGCTGTCCCCCGCAGTATCGACCGTGTATATCGATCTTCGTTCAAAGTTATATGCGTTTATAATGGGTAATAATGTCATGGCAACTTAAAAACCCAAGTGGTCGAAAAATATTTAGTTTCAGTGTGTAATCGTTCTTAATTATTAGTTTAAACTACGGAACCCTAGTAACCATGGGTGTATAATAATCATAATTGTATTAACAATACATTTATTTCAGACATGTCCATAAATGATAATTATAAGCAAATCACTGCAAATTGAACCCAAACGTAAATAAGACAATTTTATTTTAAATATTTTTCAATTTAACGGAATAATATTTTAATATTTGTGAAAGATTAAACATGTTTAACGGTCTTCAGAACTTAACTTTTCTTTTTTGTTAATCATTTTTTTTATTGTTTAGCCTACCTATAATTGAAATTTTCAATCAGAGCGAAAATTAACACGTGTTGAAAAGACATTCAATTTATTACTACATACATAGCTTTACGCCCTAAATCCCTATTGGGGTGGGCAGAGCCACAAGACTACTTGTGGCCACGTTCGATTAATGATGAACCGTATGGTGACAGGTGATCAGCCCATCGCCCATACAGATAGTCCACCATGTTCGAGAGGACTCGTCCCTTAGTCGACTTTAACGACATGCCAGGATGGTAAGCATCTGCACGCATTCTATGCTATTTCTTCACTCCCAGCGCAGCAGAGGAGCATCAATTTATTACTACTTAAAAAATTAAAAGTAAAGCCATCTTCATACATTCAAGCTTAATACAGCTTCCATCAACCGCGGCACAATACTCCATACTCTATACAACATACATACATACACCCTCCCCCTGACAATCCCTCAAAACTTCAGCCCCTAAGAAATCCGCTAAGTAACGCTCATCGTGAAGTTATGAAGCGTGTTTGTTTGTTTATTTTTTATTTCTTTCATAGCTTTGTCAACTTTGAATACGTATAGAAAATATTAGAAATATTTTTATGCAAGTTTAGTGTTTTTAAGTATCCCTAAACAAGTTTGCAAAGAACGTAGATATGACTATTTAGCAACTCACTGCTTAAAACGTAAAATGCTAGAAAAAAGTAAGTACATAAGCATGGCTAATATTCCCTGGCACAAAAATCGACATCTTATATAGGGTGATATTCAATTTGACGACGCGGTTAGCCTAGTTGGGAGTGACCCTGCCTCCGATGCTAGCGTCCCGGGTTCGATCCCCGGTAAGGGCAAATATTTGTGTGATGAGCACGAATGTTTGTTCCTGAGTCTTGGTTGTTTCCTATGTATTTAAGTATTTATTTCTTTATATAAGTATGTATATCGTCGTCTAGTACTCATAACACAAGCCTTTAGAGCTTACTTTAGGACTAGATCGATTCGTGTAAAGATTGTTCCCTGATTTATTTATTATTCAAACGCACGCAACGAAGGCGCAGGCGGCCGTTGTTCATCAATACATATAAAACAGTACCGTGACTCACTTATAGACAACGCACAGACTAAACGAGTGGTTCTAGAGGTTTGAAATTTGGAGGAGACATTCCTCGAGTACCCTAGAGGTGCACTAAGGAGGGATTTTTTGAAATTCAATCCCTAATGTAGTGAAAAGAGGTGATAAAGATTGTATGGAAAATACCGCAGGCGAAGCTGTAGCGGGTCCACTAGTATAACTACATAACCTTTTAATAACTTGTTGCAAATTTATTGTGAAATTATAAGTTACATTCATGTTTACCGCGAAGATTCGCATTGCGACAATGTGTCATTTGAAAATCTAGATTGATCCGGCTTTTCATAAAAATATAGCGAACCCAGCAGACGTCGTCCTGCCCGGTGAGTCACCCTTATCATTTAGGGGTATGAAAAATAGATGTTGGCCGATTCTCAGACCTACTCAATATGCTCGCAAAATTTCATGAGAATCGGTCAAGCCGTTTCGGAGGAGTACGGGAACGAACATTGTGACACGAGAATTTTATATATAAGAATATTCTTCAAATAAAATCACCCAAGTAAACCCGAATGAAGCGCCAGTGCAAACAAACAAATCCAATTTTGTAATATCCTTATTACGACGTATTCGGTTTCATATCGTATGAAAATTCCTTTTATTATATTTTTCTGCGCAATTCTTATTGGTCTTTGAAGATCTTAGCCTTTTTGAGATAAGAGGGAGACGTACCCTCTTAGTTGATATATGTAAAGGTTTGTGTGAGAGCTATTAAATAATGCCACTTTTATATTTTTATAGCTATTATAGCTAGCTTAGCACAGACGCTAAATCAGACATGATAGGCTGTAATTCGTCATTGGCTAAGCGATTCAATTATGGTATATCGTCGTCTTTAGTTACCTATCTGATTTTGCGTAGTTTACATTGAAAAAATGAAAAGGAGTTTAATGAAATTTTATGACTTGTTAAAGTACATGTTTGTTTGTTAAATAATTTAAATCATTAAAGTGTTATGGTTAGTTTAATATTAGTACAGTACAACAACAAATTCATAATTTTTTATTGGGATACTAGCTGGTGCCCGCGACTTCGTCTGCGAAGAATAATAATTTAAGTAACCTATGTACTTTTAAACCTTCCCTAGACCTCCACGAACATTTCAAGACTAAGATAAGATAAATCCGTTCAGCCGTTCTCGAGTTTTAGTGAGACTAACGAACAGCAATTCATTTTTATATATATACTAGCTGGTGCCCGCGACTTCGTCTGCGAAGAATAATAATTTAAGTAACCTATGTACTTTTAAACCTTCCCTAGACCTCCACAAACATTTCAAGACTAAGATAAGATAAATCCGTTCAGCCGTTCTCGAGTTTTAGTGAGACTAACGAACAGCAATTCATTTTTATATATATAGATAGATATAGATTGTACTGTGAACTAATAATACATAAATACTACACCATCGTAACGATTAATGTCGAATATAGGCGTAGTTTAGTACTACAATAGTAGTTTATGCAACGGTTGCATAATGATATGCCTTAAAACACTAGTGCAGTTTTATGAAACGAGCTTTTAGCGAGTTTAATAATAAGATCGCACGTGTGTTTTAAGGCCAAATTATGCAGAGTTGCATACATAACTTTATCTACACACATTATAAATCTTCCATGATGTGTTCAGAAACAATATTTTCTGGCAACAAGTTATTTGTTGCAATCGTGGCTGCATATTTCCGATATCCGGCGCATTTTCACGTCACACAGTCACTCCGAGAAAGCTACGATTCATATTTTCAACTAAAATGTAAATTACAAACAACTTTTTCTATTCAATTCAACAACAATTCTACTTTCGTTCAGCAAAACACCAACATAATGGCGGCAATTTGATCCTCCGTCAAGACCATTTTTTGTTTAAATCATAGACAAACGAATGAGGTCTCTATTCTCATGTCACTCGAGATCAAATGTTGTGCAGTTTATATTAAAAAAACATACTGAATTGACGTTTCGTATCAATAACTGTTTTAATATCTATGGATACTAGAATAGAGACCCACTTGAGTTTTGACAGCTGTTCCAAATTTAATCTCATTTCTATACTAAAAACGATACGGGAATTACATTGCAGCACTGGTTTTTCGTAATTGGTTGTCAAAATGGTGATCATTGCCTACGGTTTTTGATTACACTATGGAGGTTTTATGATATGGGTGTAGATAAAATAAATTAAAATACTGTCCATTCATAATCACCGTTGCAATAACTGACGAGAACCTTAACACCACCTATCAATACCGTTGTTTGTCATAGTGTCATTTAAGAAAGAAAGAAAGAAAGATATTAATTTTAACAAAAACCTTAGCAAGTAAATTAACACAGTATGAGAGATGTATAGTTGTATACCTAATTTACTTGCCACCGACTTCTATATATTTAATTTATTACTGAATTAACAAATATATCTATAGTTTCTAGGTAATTTACTAAAGGCCAGTCTTTATTTCTTAGTTTCCAAAGGGTTTTTGGAGTCGGTTTTGTTTTTTGTTAAAATTAATTTTATTTTTAGTTTTTTAGTGAATACGATTTAATATATAGTTTCATTATATCTACTTTTACCAAATGACGACAGCATTATGTCAACAGCTCATCTACCTTTGTAAAATAGTGCTTTCAGAATGCAAAGACTGTTAAGGAGTTCTTTCACGAACCTCACTATCAGTTCCGATTTACCAGATGCGTTTTAACGACGTCAACTTGCTTACGACAGAGACAAAGAAATATCCTCATTATTCGTTGACTGTCTAACATTGAAGAGTTCTTAGTAGTAATCCGTGGACTGCATCATCACCCAGCTTGACAAAATGATGATGTTTTTATGCAAATGCATCAGTTATCTTAGAAAATGGCAAAAACGGTATATGCTGCTTACAAAATATGAGGAGTTCTGTTGATTCCTCATGGATCCCATCATCAGGTCCCACCAATTTTTCTATGGGAACATTTCTGAACTATGTCAATCCCAACAAAAAAAATAATTAGCGAAATCGGTTCATATGCCGGTTCGGTTGTATGTATACATAAAAAAAAATATATATATACTGGTCGAATAGATAACCTCCTCCTTTTCTGAAGTCGGTTAAAAAGAAAAACATGTATTCACTAACACAGAAGATACATAGAGTTATATAAAATAAGAAAACAATACAAAACAAAATGGCGTCGTCGCGGCAGCGAATGGGGCACTGGCTCAGCATAATGCTGAGGTGTAAGACACATGCAGCGCTGATTTTCAGTCAGCACCGTCTGCGACTCACTGAAATGAAGTGGCCAGGCTGACCAGCGCCTTTAATCGGGAACGTGCAAGCGATATTGTAGCGACGCGCTAGCGAGATTCTCACCCCATTTTTCCGTACGATGCGTAATGCGTAAGAGTGGGATGCGAGTCTCACACGTGAGCCGCAATATCGCTTGGACGTTCCAGGAATACAGGTCCAGGTTTCAAATAATTAAATTGGTTTTAATAACTGAATATTATTGTTATTATTGTCCTAACGTAGCAAAGTAAGTTGTTTTCTTATATTTCTCCAAAAACTTAGATAGGCTTATTGCAGGTATCTTACTTTAAGGTATTAATAATGAGGAATGTCATCGGCTATTTTGTTGGCACCTTGTATAATCTGACCCACGTCAAATTTAAGTCTAATAATAAAAATCAAACATCTAATATCTTAAAATCACTCGCCTCTAACCGCTCTTCCCCTACATCATCCCCTAATAATAGTAAGAAGCCGTGAATATGGACATAATCCACAAATAAGCATTTGTTAATCTTTATCGCGTTAAAATCGCTCGACTGGGCACAAAGACTACCGGTCACAAAGGCTGGGTACTGGAGACCGGGGACAAAGGTGCCGGTTGCGTAATGGCGTTTAAAATTGCCTTTCATAGCGAGAAATGCATTTTTCCGAATATGACCGAACGTATGGCACAGTGGAGCTCAAGCTCGAGGTCGCTGGTTTGATTCCCGCCAGAAGCTCGTATCATAACGTACTTATCTTTGTCTAGTGTCTGTTCGTTAGGGTCTTTGTGTAATTCACAGACCCAAGATACCGGTTAAGCCACTTTGGGCCGTTGAGTGTGACGTTGTTTTTTATATAAAACACAACGCGGAGGACCATAGACTTCTATTATACAATTTGTCGCTTAATAAAGACTTCAAAAAGACTAGCAGGAGAAGTTAAAACAAGATACAAAAAAAAGGGTCGATTAGATAACCTAAATAATACATTCATTTAAATTTAATATATGAATCTTATTATAACAAAATCAAATTCTTCGATTAAAACCTTTCAATCGCTTTCGACAAGAACTATCAATAAGATTAGTTGGATTACGGTCGGACAGCCGACACTTACGCAGCCTATAGCGTTATAAGAGCTGCATAATGGTCAGCCATTGTCAAGAATTAAAGCTTTGAGATCAGCTGACCTCATGCATTATATAAGTAAGTGTGTACTTTATGCGGTGAAGTGTGGTTCATTCAATGTTAGAAAAAAAATTGAAAAGGACTTTTCAACTATGTTGATATCTGTAGGCAAGGAATTGTGTTGTATTAGTCTTATAATAATTTTACCGTCTTTGATACTTTGCAGTAATTCATAAGATATGTTTCTCTTCCCCCCCCTCTATTTTCTTTAATAATAATAATAATAATACACCTTCGGCATACTAAGGTGGACTCAGACCGAGTTAGACGCCCTGGATCGTAAGGTTCGTCAACTGCTAACGACCCACCGCATGCGGCACCCGCGTTCGTCGGTCATGAGAATGTACATCCCGCGAAAGTGCGGTGGTCGGGGCTTTTTAAATGCCAAGACCCTCCACAATCGCGAGGTGTGCAATCTTAGGGAGTACTTTCTCCACGCCGAATGCGGGATGCATCGCGACGTCGTTGCAGTTGATAAAAACCTAACCCCGCTCTCCTTGGCAAACGAGAACTGGCGCAAGCCTCCGGTACTAAGCACTCAGGATCGGAGGGCCGTATGGGGGAGCAAGGAGCTGCACGGGCGGTTCTACAAGGCCCTCATGGGACCTGATGTAGACCCGCTCGCATCGGTGACCTGGCTACGCTTCGGTGACCTCTTTGGGGAAACCGAGGGGTTTGTCTGTGCAATTATGGATGAGGTAGTCAAGACGAACAACTATCGAAAGTACATTATGAAGGATGGGACAGTGGACATCTGCAGAGCATGCCGCTGTCCCGGAGAATCTCTAAGGCATGTGCTTTCGGGTTGTTCGCATCTTGCTAACTCAGAGTACTTGCACAGACACAACCAAGTAGCAAGGATCATCCACCAGCAACTTGCTCTCAGGTACGACCTTGTGGGCCCTGAAGTGCCGTACTACAAGTACGTACCGGAGCCAGTTCTCGAGAATGGCCGTGCTACGCTCTACTGGGACCGGTCTATCATCACGGACAGGACTATTGCCTACAATAAGCCTGATATCGTGCTGGTGGACCGGTCGGAGCGCCGGGCGATGCTCGTTGACATCACCATCCCGCATGATGCTAACCTCGTGAAGGCCGAGAAGGATAAGCTAAGCAAATACCTTGACTTGGCCCACGAGGTGACTGCCATGTGGGATGTGGATTCAACGATTATCGTCCCGATAGTGGTTTCAGTGAACGGGCTAATAGCGAAGAGCCTCGACCACCACCTCAAGAGGCTCTCGCTAGATGGTTGGATCAAGGGCCGGATACAGAAGGCGGTACTCCTGGACTCTGCACGCATCGTCAGGAGGTTCCTCTGTCTGCAGCCCTAGCCACCGATCGCCTGGGCCCTGCTCCGCGGTCGGTGGTTCACCGTTTTTTCTATTCTTTTATTTTATAATGTTATTTTTATAATATGAAAGAATGTAAAAAATGAGAAAATTTAAAAAATAAAGCGGAATAATAATAATAAATCAGGGTACAATCTTTACACAAATCGATCTAGTCCCAAAGTCAGCTCTAAAGGCTTGTGTTATGGGTACAAGACGACGATATACATACTTATATAGACAAATAAATACTTAAATACATAGGAAACATCCAAGACTCAGGAACAAACATTCGTGATTATCACACAAATATTTGCCCTTACCGGGGATCGAACCCGGGACGCTAGCTTCGGAGGCAGGGTCACTTCCAACTAAGTGAGCACGAATATTTAATTTTGTACCTGAGTCTTGTATGTTTCCTATGTATTTATTTATCTTTAATAGTATGCATATCGTCGTCTAGTAGCCATAACACAAGCTATTTTAGAGTTTACTTTGGGACTAGATGGATTTGTGTAAAGATTGTCCTCTGATTTATTTATTTGAATAAACTAAGCTACTTGAACGTTTCACGTATCAGAAAACACTCGCAAGACTTAACCTAAAAAATCTATGGATAATCGAAAAATTCTCCTAATTCGTACAAAAACATAATAACACTTTAAGCGCAAACATGGTGTAGTGTTACCATAATAATGGCACCGAAAGTGTTCCTGGCAACACCGATCGAACGATAGTGAGGGATTACCATAGACAATAAGTTTAGAAGTAAAAATGTAACAAGCGTGCAAGGTTTAATTTAATGGGTTCTGTAGATAGGAGTAAATATTATATAATTTAATGTAAATACCTCATGCATACCGTAAATCCCCAATCGCCTAATAGTTGATCCTGCCTTATCTATAGTAACTATAAAATGTTTTGTAAAGCCTGTTGAGGTCAAATGGCACAGGCGCATATAAGGAAACGATCACCGCCGGACGCGGTGCGCACGCCCGCTCCGTCATCAAGTGCTCGCTGTCATTTGTTTGAGATATCTGTTTTAGTGTAACGTAATACTTCAATGCTTATATTATTATTGTTCACCGAAATACAATAGAAGAAATTCCTAACTAGCTTATACATTCAGAAAATCATAAATCGGACTAGGTAATTTATTGCTAGAATGTTATGTACAAAAGCTGTTAAAATATCAAGGGCGCGTCAAAACCAACAGTTTTCCGGTAGGTGTACATTATTTAAAAGCACTCGACGACACATTGTTTTATAATCCGCGATATTTATATGTACTTATATAGATATCTAAGCACTATGCCTGCCGCAAACCAAATTGGCACACCGGCAGCTCAATTACGCAGCACAATTGGTATCGGTTTGGCTCGAAATGCAAACCAATTTAGTCTTAACTCTGTGTAAATAAGGGCACAATTGGTTTACTTTTCGCGAAAGCGATACCACTTGGTGTTGCGTAATTGAGCGGCGGGCCATAATAGTAATGGTCGTGAGCCAGTGTGCCAATTGGTTTGCGGCAGGTATAGTTTGCGGCAGGTGTAGTGTACTAGGGGGACGGTAAATAAAAGTCATATGAAATCGTCATATTGATTGTACCAAAGCAAATCACCATTGCTTCTCAAAAAAAAAAAACGTTATCGCGTGTTCTTTATGGCCAGCAAAACATGTTTTAAATTAAAAGTTTTGTAACGAGGAACCCTAAAAACCTAATAACGTTGTCACTGGATTGCGACACCGCTTTATGCGCATGCGTCAGAGCGTGTCCATGTTTAGGTAGCCGATGACAATTGACACTCCGCCTAACACAATCAACATTGAACTCTATCGTTTTAACACAAGGTTCAAGATCGAATAACATTTTTGTAGCGGTTATGACGTAATGTTTGTACATGCCTTTGCGCAACTTTCTGGGAATGATTTTGTGCGTTATCCGATGATCTGTCATTGTGAAGGGATTAGTATGGGTAAATGATTTTAAGATGTTACGTTAAAAATCGTTTTGAAATATCTATGCAAAGATATTGGACGCTATCTTTCAAAGTTTGGTTGGTGCCAGCCATAGCTCGGCACCGTTAATCAAATAGTTATAACTTCGTTAATCGCTAATCCATGACTAAAAACAGTTAACTTCGTTAAACGTTAAAGCGGTAAATATCGGAAGATTTAACTGAAGTTAACGTTAATCGTTAACTCGTGATAGAAATTGCGTTGTGTTAGTAAATTAGGTACTTATAAAAAAATTGGTATGGGTTATCTAAATCTAGGTAAGACATGAAAAATGTATTTGTTTTCACGACGATGTCCTTTTGGAAAATAGTCAGTAGGTACTTAATTAACCATTAACGGCCATTAATTCGTTTAACGGAAGTTAATGAGTCCGTCCGCTAACAATTTATAAATTTATCTTAACAGTCAATCCGTTACTCGTAATGTTAACTTCGTTAATTAACGATTAACGGATTCACGGTCTTGTGCCCAGCTATGGTGTCAGCCTATGTATTTCTCCAACAAGTTTCATGTCTCATTTCGTCCCATATTTCGTCCGACAATCATAAGTTGACCCGCGCGCTCGTAAGCGTTATGCGGAGTTAGGTGTCTACATCCGTGGCCGGTTGCGTCGATAAATGACCAAGGTCGAAGGCACGCACGGACATGTAGTTTATACGCACTGACGGGTCAAGGTAGGCTCACTGACGAGTTTATGAACGAATTATTTCTGGTTAATTGTTTAGTCCTTTTCACTATGCCCAGCAGTGGGACGTAAGGCTGATAATTATTGTGATGATATTGATCCAAGCAGAAAATACTACCTATATAATTAATACTAGTGGCTCCGTGAGCGCGCGATAAACTTAACTCTGCCGTTGCAAAATTTCCTAACACCGCAAAAAACCTTTGTGATCTGAAAAAAACCCCATATCTCCGGCATTTTGAATTTTTTTGAAAAACTCAATCGACAATAAAGATCTATATAATTATCGATCCTGCTCACAAATTTTCACGAGAATCGGTTGAGAAATGCGACCTGGCGCCTCATTCGGGAACGCTAAGTGATTCTGTAGCGACTCGTAAGCCAGATCTCTCATCTCGCTCTTACGCATTTGGCATCGTGCGGAAGAGTGGAATGAGAAATCTGGCTTACGAGTCGCTACAGAATCACTTAGCGTTCCCAAATGAGGCGCCTGTAGACGAGAACAAATGGACAGACGGACATACGAAAGCATTTTTCTTCGCTCGCTCGGTCGATGACAGGATACAATAAAAATCCACAACCATAAGCATCATTATTATTAATTAAATTAAAAATGGTTTATTCTCATTAATAATGTTTCTAATTGGACCCGTGGATGTAACAATGGACCTTTTAGGGGCCCTCAGTCACAAAGCATCATATACCATAGAGTGAACTTTTAGCGGGAGGACCATAGACTGTGGGAATTGATACCTTTTATTGATGGTTTTAAAAATATAGTATTCATAGAAAAAACAACGTATGTTTTTTCTATGAATACTATATTTTTATGTAATACTATATGTAGAGAAGTGATTTTTATTCTAGATTAATATACAACCATTTAATTTAAAGTTATCTGAAAAACACATATTTTCTTTATTAAACTTATAAATGGGTGGCGATGATCACTTACAATCAGGTGACTCGCATGCACGTTTGTCATCCCTAATATTTAAAAAAAACCAATCGTAGTATTGTCGTAGTGTTAGTAATGTCGAATTTATGAGCCTTTAAAAATGTGACTGAAAAAGAAATTGCCTTAAAAAGCGGGAATATCCTGTAAAAAATGTGTCACATCTACTTTACTTAAAGAATATAAAATAAAATTTATTTTCATTTTGAAAATGCCTTTATCTACACCCATATCATAAAACCTCCATTGGTTAATCAAAAACCGTAGGAAATGACCACCATTTTGACAACCAATTAGGAAAAACCAGTGTTGCGATAAAGAAATAACATGACTTCTTTATCGTTTTTAGTAAAGAAATGAGATTAAATTTGGAACAGCTGTCAAAACTCAAGTGGGTCTCTATTCTAGTATCCATAGATAATAAAACAGTTATTGATACGAAACGTCAATTCAGTATGTTTTTTTAATATAAACTGCACAATATTTGATCTCGAGTGACGTGAGAATAGAGACTTCATCCGTTTGTCTATGATTTAAAAAAAATAGTCTTGACGGAGGATCGAATCGCTGCCATTATGTTGACGTTTTGCTGAACGAAAGTAGAATTTTGTTGAATTGAATAGAAAAAGTTGTTTGTAATTTACATTTTAGTTGAAAATATGAATAGTAAGTAGTCTTCTCGGAGTGTGTGTGATGTGAAAATGCGCCGGATATCGGAAATATGCAGCCACGATTGCAACAAATAACTTGTTGCCAGAAAATATTGTTTCTGAACCCATCATGGAGGATTTATAATATGTGTGTAGATAAAGTTATGTATGCAACTCTGCATAATTTGGCCTTAAAACACACGTGCGATCTTATTATGAAACTCGCCTATCGGCTCGTTTCATGAAAACCGCACTAGTGTTTTAAGGCCTATCATTATGCAACCGTTGCATAAACTACTATTTAATGTTCTTATACGATGATTTTTAATGTTCTAGAAAAAAGTAACGCGTCGTATAGGCAAGTCAAATAAACGTTTTTGCTATTGGTGGAAAAATCAGTAGCAATATTTTAATTTCAAATACCTACACCTACATTTTTACTTGAATAGCTGCTTGTCTACAACATGTTTTAAGTATATTTTTATTTTTTTATATAAATGCAGCTCTAAACATACCAAGCTCTACATAAAGCCGGCTTCACACGAACATATTCATTTCACTAACCCAGTAATGGCTGCCGCGTGCCGCAACCCCGCTCGCCCGAGTACTTAACTACTTAATCACTGCCATCGAGTGGATTGTCAAGTGCGTGTACTTTTTTGATAAATTATTTTGTATTTTTTCGAGTGAAAGGTGCTCTAAGTGTGCCAAAGGGAGTCAGTTGTGGGATATTTTTGGCTTTGTTTGTCTAAGGTACGTTAAAAATCTATCCTTACTAATATTTTAAATGTGAATGTAAGTTTGTTTGTTTCTGACGCTTTTACGTAAAAACTACTGAAACGATCATCATGAAACTTTGTACATTACATTTAATGTTCCCGAGGGAATAACTATAACCGGATTCCACGCGGACGAAGTCGCGGGTAGAAGCTAGTAATATTATAAATGTAAAAGTCCGTGAAGCTGTTTGATGTTTGTTCTTCAATCACGCGCAAACGGCTGAACGGATTTGGACGATATTTGGCAGACGGATAGGCCATTTTTTTTTTCATTTATCGTTTAGAGACTTTGAATCACTTTGACATGACTATGACAGCCCCATCGTAACTTAAGCTAGTGACGGCTACAAAAGCAGACTATAAGTTTAATATTCGCTAAGTGCTACTTTTTTGGTATTCTAGTACAAATAAATATACTATCTTAGCCTCTGCTGAATCTGGAAAAGCTAAGTTACTTTGGAATACTCCTAAATCTAATATAAATAAATAAATAAATAAATCAGGGGACAATCTTTACACAAATCGATCTAGTCCCAAAGTAAGCTCAGGGTCACTACCAACTAGGCTATCCGCGTCGTCAATATATTTCTCTTAAGTATATCTAATTATAATTTTCTTTGTAGTTCATTCCGAGCACAATCCAATAGAACATGTTTCACGTCTTCAGGAACATCGCAAACTTCACAATTCGGTGATGGACATTTTCTCATCATGAAGGCAAAATTCCTTAAAGGCATGTGCTCGGAACGAAGCCTAAATGCTGTTTTAATCATACATACATACATACATATTATCACGCCCAAAATCCCTAATGGGGTGGGCAGAGTCACAAGACTACTTGTGGCCACGTTCGATTAATTAGTCCTAAGATGGTATGATGAACCGTATGGTGACAGGTGATCAGCTCATCGCCCATACAGATAGTCCACCATGTTGGAGAGGACCCGTCTCTTAGTCGACTTTTACGACATGCCAGGATGATAAGCATCTGCACGCATTCTATGCTATTTCTTCACTCCCAGTGCAGCAGAGGAGTGAGGAGTGAGGAGTGTTTTAATCATATATCTACTTAATTTCGAATTAATAAACCATGGAACATGAGGAGGTTCATATCTTGGAATAAAACATAGGATACTTTTCATCCCAATCCCACACAAAAAAAAACGCAAGCACGGCTTCTCCGATAACTTCGGCATAGTGTTGGGTATATTCATTGGAACGAAGTGGTAGAATAGTTTTACAAAGTACGCAAAAAAATTCTCTTTAGTACATTATAATTTTGATGACGCGGTTAGCCTAGTTGGGAGTGACCCTGCCTCCGAAGCTAGCGTCCAGGGTTCGATCCCCGGTAAGGGCAAATATTTGTGTGATGAGCACGAATGTTTGTTTCTGAGTCTTGGATGTTCCTATCTATTTAAGTATTTATTTCTCTATATAAGTATGTATATCGTCGTCTAGTACCCATAACACAAGCCTTTAGAGCTTACTTTTAGATATATTAACATATATATTGCTTAGATTATAGTCAGAAAATATCTACCCTATCAGGACTAACTCAAGACTATACCAATAGAAATAAAAAAACGCATAAAATCATCTCATCTCTGTGAATCGCCTGGAATGGCGCCGTCGATTACCGTCGTAAATTACCCCGCGATCTTACCCTTACCCTTGCTTCGGGTAAAATTACTTCAGGCCCAATTTAGGCGGTAATGCTAAGGGTTTTAACGGAGACGTGAATAGGTGTGTGTACGGACTATATGTACCTACTAGAACAAAAAAAATAATATATTGTCTTCTATTAATTTTGATCGCCACAACGATCGATTCTGGGCTGCTCGCTTCCAGCAGAATCCCGCAATCATCAGGACGTCAGTCCACCGTGTGGGACTGCCCACGCTGCGCCTTCCAGTACGTGGTCACCACTCGAGAACTGTTCGGCCCCATCGGCCATCTGTTCTACGAGCAATGTGCCCCGCAAACAACCACTTAAGCTAGCAATATATTATTGGGTCCAATTCGAAACGATGTCTTCATTAATTTAAAATTTCCTAAACTTAAAATAAGAAACGTCCAGAGCTGAGTGAAGTACAGAGCTGTCAAAATCAATATTCTCGTGACTTTTTTTCGTATAGGGCACATGCATAATTTCTTTTTTCATCTTGTATTGGAAAGTGCTGAGTATTAGAAACCGATCAGTGTACGCAACACATTATTATGTTGTTTATTTTGTGTTATGAGGCTTTGAAAAGTCATTGCTCATACGACTCGCAAAAACATTCCATACAAAATGGACAACAGCTATGACGTCACAGCTGTCGTTAGACTGTACAAAATGTATGGTGTTTAAACGAAATCTGTAATTATTTCCGAAAAAACTGTTTTTAGACCAACATCGTAGAAAAAAAACATGACATAAGTTTGATGAAGATGTCCAAAAACTGAAATCAGAATTAAAAAACAATACTTATATATTTTTCACTAATTTTGACCCTTAATCAAATAAAAATGAATTGTCAAAATGATATGCTTTTTTTGTAATATGCTTACTTTCATAATGCTTAGTTAAACCTCATTTTGATTATCATGCAACTTTCCTATTGACTCCATTTTATTGCAACTTTTTGATTAATAACATTTGTAATCTGTGGCCCGTTTTACGAAGCTACAATTTTACAAGCAAAACTGCACTGGCAACACTGCAACGCAGATGTATGGAGTCTGTCATCGGTGTTGAGTAATAAATTCAAGTGCCCAACATGCCTGATATAGTCCGAACAAAAAATCAGGCTGAGGCCCCTGAGAGGTGCGTTGGTTTCGGAAATGAGGGCTAGTTCTGAATCTAAATTTGTTTATTGCCCTGCACCTCTATTTGGGAACGCTAAGTGATGTTGTAGCGACTCGCGAGAGAAATTTCTCATCCCACTCTTCCGCACGACGCGTAATGCGTAAGAGTCTCGCTCGCGGGTCGCTGCAGTCTCACTCAGACGTTCCCGAATAGACTAGACGCCCTGTAATACATTATTTGAATTTGAATAATACTACAATCACTAAGTATCGAAACTGGGATATTACTATTCATTGCTACAACGAAAGTCAGTTTAGGGCCCAGCTACGAGCTACGCCGTAGACCTCGTAGCACTAGTAACGAACAGAATCCGGTAGACCAAGGTTTACTGCTGCTACAAAGCAAAAAATGCTTCTTTCTTAAGAGCGTAGCGCTACATGGCAATGAAAGATTAAACTGTCAGATTCGCCTGACACCACACCTTTTTTCTCAGTGTTATATAAATGTATATAGCAATAGATTAGGTACGTATAGTGTGTACGCAGGTCAGTCAACCGAAAGAGAAAAAACGAACTAGTTTATTTTGCTATTTATTTACGATAGGCTTTTGTAGGTTTTCAGTATGATGCCAGAGTTATTTTGTATTTCTTTTAGTTTGTATATAATTCTAATTTGTAGACGATTTCTTGTATAATCAAATTTTGTTTAATTGAAAGAACTGCTCTAACTCTCAGTAACATGTTTAAAAAGAGGTCTGCTATAATAGTGAAAAGTAATTTTAATTATAATTAGAGAGAACGAGGTAGAAATAAATGCCATGCTAAATTTTAAAAAAAGGTCCTCCATTCCTTTTTCAATTTTTAATAATCCGCACTTTCCCGCCCGTAATAAAGAGCGCACGAAATAAATTCCGCGCGAACCGGCGCCGCGACAGTGAAAGTTAATTTGAAAATGGAATAAACACGCGCCAACCAATGGGCGTCGAGCGGCGAGCCGCCGCGGGCCAATCCGAGTACGGGGATTTTCGCGCGCTGAATTTTTATTAGCCGAGATAATAACGCCATTTTGTGACAGGTTCCCTTTTTCGTTTTTACGCCATTGCTCGGTGTTGCCAGATGGGACGCGACGTAAATGGGGTATTAGGCTGATACGTGAGCGATTTTAGGGATTTACTTTTCGATTTTCTCAGTTGATACGTTTGTATTATTTTGTTATGGGAAAAATTGGGGGTTTTGTTATGCAATCTTGTTGGATTTAGATAATGTACTTCGGTATTTCTAAGAATACCGTACCTACCTTTATTCTAATTACCATGGTCGTTGGAGGAACAATAATTTTAATTACTAATGTTCTCCACTGATCACTGCAAGTTCCTACGTAAGTCAAGATAAAGATAATTAACAAGTAATTTCGTTACGGAAATTGTTACAGGAGTTCGAGAAGTAGATAACGTTTTCATAAATAGCAAAAGCTTAGGTATAGAGTGGAGAAGCCTTGCATTTAGTTTATATTTGACGACGCGATTAGCATAGTTGGCCCAGACGCAAGCGTCCCGGGTTCGATCCCCGGTACGGGCAAATATTTGTGTGATGAGCACGAATGTTTGTTCCTGAGTCTTGGATGTTTCCTATGTATTTAAGTATTTATTTCTCTATATAAGTATTTATATCGTCGTCTAGTACTCATAACACAAGCCTTTAGAGCTTACTTTGGGACTAGATCGATTTGTGTAAAGATTGTCCCCTGATTTATTTATTTATATTATCAAAACATAAAACACCTCCTACTCCTCTGCTGCACTGGGAGTGAAGAAATAGCATAGAATGCGTGCAGATGCTTATCATCCTGGCATGTCGTAAAAGTCGACTAAGGGACGGGTCCTCTCCAATATGGTGGACTATCTGTATGGGCGATGGGCTGATCACCTGTCTCTGTACCATCTTAGGACTAATCAATCGAACGTGGCCACAAGTAGTCTTGTGGCTCTGCCCACCCCATTAGGGATTTCGGGCGTGATAATATGTATGTATGTATGTACATAAAACAGTACCGTGACTCACTTTTAGACAACGCACAGCCTAAACGGGTGGTCCTAGAGGTTTGAAATTTGGAGGAGACATTCCTCGAGTACCCTAGACGTGCACAAAGGAAGGAATATTTTGAAATTCCATCCCTAAAGGTGTGAATAGGGGTGATAAAGTTTGTATGGAAAATACCGCGGGCGAAGCTGTGGCGGGTCCACTAGTAGAGAATAAAATAGTACATGTATACTTAGCTCTACTAAAAAATATATTTTTGATAATACTACGGGCTTTTATTTAAGTTCGACTTTAGCTAGGCGTGGTCATCACAGAGGGCCGAAACCACAGACGAAATATAATAATAATAAATAAATAAATCAGAGGACAATCTTTACACAAATCGATCTAGTCCCAAGGTTAGCTCTAAAGGCTTGTGTTATGGGTACTAGATGACGATATAAATACTTAAAAAGAGAAATAAATACTTAAATACATAGGAAACATCCAAGACTCAGGAACAAAAATTCGTGCTCATCACACAAATATTTGCCCTTACCGGGGTCTAACCCGCTATACTAAATAATTCGTTCGTCGTTCTCGTTGCGTCCATTCGATTCATTAGAACTCCGAGACTAGAAAAAAAAGTTGGCAGACGTCTAGGCCGCTGATTTTTTAATGAACGATTTTTTTAAGTTGTAACTTAAAAACGCAGGGACGTATGAATTTCATTTACTGGACCAAATCAATTTGTATTGAAATAAACTTTCATCCCTATCAATATGAAAGACGAACAAATCATATACCAAAATGGCACCCAGCTCCCTAACTATAAGGACACCGCTGACCTAACTTCTACTAGCAAATAAAGCTGTCAAACTTGCAGGGCACGCGGGGTTTTTAGAGCGCTGTGATTGGTGCGTTCGAGGTCATACACTACCCGCGCCTGCCTCTGGCCCCGCGGCTTATGACTGTTTGCCTCTACTGCTGGCAGCGAGAGACCCCCGGCTATGCGAAGTCTATTAGTTATTATATGGTCTGTGGACGGACACGTTGTCTTGGGTGAATTCATCGGTTGCCGCAGATAGACTTAGCTTCGCTTCGTATCAAAATGTTGGTGTCGTCACCCAAAGCTACGCTAGCGTGCTTTGAAGATGGTTATGGGACTTATGGGACGTTGACATCATTTTAGTCACAATTTCATTTATCTTAACACAACTAGATACAAGAGTCACCCAGTTGAAATTAAAATAAAAAGAAATTTATTCAATTCAAATTAATGTGTAAGTAAATTGGCCAAGTTTAAGGGTTGCTTTAAAAGATCACCGAACAAAATATAAAATTCCAGTTACAAAGAAATCAAAAAAATTGTGAAAGGAGTTGAACATAATAATACCCTTTTAAAAAAGTGCAGAAACATTATCAAGTTTAATAAAAAAAAATACGACTGGTAGTCCGCATTAAAATGCTAACTTCTGTAAATCGCGCGTTTTCCCGCCTTGGCTGTATGGTATGGCGCTTCCTTCGCCCGCGGCTGACGAGGCTAATTATTTCCCGCCCTTTTCTGCTTCCTGCGATCGGTTTTTAATTTGACGCCTTGCTGTTCGAATTTCAAATTATTTTTCAAGTCGTATGACTCCAAGGTTTGTATTAAGAATATGAACCTTATTCCTCAGATAATAAAAATGATAATACAACTACTTAATCCCGCAAAATGGGAGGTTGGGAAGGCTTCTTTATGATGCGCGTTACGAGTTTTCTTAAAAATAATAGGATTATGGGCAAAATTTAAAGGCCACTCAAATTGAAATTTGATTAAAGTGACGTTTTTGTATAGGATGACAACTAGTTGATGGACATTTAACTATTCAATCTCTAATCAAATCTTTAAGACGCTGACAACAGCCAATTGACCTTGAGTGATCGGTCACTGTCTGTTTGCTACGGAGTGAACGAGAAGCACTGCACTGAAGCGGTTAATTGTATGGCGAAAATCAAAAAACGGATGAACTATATAACTAAACACACTACACGTAAAATATAAATTGGTCAATTTTTTAGTATGGGCGTGATGTAATAGTGTTATTAATTATAGACCCATAAGTTCAAAAAATTAAGACATTTACGACGTTAAAAGAGGATTTCAAACGTAACTTCATGATTTTTTTCTATCGAATCGATTTCATCAAATCGTGTTTCGGAAATAGTTCAGTTTTCAATAATATACAGAATATGAACATATTTTTTTTGCACTTTGCCAAATCAAATAGGTTTTGTTAAAAAACTGTTTAAATAAAGCCAATTTAGGTGTTGTCAGTGACTTAAGTTGTAAATATAGATATGAAAGATCGAATTAAAATATATATATATATATATATATATATATATATATATATATATATATATATATATATATATATATATATATATATATATAATGAAAGAGTGTGAGACCCTACTTTGCTCCAAATACAGCACAACCACGACAAAGAAACAAAATGCGTAATCACTATTTGGGTTTTTACCCCTAAATTTAGGGGTAAAAACTTTTGGATTAGAACTTTTTAGGGGAATACAAAAGTAGCTGAAAATGAGTGCAAAATTTATTATTAGCTTGTAAAATGAGAGCTCTAAATGCAACTTTTTGCGTGAAAAAAACCGCAATTTTCACAATATTTGACGTCCGAACTTGGCCTTTTTACGTATTAATCACACTGACAAGAGTATGGTATGGTATTGGTAAGGAAGCCTATAAAAAAAACGGTAGTTGATGATTTAGGGGTTTTTAGGGGCTTTTCGACTTGCTTTAGTGGTATACCTCTTTGAAGAGTTGGCAACCCTAAAACCCTATTTTAAAGCCAAATAAAAGTCAAGAAATACTTCCTATATTTCATGTAGTAAGTAGATCTCTGTCTTGTATTACTTGTAACTCACATTAAAATTAATGAAGCTTCATCATGTCTGAGATATAAACCGTATCTTCCAGACTAATTGAACCTAGCTACTTAAAACCGAAATACAGAGTAAAGTATATAAGTATAAGTTAATGTATAAGCGAGATAAGTGTATAAGTTGTAATTAGTCAGTCTCTCTTAACTCAACTTTATTTATGTAGAGTCGCCTTTAAGATATCCCGTTTGTAGAGCGCTTTAGTCATCTTGATATTTGACAGGAAATTGAAACAAATCATTTCAGCTGAAACACGTCCACTGGCCATAGGCCTCCTCCAATGATCGCTATGATATTTTTCGGCTGAAATGATAATGATTCTTATAAACTTTTATATTTTAACATAATAACTACCGATCCCCTACACTTTTATATCATTACCTGTTCTACCGGTAGTAGATTCATTCCTTGACCTTCATAAGAGCTTGTAAAAGCCTAAATTGAATAAAGATAGTTTGACTTTGACTTTGACTTTGACATTGCCCTTCTAGACCGGCAACACATTGGCATCCGCAGCCTTAAAATGCAAGACACAAAATAAATTAAACGCGTTTATCTGTATGACTATCTCTTTCATCGGCACTAGTGTGAGAGAGACGCACTTAGAGATAACACGGTTTAATTTATCCCTGTCTTGCATGTTAGGGCCGCTGGTATTACAAAAATGTCCATAGGTGGCGGTAAGCACTTTAGTAAGTTCACATTCGTGGGTGTAGCATTTTAGTGACGATATAGTAAATCACGTAGCAGGATCGTTTAGACCAGACCATTCTTATCTGCCTATGGAAATCAAAAAAACGAGCTGGTTCTTGTATAAATACTTACTTGTATTTACATCAATATTTTTGTTGTTTATAGGCTCTTAATTGTTATTTTTTAAATATTTTCCTGTTTTGTTGATACCAGAGCGGTTTGACATTGGATAAGCAATCTCACCACTATGTCACTTTTTCGTTATCCTCTCTTTCGTCGTCTTATCTGGTCAATATTAAAAATAATAGCAATAACTCAAAGCATGTGTGTTATATGAAAATGAAAATATTTATTTTGCAAGTAGGCCACATGGGCTCTTTCACTTGTCTGAATCTACCAGCGCGTCGAAAGGTGACATTTGCTGAGAAGAAACGCCGCAAGAAACTCAGCACTATAGCATTTTAAACTCTGTTCATTTAATATAAAAATATATTTCCGTGTATTCCTGTTTTGTGTTTTACGCGAATACACGTGAAAACTCCATTATTTATGAATTTATACCATTCAAAATAAACGGAGACGTGCCAAAAAGTTTACTCTAAAAAGTATCTCGACCGATCGGTCGGCGTGTAAAGGTTATTCATGCTCTTTAGAAGAATCTCTCAAAGGTGTAGCTAAGTTACAATATGCGGTACCGTCGCGTGCAAATTTGTTTATTAAAATAAAATAGTCTAATTAGCTGTTAACATGGGTGGATATTGCTCCCAGCATGCTGCGACGCTGAATCAGTGGTGCCCTGAAAATTAATTCCATACTTAAAACTAACGGTGACGTCAAAATTCAGCATTATGAACATCAAAATTAAAAACAGGTGTAACTAAAACTCCTATCAGACAAGTCGAACAGCTTAATTTTCGTTCAAGTGGTGTTTGATCGCATAAAAACCCGAATAAGAACGCTTGTGCACTGCGTCCAATCCGTATCCGAACCGAATCCGAGCTGCGAACGAGTAGAGAGGCAGCGAGGCGGCGGGGTATGTGGGCGGGGGGCGCGTAAAATGACGTATGCTTGGATTTGGATCCGAGATCCGAATTCGGTCCGAGATTTCTAGATCCGTTTTTTACGGGTTCGGTTCGGATACGAAGTGCTAAAGCGCTCTAAACCTAGAATAATTAATGCTCTTGTGTATTCGTGTTTTTTTATTCTGTTAAGAAATAGCATAGAATGCGTGCAGATGCTTATCATCCTGGCATGTCGTAAAAGTCGACTAAGGGACGGGTCCTCTCCAACATGGTGGACTATGTGTATGGGCGATGGGCTGATCACCTGTCACCATACGGTTCATCATACCATCTTAGGACTAATTAATCGAACGTGGCCACAAGTAGTCTTGTGGCTCTGTCCACCCCATTAGGGATTTCGGGCGTGATAATATGTATGTATGTATGTAGTAAATGTGACGCTTGTGTGCGTGACTGTCTCGAGCCGCTAAGACGCTGGCCGCAAATTCGGGCGCGCGTTGCTTAACATTTAAATGTGGAATCATACTGCGTGGAACTAGCAGGACATGCAGACATATTTTTATGTGTAATAAATATTTAAACTCTTCAACTAAGTTACACACACAGAGTTTTGACTGAATCACAATAAAAATTGTACCGTATGAACGATCATTATCGTATATTTATTAACTGACATTCGAACTAAAGTTAGAAATATGTATGTTACAAATATACATTATGCTAGTGGACCCGCCGCAGCTTCGCCCGCAGTATTTTCCATACAAACTTTATCACCCCTTTTCACCCCTTTAGGGATAGAATTTCAAAATATCCCTCCTTAGTGCACGTCTAGGGTACTCGAGGAATGTCTCCTCCAAATTTCAAACCTCTAGGACCACCCGTTTTGGCTGTGCGTTGTCTATAAGTGAGTCACGGTACTGTTTGTATTTACAACGCGGTTAGCCTAGTTGGTAGTGACCCTGCATCCGAAGCTAGCGTCCCGGGTTCGATCCCCGGTCAGGGCAAATATTTGTGATAAGCACGAATGTTTGTTCCTGAGTCTTGGATGTTTCCTATGTATTTAAGTATTTATTTCTCTATATAAGTATGTATATCGTCGTCTAGTATCCATAACACGAGCCTTTAGAGCTTACTTTGGGACTAGATCGATTTGTGTAAAGATTGTCCCCTGATTTATTATTATTATTATTATTGATGATTAATTATTATACGCGGCTTTGTAATAATACACTATTCGCGCTAGAATAAGTAGCGAAGGATTCGAGACGAGGAGAGAACTAACATTTAAATTTCGAATTTGGTATTAAGACTGAGCCACACTATTCCTAACAAAACCTTACTCCTCCTAAAAGCGTCGCAATAATTATGAGCCAAATCTGCGCGTTCATCTCGATTAGAGTCCGCGATTCGAAAATTACAAATTTGAATTTGGAATACCGGACTTTTGAGATTAAGGTACCTACGATAGATGTGGCGATATGACCATAGACTTATTGATTTAAAAATCTGTTATTTCAGTTTGTTTTGGAGGTCTATTACAGATTTTCAAATAGCCTCTTAATAGGGGCTTCTGCTTTGACAGATAGATATTATGTAATACAATAGGGCCAAAGATCTCAAACGAAGGATATGCCTATCAGTACAATTTCGTGTAACAAGTCTCATAGAAGGTTGTCAAACGCCAGCGCCATGGCTTACCCACACCCTATTGCTGATGTCTTAGTTCTTACGACATACACTCAAAAGTCTAATATTGCTTGATTCACACGCTATCATATCATTAAGGACGGTGGGGTCGGTGGTGCTGTCTTACAGGTTGCGGAATTGTACTGGATACTTAATTATAATAGTGTCAGTTAAACGGGTGTCAAGGACCGTGGCTGTCATGCGACTGAACGTGCGATGGTGTCAGACTTGCGTTCTGACACCTCAAAAGTCAGCATCGCGAGAATTGCTTTGAGCACTTCCTTACTATTTGTATCAATGTCGCTAAACTGGAAATAAGAAACGTCATACTCGATTTTGACAGCTTGGTGCCATAATAAATTGAATATGACGTTTCTTATTTTAAGTATAGGAACTTTTAAAAGGAGACACTGTTTCGAATTGGACCTAATGGTACTATAAAATTAATTCTAAGATTTACACAATTACTAGATACGAAACATTGTGTATGTAAATACAGAGAAAAAACATTTAGATTTAATTGTGTCATCGTGAATTGTGACTTTTCACGTCATCTAGTCAAAATTAGGTACTACAAAAACATCGAAAATGATTCCAATTTCAACCAACATACAAATAAACACCGGAAACCGCCTCTACGCATTCCCAATCCCCAAGACGTTCCAAGTTTAAATTTCGACCCTCCTCGGGAACCTCTCGTAATTTTGAATTAAGAAATTGGATCGCCGTTCATTTGTTTGTGCGAAACGGATCAGGGCCACTCATCTCTATTTAAACTTGATCAGAGAGAGAAGATTATAGAAGGAAATTATTTTTGCTAGCTATTTTTCATTTGCATTAGATGCACTCACTTTGTTTCCATTGAAAAACTAGGATTTCTTACATGAAATAAACACTGTAAATTATATTAATAAAACTGAAAAGCACAAATTAGAAAAGAAAGTTTAAAAAAATATATAAAAAATGCCCCAAATTTAAAGTTACTTTTTTAGTGCACAGTTCGCCTAAAAAGTATTGTATGTAAGTAAAATGCAAGGAATAAAACCTTTATCTACACCCATATCATAAAACCTCCAAAGTGTAATCAAAAACCGTAGGAAATGACCACCATTTTGACAACCAATTAGGTAAAACCAAAAAATTGCAACACTCAATGTTATTCCCGTATCGATTTTAGTATCGTAATGAGATTAAATTTGGAACAGCTGTCAAAACTCAAGTGGGTCTCTATTCTAGTATCCATAGATATTAAAACAGTTATTGATACGAAACGTCAATTCAGTTGCCGCCATTATGTTGATGTTTTGCTGAATGAAAGTAGAATTGTTGTAGAATTGAATAGAAAAAGTTGTTTGTAATTTACATTTTAGTTGAAAATATGAATAGTAAGTAGTCTTCTCGGAGTGTGTGTGATGTGAAAATGCGCCGGATATCGGAAATATGCAGCCACGATTGCAACAAATAACTTGTTGCCAGAAAATATTGTTTCTGAACCCATCATGGAGGATTTATAATATGTGTGTAGATAAAGTTATGTATGCAACTCTGCATAATTTGGCCTTAAAACACACGTGCGATCTTATTATGAAACTCTCCTATCGGCTCGTTTCATGAAAACCGCACTAGTGTTTTAAGGCCTATCATTATGCAACCGTTGCATAAACTACTAATAGTCCTTCTTGCTAGGTTAGGTTATAGCTTTAAAATACTACCCTGTAATTTTGTGTATTATAAAAAAAACCGGACAAGTGCGAGTGTAACTCGCGTGGAGAGGGTCCCGTTCCGTACATGATTATCTGAAATTTTCTATGTTACTTTAAATACCATAGACTTCACATAGGTTTAACTGTAATTTATAGGTAAAGAACCATTATTTGTATTTTTTTTTTTGTAAATTTACGACCTGCTATTTCGGAGATACGGGAGGGGATGGTCAATTGTCGCATATTTTCCTAAATTACTTCCAAACTATTTATCTTAAAATTATGAAAAAGTGATATTTAAGATTCTCACAACGAGCCCTTTCATTTGATATGTCACACGATGTAATTTGCAAAACTTTTTTACTTCTCTGATTTACCTACCCCCTAAGAGTGGCCCCCATGTTTAAAATTCATTTATTTACGTTACACGTCCGTATTGCGATCACTGACTTACATATGTGTGCCAAATAAATCAATCAGTCCAGTAGTTACGGAGCAAATTGGCTTTGACAGACGGACAGACAGACAGACATGTGATCCTATAAAGGTTCCATTTTTTCCTTTTCAGCTACGGAACCCTAAAAAGATGTTTTTTATATTGTTTCAGCATTCTAAAAAGAACTCCAAAAAGCGGGAGCTCATTTTAAAATTTAGGTGACCGAAATAAGGACGAATCGAAAATAAAAGAATTATGATTTTGAAGGGTTAATTAGAAAATTTTAAATAATCACGGAACAGAGCAAAATCTAGGTCTTTAATAAAATTGGAACCAAAAATTACAGATACGAAATCTTAGTTGTAAAGTTAGTGTAAATATCTGAAGTGATTGTAAATGCAGTGAATCGTTTTTTTTTATGTCAATTGACTGACAAACGAGCTGACTGCCCACCTGATGGAAAGTGGTCACTGCCGCCCATGGACATATGCAACACCAGAGGTGCTGCCAATGCGTTGCCAGTCTAGGGAGGATGGGGGATGGGGATGGGATAGGGATGAGGGAATAGGCCTCCGGATCTCGTCACTCACCGTATGAAACGCAATAGCGAGCTATTACTTTACGCCGATATTCTGTGAGAGTGTGGTACTACCCCGGTCGAGCCGGCCCATTCGAACAGTAATCATCTAGTGAGGATTACTGTTTGGCTCTACCACTACTAAAAATCCTTCCATAAAAGATAAAGGCCTTCCAAATCTCGTTTCTAATCAGAAATCCATTAACAGCGCGTTTTTCGACAGCCGTAGATTTAGACGGATTGTTCTCGAATTTTCGATACCAATGTAAAGATATATCAGGGTACAACGGAATACCATCACGCGACACGTAATGGATTTTCTAGTAAACCTTTTATCAATGGTACTGTAAAGATTGATAAGTATTGATATTTTAATCAATCAATCGATCAATCTAATCAAATTTATGTTGTCATACATACATAGCATCACGCCGGAAATCCCTAATGGGGTGGGCAGAGCCACAAGGCTACTTGTGGCCACGTTCGATTAATTAGTCCTAAGATGGTATGATGAACCGTATGGTGACCGGTGATCAGCCCATCGCCCATACAGATAGTCCACCATGTTGGAGAGGACCCGTCCCTTAGTCGACTTTTACGACATGCCAGGATGATAAGCATCTGCACGCATTCTATGCTATTTCTTCAATCCCAGTGCAGGTGAGGAGCAATGTTGTCATGGCAAATTTATTAATTACTAGCTGTGCCCGCGACTCCGTTCGCGTAGAATAAGTTTAAATCCCAGGCAAGCTTTTAAACCTTCATTTCAAATGAATGATCTTAGAATAAAAATATTTTTTTCTAGCAATCATAATACCAATTCTCATGTTTTAAACTTCAAAACTAATGGTATTCCCATATAATTTTTCATCCCTTATTTCATACCTTTAAGGTTATATTTTTCAAAATCCTTGTTATGTTTCTTTACTTGTAATTGTAACCAAGTTAAACCAATTTTTATGATTTTAACTTCAAAAATGACGTATCTCCGTACATACTACTATTTCACAACCCTAACCGGTCGAGCAATTTCGTCACAGTGAGCATTCGTGCTCCATTTGAACGTATAACGAAACGCAACGCCGAACTGAAGTCTTTGAGTCCGTTTGAAAATCGAAGCCAGCGTCAATCAGCTAAAATGGAACGCAAAGAACGGAACGCAGCCGTTCTCAATTTGAATTTCGAAATCGAAATGAATGAACTCGGATACACGCTTTGTGTTGCATAGACCATAGACATGGGAACTGTCTTTGACTGATTTTAGTGAAAACAAACTGACACAAGCAAGACTTATTTGAGCCTCAGCCGCAAATTATCAAAGCCAAAAAAAAATAGGTACTTTAAATCAAAACCAGTTAAATTTGATTAATTTGGCGAGGCATAAATATCTAGTATTGATACACGATAATGATAAACGAATACTAGATGATCAAACGAACTTGCAAAGTGAAGTTCGATCGTTATAATATGAGTTGCTTCTTTCGAAGATATACCACCTTCTTTCTTCACCAATATATGTTATATATGTTGGTTTATATGTTAACAACGTAGTTTCCTAAACTTACAGGGCAACTTGCACGTTTTTTAAAGGTATCTCAATAGTTTTAAATGAAATGTACGCTGTCTGTACCCGCCGCCGCCGGCCGGGTCACCATTGCAAGCTTCATTCTTTTCAGAGAGATCAAAACTTTCTCTCATGGGTACTATTTTGTTTGTCCCAAGGGAGGGAGGGTAATTCGTATATCTTCGAAAGAAGCAACTCATATTATAACGATCGAACTTCACTTTGCAAGTTCGTTTGATCATCTATAATATTTCGTTGCTTCTTTCTTCAGATATACCACCTTCTTTCTTCACCAATATATGTTATATATGTTGGTTTATATGTTAACAACGTAGATGTTTAGAGAAGAAAGTTTTGTTAATAAAATTTGTTTCAATATCATTCCTGATTTATTTCGATTTGAATCGTAAATCAACAAACAAGTATGTTTAAATTAGGCTTTTAACGAATCAATTCACAAACTACGATCAGTTTGAGAAGACGATGGTAAGCAAACAGATCGAGCGAAGCGATCTTCGCTTGTAACGGTTCTATGATGGAACTTGGCAAATACATTAGACGTACTGGTCCAGAACGTTGTCGGCACAATCGTTGTAACTGTTTCCGATACACCGAATATCGGCTAAATAGATAACTGATGTTAAGCCACGCATTCTGAGAGAAGAGGCAACTTCTCTCGTTATTTTTGTAAAGACATGCGTCGCCACTGAAAGGCTGTAGGGCATGGCTGTAAATTTGTCTTCGAGGAATGATTCGACTTCGATTTGAATTTTACCAGATTCGAATTCAAAGCGTAAATACTTTATTTGAGATTCTTTATAAATATACTCTTATATTATAGAATTTATAGATATGCTTCATGTAACTGTAGCGTGGCTATTTATAAGGATGGATATTTATTTATTCATCCTTAATAATGATTTTTAAGCATCTGTGATCGACCTATTATTCGGCGGTATGAATGTATTTAGTAATTTTAAATTTCATACTTTTCATGACAACGAACTTCTGGGTACTAACCCAGACACTTGACTACTAAAGGGGATGGTATAGCCATTAATTATCCAATCCAAAAATCCAATCCCACTAGTTTGTAATCTGTAATTTTACACCAATAGTTGTAAAAACGTTGGATTCTACCGACATGTGGTACCTGTATTACTGCAGGGTCGTTTGAGCACAAGGGGGTTTCGATTCAGCATGCATCTTATATGAATGTTAAAAAACAAACTCTTATCCAGTCTAGGGGTAATTAATTTGACCATTGCTTGAGTTTTCGCATAATGCCGATCATTCCATATCCGACACGCCTCACCCAAGTACTTAATTGCTTGTATTAGACTTAATATCCATTTTTCAATTTTTATTGAAAAAAGTGGGTAAATTAATAATCTGCGCGTTAATTCGTGACTAACGCGTAAGTAACGTTTTGTTAGGTCCATTATACAATCCTTGCCATGGCGTTAATTATCGATTAACCAGGTATAGGAGAAATGAACGATCGCCATTGTGTTGATTCACGAACAACCTCTATTAATAGTTAATATTTACAGTACAGGAAAAAATAATATTTTGCACAATTGCCAGCGTAAGGGCAATTTTATAATCACTTCAAAATCGACGCCCGTCAAAAAGTACGGGGATCAATATATCCTTTAAGATTTTTTTATTTAAAGGATTTAAAGGATGTCATTGTCCAGATCGATAATTGGCTCCTGCCTAGCGGTAAGGGTCCCTATGCCATTTGGTGGTACTTCGTGTTTACTTGGATTTATTTTCGATAACGGTTCAGCATGAGATTCCGCCTGTAAAGTGACACACTCCTTGGGTGGTAAAGCGTTGACATCCGTGTAACGTGTAACGTGTAATATACATGTAACGTGTTGCATACGGTAATTTAACCCAATTTATCACGTGAAAAGTCTAAATATCCATTTTTAATGTTTTTTATTTAAAAATGTGGGTAGATTAATAACCTGCGTGTTAATTCACGGCGAAGGTGTGGGTTAAAGTTTTGTTGGGTGTATTGTTCAATCCTTGCCATCGTGTTAATTCTCGATTAACCTCCTGGTATGTAGGATAAATGAACGATTTCCATTGTGTTGGTTCTCGACCAACCCCTGGGAATGGTTAGTATTTTGCACAGTTAACGGCGTGAGGGCTCTCAGCCAACACCGGATATGAAACGTGAAATAATAATAAGTATTTAATTTAAAATCTCAATTACCGGCGTGAGGGCTCTCGGCCGACACTGCGGTATGCAATGTGAAATAAAAATAAGTATGTATTTGTAAAATTGCAATCATCAGCATGAGGGCTCTCGGCCCCCAACACGGTGTGCTCCGTGTAATAAGAATAAGTATGTATTTTAAAATCACAATTACCAGCGCCAGGGCTCTCGGCCCACACTACGATATGAAATGTGAAATAAGAAAAACTATGTATTTTAAAATCACAATTACCGGCGTGAGGGCTCTCAGCCCACACCATGGTATGAAACATGAAATAAGAATAAGTATGTATTTTAAAATCACAATTACCGGCGTGAGGGCTCTCAGCCCACACTATGAAACGTGAAATAAGTATAAATATGTATTTTAAAAAACACAATTACCGGCGCGAGGGCTCACGGCCCACACTATGGTATGAAACATGAAATAAGAATAAGTATGTAATTTAAAATCACAATTACCGGCGTGAGGGCTCTCGGCCCACACTATGGTGTGAAACGTGAAATAAGAATAATAATCACAATAACCGGCATAAGGGCTCTCGGCCCACACCACGTTATGAAACGTGAAATAAAAATAACTTTGTATTTTAAAATCACAATAACTGGCATGAGGGCTCTCGGCCCATACCACGTATAAAACATGAAATAAGAATAAATATCACAATTGCTGGCGTGAGGGCTCTCGGCCCATATCACGGTATTTAAAATCACAATAACCGGTGTGAGGGCTCTCAGCCCACACTATGGTTTAAAATCACAATTACCGGCGTGAGGGCTCTCAGCCCGCACCGCGGTATTTAAAATCACAATTACCGGCGTGAGGGTTCTCGGCCCACGTAGCGGTATTTAAAATCAAAATTACCGGCGTGAGGGCTCTCGGCGCACACCGCGGTATGAAACGTGAAAAAATATTAACTATGTCTTTTAAAATCACGTTAACAATTATAACGGTTAAGCACTTACTGAATTTAACTGCATCCACCTAGGAATCCGTAGGTGACAAGATATTTAGTTGTCGAAACGGTTTCAGACTTCCTCAATTCTTAATTTATATTTTTATGGTATTCGGTTTGTGCCTCTTAGGCAATTTGACACTGTGCGCTTGCTACCTCGCACAAAAAAGACGATAGAAATGGCGGCACGCGAGAGCGTGACAGTCACCGGAAAATTGTCGGAAAAATATTTCTTTAAATATTGTGCGAATGCTACCTAGTAGAACGAAGGTTACTATTTGTGAACAATTTTTGTATCGAGAATGAAATAATGCAATATAATGTGTTGTTTCATAAGATTTTCTTTAATCTCCTTTGTCAAACCCTTCTCTAAGACAGGGAGCCATAGCTTGGCTAAGCTCTCATGAATTGCTTTACCGTAATCCGGTACACCCGACGTAGATTCGCTTAAGGCTAAGAGCAATTCGGGGTCCAGACCTGTTTCCACCAAAGAAGGAATAATATCATTTGACGAGGATGGCTCCGTTTCAGGGGCTGCTGTCGGTCCTGAACCAGGACTTATATTATCTGGGGCCATAGTGGGCTCCAGTGATCTTGGTTGTTCAATATTTGACAGTTCCACCGTTTAAAATGTGAGAATAATATCGTTTATTATTTTTATGAAATAAAAATGAGGGTAAATTTACAATACCCAGAATAAAACGTAAAACATACGAAAAATTATTGTAAGTTACTTGAGTTTATTCAAAATGTATTATTTTATATCATAAGCGTGGGTAGCTCGCAGCTAACCACGTATTATCGTATGGAATCGCAGTCAATCACGACTTTCTTATTAACAATTTCGTTTTTATTCTTATAAAATAACAATGAGGGTAGACTTACAAGACCCAGAGTAAAACGAACCCCATACGAAGAATGATTGTTAGTTACTTGAGTTTATTCAAAATTAATTATTTTGTTTCATAAGCGTCGGTAGCTCGCAGCTAACCGCGTTATCGTATGGGTTCGCAGTCAATCACGACTTTCTTATAAATAATTTCGTTTTATATTGTTATAAAATAACTATGAGGGTAGATTTACAAGACCCAGAATAAAACGAACAACATACGAAGAATGACTGTACGTTACTTGAGTTTATTCAAAATTAATTATGTATTTTGTTTCATAAGCGTGGGTAGCTCGCAGCTAATCGCGTTATCGTAATGTCTCGCAATCAATCACGACTTTCTCATTAATAGTTTCGTTATTTATTTTTATAAAATAACAATGAGGGTAGATTTACACGACCCAGAATAAAACGAACGACATACGAAGACTAATTGTAAGTTACTTGACTTTATTCAAAATTAATCATTTCTTTTTATAAGCGTGGTTAGCTCGCAGCTAACCGCGTTATCGTAAAGACTCGCAGTCACTCACGACTTTCTTATTAATAATTTAAGTTCGGTATGAAATTAGTGGGTGTGATGAGATAATATCACACTAATATTAGCTATAAAGCCAACGTGTTTAGCTCGCAGCTACCCACGATATCGCAATTGACTCGCAGTCAATCCCGATTTTACGATTTTTTAGTGAAGTGAAATTTACTAACGTTTTTCAACGTTCTATTTAACTCGTAACAAAACACTTAGAATTAACTCGCGTTTAATCCTAAGGTGCGTAGTTTTATTTCGTAAAAAGATTTACGGAAGCTAAATTCAGTTTTTATAACTGATTAAGAAATGACGGTCACGAGTTTCACTTGAGCAGTTTTAATAAATAAGATCGGCTATAAAATAGTGATCACTGAACAATAAATACCTTGCTGGTTTTCTTCGTCGGATTCTGAGGATGACGTCCTTAACCTTTTGCGACATTGCACATTGCGTTGTCCTAATCTTGCAATTGATTTTTAATTTTTTTCTTCAATACTGCGCTTAGGCATTTTGAAGAGCGTGTGCACTCGTTGCCTGCACGAAAAGGAATGAAGCTTGCAATGGTGACCCGGCCGGCGGCGGCGGGTACAGACAGCGTACATTTCATTTAAAACTATTGAGATACCTTTAAAAAACGTGCAAGTTGCCCTGTAAGTTTAGGAAACTACGTTGTTAACATATAAACCAACATATATAACATATATTGGTGAAGAAAGAAGGTGGTATATCTGAAGAAAGAAGCAACGAAATATTATTATATACATTATACTAGTAGACTACCTAGATACTAAACATCCATGATTCCGTGGATGAACACTTACCATCAGGTGACACGCAAGCTCGTTTGCCTTCCCTTATATAAAAAAAGGTAAAACATTCATGGTTATCTTATTTTATTAAATTTTGTCCCTACCCGGACGCGTCCTGCAACTTCGTAGTTGCAATAAATTTGCGCTATCGACTCAGTTAAATAAAATGAAAACAAAATGTGTCTATAGTTGTTTTTTTTTTAAGTATTACTTGCCGAGGTTACTTACATCTTTCCAGCCAGCAGAAAGCAATCAATCAAACACATGCGTACTTTAAATCTCCTTTCCAATTACGACCCTCGTTATTTCAATCAGGCAACACTAAATTACCGAATAACATGTTGACGACAAAACGCTTTTCAATCCGCTAACAATATTCCCCTAAAGGAGCCCCTTTTTGTGCGTTGGCCCCCAAATGCCAATCTGAGGAGATTGCTTTTTTCTTTTGTTAGTTTTGAATACACGTATGCTGCTCGAATAGCGCAATGCTTGGGCCTTTGAACGTGATTAAATACGTACCATAGACATTTTGCACGCGCAGAGAAAATATTGGCGCCAAGTTCTTGGGGCATAGAGTCGAAAATGCGCGGGTGATTCGAATTTGGAACCTCAGAGTTGTCGTCATAAATGCGGATTGGTTATTTAATGGTTTCCTGATTCGAGTACGATTTGCCTGGTGATTAATTTTGTCGTGTGCCAGTGTTGTTGCACCATCGGTTTGTTGAATACGTTGTCAATTTTTTGGTGGCTAAATTGAATTTGGAATAATGTTGCCCCGATGACGGTTTAACGATGCCGCCTTTGCTTTTGTTTTAGGATTTGAAATGAGAATGTTATAGATAAGAACGTACGTAGCCTTCTTAGGCCCGTCACATACATTCGTTTTCCTGATTCGATTTCCGAATTCGTTTTTCGAATCGGGCTCTCCGAACGCAGCAAATCCATATAACAATCAGGGCTTGTCACACACATTCGATTTTTCTCCGTACGGAATTTTTCCGTCCATTCGTTCCGAATGCTAGCCCTGATGCAAGGCCTGCATACTTTTACTAGCTCGTCACACACATTCGGAAATTTCCGAACGGAACGCGCTCAGTCATGTCGCATCACGTGACCTAGCTGACGGAATTCCGTAGAAAAAAATCAAATGTGTGTGGTGATTGCACGGAATTACGAATAGGGTTTCCATGTCCGGTTTTCGAATCAGGAAAACGAATGTGTGTGACGAGCCTTAGGCTCAGTATACAATACCAAATCAAAGTACATTATTAAAAGTGTTCTAAGTTTACTTTTTGCACCACATTAATATATTCGTATCACAAAACACTTATACATTATATACGAGTACAACACATACATAATCTTGGCGTCTTGGCTTTTCTAGCTGTAAGCTTGTATGAGACATTAAATAAATAAATAAATAATATTTACTCATGTTTTTACCTAAGTATCTGTATTTCAAGATAATAGAAACGTATTATATTCACACTTCGATTGTTTAATGCGTATAATGTATTAGATATTGTCTAAGGTATATTTTCAGGGGTGTTTATAACAATGTTTTTAAACATTCCCAATAAGCATCCCTCGGGAAATAAATACGCTTACCGCGCGTTAAGGCCGGGATAACTTTTAATATGAAAAATGCTATTATCATAACCATCAAACTTTGTTTACCGTCCGCTAACAGAAAAGCTACTCGAAAATCAACCTTATCTGTAATGTATATGGATTATTGTAAAATTATTGAAATGCAAAAGTAGCGTCGTCGGCGAACTCTGCGTTTGCCGTCGAGTAAATCAATTTTCTTATTTTTGCGCCTGATATTTCTTACAATAAAGGTCAAAACCTCCCAATCATTGAAAGTGCAGGTGCAAAAGTAAGTTTGTTTTCGCTCTTATATCTTTTACGAGAGTTGACATCTCTTTATAGAAATTGTTTAGCATTCGACGTGGTTTTTTCTTCAATAAATATTAATGAGGGAACCTTCGGTTTTCTTTTGTTTGATTAATAAAGTTTTGTGTCATCTATACAATTTCAACCGTTAGTAACAAAAAGGAGAGTTTGTATAATTCTTTATCTACACCCATATCATAAAACCTCCATTGGTTAATCAAAAACCGTATGAAATGACCACCATTTTGACAACCAATTAGGAAAAACCAGTGCTGCGATAAAGAAATAACATGACTTCTTTATCGTTTTTAGTAAAGAAATGAGAATAAATTTGGAATAGCTGTCAAAACTCAAGTGGGTCTCTATTCTAGTATCCATAGATATCAAAACAGTTATTGATACGAAACGTCAATTCAGTATGTTTTTTTAATATAAACTGCACAATATTTGATCTCGAGTGACGTGAGAATAGAGACTTCATCCGTTTGTCTATGATTTAAAAAAAATGGTCTTGACGAAGAATCGAATCGGCGACATGTTGGTATTTTGCTGAACGAAAGTAGAATTAATTGAATAGAAAAAGTTGTTTGTAATTTACATTTTAGTTGAAAATATGAATAGTAAGTAGTCTTCTCGGAGTGTGTGTGTGATGTGAAAATGCGCCGCATATCGGAAATATGCAGCCACGATTGCAACAAATAACTTGTTGCCAGAAAATATTGTTTCTGAACCCATCATGGAGGATTTATAATATGTGTGTAGATAAAGTTATGTATGCAACTCTGCATAATTTGGCCTTAAAACACACGTGCGATCATATTATGAAACTCGCCTATCGGCTCGTTTCATGAAAACCGCACTAGTGTTTTAAGGCCTATCATTATGCAACCGTTGCATAAACTACTATTAAAAAACCGAACAAGTGCGAGTTAAAATCGCGTGGAGCGTTCCGTGATTATGTGAAATTTCCTATGTTATTTTACTTAAATACCATAGACTTCTTCCTGTAATCTATAGGTAAAGAACAATTTTATTCGTTTTTTTTACTTTAGGCCCTGTAGTTTCGGAGATAAGGGGTCTCCTAAATAACTTCAAAAGCATTTATCAAAAATTAGGAAAAAAAATGCAAGAACTTCATAGGAAGTCCTTTCATTTGATATGTCATACGTCACAGTTAGCAATTTTTATTTCTTCTTATTAGCCCCCTAAAAGTGGCCCAATGGTTAAAATTCGTTTATTTACGTTACACGTCCGTGTTGCAGTTTCCGACTCACATATGTGTATATGGGCAGACAGACAGACACACGAGTGATCCTATAAGGGTTCCGTTTTTTTCCTTTTGAGGTACGGAACGGAACTCTAAAAACTATCTCTAACGGACTCGTAACGGAATTGATTTTATTTCAAAAATATCTACTATACCTTTGACATATATAGTATGGAACTGCTCAAAGCAATTCTCGCGATGCTTTTGAGATGTCAGAACGCGAATCTGACACCATCGCAGGTTCAGTCGCATGGCAACCACGGTCCTTGACACCCGTTTAAGTGACACTATTATAATTAAGTATCTAGTACAATTCCACAACCTGTGAGACAGCACCACCGACCCCACCGTCCACAATGATATGATAGCGTGTGAATCAAGCAATATTAGACTTTTGTGTGTACGTCGTAAGAACTAAGACATCAGCAATAGGGTGTGGGTAAGCCATGGCGCTGGCGTTTGACAGCCTTCTATGAGACTTAATGTTACACGAAATTGTACTGCGCCTGTATTCGGGAACTCTAAGTGATGTTGTAGCGACTCGTTAGCGAGATTTCTCATCCCATTCTTCCGCACGACGCGTAATCCGTAAGAGTGAGATGCGAGTCTCGCTTACGGGTCGCTGCAGAATCACTTAGATGTTCCCAAATAGCCCTGAATGAAAACGCCCTGATAGGCATATCCTTCTTTTGAGATCTTTGTTCTACACTACACCATGCATGTTAAGATGGCATAGCAACAATCAAACCTCGTCATCCAATGAAAACCCTGCATTTTTCTGCGGGGGGAGAGTAAATGTTCAAGGTCAGTTTCTCTGTACTCTTGTCATTGAGGAAAGGTCTATTGCTGGTTGATTCATGCGTTTTGTTTTTGTCGTTCGTAGCTTAGGAGCTACGAACGACAAAAACAAAACAACGCGCGAGCAATGGAGCAGCGATGAATCAGGTAAAATGAGACTCTGTTTAATGAATGAATGAGATCGATGTCTTCTGTTGTTCTTCTAACGAATTCACAAAAGTTACTTTGTTTGTGTTGTGTAATTAGGTACTTACCAACTTAAATTAATAATGTGCTACACTATCGAATTGGGTAAACTGTAAGGATAGATGTAATGTGGAAATAAATAAATAAATAAATAAATAAATAAATAAATAAATAAATAAATAATTGTCATCAGAACTAAGACGTCGGCAATAGAGCTTCGTAGTTTATATAAACTTGTAAATAGATGGCGTTATCATGACGAACTAAGTCATTTGTTCAACGCAGTTGTATTGAATGCCATATCCTTCTTTTGAGATCGTTGGACTTCACAATGTGCCCGTTACCGCTGAAGTTTACGTGCTAATGTTTTTTTATATAAAAAAGTGTGTATGTGTCAGCTCTGACTCCGACGCATGACAGGAGTTTAATTTTGACATGACAGTGTCATCCGCCGGATTTGGTTTTGTCATGCCTAAAAACCTTGGGAACGAGTACCAATGACGATTTTTGACATGACAATGTCGTCCGCCATCTTGGATCCAAAAAGTGACATCGGATTTGGTTTTGTCGTGCCTAAATACATTGAAAACGATACCAATGACGATTTTTGACATGGCAGTGTCATCCGCCATCTTGGATCCAAAAAGTGACATCGGATTTGGTTTTGTCATGCCTAAATACATTGAAAACGATACCAATGACGATTATTGACATGACAGTGTCATCCGCCATCTTGGATCCGAAAAGTTTCATATTAATAATAAACATGTCACTCATTGAATACAATAATTAATTGTCACTTCGGGTCCCGTCGTCTTCCGATTGAGATCCGAGTTTTACTGATGGAAACATATTATTCACTATATCTTCTTCTTCTTATAAACTCCAAAAAGTATCAACAGACAACCAACTTCAATCTCCAAGGGAATGTCATCTATATTTGAACAAAAGCGTCAAATGGCATTGCTCGAAGCGCGATGTCGCGGAAAAATCATCCACATTGACGATCATACGACACGAAGGGAAACGCGTAGCGGCCATTTTGATACTTATAGGGAACATCTAATAAAAAACGGAACCCTTATAGGATCACTCTGGTGTCTGTCTGTCCGTTTGTGACAGCCTATTATTCGAAACTACTGGACGAAGGAAATTGAAATTGGGTAGGTACATAATTGCATATATTTCTAGGTGACCCAAACACGGACGTATAGCGAAAATAATTTCTCTCTGATTTTGAGGGGTTTGTTAGAAAATTAAATAAAAAATCAGCTCTATATGAAAATTGTAATGTTATTTAAGATGGATTCATCCATACTAGCCTTATTTTGTGAACAAGTTTCTAACCTCAAAATGTGCAGATTTTGGGTGCTATTCTATCCTAAATAAAGTAAACCAAATATAAAAATTGGCAATGTGATGTCTAAAATCTTGTCTTCTAAAGTGCGAGTCGGACTCGCCCATGAAGGGTTCCGTGATTTATGACGTATTAAAAAAAAACTACTTACTAGATCTCGTTCAAACCAATTTTCGGTACAGATTTAGATTACTTCTTAATTAACATGTATTATCTAAAATTATAATTACTCATTGAAATATATTTATACATACATACATACATACATACATATTATCACGCCCGAAATCCCTAATGGGGTGGGCAGAGCCACAAGACTACTTGTGGCCACGTTCGATTAATTAGTCCTCAGATGGTATGATGAACCGTACGGTGACAGGTGATCAGCCCATCGCCCATACAGATAGTCCACCATGTTGGAGAGGACCCGTCCCTTAGTCGACTGTTACGACATGCCAGGATGGTAAGCATCTGCACGCATTCTATGCTATTACTTCACTCCCAGTGCAGCAGAGGAGCTAAATATATTTATTAACAATGACAATTCCTTAATTAAGTTATTTAACATTAATATTATGGAAGTCAATTGACTAAGGTATCAAGCCTCGATCGCCATATTGGAGAATCATTTTAACAGTAAAATCGTGTTGAAATTAATTTTATCTACACCCATATCATAAAACCTCCATTGGTTAATCAAAAACCGTATGAAATGACCACCATTTTGACAACCAATTAGGAAAAACCAGTGCTGCGATAAAGAAATAACATGACTTCTTTATCGTTTTTAGTAAAGAAATGAGATTAAATTTGGAACAGCTGTCAAAACTCAAGTGGGTCTCTATTCTAGTATCCATAGATATTAAAACAGTTATTGATACGAAACGTCAATTCAGTATGTTTCAACTGCACAATATTTGATCTCGAGTGACGTGAGAATAGAGACTTCATCCGTTTGTCTATGATTTTAAAAAAATGGTCTTGACGTATTGCCGCCATGTTGACGTTTTGCTGAACGAAAGTAGAATTGTTGTTGAATTGAATAGAAAAAGTTGTTTGTAATTTACATTTTAGTTGAAAATATGAATAGTAAGTATTCTTCTCGGAGTGTGTGTGATGTGAAAATGCGCCGGATATCGGAAATATGCAGCCACGATTGCAACAAATAACTTGTTGCCAGAAAATATTGTTTCTGAACCCATCATGGAGGATTTATAATATGTGTGTAGATAAAGTTATGTATGCAACTCTGCATAATTTGGCCTTAAAACACTCGTGCGATCTTATTATGAAACTCGCCTATCGGCTCGTTTCATGAAAACCGCACTAGTGTTTTAAGGCCTATCATTATGCAACCGTTGCATAAACTACTAATACAATTGTGATAAATAGTTCGTTGTAAACGTGATATTATAAACCAGGTAAGTTACTTATTATTCTATACATAATACAAATCGTATTTCTCCGCTAACACAGGCACAACTAGTTATTTAATAAAATTGGAATCAAAAATTGCACATACGAAATCTTAGTTGTAAAGTGAGTGTAAATATCTGAAGTGATTGTAAATGCAGTGAATCGGCGAAAGATTACAACGGCTACAGAGGTGTGATTCTGTAAATCACGGCTGATCAGCGCATAAACTAAACTATGAATGTGGACTGTAAGGCTAAAGTCATTAGGTCCAAATTTAAATGTGCCCGTCATGGCGCTCGGTACAGAATCACAGTAGAGCCAGAAGGGGGAGGTGGGATTACGTCGACGTCGAGTTCGACAATTTTCCCGCTAAGTGATTCAAACTTTCTTTAACACGCAAAGCGCTTCGCTCGCTAACGAAAGATTGCTTGGTAATTTCACGCTCGATGGTTCTTATAACAACTTATACAGGGTGGGCCATAAGTTTTTGCACTTTTAGAAACATGATAGACGCAAAACTACAAATGCTAATTTATCAGGTATTTATTATAAGTAATTAGTATTAAATAAATTTTTAATTTGTAAAAATGCTGTCGTCTAAATGAACTCGGTCTTGTTGCTGGCACTCCTGCAACCGACTATGCAATTGTATGAAAAGATGCTGACAATCATCACTTCCGATACGTATCCGCCCTGTTTGCTTAATATTCGTTGTTGAACCAGTTTCTTTAAACTTATTGACCACAAATTTGATTAAATTGATTTTGTGACACTAACTTATATGGCGTAATCCATATTCAACCCTTAAAAGGCATCGCATAGTAAAGCAAGACTGGTCTTCTTGAACAGTATTTAACACAAAAAAACCGGACAAGTGCGAGTTAAACTCGCGTGGAGAGGGTTCCGTTCCGTACATGATTATCTGAAATTTACTAGGTTACCTTAAATACCATAGACTTCTTATAGGTTTTCCTGTAATCTATAGGCAAAGATCTATTTTCTGTATTTTTTTCAAAATTTTAGCCCCAATAGTTTCGGAAATAAGGGGGGGGGGAATAGTAATTTTTCGCCTATTTTCCTGAATAACTTCTAAACTATTTTACTTAAAATTAAAATATATATATATATTTAAGATCCTCACAATAAGCCCTTTCATTTGATATGTCACACGATATAGGTGGCATAACTTTTTTTTTTAATTTTCTGGTTTACCCCCAAAAAGTGGCCCCTATCTTTAAAATTCATATATTTACGTCACGAGTCCGTGTTGCGGTCACCAACTTACATATGAATACCAAATTTCAACTCAATCGGTCCAGTAGTTACGGAGCAAATTGGCTGTGACAGACGGACAGACAGACAGACAGACAGACAGACACAAGAGTGATCCTATAAGGGTTCGTTTTTTCCTTTTGAGTTACGGAACCCTAACAATACAGTCAACAATATACAAAATGGCGTTTAATTTCCCGTCATACTTTGTACCGCACAAAATAGTTTAGAAAAAAATCTGTATTGCTATTTACAAAAACGTATGGCCCATCCTGTATAACATACGTATCTTCAAAGGCCAAAGAATGTGAGCATGACAGATAACGCCGAACGTTGTGGCTGGTTGACGTAAAATATTCTAAATTTAAAAACACACACAGGGTGTACCTAATTCTGTAATGTGCATAGCGGCTGGTCAGCGGATAAACGGAATTACTAATTTAGACAGTAAGTACGTAGGCATTCGATCTAAATTTGAATATCTCCCTCATCGCTAATCAGCTGCTGCGCTTAGAGAATCATGGCTGGCCATTATTTCCTATCCTTGAAAATTCGTTACAACTTTGTCGTATTAAACTTCTCTTTACAATAGTTCGATAGCCCGTACATGATCTTAAAGCGAAATGATCCTACATTCGTTGTTCCGATTCTCTTTGAGCTAGTGTTCGAAATTTAAAATGTTGAAAGATGGAATCGTCTGCCGCGCGTTGATTAGGGGGAGAGGTGAGGTAACCAGTATTAGGTTGTAGGGTTGCCAACGTTTTGCACAGAAAAACATTCCGCGTCCAAATAAATTACAAACACAAGATTTAAAAATATTGTACTTATACGTTGTGAAGAATGATTGAATGACAATTTAAGAGCACTTATCTCATTATTTTGCATTATGTTTTTTTTTATGTCAATTGACTGACAAACGAGCAGACGGCCCACCTGATGGAAATTGGTCACCGCCGCCCATGGACATCTGCAACACCAGAGGTGCTGCCAATGCGTTGCCAGTCTAGGGAGGATGGGGAATGGGGATGGGATGGGGATGAGGGAATAGGCCTCCGGTTCTCGTCACTCACCGTACGAAACGCAATAGCAAGCTATTACTTTACGCCGATATTCTGTGAGAGTGTGGTACTACCCCGGTCGAGCCGGCCCATTCGAACAGTAATCATCTAGTGAGGATTACTGTTTTGGTCTACCACTACAATTACTGTTTGGCTCTACCACTACAAAATTAAACATTCAACAATTGTCGGAGCCAGCGTGTCTACATACACAGATTTCGTCCCACATAATATTTAGATTTAAGTAGTTAAGATATTATAAACCAATTAACGTATCGCATTATGATGAGTGTTTCGTGAGACCAAGGAACTTAGTGTTTCGTACGACCTACGTAACTAAATTACCTACGTTACATACGTAACTAAACTATATACCTCGTATCAAAATCATGTCGTTAATTTAGGTACACATTACTCTACGAGAATCTCATGAGTGTCAACCCTACTAAGCGTCCGGGTGGTGGGGGCGCGGCTGCTGTGATTGGAGCATCGCGCGTCACGTGCCGCTGGGAAATCAGCTTCGGCCGTATTTATTCCACGGGAACACAGAGTACGAGATAGAACAGAGACGTCGAAGAGTTTTATGTATAGTAATTTGCGCATTTTGTGGCACTTTGGCTATGTGCCGCAAAAATACATCATCAAACATACTGCATCAGTACATATAAAACAGTACCGTGACTCACTTAAGTGGGATGATAAATCTCGCTCGCGAGTCGCTACAACATCACTTAGCGTTCCCGAATAGAAGCGCTGTCCTTGCGTAGCGCCGACTGACATCTGCTACGCCGTGCGTAGATCAATTTCGTAGAGCATGCTACGACGACACGGCCAAACTCGTTAAAACAAGTAATCGTCACTTTCACGAACACATAGTACTACGCGCTACTCACTATCCCAACAAAGCGATGACTAAAGCCTGTATAGTCTACGATCAAGACTGATACGGATAACAAAAGTATACAATATCAGTCTTGGGCCTAGAATATTTTCATTAAAGCAAAAAGTTACCCTATTCTGCACGGCTATTATGACCTGCCCGCGAGTAATTCCACCGCTCAGTGCATCCCTTACATATTTGACTAGTTGGACAGAGACGCACTGAGCGACAAACGGCTCGCGGGCATGTCATGGTAGCTCCGCAGCTTGTATAATAATACGCCTGCCGCCTCTGTAGCTCTCTACTCTGTGGCAGCCGCAGCGACAGTTATTCCGCGCCGAATTTTGCGGCGCCTTCGAATCGAACGCTCAATTCGAATTTTGAATTTCGAATGTTCTCGTTGTTTGATAAGTGGTACAAAATTATTTCTGCTGAGAATGTCACAGTCATGTTTTGTTTAGAATAAACGTTTAATAACTAATGTGTAATAATTTATATTAATTTTACCAAAATGGTGTAAGATGTATACTGAGATTATCCATTGGAATTTAATTTTCGGCATAAATCATGATACAAGTTTGTTCAAACGTCACCTGAGTGCAAAAAACGGTGCCCCGTACGCCGAGTGACGGCAGTAGCCGACAAAATGTATGGAAAACGGCATGCCGTGGCGTCAGGGGCACGGAAATCTGCTGTCGGCTACAGCCGACTGTGGCGTTCAAAAGGTTAAACTTTCAAAGAAACAGAAAGTAAAGATCATAGCTCCCACTTTATCATCCTTTCAGATACCCTATATTTGGACCAAACCGTTTCCCTAACCCTAAATACAATTTATCGTCTTATAGTTTATTTAAATCACTAAAAATATACCTTAGTAATCAAGTTTAATAAAAAACCTAAAGACAGCTATTAAACGTCCGATGTCATATTACAATAATTCACGAACCCTCTCGTAACAAATATGTTCTCTATTACTAACAAAATACAATTACATCAAATGAAATGTTACCAAGCTAAAAATCATTCGATTCACCCTCCAATCTCTCTCATAGCCGCTAAACACATTTTAATTTACACATACTCAACAATAAACAAACAAAATTCAACTCTAACAACAACAGCATACAGTTGAATGTAACTGTACGATAAGGGATGACATCTCTTACCATTAAACACAATCATAGAAATGTACGCACCCGAAACCAAATGAAAAAGGTGTCAAAGATCGAATTTACGATTCATTATACTTAATCCGTACAAAAACGGGGAGGCTTCCGTAAAAACACAAACGAATATGCACTCAATATTTAAGTGATACGGTTCAATTTCGTTTGAATGAGAAGATATTCGATTTTCGAAAAAAGCATTCCAAGTGCGCACGCATGTAAGTGCCCATTGTGGTGGCAGATGGTCCGTTTGTATTTGGAATCGAAATGTCAGAACGTGGTTTTCAAAATTAGAACGACGCAACCACCTTTATTTGGGGCGTTTTTACGCCATTTTGTTATAAAGACGCGCTATCAGTTTGATGGTGTTTTTTAAAGCTCGTATGAAGATGAATCGTTGAGTGCTTTGAGTAATTCGTTGTAGGGTGGCAAAGTAATTAAGTCTATACAAATCAGTTTTCGTGTCGATTAGGGTTTATGAATAAAATTACTACTGTTTTCGTGTTGTGGCGTAGGCGTGTTTTGTTTTTAATTTTAATGGGCTTATTAGAATAAAATGGTAACCTATTTAAGTCGACATGGGTTATCTTTGAAGACCGCTTTCATTCGCGTTCGCTACCTCATTATAATATTTTATGTAAGTAGGACATACAAAAAATTGTGTGTGCATAAGACCACACGATATAAGTGAAAGCCTACAAAAACTACGCACGCACACGCACACATGTACTGACGCACGCACTTACTCATTCATACTCATAGCCATAGCCTTCAGAAAGAGCGCGATGACGATCGGATCTACCGAGGCGACGCGATTCAGCGTCACCGATCCGAGCGCGATTCAAGGCGAATGGATCCAAGTATACCCGATTCAGCGTAACCGATTTGAGCGGGACGGTTCAGTTTCATTTACCCTTCAGAAAGAGATTTCACATCAAAAAACGTTGCATTGACTACATTGCTCCTGACATTTGTAAGTGACTTAAAATACTTCAAAATACGGCTGTCAAATTTTCACTGCCATTTTTTTATTAAATTTTACTTGCAATAATTTCGGCTCTCTTTTACAAGTTACAAGTACGTCGTTATAATACGTCAAAATTTAATTCACTTTTGTTTTAAACTTTGCTAATCTAAGTAAAGATTCCATTTGGAATGTATTTTTATTTCACGTTATTTATTTTTTCTTTTGAACGAGCGAATAGTGGTTTGTATTACCTCATTTACATGCAGCCACTGCCACTGCTGCTCGCGCTGCCAAAAATGATTCCCGCATACTGCTTTCGAAGGCAGTGGATGTTTACATGCTGCTTCCTGACTCACTGCGCGCCAGGCGACGCGAGTAGCAGCGGCAGGAGCAAGAGAAGTGACCCATTTACATACTCGCGCTGCCCACTTCCATGCCCACTTCCCTGCTCGCTTCAGCTGCACGGGTAGCGCGAGTAGCAGCGGCTGGAGCAGGAGAAGTGACCCATTTACATACTCGCGCTGTCCACTTCCATGCCCACTTCCCTGCTCACTTCAGCTGCACGGGCAGCGCGAGTAGCAGTGGCAGGAGCAGGAGAAGTGACCCATTTACATACACGCGCTGCCCACTTCCATGCCCGCTTCCCTGCTCACTTCAGCTGCACGGGCAGCGCGAGTAGCAGCGGCAGGAGCAGGAGAAGTGACCCATTTACATACTCGCGCTGTCCACTTCCATGCCCACTTCCCTGCTCACTTCAGCTGCACGGGCAGCGCGAGTAGCAGTGGCAGGAGCAGGAGAAGTGACCCATTTACATACACGCGCTGCCCACTTCCATGCCCGCTTCCCTGCTCACTTCAGCTGCACGGGCAGCGCGAGTAGCAGCGGCAGGAGCAGGAGAAGTGACCCATTTACATACTCGCGCTGCCCACTTCCATGCCCACTTCCCTGCTCACTTCGGCTGCATGTGAATAAGGCATGTTACAGTGACCGGATATCTTTACTGTCGACAGTTTTGAAAAACTAATTATAACATTACCATAGTTAAGTATTCAACTTTAAAAACATTACAGTCGTTGTGAACGGAACAAAGTGAAAACACATTTCCTCTAAAAGGATTAATTAAGGTCAACTGTCCACTGGGTGGTTTTACCAACTTTTAACCTCTGCGCAGAAAGTAACGCCGCATTGTAAGCTGACCACTTGTCTGTTTAGCTACTCGTACCTTAAGTGGCAACTTTGGTTATATATCAATAAAGTTCTTTAGTCGAGCATTATTTAAGAGGAGTGTGAACCTACGGTTTTTCATACGTAAGGCGATAACGATTTCCACCCCTCAAATATTAACCAATTTTGAAAGGTGCGAATCTGCTCCTTTTCATTGAAGCGGAATAATATTTTTACAAATTTATAATTATGCGGTGGCAAGCAAACTTGCGCTTTAACGTTTAACGAAGTTAACTTTTTTAGTAACGGATTAGCGATTAACAAGGTTATTATTTGACTAACGGTGCCCAGCTATGGCCTCACGAAAGTTTTAATTTGAGTATGCTTTTACCATTTAGGATTAATTTAAATAAAGAAAAACTATACGTAATACGGAGTAAATAATAATAATAATAAAAATTTGAAAGTAACCAATGACATTATAGAAAGACACGTTGATGTAATGCATAATTAGTTTCCATCGTGTTTTATCGGAAAAGTTCGTATTTATCGTGCTCTCTCAATTAGCTTCAGCAGGGCCCCAATTCTCAGCGCATTCAAGATAATCTAACAATCGATATTAAACGTCAGTGCATACAGTCATTTGACGCAACTGTATGAATCTGACGTTTAATCTTGCAATCGACATTATCTCGAAAACACCGAGAATTGGGGGCCAGTAGCCATCATACCATGCTGTCATTTTTCGTTTTGACATTTGGCAGTAAATAATAAAGTTTCATATGAATGAATATAAACATGTCACTCATTTAATACAATAATTAATGGACACTTCGGGTCCCGTCGTCTTCCGATTGAGATCCGAGTAGAGATGTGTCAACTCGGTTTGCCAAACCGGTCCAAACCGAGTCAAGCTAAAGTCGAACCGACCCGGTTTGTTAGTCCACTAACTCGATTCTATAAAGAGCAGCGGACCGCAACAACATTCGACACAACATTCGAACCCGCTCGTCGACAGCGCGAGCAGGTCGGGCGAACGGAACCGAACCGACAGCGCGCGATGCCGACTCGCGCGAGCGGGCTGGGCCGGAGCAGGCGAACCGAATGGGAAGCCGAATAAACCCGATTTCTCCCGAACAGGTGGGCGGGCTACGACGACGACGATTAGTAGACCTTATCTCGTTGCAACAAAGTTTACTTAAATTCGTTCAATGGTACGGTGGCGTGACACTTGTCCTTGAGCTGAGCGCTAGAACTTAATTTGATTTTTGCATTTTTGAGCTTTGGCTCACAAATGTAACAATAACCTATAAACAGTAAAGATTTAAAACCCGAACAAGTAGGTGTTTAAATTTAAATTCATGTCAAACGTAATACTATATTAATACGTTTAGGACCGTCATAGCAACTCGGTTTGATCAACCCGGGTTGAAACCGGTTTACATAGAAAGTCGAACCGTTCAACTCGGTTAGTGATATTTACGGGTTGGCACATCTCTAGATCCGAGTTTTACCGATGGAAACATATTATTCACTATATCTTGTATATCCATACTCGACGCGTTTTAAAAACGTGTCTTCGATCATTTCTTCTTTTTTCGTTTCTTTTCGGCCAGTGCAGCTTTAGGTGACATTTGACGTGCGGATATTACACATTAATTTGGAATATGGCGATCGTGTATGAACAAAATAAATGCATTTTAGTACTTCTATTTACGTAGAATGTATGAAATAAAGCATCAGTCCTTCCTTTTATTTTTTTGTAGTATTATGAACCGACATTTGGCTCAAGAATGGCTTTTTTGAGAACATTTTCAATAGAGCACGACATGTGTTACTCGGCCGAAAGTCCGCGGATGACTAATTGAAAACAACCCAATTGGGTTGCTTTCTGGGTTTAAATTTTGAGCTTGAAAGACGCATCTTTGGTTTTTTAATATCATTGAAAGTAACTATGTCCGTTTGTCAGTCTATCTGTCTTTCTGTCTGTCTGTTACTGCTTCACGGCTAAACCTCTCAACCTCTGAACCGATTTGGTATGGAGATAGTTTGAGCGCTCGAGAAGGATTTGGTTTTTTTTTTAAACAACCAATCCCATATGAATGACATGGGACCTGAAAAATTAATTAACGGCAAATTCATGCGTGCTTGCGCGAAAAATACCTAAATTCAAAAAGTAAGTAACATCATAAAAGCTAATCGTTAAATAAAAACATTACAAAAAACAACATGCGATATATGTCCAAAAATCTTGTGCCTTCATTTCATGACGCATGGATTGGGTGAGGTACGTCCTTTGATGTACAAGATACTGTCATTGACTTCATTAAAAAAGCTCCATAAAGCGCCCCTTCACCGTCCAATTTATCTCCACATTAGGCTCCCCGCATTAGGTCCAGCCCGTCGGGACCGCGTAACGGCCGCCTAATGGCATAACACATATTTTCAATTCATACCGACCACTATTAGCGTTTTATTGAAGCAATTTATTAAGCCGCAGGCTTTAATGGCAGTTGAAATGCTGGCTGGAAATTTTCATTTAGTTTGTTCTTTTTTTAAACGGGAGTTTTTGACATTCTACTTTCAATTTCTATTTAAAAGCAGGCGTATTAAAACATACAAAAAATCAATTAATTTCGGCGATAACTTGTGATCCGTTGTTTATAATTATATCTACGACATGCTTTTATTATTTTACTTTTGAGCCACTTATTATTATTAACATGTCATTACTTAGCTGACCCATCTATGCCCACTCTACATTATCTGTATAATCTGTTGTCTATGGCCGCCCCAGTGTTTTACCGAGGGTCGGGTTTCGCGCCATTTGGCCAACCGGTCGTGTAATAGCTCTGGTTAGGGGCAGCGTGCACTAGCGTAGGATGGTTTAATTAAAATTTACCTATAATACTTAGTGTAAATATATTTAGCGTAAATATATTTAGTGCAGATATATTTAGCGACACTGCAATTTTGATCGCTCATTTTAATTTTAAATGGGCTTTCTCTTGACATTATGAAAGTTATTTGACATTATTCTAAGCAATCGCATTCCATCTTTGTCCACGCGTCACTTTTTATCAAATGAGAATGTACAGCAGATAATAAGTGTCCGGAAATTATTTGGCATGATGGAAATGGCTGCAATATGGCAAATGTATATGTACATATTTAGAGCTTTAATAGCTACTCAACGTGACATTAAAGTACAATCAAACATCTTGAGAATTTCGTTTACCATAAAATCACCGGTCACGCATGTTTTTGACTATGATATCTTAATTAATTAAAATAATGACAAATATTATTTCAATCAAGAACAAAGACACCAGTGTGCGCGGCGCCCTCAAATCCCTAATGTTCCTCTTCAGCCAGCATTGTCTATTTGAATTTGGAATAAGCCTGTTCGAAATTCGAATTGAGATGTTTGTTTTCGATTCGGTGGTTAAATTTGATTCGTTGTTGCAAAACAAGTAGTTTGATTTTGGAATCCGATTAAATGTGATGAATTGGCTATTTATAATGTTGAAATTAGCATACTATTACTACTGGCTCTTTTTTATTCTAAAGCCGGGTTATTATAAAGGTGTTGCTTTTTAAGAACAAACACCTCTCTGAAAAAAGTGTTGCAAATATTGCATGCATTTTGAAAAACGTTTTATCTACACTCATATCATAAAACCTCCATAGTGTAATCAAAAACCGTAGGAAATGACCACCATTTTGACAACCAATTAGGAAAAACCAGTGCTGCAATGTTATTCCCGTATCGTTTTTAGTATAGAAATGAGATTAAATTTGGAACAGCTGCCAAAACTCAAGTGGGTCTCTATTCTAGTATCCATAGATATTAAAACAGTTATTGATACGAAACGTCAATTCAGTATGTTTTTTTTTAATATAAACTGCACAACATTTGATCTCGAGTGACATGAGAATAGAGACTTCATTCGGTTGTCTATGATTTAAAAAAAAATGGTCTTGACGGAGGATCGAATTGCCGCCATTATGTTGGTGTTTTGCTGAACGAAAGTAGAATTGTTGTTGAATTGAATAGAAAAAGTTGTTTGTAATTTAAATTTTAGTTGAAAATATGAATAGTAGTCTTCTCGGAGTGTGTGTGATGTGAAAATGCGCCGGATATCGGAAATATGCAGCCACGATTGCAACAAATAACTTGTTGTCAGAAAATATTGTTCTGAACCCATCATGGAGGATTTATAATATGTGTGTAGATAAAGTTATGTATGCAACTCTGCATAATTTGGCCTTAAAACACACGTGCGATCTTATTATGAAACTCGCTAAAAGCTCGTTTCATAAAACCGCACTAGTGTTTTAAGGCCTATCATTATGCAACCGTTGCATAAACTACTATTATGCAACGGTTGCATATATAAAACGATCACCGCCGGACGCGGCGCGCATGCTCCCTCCGTCATCAAGTGCTCGCTGTAATTTGTTTGAGATGTCTGTTTGTGTAACGTAATACTTCTATGGTTGTAAGTTCCAATTGTTTTTGAGTGTCCTCTTTCAAGAAAGGATATTAACATTATACATAGATACCATTAGAAAAGTATAACACCAGATTATTTTCCGTGATTCTAAATGAAACATCATATCACAATTGATAATTGTATGTAATACGTGCCATTTTCAATCATTATTATGAGATCAAAGCGTGCCGTAATGAGTACATTACGATGGTCGTCGCGTAATTGGGGTTGCTTAGGGGCTGACCGGAGGGCGAAAGTTTTGAAAGAACTTCGGAAAAGTATAAAGAAAATCGTACATACTTGTGTGGTGATGATGTAATGAGGTAAATAATCAATACATATAAAATAGTACCGTGACTCACTTATAGATAACGCACAGCCTAAACGGGTGCTCCTAGAGGTTTGAAATTTGGAGGAGACATTCCTCAAGTACTCTAGAGGTGCACTAAGGAGAGATTTTTTGAAAGGGGTGATAAAGTTTGTATGGAAAATACCGTGGGCGAAGCTGTGGCGGGTCCACTAGTAATAAATAAGTAACGTCACACTCAACGCTCCAAATTATGATAACGTGTATGCGTGGTGCCACAACGCAGTCCGACGCAGTCAGCGTTGCGTTGCGAAGACTGACCGTTGACGCTCCGCCGTATTAAATACAAATTTAAAATCCATGATAAACCACACAGTGCGCTACATTTAAATAAATAGTAAGGAGCTGCGCCTCTATTTGGGAACGCTAAGTGATATTGTAGCGACTCGCGAGCGAGATTTCTCATCCCACTCTTCCGCGCGACGCGTAATGCGTAAGAGCGAGATGCGAGTCTCGCTCGCGGGTCGCTGCAATATCACTTAGACGTTCCCGAATAGACGCCCTGCTCTAAGCAATTCTCGCGATGCTTACTTTTGAGGTGTCATATCGCGAATATGACACCATCGCACGTTCAGTCGCATGTCAACCACGGTCATGGACACCAGTTTAAGTGATTCCACAAAAAACCTGTGAGACCGCACATCCGAAGCCACCGCCAACAATGATATGAAAGCGTGCGAATCAAGCAATATTACACTTTAGTGTATATGTCGTAAGAACTAAGACATCAGCAATAGGGTGTTGACAACCTTCTATGAGACTTGTTACACGAAATTGTACTGATACGCATATACTTCTTTTGAGATCTTTGGTGCGCTACGGTGAATTCCACAGTTACACACACGTACATAACTTTACCCCTAAACGCCCCCCCCGCCCCCCTCTAATTGGTGGCCTATATTCGGCAATGGTTACGATATTGTAGCTCTGATTAACTTGACTGGAAAGGCCGTTACATCGAAAAAAAAACCGGACAAGTGCGAGTTAAACTCGCGTGGAGATGGTTCCGCTCCATACATGATTATCTGAAGTTTACTAGGTTTCTTTCAATACCATAGACTTCTTATAGGTTTTCCTATAATCTATAGGTAAAGAACTATTTATTGTATCCTTTTTCAAAATTGTAGGCCCGGTAGTGTCGGAGATAAGGGGGGGGAATGGTCAATTTTCGCCTATTTTCCTAAATAACTTCCAAACCATTTATCTTAAAATTCCAAAAAAATAATATTTAAAATTGTCATAATAAGCCTTTTCATTTGATATGTCACATAATGTAAGTTGCATAACATTTAAAAAAAAATCTAGTTTACCCCCCAAAATTGGCCGCCATGTTTAAAATTCATGTATTTACGTCACGCGTCCGTGTTGCGGTCACCAACTTATATATGTTTACCAAATTTCAACTCAATTGGTCCAGTTGTTTCGGAGCAAATTGGCTGTGACAGACGGACAGACAGACAGACAGACGCACGAGTGATCCTATAAGGGTTTCGTTTTTTCCTTTTGAGGTACGGAACCCTAAAAATTTCGAATTAAAACTGAAGACGAATATCTGGTTCGGGAATCGAACCAAACCAATCATTGGAACCAAGCATTGTCATGACTGCGTATATTGTTATTATAACACGCCGTATTAAACAACACAAAAAACCACTAAATTTCATCACCCCAACCACGAAACATCATCATAAAATTGCTCAAACAACTGGCAAAACACTGTCAAATTTTATGGAGTCCCCAGTCCCAGTGGGCCCGCGATGGGCCACTGGGGACCGGTGGGGACGGGCTAAGTGCACCGGGGTATTTAATGAGAATAAACACTAGTTAAATGATTGAATGAGCGGGGTGGGCCGGATTTGTTTTGGTTAAGATAAAAACTTACGCGTTGTACATCAATGTCACACAACTTTTGGTAAAATGTTGTGTCAAATATGTCCATTTGGTCCGAGATCAATAGTTACGCCTCCGTCAACGAACCATCGACATATCCAAACGTCACTTTAATCAAAAATCAAGTTGAGTTGCATTTGTTAATACGGCCAGTGGTCGTTTTATGAGCTTTAATAAATCCATCCAAGTTCCAGGCAGTTTACGGCGAAAACTGCCTGGAAATAGTACGCCCGTATAACAGTCTGTAATCAAGACTGATACCGAACTCAGGGTATGAGAAAATACCTTCTTGGGAATGGCTTGGTCTTGAGTAAGTACATACTGTTGACGGTAGTACATCTACTTGACGGTAGTCTAATTAAACCCTTATTTAGCCCTGAAAAACTTACCAGCGAGAATCAGGAAATGAAATATTTTACACGAAATCTATTGAGCGATTCGTAAACCCTTTACCAATTAAGATATTATCTCGAATGAGACAAATTGGCGAGTGCATTACCCCTCCGACATCATTCTGCAATTACTGTTACCCCATACACAGTGGTAGCTGTATGTATGTATTATTTTAATGGGCTCACAGTGGATTCATCCATTCTTATTTGGTAAACAAGTTTCTAACCTCAAAATGCAATTTTTATGGCTAAAATTGCTATTTCCTTGCAAATAAAGGAATCAGAGAGAGGACCGATATTTAGGACGTCACTTTGGCCAATTTTTAAAATAGGTCTGCTTAACTAAACTTAATTCCAAATTATATTAGCATTTATATATATATATATATTACCAAATATTTAAAGTTAAGAAGTTTCTAACCTCAAATGTACCTGTTTTGGGTGAAACAGTTATTTTATCCTAACTAAAGCAATCCTAGGTGAAAAATTGGCAAAGTGATGCTAAAATATTATCTCTTGTCGCTTTATTAACGAAGAAATAGCTGTTGTAGCCAAAAAAGATGCGTTTTGAGGTTAGAAAGTTGTTTAATAAATAAGACAAGTAGGTACTTACCTAAGGATGAATATATATTTATTTCTTTATTATATCGAAAACCAACAGCTATAACAAACAATTTAGAAACGAATATAAATTCAGAAAAGCCAATTACACTAAAAATAACGCTTAACAAACATCTCATCATCATCGCTTATTTTTGATCTAATCTCAAAACGAATGCTCAAGTCGTTAGGATATTAGTTTAGGATGAGCCATTTTCCCCACATTTTTATCTACCGGTTGCTATGAGAAAAACTTGACGCATATATAGGCCTTGATAGGAAACTTATGGGTTATGGCCTTCCACCTGTTCTATTACCATGAGTTTACGCAAACCGTTCTCATTATCGAAATCTATGGGCCGATACAAGTAAAAGAGACCGAGCGATAGTTTTCTATCACAAGAACGGTTTGCATAACCTCTTTAATGATTTTTTGTCTGTCAGTTCGCATCTACTCGATTTTGCCGTTCTAAGGTTGCAACTGCCCCACTATCCATCGATATACACAACACATCAAACAACTTAATCAACCTAACATAACTCTGGAACGTCCGAACAATTATCACACCACAATAAATAACAATGAAAATTGTCAACTATATCCTAGCAAATTACTGCCATCTGCCGGTGACGGATCCCAAAGGGTTTTGGCGCGGTTTTCCATCTGTCAAACGGCCATCTTTGACGTCGCAAACTTATTAAAATTATTAACAGTGGCGCTGTAGTGTATTGTTTTATTTCAAGTTAGTATGAAGATACGTTAGTTCCAATTTTGGCCACCGTGCGAGTTAAGTTTGCTATGCCATAGACAAATTTGCGATTTTCCGCGCCATTGATTGCACTCGTGTTAAATTAGGCGCATTCGATCCTTTTAGTCGGGTTGGAATTATTGTTTTGTGCTTTTGTTAGTTTGCGGTTGATTTGTTTGTTAACTGGGCGGAGATGCCGTTAATTTTGGAGAGAAGATTAATTTAGAAACTCATTTTACAAACGAAAACACATGAGTCACATTGGCGCCAGACTAATAAGTAAGTTTGTTTAGGTTACGTTTAATTGTATGTATGTATGTGTGTAAACTCTTTATTGCACATAAAAGAAAACAATACAATTCTGCATTACGACATTAACAGTGTACAAAGGCGATCTTATCCCTAATGGGATCTCTTCGAGCTAACGTTGGAGTTGACGAGAAAAGACAATGCGTGGATACACAAAAATGACAAACAGCCAAAACAAAAACAAACAAATAATAATAATAATAAAATAACTAAACAAGTTAAATAAGTGCTGTATACCAATATATAAATATATATATATTTTGAAATTACATAAATATTAATTAAAATAAAAAGTCGTAGAAGAACAGCTAATTCTAATTCCAGTAATCAGGACTCTTCATCCAACCACATCTTACTCGGTCCCTTTTTAGTCCTTTTATTTATCCACGTTTTAATTTTAATGTTTTTTATTTTATTTAAACCTTCGTAAAACGAGCTGAATTAAGCCCTGAAATGACAATTTGCTTGAGTTATTGGCTAAATTGTTACGCATTAGACTATCCAACGGCTTCATGACAATTTTGGCACCAATTTTAATTGTATATAATTTTTAAAATAAATTAAGAAACTTTAACATTAATCTTATTATAAAAGGGGGCTCTTTCATAACACTCTACGTTGGGTTTGTTTAAAAATAAGTCTGAATTATACTATTTATAATCTCTCGGTTTTAATAAACTATCGAATGAAATGGAGCTATTTCAGATATTAAAGTAACCACCACCCAACAGTTAGTATCTATTGCCCATTAAACCGACAAATACCGTCCAAACAATGCCCCTCCCACACGAAGCGGTGCGTGAAATATAAGAGCACTCCACAAAAGGGCTAATAACTCGTATGAAGCACCCTTAACGTGCGGTGGCTAGACGGCTGCAAGTGATGAGAGTAGAGATATTTTTGAATAACAGTGTTCTATATAAAAAAACCTCAAAATCTTCAAGTGACCTCGGATTTATTATTAAGTTGGGGCTACATCTAGTTTTAACGCGTTAATTAGCGGTAGGTGTAGTTTAGCCACTATAGAAACAATGAAAAGCAAAGTATTTAAGCTGTGAACAACTTACAACAACAGCTTTTTGGCTTAGCCACGATAAATGTAACAACATACGACTCAAAATATCACTTGCCTTTTCGAAGTATTGTTGCCTTTTTTTGTTTTAGACTGGGACAGAAACTTAATATTTAAACAAAAATATACATCCGTGAAGCTTGCAAAAGATGAACATAATAATGTATGTAAAAAAACGATCAAATCAATAATCGCTTCCGTTTGTGCCTTAGCAGCGAGCGGTGAATATGAAATATTATTTATCTATGGTTCGATCAGTTCCTTTGTTGGCATTAAAGGCAGTAGCTCTATTGTTTACCATAGACAGCGCTCTTTTTTTTCTTGGCGTCTGCCCTTTTTTTTGTTTGTTTGATGCCGCCTTTTAGAAGAAAGTGATTGTTTAGCCTTTTGTTTAATTTTGTAAAATGTTTGTAAGTTTATCCGATTTGTTATAAATATTTTGTAGCCCTATATTTTATAGAAATTATAATAGTAAGCCACGAATGATAGAGCCATACAAAACGTCACTTTTGCAATAAATGTGTGCGTACATTAATGTGTAGTTTCTATCTATAGATGGAGAATCGGAGAGGGGTTATAATTTAATTGCGGAGAGGTACCATTCATCCAAAGAATACTTACTATTACTTCGCATAGAAGCGACACTCCGCCCCCCTTCATTGTCGAACTTCCCGCTGTTTAAGAGTAGGTACGAACTTCAACCGTTACCTTTGTACCGTGATGATGACGATCGTGGGTGGGGAAGCCCGGAATTAAATAATTAAATGTCCGTCAACTAGTTGTCATCCTATATAAAAACGTCACTTTAATTAAAGATTAATTAGAGTGGCCTTTCTGAATTCTGCCATAACTATCGTCAAAAAAGTTTTTTTTATGTCAATAGATCGATTGACAAACCGGCAGACGGCCCACCTGATGGAAAGTGGTCACCGCGGCCCATGGACATCTGCAACACCAGAGGTGCAGCCGATGCGTTGCCATTCTAGAGAGGATGGGGAATGGGGATGGGATGGGGATGAGGGAATAGACCTCCGGATCTCGTCACTCACCGTACGAAACGCAATAGCAATAGCACTTTACGCCGATATTCTGTGAATATTAAAATAATGGACTTAATTATTTTGATAATCATGTTGAATAATGTTCAGTTCAGTTCAGTTCATTTAATCCTATAACAATTACTTGTGTTGGACATCTAAAATTAAAAATAACACAATAATACATCAAATAAATACAGGTTAATACAATTATTAAAACAAATGAATTTTACATAACAATAAAAAAGTTCGTAAACATGTCAAAATAATTTAAAAATTAATGTCTAAAACTAATTTAATAAAATTATAGAAATGCGTGTATGTCTATGGAAATCGATTATCGCTTAGATATTCCGATAAATTGTAATAACATTTTCCCAGTAAGAATTTTCTGAGGCGAATTTTAAATATGTTTAGATTATTGAAGGTCTTCAAGTCAATTGGTAGGTGGTTAAATATTTTGACAGCTTGACATCGAACACTGTGATGCACAATTTTTAATTTAGGAACAATCGAATACGGAATGTCCTTTCTGCGTGTATCCAGTCTTAACTCCCTTTCTTCCGTGGTCTCATATTTTTCTGGGTGCTTCACGACACTCGTAAGCAAAACTAAGATATATAAAGAAGGCACAGTGAGAATATCCAAACTAATAAAGTATTCCCTACATGACTCCCAGGAGGGTATACGCATTATAGTTCTGATCGCTCGTTTTTGCAAAATAAAAGCCTTATTTATGTTATAAGCAAAACTTTGACCCCAAAACCTAATGCTGTATCTCAGACGCGACTCTACAAGGGCATAATATACCAATTTAAGCTGCTTAATAGTTACCTCATCACGTAGACTCCTGAGTGCATAACAAGCTGAGCTTATACTGTTCTCTATAGCTGCCAGCTCATCTTTCCAGTTGAGATCGCTATCGATACATACTCCAAGAAACCGAGCCGAATTCACGACAGATACATCATTTCCATTTGCCTTAAGATTTAACGTTTCTTTTTTCCTTGTAGTTGTCCTAAAGAGCATGGCTTGTGTTTTAGAAATATTAAGCTGTAAATTATTTATACTAAACCAATTATGAAAATGAGATAAGGTGATTTCCACTCTCTTATCCAGCTCACTATTGCTGTTAGAGGATATAATAGCATTTGTGTCATCCGCAAATACCACCAGGCTTACATCAGAGATTTGGTGAGTGATAAAGCTAATCAAGTCATTCATAAAGATCACAAATAGTATCGGTCCCAAAATTGATCCTTGCGGTACACCCCTAACAATATTTACAAGTTTAGATCTAAAAGCTATCTCACAGTCATTTTTAACAGCTTTAACTTCTACAAACTGCTTTCGATTGTGTACATAGGAAACCAAGAGATTTAGTACTTTTCCTCTGACACCATAATGTTCCAATTTGTGAATTAATGTTTTATGATGAACCATATTAAAGGCAGAGGTCAAGTCCAGAAATAGGCCAGCAACCCTTTTCTTATCGTTTAATTGAATAATCACATCATCAACTAAAGTTTCAATTGCATCACCTGTGCCTATATCCTTTTGATATCCAAATTGCCTTCCATTAATAACTTTATTAACCTGCAAGTGCTTCAGAAGCTGCTTTTTAATAATTTTTTCCAATATTTTGGAGAACACAGGCAACAGAGATATTGGCCTATAGTTTTTAGATTCGGTTTTGGAGCCTTTTTTAAACACTGGTAATACTCTCGCTATCTTCAATTGCTCTGGAAATACCTCATTCTCATAACAATTATTAAAAAAAGTAGCTAATGGCCCCGACAGAAGATCAATATTGTTTCTTACCACTGAGATCGGAAGTTCATCAACCCCAGTCGACTTTTTAGGTTTCATACTCATCACAATTTTATATATCTCAGAGGCTGTAGTGTGCTCCCAAACCATGTCAGTTGCCACTGATTCTACATTTTCTTGAAGAATATGCGTCGCTGGAAGATGATCACCAGTAATAATAGGACTTAAACTGTTATTAAATTCAGATGAAAAATGTTCCACTATCTCCTGCGCTTCGGTTATCATTCTACCTTTTACTTTCAAATATATGTGGTCTCTACCATTTACCTTACTTTTATTTCTATGTTTGTTGACAATATTCCAAATGGCTTTGGATGAATTAGCACAGTTACCAATTGCAGTTTGTACTGCTAGCTTTTTTGCGTTCTTGACTACCCTTCTATAAATTTTTACGTAATTATTTTTATAACTTACTAATGTTTCATTATGAGTGGATTTATTAATGGACATCAAACATCGCTTCATTTTGCTGGCCGTTTTTATTCCACGAGTGATCCATTTTATTTTGTTATCTTTATTAACTTTTATTTTTATCTTCTTCTTTCTAAAGCTCTGTTTGAATACTTCGTTGAATTCTTTTAAGAATCCGTTAACTCCCATGTTCTCCCATTGTTTTGAAATTACACAATTTCTAAAACATTCATTGTTATCATGGTTGTATATTCTATGCTCCAACATAATAAATTTGTCTTTACTACTACTTTTGCTTATGTAAGGGCATATAATATCACAAAACAGTCCCGCGTGTCCATCCGACATACCATTGTGGTCAATGTTTATATTATCTACAAGGTCATCTGGTAGATTTGTTAAGAAATTATCTAGACACGACCGCGCATTCCCACAAATATATGTTACCGAGGAAACTAGTGCTCTAAAATTATAACACTTTAATAAAGTTAGGAATTGTGTCTTATGATCAGTATCTTTCAAAAGATCCACATTAAAGTCGCCGCAAATAATGCAATTCTTACTGAAAAAATGCTCCAATAACTTTCCAAGCTGTTCCATAAACCTGTCGAAGTACTTTTTATCATCATTTCGATAAAGGCAGCAAATGTTTAACCCAGTATCTAGGTCCCTAATACCACAAGTTTCAAAGTACACCATTTTGTACAGATCTTTACAAATTGACAACTGTACAAATTTGCAATCTCTTCGTCCAAGTAAAAGGCTACCTCCTCTTTTCATGTTTATTCTAGTATTTGATGAGATTAGGCTATAGTTGTTTAATTTAAATAAGGACACGTTGTTACTATTGAGAAAGTGCTCAGTAAGACAGACATAAGTAGGTACGCCATTATTAATACTTTCCAGATACATTTCTAATTCATCTTTCTTGGTGGTCACCCCACACACATTTTGGTGAAATATACGTAACTTATGAGACGGAAAATTATCATTTGGTGCACTACCACATGATTTTGTGCGCAATAAGTTTAAATCACAAGAGTTACAATTAGCTACGAAAAAACTCGTTTGAGCTATGATCCGTCTCAATATCATGCATTACCCTTTGTACATTTTCAATTATATTTTTCATGCCGTACTTATTATTAATAAACATCCGAACCAGCCTACAGAGGCCGCCTTTTCGCCGCAGACCAGTGCCACCAGCGGCAAATTCTTAAAAGAATCACCTATTTTTATCGATTAGTGTGTTTAGAGCGTACCTATAGCTTAAAAACTATTATGACACCCGCGACATTTTCACGCACATTCAGTGATCGATATTTTCCATTTTAAAATACAGATTTTAAAAACAAAGGCTTTCACTTAACTCTATTAGAGTACATGCGCTATTGGGGGATAATCCGTCAAAGGTTCAGTTATGGTTTCATCAGACATCGTTGTTATTTTGCAACCCATTTGGAGCCCGGCTTTTTAATTCTTTTGACGCGCTGGCCTCTGGATTTAGGGTACCGCGCTGAAATAGGTTAAAAAAAACCCGAATCTCTAAAAAGAGAGAAACATGCGCCCATGGGCTCCATATGGAAACTCTCCATTAAATCATATTACAGTGGGTTCATCCATACTTGTCTTATTTGGTAAACAAGTTTCTAACCTCTATCGTCCTTCATGACATGACAGAAGAGTTTTGGCCGAAGGGTGTCATATATCGGCGATTCCGCGGCCGGCTCATTGAATATGACACCGTGAAATTATGTCACACACAGCAGAATTAATGTGTTAGTGTTAAGTTAATTTGTTTGTATTTTAATATGTATGTTAGACTGTAAGGTATTTATGTATGGGCCACTAGATGCCTGAAAATAAAATGATTTATTATTATTATTATTATTATAAAATGTGTAATTTTTGGATGAAACAGATGTTTTATCCCAATTAAATAAAAATGGGCAAAGTGACGTCTAAAATATTGTCTCCGGTTCCTTTATTTGCAAGGAAACAGCAGCGGTAAGAAATTTGTTTTTCAAATAAGTCAAGTATGTCTAGTAAGTAAGTGTAAGTCTATAACAAATTCCATTTTATAATAGGATTTGTAGAATTTGCTAATTAAATGACTTTTATCCTATTTAAACTCTAATTAACTAGTAGCTTTGCGTTAAAGCTTTAGCTTACCATTATATAACCCCCCCCCCCCCCCTATTCTGCTCATAATCAACTTTAAAAAACTGTATCGGCCTCAACGACTCGTCCACCAAATTTCATAAAGATCGGATCAACGATACTCAAGTTATCTTCGAGTAAAAATTAATAAAACGCTATCGATAAATACTTTAATATGTTATCGATATGCGCCCATCCCTTCTGTCGACACTTCTCCGCACGAACCATATTTCATTCCATCCAATCCTTTGCTGAAACCATACTTTTAGAAGCACTTTTAATTCGTTTTGCTGATAACTCGGGAGGCAAAAATCTCTTTTTTATTTGACGTGTATTACTTTTCGGCGTTGTACGGCTGCGAGACGCGTTCGCGGTAAGGTTGGCGTAATTGATCATATTATAGTCCTATGACCTATTTATAGTCCCACGATTGGGCACAAACCCACATAAAACGGAAACGGAATGAGATGATGGTTTCATTCTTTGAATAATTTTAGATCAAATTATTGCGCTTTACTTTGAGCTAAACTTTAATCAAATCAAATCAAATCAAATCAAATCAAATTATTTATTTCAGACTATGTCCATAATGTTAGTAACAGCAAGAACTTACCGGCTATGTTAGTATACAATCAAAACTAAAAACTAAAAAATATCATAGACTACCCCTCTGGAGCCCATGTGAACAGCATTCCAATTCTTCCACATTTCGCCAGCAGGGTAGTCCCAGACCAGCCTCACGAGCCCGTTGGTACTGTCCCGCACGCGACGCATCAGGGAGGCAGTCCTTTTGCGTATTATTGCACCAAAGCTGTCAATCTGCAACTCCGCAAACATCCCCGATGCGCTGCAAAAGCGAGGCAGCCCCAGCAGCATCCTTAATCCATTATTATATTGGATGCGCAGGGCATTAATCGCCTTTTGTGTGTACTTCGTCCACAGGCTGCACGTGTAAAAGGTCTGACAAAATGCCTTGAAAAGGGTTATTTTGACACTACCATCACAACGTGCAAACCTGCGAGACAGCATATTACAGCGTACAGCCAATGCCCTGCGCTCCCTTTCTACATCGACATCATCCTGTAGGTTCTCGGTGACCCAGTGTCCAAGGTACTTAAAACGCGTGACTCTTTTGAGAGGGGCCCCACACAGGTGCACGTCCGGGACCAGGTCAAGAGACTTCTTACCTGCAGTAAATACGACCAACTCGCTCTTTTCCGTATTGTACCTCAGACCGTGAGTCACCGCGTACTGCTCACATACCTTCAGCAGCCTTACGAGCGCACTGATCGACGGGCACAGCAGCACCATATCATCAGCATAGCTGATGTTGTTGACCGTGGTTCCGCCAACTGAACATCCGATACCCGTGCTGTTGAGCCCGGCGATCAGCTCGTCCACGTACAGATTGAACAACCTGGGCGAGCTGAGACCACCCTGTCTCACTCCACACCCCAGCCCGTACGTGTCCGAGTGCGCACCTGCCCATCTCACTTGATTGGTTTGGTTCCCATACCAATACCGGAACAAGTTGACCACCTCCCTCGGTGTGCTAGTGTGCCTTTCCATTTTGTTCCACAGGATATCATACGATATCGTATCGAATGCCTTCGATAAATCCAAAAAACAGGCAAAAACGGGCGTTTTTCCATCAGTGTAGTACTTGACGGTATGCTTGAGGCACAGAATCGCACTTTCAGTTGACAAATTAGGCTTAAAGCCAAACTGAGCATCCTGCGATTCAATGTGCCCCGATAGCAAGCTATCCAGCAGCGCGTCAAGCACTTTAGCTGCGACTGTCGCCAAAGATATAGGCCGGTAATTGGATTTATCGAAGGCATCCCCCGTCTTATTTTTTGAGATTGGCACCACAATCGTCTTAATGAGGTCACTTGGTAGATAGCAATGCTTGATGCAGAGGTTATACAGCAGCTTTAACACTCGAGGAAGGTGAGCTCCCGCATACAAAAAATGCTCTATGCTGAGAAAATCATGCCCAGGCGACTTGCCTCTCTTCATGGACTTAATAGCCCGGTCAACCTTTTTGAAAGAGAAGCTTACCTGCTCGTCACCATGATGTTCCCCAGCAGAAAGCACATTAAAGGCTTCCCCCGCCTGCGGTCTGTCAACTTTGAAATGTTCCTTAAACATATTAGCAATCCCGACAGGCTCGCACAGCCCATTTACACTGGCCGGGACACCCGCTTTAGGATTGATTTTACTAGTGTGCTTCCAGAACTTCCCAAAATCTTTAGCCTTGTGGTGAGTAGCTAATATGTCCATTTTAATTTGCGTTTGATTGTCCTGACACCACTTAAGCTTCTCCTTGAAAACTTTTCTAGAAGCACACATATCTGAGTAAAAGGGTCCTGCCGCTGGTCTCCCGACTTGGAGCCACTGCTGAAAATCAAGTCTCGCCTGTGCATGGGCCTCTTTCACATGCTTGTTCCATCCTACTACGTGCTTGCGTTTACATTTACTAGCCCTACGACTCATTATTGAGGCAGTCTGTAAAATATTTACAATGCGACTATACAATTTATCTAATAAAATTCTATGCGAAATGTCATTACAAAATCTATCACAACATGAACTTAATTCTACCGGAAAGTCAATTTCTTTTAATTTATTGCCACATAATTCATTATACATTTTTGTTTCATCTTTATTTCTCTCCCCCCACACTATATTATTTTTATTATTACAATTATACATTATATTCTGATTCGCTATGCTAATATTAATTTTAATGACTAGAGGAAAATGATCGGACCAGAATACGTCATATTTTACTCTCACTTCCTTAACAGTCACCCAGGCTGCCTCAGTGACCAGGCAGTGATCAAGCCACCGACTGCACCCGTGAGCATCACTCACGTATGTATAGGACCCAGAAGCACTGCCCAGCCACTCCATGTCCGCACAGCGCCATCCCTGTTCCACGCAAAAATCACACAACTCTGTGTGGAACAGTTCTCCCGGATGCGCATTAAAGTCACCCAATACGAAAACACTTTCCGCATTCTGAGACTCAATAATAGCGCAGACTTCACTTAAGCATTCCGTGAACTCAACTAAATTTGATGCATCATTAGTAGGCATGTATACGGAAAAAAATAGCACCGAGCGACCCCCTATACTACCACTTATCGCCGCCACACGTACACTACTACACCGAATCACATTCACCGCTGAAAATAAACCCTTCCTCCACATCAGGGCAACACCGCCATGTGGCCTCCCCCTGAGTACACCCAGTGAAGTATCTACAGCCGATTTGCTTGTGTACTCAAAATCACTGTTGATGCTTCCAATATAATCAACATCTACATCCGTAAGCCAAGTTTCTTGAAGAGCGATCACATCCGATGCTTGACACAGGGCTCTGATCCCTTCCACCGACCTCGACGCAGACTTACAATTAAAGGTAACAAATGTCAGTTCGTTTCGCACTTGGTTAGACATATTCATTATAATTATTTATTTTTTACTTTATTTCCCTCCTAAAGTCTACAAATTTTCTAAATATAATTCCCTCTGGCCATAGGTTCCTGTCCATAAAAATCCCAAATTTGTGCCTAGGGACAATCACTTTGTATGAGTTATACTGTTTCACTCTCTTCGTAGCAATTTTTTCCATCTCAACCCTTACTTGAGTATTTTTAAAGATGTACTGGCAAATATCCTCTAAACGTATTCAAAAAAAAATACGGAACTGTCGAGCCTTTCCTTAGATGTTCTATATGTTCAAATTAAAATAAATTGACTATTTATGAGAAGTTCTAATCAATAATTAGGCTTTAAACTTAAGTGTCTTCACGTCTTTCATTATGAACCGTAAAGACACATAAATCTTATAATCGTGGTTATAATTATCTTAGTTATATAATAGTTCGTGTGCCTTTGTGTGTCGTTAGGGCAAACTAAACAGCCTATCCTAATTTAGTTTAGACCGTTGATATTTACACAACATTGTTTGCAAAAAACAAAGGTACATACACTGTTTACTACATGGAAATCGCTTTAAATGTGTGAGTGCTCGGTCAGGGAATATGACATCTACATATAAACGATACTGCGAAAGTTGGCGCAATGTTGATTTCATTACACAAAATCGCCACATTTACAAGCAATAGGTGCGGTTATTACAACCAAAATCACAATAATCTATTCCCTGATATCTAAATGTCCATCTAAACTTTGTACCAAAATGTCAAAAAATTACTTTAGGCATTTCGGTACAAAGTAGTTCTGAGATTGAGATATAATCAGTCCTATCAAGGTCAGCACGAGGATAAGTCATCTCCATCTCAGTGCATCTCTTTCTTCGATACTAGTATGAGAGAAACGCAATACCATATATGATATTTAGTTATAAGCATAGCTGGGCACCGTTAATCAAATAGTTAACTTCGTTAATCGCTAATCCGTTATTAAAAGGGTTACCTTCGTTAAACGTTAAAGTGTTACATTGAACATTTAACGGATGTTAACGTTAATCGTTTACTCGTGATAAAAATTGCATTTTATAAGTCATTGTGCTAGTGATTTACTTATAAAAAAACGTTGGTGTGGGTTATGAAAGTTTAGGCAGGACATGAAAATTTTATAAAATAAAGGTCTGCGCGCGATAACTGCCGACCGGCCTACGTACTTGTCAGCAGGAGTTTTTCGCGGCTTATAGTAGGTCCTTAATTAACGATTAACTGACATTTATTGCTTTAACGAAAGGTAATGAGTCCGTTAACAATTTTTAGTGTTAACTTAAAAGTTAATCCGTTACTCCCATTTCCATCATTACATCCATTGCGACGACGCGGTTGGCCTAGTTGGTTGGTAGTGACCCTGCCTCCGAAGCTAGCGTCCCGGGTTCGATCCCCAGTACGGGCATTGTATTTGTGTGATGAGCACGAATGTTCGTTCCTGAGTCTTGGATGTTTCCTATGTGTTTAAGTATTTATTTCTATATTTTAGTATTTATATCATTGTGTAGTACCCATAACACAAGCCTTTAGGGCTTATTTTGGGACTAGATCGATTTGTGTAAAGTTTGTCCACTGATTTATTATTACTGGAAATTTTAACTTCGTTAATTATTGATTAACGGTCTTGTGCCCAGCTATGGTTGTAAGGAACCGCACCTAACGCGATCTCCGTAGTAAACATTATGGTATATCAGTATCAAATCCATCGTCGTTACCGCGAGCACAGTGTGCAGCGTAAATATCAGTTATGTAGTCATTAGGCGGGTTCGGCTGTATTACATTTGTATATTAATGGCCGTCAGCGCTGAATAACGGACGCCGTTAAGTCGAAACCTAGCGAGAGATCCTGGGTCGTGATTTCTTGCTGGGCGGACACTCAAGTCCTATACTGTGGCACAGAATAGATACACTAACATACAGAAGAATCACTTCTTAACAAAACCGTTGTTTGGGTACGAAAATATGCCTAATCATGCCTTCTCTCTCAGTCGCATAAAACGTACTCTTTCGTGTACACTAGGGTTGTCAGTTTCTATCCGTGTCATCCAACAAACACGACGCGCGAATCGCCCAGCGTGTGATCGAGCGGCAACCTGCTGCGATTTACACCTCCGAGCAACGCGACGGCCGAGCGTACCTAAAGTGCGGAGTGAAACCCGCCTGACTGTGGCTACTGTATAATCAAGTATACAGTATTCCATCTTCATACAAACGGCCGAAACGACGCGCTTCGAAATCTCGGTGAACTTCGGTACACAACAGTCGCGAGTGGACAGTGCGAGACACTCCCGCGAATTTATTCACGTAAATTATGGCACGAGAATTCTTGATGTTTTTGATATATTAAAAGCAAAATAAATAAAATGCATTTTTTTTACTCTACACTGACTTACACTCACTTTTGAAAGTAGAAATAAGAACTATTAAAATTAAGATTAACAGGATTTGCAGTTATATTTCATGAAAAGATGCTAAGACAATTTAATATAGCATTATCAAATACGTAACCCAAGAAAGACAGTCAGCGGGCAGCCCTACTGCGTGTTTACATACCGAGCGGCCGTAGGTAATTATTTCGAGGACACTGCCGAGACAAAATACTGTTAGTTTGTTAAGTGCGTCTCTCTCACACTAGTGACGACGAAAGAGATAGTCATAGAGAACGGGTTTAATTTATCTTTGTGGCATGCATGTTAGGGCCGCACTTCTAGCAAGACATGTGCATCCCTTAGGTACATATTTCTCTGTTTAGTAGTGAAGGTTTCGCGCGTTATAATATACTAGTGGACCCGCCACAGCTTCGACCGCGGTATTTTCTATACAAAATTTATCACCCCTTTCCACCCCTTCAGGGATGGAATTTCGCAAAATCCCTCCTTAATGCCCCTCTAGGGTACTCGAGAAATGTCTCCTCCAAATTTCAAACCTCTAGGACCACCCGTTTAGGCTGTGCGTTGTCTATAAGTGAGTCGCGGTACTGTTTTATAAGTATGTATTGATCAGTGAAAAAAATGGAGGGTTAGAAATAAACAAATTATTGCTAATACCTATCAACCAAGCGACTTATTTCGGACAACGGCCCTTAAATGCATGCCACAAAGATAAATTAGAACCGTTTATCTCTATGCCTATCCCTTTCTTCGGCACTAGTGTGAGAGAGACGCACTTAGAGATAACACGGTTCTAATTTATCTTTGTGCCATGCATGTTAGGGCCGCTGGAGGTAGGGTTGCCAGATGGCCGGGAAATCCGGGAATGTCCCGGAGTTTTACGTTTGATCCCGTGTCCCGTAATTATACTTTACTGTCCCGAAATTCCAAACGGCAAGCGTCAAACTGCAACCTGATGATTATTTTGTACCAAACTTTCATTAATTAGCGTAAACTGGTGTTATATTTTATTTTAGTTGATACTTGATGCTGATTTCCCAATAGAAATTAATTTATAAGCCTATTTAATAGACTCTTCCCTTGAAAGTTTCTAATTAACTATACCCAGGAGTAATGAAATCGGGTCACTTTGACTAGGATTTTCCATAAAAAGTTACCCGATTTCATTGCTCTGGAGTGTAATCTGTGTAATACTGCTTTATTATGTTTCGTTTTTCACTATTAAAAAAACGTGTACTACAATTAGGTCATCTTCTTGTCCCTTTCAAAATATTGATATGATATTTATTGTTTTTTTTTTTTTGTCCGATCGATTGATCAGAAATGTCCCGGAAATGAAAAACCTAAATCTGGCAACCCTAGCTGGAGGCCTAGCACTGACGGGTCAATTTAGGCTCGCCGTTGAGTTAGAATGAGCAAGAATTATTTAAGAGGATATCACCCCTGCGCGTGAGTTTCGCATGGCTGGGCAGCTCGAGTTCTTTTGATAAATATCCCATTCCGTATCTATTTTACCTGTGACATTGAAATATTCCAAAAGTAATAGTGACAATGAAACCGTGTCCATCGCATCGGAACGGGCTCAGCAATTAATAGGACGCATTAGTAGAATTAGCGGGGACACTTTTAATTTTAATTGTCTATGACATCTGTTGTCTATGACATCTGCATTAAATTATATATATGGTCTAGTTTCCTGTGGACTCCGGTGGACAGTCAAAACTCACATGTTGGAATGAAGTGCTTTGCTAGCATAATCCTTTTAAATATTGGTGTTGAATGATGATCATAGAATTACAAACCATAGAAGGATAGTTTACGTACAACTGCCCTGACAAAAGTGAAGCAATAAACCGATGCGCTTTGACATTTGCCACTACGGAGCGTCCCGGCGTTTGGAGCCATAAATGGCTCCGATTTTGTTGTTTCAAATCGTGCGCGCGACTTGGTTTCATACATACATACATAGCATCACGCCCGAAATCCCTAATGGGGTGGGCAGAGCCACAAGACTACTTGTGGCCACGTTCGATGAATTAGTCCTAAGATGGTATGATGGTGGACTTGGTTTCCATCGCGTTATTATTCTTAGGTGATTATGATACTGACGATATAGATTTATGATTTCGTAATGCATCGTTTGGCTTTTATGTAGCTAGCTTTTACCGACTTCCCGTGAAATTCGTCTATCTTTATTCCCTCAGAAACTATTTTTTTTCACAGAAAATCAATCCGTTGCTCCGTTTTGACGTGAAAAGAAACAAACAAACAGGCTTTCGCATTTATAATATTAGTAAGGAAATAGACAGCCAGTGCACATTTTAAGAGGAGTGTGAACCTAAGGCTTTTCATACAAAAGGCGATAACGATATCCACCCCTTAAATGTTAACCGATGTTGATCAATTTTTGATAGATTTTCAGTCAAAACCAAATCTAGGTCTATACGTTTTGGTTTTTTCACTATAATCAATAAATTCAGGTTTATTGTTGTTTTAATATTTCTCATACAAAACTAATTTCGGCGATTATTTGACTTTGTTGATCTTTAATCGATATTCAAAGTCAAAGTCAAAGTCAAACTATCTTTATTCAATTTAGGCTTTTACAAGCTCTTATGAAGGTCAAGGAATGAATCTACCACCGGTTCGGAAAAAACCCTCTACTGAGAAGAGCCGGCAAGAAACTCGGTGAGGTAACATTTTTTTCAAATCAGTACACATATTCAAAAACGTATAGACCTAGATTTTGTTCTGACTATAAAAACATTGGTCAAAATCGGTTAACATTTAAGGGGTGCACTGAGAAAATTTTTGATGCTATACCTGCATTACCGTAATGTATTCGCAGCCAAGTCCAAATAATGTCGAAGCATCCGAAATAATGTTGATTGTTACGTGGTAATGTAAAAACATATACAGGCGTTTGTAGCCCGCAACATTATCCATGTAGCCGAGTCTCTACTTACGTTAGGTACGTTTTTCTCCAGAATTACGTACGTGGCATCCAGAATTACGTATGTCGGTACAGTAATTTTTTCTCAGTGTGGAAATTTTCATCGCCTTTTGTATGAAAAGTGTGATTTTTGCCGTTGGTTCTCATCTCAGTCGTCTTAAAGTGCAATGGGTAAGAAAACATCTCATAAAAAATGCGATTTTTCACACAAACTTATTTTTAATTATTTGGGTCATCCCATGAACCTTCCGGCGCGCGCGCACAACACCTCACGATAGTTTCATCGTAATCGGCGGAATGATATAGCAATGCATAGGAGACGAACAAACAAACATTTATATAGTAGATAAAGGGTTTAAAGTCATAATTTCAAGATTTTAGGGAAACTTTTTCCCATACTAACTTCAACCCTCTCTTTTACCGCCTTCTAGTTCTATTTCCAACAGTCTGTATAGCCTATGTGGTGCCTGGAGTTGTTTTTTATATAATATCGAAAACCACATTCAAAACTGTCCAGCTGTTTCAAAGTTTATCACGTATCAGTCAAACAGACATGAAATTCAAAGACCATTTGGATGTGTTGTTTTGCTCATTCTCAAGCCCCCCCATAGCATTTTTTCATTTTTATCTTCAATGTACAGACTTTTCAGTTGACGATTTAATTATTATGTATAGACTAGTGGACCCGCCACAGCTTCGCCCGCGGTATTTTCCATTCAAGCGTAATCACCCCTTTTCACCCCTTTAGGGATGGAATTTCAAAAAATCCCTCCTTAGTACTGTAGAGCTTTAGAAGCAATACGAATTCAAATATAAGAAGACAGACGGTTGTCATGAGATAGAAAAAGATTCTTGGTCTAGCGCTTGAAGTGTAAGCATATAAATATTTTAGTAAATCCATTTCAGAGGGCCTACCATTATTTATTTATTTATTTGTCTATTTATTTATTTATTTATTTATTAAATATTACAATTAACACTTACGAACTTGTGAAAGAGAACGCGTTCGCGACGTCGGGACAGCAAATAGTATACGACGTCGAGGGCGAAGCTGTCTAGACGAGAGAGGCGGTACTCGGAGCGAGATTTGTGCTAACAGTGAAGGATTGGATATGTGACCCCGTAATAATTGAAAAAAATATTTTATTAAGTAAATGTTTCTCCGAGTTTCCAACGAAGTGTAATTCACCATGCCCAGTATGTATAGAGTGGGATACATGTAGGGATAGTACCCATATATTTTCTTATAGAGCCATCTTTGTTTAACCCCTGTTACAATACACCTCTAGGGTACTCGAGGAATGTCTCCTACAAATTTCAACCCTCTAGGACCACCCGTTTAGGCTGTGCGTTATCTATAAGTGAGTCACGGTACTGTTTTATATGTATTGATTATCTAACGCACCCGAAATGGTTACCCTAATTTTAAAATAATTTTATGCTACAATTACCTTATTTTACAAGGGGAAGATTGCTTAGTCATTAATAACAAGAAACATTACGGATAAACATCAGACGTCTTACACTATAAATGAGTCGTTCTTAACCTTTTGGCCGTTAAGCATGTCTGAGAACATATATATATACATATTATCACGCCCGAAATCCCTAATGGGGTGGGCAGAGCCACAAGACTACTTGTGGCCACGTTCGATTAATTAGTCCTAAGATGGTATGATGAACCGTATGGTGACAGGTGATCAGCCCATCGCCCATACAGATAGTCCACCATGTTGGAGAGGACCCGTCCCTTAGTCGACTTTTACGACATGCAAGGATGATAAGCATCTGCACGCATTCTATGCTGTTTCTTCACTCCCAGTGCAGCAGAGGAGAAGTAACACGAATTTCAACTTTACCCTGTATCTGTAGCTGACTGTGGCGGTCAAAAGGTTAAAAGAATCTTCTGGACGTTCTGTATCATTACTATTATTTTACGCCCTCGTTATCGAAATCGATCGGAAATACTGCTCGTTGCCGATACAAGTAAAAGGGACCGAGCGATCGTTTACTATTACGAAAACGGTTTGCAAACTCATTGTCTAAAATAACAGTTCGTTCATGAGCTAAATGGCGAGCGTAACTTGACCTGTCAATGCTTATAAACTACATGATCGCGCGTGTCTTGGACCTTGGTCGCAATTCGAATTCGACGCAGCCGGCCATGACCCTAGATACCTAACTCCGCATAATGCCTAAGAGCACGCGGGTCAATTTATGATTGTAAGAGTAATGAGAGATGAAATTCTAATTATAAACTAAAAAAAGCATTCCAAATTCAAACTTATAATGCAACGGAATCCGAAAATGTGTAACGACAAAATCGTCACCTCCATTCGTTTTAATTCTTTTTTTAAAACCGCTCAACCGCTAATAAAACCTTGACTTATCTTCGAAATTGAATTAATGTAATGGTCACAACATACGAGGAATTAATTGTGTTTTTATTCAAAACGGCTTAGGATGTCTGATAAGACTTAACAGCGGTGTAGGGAGCGTTACAAAGTTACCAATGCGGCTGATGGCGGCGCTGTCAGTAACGAAGACCGGCAATTTTGTATTAAAAAATGTTAGTTACGGATTTGGCCGCCGGTAAAGTTAAGTTTGTAAGCTTTTTGGCAGCATATGGTAATTGCGTAATTAGTATAATTATTGTTGAATTTACATAATTTTGAATTGGTTTTTGCATTTTTCGGCGCGTTTATGCTTCGGTAAGACAATTCTTAAGTTTGAGCAGTCTAGATGTGACATTACGTTAATTATTTATAGTTGTATTATTTTGTGTGTTTTTCCGTCACGGGACTATGGGAGTCCCGGACCTTTGTAAGGCGTACATTGGGCCGAAGCCAACACGCAGAGGCCCTAAAGATAACTTTAATTTGAATGTGATGTGACACCAACCGGGAACCACCACTAACTGGGCTATGAACAGAAAAAAATATGGCCTATTATTAAAACAATACATTAAAAAAACCTCTATCAGACATTGTTTTAGCAATATTATAAAATTTATAACCGATCCGTCGTTATATTGCTATGTGATTTGCACTCAAACGGACTCTATTAAAAACCTTTTAACAATATAATGCGATCAGAAGGTTTTAACAATTTAAAGTTAATCTTTTTTAAAAGCTGCTTAATGAAAAAGCAACCTTAATTTAAAGCAAAAAGGTCTATTGTTATTAAAATAGATATTCTCTGAAAGTCTAATAGTTTCAATGCTTTGCAACACGAGACGCTAGTATTTACCTATTCATTTTCAAAAAAGGAACTTAACGCCCAAATCGACGCATTAATCCTGGACAAAGAGAAAAATAAACGGCTTTATATAATTCGACAAAGTTAAATTTACTGTTCAATTTAATAAAACATACCTAAAACCAATAGCGCAACGGATAAAATTGAATATTCGGGATGTACCTATAAGCATGGTGTAATTTGGTAGGTACTCAGCAGGAGCAAAAAAATAAAAAACAGCGCCCTTCTTTTTTCAAATTGTAATTCGTAGGTTCGAATTGCGAATGCGGCGTTCTTATTTCAAAACATCAGTGAGGTGTCATTGGACACTCCCTCCTTTGTATGATGAACGAAAGTACGGGAAGAGTAGACCAAAAGCTTTAATAATTTTTACTTAAAGACGGGAGACCTATATACTTTATTTGGTCGTTGTGGAGATCATTGGGGGTGGCCTATGTCCAGCAGTGGACGTCTTTCGGCTGAAATGATGATGATGATGATACTTTATTTTACTTCATTCCTAAAATTGCCGTATTTAGGCGGCCTCCTTTTCACGTGAACATACCATCGCAGCCTACTCTCTTGCATCTTGTCGGCGATATTATAATAATATCACTATTATTAAGAATTTGCACTTGCATATATATTTGTAAACTATTGTTGCTTTAGATAGTAACAACATAAAGATAGACTGATTTTCGTTTTTGTAATAGTACTGCTGGACCCGCGTCAGCTTTGCCCGCGGTATTTTCCATACAAACTTTATCACCCCTGTTGGGATGGAATTTCAAAAAATCCCTCCTTAGTGCACCTCTAGGGTACTCGAGGAATGTCTCCTCCATATTTCAAATCTCTAGGACCACCCGTTTAGGCTGGGCGTTGTCTATAATCTATAAGTGAGTCACGGTACTGTTTTATATGTATTGATTGATAATAAATAGGTACAGATACGATAATAGTTACCCTTTCTTGTTTTAATAAAATAGTGTTCGTACTTTCGTTCCACTATACAGAAACTTTACAATTTTGAAATTGGAATCGAATGTTTTTAAATGTCATCTAAATGGTGTTCGAACTGTCGTCTCTTTAACACCTTGGAATCAAATTACAACATACGTTTGCCGTTATTATCTCTTTTATTATTAAGTCGCTAAAGTTCAATTTTGTAAATTGAGTATAGTATAAATTCGTGGTTTCGTTCTTTTATCGTTGTAATCGGTCGTTTTCTTTTTAAAGATGAAATCGCATCAAGCAGGTAGAGATTAGGATAAATTTAAAATCGGTATTTCATTGTGCAATGCAACTATAATACTTAAAGGCGGTAAGTTCGTTTTTAAATAGACAAATAGTTTTTATTACCAAAGTTAGGTTGGTAGATCTATACTTAGGCACTTTATGTGAAACTATATCTATTTTTCAAAACCCCGTTTGTATTAAAATAAGTTGACCATTCGGCCATCCTCGGTTATTGTCGGTATCCCTCGTTTTTCACATAGAGTATATCAAATTACAGATATGACCATTAAATATATTACCCGTTATCTTATTAAACACAATACAACAGAAGGATATGAGCAACAAAACCTCCTAATAGCTCTAAAGTATGACAATCTTTATATTGAAATATGAAAAATAATTAGTGACTATTTTTTGACAGTATGACACGCATGACAAATATCGTACTGTTGCCTTACGTAAAACAGTAACTATTGATTATTAAAGAATCATTAATATTTTTTTATATTATACATACATACATAAACATCACGCCCGAGATCCCTAATGGGGTGGGCAGAGCCACAAGGCTACTTGTGGCCACGTTCGATTAATTAGTCCTAAGATGGTATGATGAACCGTATGGTGACAGGTGATCAGCCCATCGCCCATACAGATAGTCCACCATGTTGGAGAGGACCCGTCCCTTAGTCGACTTTTACGACTTTTTTATATTATAGGTACATTTATTTATATACATCAATAAATAATGCATGTCCATATCGCTTCTGTAAACTTCTTAGGTCTACCGGTAAGTGATGTCATCATGGCAGGTGATATACATTGCGTTTACGATACTTTAAGTTGAATGCTACCTAAAAGAAATCGCAGCAATGTAACTTGTGTCATTTTCGTCTCCGGCTTTAGCCGATAATAGCCGAGAAAAGTCGAATCGTTAACTGACCTTATTGATCATGCTTATATTTATTTATCTATTTGTTTATTTATTTATTTATAACTAATTTTGACTAAGAAGCAAAATGCCTACCAGGCAATATGACTATGCAGCACTTGAACTTCATTTTATATTGACTACGAAGCAAAATGCCTACCAGGCAATATGACTATGCAGCACTTGAACTTCATTTTGTATTGACTACGAAGCAAAATGCCTACCAGGCAATATGACTGTGCAGCACTTGAACTTCATTTTATATTGACTACGAAGCAAAATGCCTACCAGGCAATATGACTATGCAGCACTTGAACTTCATTTTATATTGACTACGAAGCAAAATGCCTACCAGGCAATATGACTATGCAGCACTTGAACTTCATTGTATATTGACTAAGAAGCAAAAGGCCTACATGGCAATATGACTAACGACAATCTTTACACTCTTTATCCTTATCTTTATCTTTATCCTTAGACAATCTTTAGACTATTTGCTGCTTAGGTATTATTGCAATTTAGGCATTTTGCTTGACATACATTTTGATCTTTAGACAATTTACTGCTTACGTATTTTGCCGCATAGACATTATTTTTAGTCATTTTGCTTCGTAGACGAATTGCAAGTTAGACATTCTGATCAGGAAGCACATAGCTGTCCTCTATGAGAACTTGGTCTGTTCCTAATTGCAGTTACATAGTTTTGGTAAGTCGCGCAAGGGAACGCGTGCGCACGCGCCTAACGATAATGCGTGATCCAATTATGTCTAACCCACGCTTTACATAAAATAAACATTAACGGATGCGTTCACTACACTGCATGCGGCTTAATAGAGTGCGTGTTTACAGCACGAGTGACAGCTAAAAGCAGAACCTAAATATGATTATTACCCAAATATCTCGATAAAAATGACTTGTCGTTTTATACAAACTTCTATTACTGGAGCTGTAACAGGGAAATAAAGCTTCAGTTAGTCAAGCTGCCTCCCTAGCACACTAGTTTTATCACGCATCATAGCTGGGCACGAGACCGTTAATCCATTAATCGTTAATTAACGACGTTAATCTTTCGAGTAACGGATTAACTTTTAAAACGATGAATACATACATACATACATACATATAATCACGCCTGTTTCCCGTAGGGGTAGGCAGAGACCACTTCTTTCCACTTGCTACGATCCTTACATACTTGTTTCGCTTCGTCCACTTTCATTATTCCCTTCATACATGCTCTTCGGTTTAGGGTACTCTTGACCTGGCCTTTTTTCAAGACGTCCCCGATTTGGTCTTGAAACGTCCGCCTAGGTCTACCCCTTCCAACCCTTTCATTCACACTCGCCTTATACACTTTTTTCGTCAATCGTTCTTCATTCATTCTCTCGACATGGCCAAACCATCTCAGCATACCTTTCTCAATTTTTGTCACTACATCTTCTTTCAGACCACAACGTTTCCTTATCTCACTATTTCTCATCCTGTCACTCAGTTTAACTCCTATAATACTTCTTAACGCTCTCATCTCAACTGCATTTATTCTGCTTTCATGTTTTTTCTGCCATACCCAACTTTCACTTCCGTACATGAGTGTCGGAACCAACACCCCCTCATGCACAGCCAAACGAGCCTTGTTAGACACCTTTCGACTGTTCATAAAGGAGTGCAAAGCTCCATTCACCATATTTCCTGCATTCACTCTTCTTTCAATATCACTCTCACACTTTCCATCTCTTGTAAACTTTGAACCCAGATACACAAACTCATTCACCTGTCCAATTTGTTCATCTCCAATCACGATATTGCAGCCTGTCACTGCCTCATCTCTTTCAAACACCATCACTTTCGTCTTCTTTACATTCATCTTCATTCCCTTTCTAACAAAATCTCCACTCATAGCAGTTACCATCTCCTGCAACTCCTCGGCCGAAGACGCACGTAATACTTGGTCATCAGCATAGAGAAAACATTTGACGAGTAACTCATTCATTCTCAACCCACTTTCATTCTCTTTTAAATCTGTCAAGCAATTGTTCATGAACAGATTAAACAGCCACGGTGACGCTACACATCCCTGTCTAACACCTTTTTCGATATTAAACCATTCAGTGTATGCCCCGTTTATCCTTACACAAGCACTAGAATCCCTATAAAGAGATTGCAATGCTCGTATGAGGATACTGCTCACACCGTTCACGGACAATGCTGACCACAATTCATTCCTCACCACTCTATCATAGGCCTTTTCTAGATCCACGAACGCGCAATAGACCTTCTTGTTTTTAGCCAAACACTTTTCGGCTATGCACCGCAAGGAAAAGACCTGATCCGTACATCCCATTCCCTTTCTAAATCCCGCTTGTGCATCCCATACTTTTTCGTCTGTTTCATTCACAACCCTTTCAATCAACACTTTCGCATACAATTTACCGACGACGCTGAGAAGGCTTATACCGCGGTAATTTATGCAGTCCTGCCGTGACCCTTTTCCTTTATACAATGGCACGATTACGGCTTTGCACCAGTCTCCCGGTACTTGCCCATTTCGCCAGCACAAATTGAAAAGGCGGTACAGCTGGCTAGCCACTATGCCCTGTCCAGCCCTCAGCATCTCGACGGTAATCCTGTCATACCCTGCAGCCTTACCTAATCTCATACTCTTCAACGCTTTCACTATTTCATCCATGCTTATTACACTTTCATCAACATTTATATTACTTTCCATGGAAGGTGCCGGATGTTGTACCTGCACTTCCTCTCTTTCAAACAAACTTTCAAAATACTCTTTCCATCTCTTTAATACACATTCTTCTCCTTTTATAATGCTCCCATCTTGACTCCTGATTGTACTCAGCTCCGAGGTAGAAGTTTTTCCTCTGGCTGTTTTGATGGATTTCCAGAAAAACTTGATGTTTGTCTGGAAATCTTCAGTAAGCCTCCTATCAAAATCATCCTTTCGTTCTTCTTTCTTTCTAGACACAGCTTCTTTCGCTGCTGATTTTAATCTTTTATACTTCGTTCTTGCTTCCTTTATCTCGTCATCCGTTGCCTTTTGCACTTTTTGGTTAGCTTTTGTTGCTAACCAATCCAACCACGCTTTCTTCTTTTCTTGCACAGCCCTTTGTACATCTTTATCCATCCACACATTATAGTTCTTTCTTCCTTTCCTTCTTTTAGTAAAACGATGAATGGACTTGTGAATTTCCGTTAAAATAATAAAAGTCGTTAATAAAGTAAGTACCTACTTCTTGCCTAAAGGACATCGCACGGACAACGCCGCGCCATGAAAAACACGTTCGGGCCGGTCAGCCAGCGGTCATTGCGCCTGCGGAGGGTCTGCTTCTTTAATAAATTTTTCATGTCCTGTCTAAATTTCCATACCAACATGTTTTATAAGTTAATCACTATCGCAACGACATAAAAAAGTTATATCACGAGTTAACGATTAACGATTAGCGTTAACTTCCGTTGAATCTTCTGAAACGTAACGCGTTAACGTTTAACGAAATTAAATTTTTCAATAACGGATTAGCGATTAACGAAGATAACAATTTGATTAACGGTGCCCAGCTGTCACAAAAATATAGAATTTCTTCCTTTCGCGACCGCATAGTTAAAAGCGCACTGTAACTAGTCGCACGCGCCATCTATCTCCCTCGCACATCGCTCATAAGTAAGTTAATTTATTGTCTAATTACTCTTGTCTGTATGTGTGTGTGTGTGTGTGTGTGTGTGTGTGTGTAACGTATGCTAAAGCGATGGCCACAATTAAAGAGAGTAACGAAAATTAATTGTTTTTTAGTAATAAGGGGAGATAAGGTTTAAATGTTGTCTTATTAATTGTGCCACGTGGCGTAGTTTTACCTTAAAGAGGGAAAGAGAAAGAAACAGTTTCAATGATACTTTTTAGGGTTCCGTACCTCAAAATTAAAAACGGAACCCTTATAGGATCACTCGTGTATCTGTCTGTCTGTCCGTCTGTCACAGGCAATTTGCTCCGAATCTACAAGACCGATTGAGTTGAAATTTGGTATACATATGTAAGTCGGTGACCGCAACACGGACGTGTAACGTAAATAAATGAATTTTAAACATATGGGGCCACTTTCGGGGGGTAAATTATAAAATTAAAAAAATATTTATGCAAACTATATCGTATGACATATCAAATTAAAGGGCCTATTGTTAGAATCTTAAACATATTTTTGGAACTTTGTGATAAACAGTTTGGAAGTTATTTAGGAAAATATGCGAAAAATTACCATTCCCCCCTTTTTTCCGAAATTACTAGGGCTAAAATTTTGAAAAAATGTCAGGATTTAGTTCTTTACCTATAGATTACAGGAATACCTATAAGAAGTCTAGTATTTAAACTAAAATTTGAAATTTCAGATAATCATGTACCTACGGAACGGAACCCTCTCCACGCGAGTTTAACTCGCACTTGTCCAGTTTTATGTAGGAATTTCGCGTCGGATAAATATTGTTTTTATCTCCGTGCGCAGAGAAAGTATAATTTTGTTTGTCTAAAATTATACATTCTCGAATAAAGATAGTTTGTAGTTATTTATTTGTCCTCTACCTATACCTAAGGAAAAAGTACTTTAATCGTTGCCTCTTAGGTTCCATTTCCCTAACAGCATAGCTTAAGCGCATTAAAAACATCCTACCCCATCCAAAAATTAAGTCGTAAGCATACATGTCATCTAATAACCTTCCAAAAACCAACACGAAGCCAAAAGTCCGTTATTAAGGGCCCTATCTCGGAGCCATCGCTAATTCTGACGCGATAATATCGACCGCTCGACATTTCCAATTCGGGGTCGCCGAAGTCTGTTTAAAATGTAATTATAATTAATGCTCAGATAAGTCCCGAAATGATACAGTTAATTTAATTTATTTGTTTTTGTCACGTGAGCGTGTTTTGCGTTATTTTGGGGATACGCAAATTTTAATTATTTCCTAAAGTCTGTATATGAATTTTTATGAACAAATAATAATGTGAATTTTTTTCATCACACTTGCTTGGAAAGAGTGTTAAACGCAGGTGTATGGAAAGGCTATAGCCGATATAATTCCCACGGGAGTTATGGATTTGGTATGGTTTATAAGTCCCGCTGACGGCGGGGCGTGTGCGCCAGGTCCGGTGGGATCGACGCGACATACAGATTATTCTACCCACCTGATGGTAAGTCACGGTGTACAGTGGGAATAAAATATATAATTTAATTTTCTTTTCTAATTTTTATTTCATTTTTCTCACAAAAAAGTCAAATTAACCCTACTAAGCCCTGCTTAATATTATAGGTGCGAAAGTGTATTTGTTGGTTTGTCTGTCGCAGCAACTGAGCAACGAATCGACGTGGTGAAGATATAAGCAAATTTTTATCGAGAGAACAGTAATAACCGAATTTCACGTCGGCAAAAATGTAGTCAACATACACATAAAACAGTACCGTGTCTCACTTATAGACAACGCAAAGTCTAAACGGGTGGTCCTAGAGGTTTGAAATTTGGAGGAGACATTCCTCGAGTACCCTAGAGGTGCACTAAAGAGGGATCTTTTGAAATTCCATCCCTATAGAATCCCTATACATTTTTAGAAGGCGTTTGGATTGAACATCATTAAATATTGTTATTTTTAAACTTTCGCAATTACTACACTAGATGGACGGTACTTTTTATCTACCTTTTGTTAGTTACCCCTAAACTAAACATGATTTCAGTGACAATTGAGACCTGGCGCCTCATTCGGGAACACTAAGTGATTCTGTAGCAACTCGTAAGCCAGATTTCTCATTCCACTCTTCCGCACGACGCGAAATGCGTAAGAGCGAGATGAGAGATCTGGCTTACAAGTCGTTACAGAATCACTTAGCATTCCCGAATGAGGCGCCAGATCCCTGAAATACGACTATATTGAAAATATAAATACACTACTCCTCTGCTGCACTGGGTACTCCTCTGCTGCCCTGGGAGTGAAGAAATAGTATAGAATGCGTGCAGATGCTTATCATCCTGGCATGTCATAAAAGTCGACTAAGGGACGGGTCCTCTCCAACATGGTGGACTATCTGTATGGGCGATGGGCTGATCACCCGTCACCATACGGTTCATCATACCATCTTAGGTCTTGTGGCTCTGCCCACCCCATTAGGGATTTCAGGTGTGATGATATGTATGTATGTATAAATACACTTCCCAGGCAAAGTCGTATGCTGTCATCCTGGCGCCTCATTCGGGAACGCTAAGTGATTCTGTAGCGACTCATAAGTCAGATTTCTCATCCCACTCTTCCGCACGACGCGTAATGCGTAAGAGCGAGATGAGAAATCTGGCTTACGAGTCGCTACAGAATCACTTAGCGTTCCCGAATGAGGCGCCTGGTTACGTTTGAATTTCAAAAAGACTTTCTTTTCGAGTACTAAAAGCAAAGACACGTGCGCCAAATTTCAAGTTTGTGTATTTTATAGTATAGTATTTCATGATGACTGAGTGGCATTTCGCGTTTAGCTAGATTACAATGACTAAAAGTACTCCTTAACGTAACAAAACTGTGGCTAGCGCAGCGTCACGGCATCCCCTCGTTAACCGATAATACATTATGTACTAACTACCATTATAACATACGATATGATACGTATCAATAACAAACGGTTTAAAGCGATATAATATCGTTTATTCGCTTAAACATTACCTAGTTCCAGTTGACAATAGACTTTGAGATAGCTCGTTATAGAGATCATCTCTATTGTTTTAGAATTGGCCTCTACGCATAGCTGGGCACCGTGAATCAAATAGATGACTTCGTTAATCGCTAATCCGTTACTAAAAGAGTTAACTTCGTTAAACGTTAAAGCGGTATTCGGAAGATTTAACGGAAGTTAATTTTACTACATACATACATATCATCACGCCTGAAATCCCTAATGGGGTGGGCAGAGCCACAAGACTACTTGTGGCCACGTTCGATTAATTAGTCCTAAGATGGTATGATGAACCGTATGGTGACAGGTGATCAGCCCATCGCCCATACAGATAGTCCACCATGTTGGAGAGGACCCGTCCCTTAGTCGACTTTTACGACATGCCAGGATGATAAGCATCTGCACGCATTCTATGCTATTTCTTCACTCCCAGTGCAACAGTGGCAGTGTGCAGTGGAGGAGAGTTAATTTTACTCATGATAGAAATTGCATTTTATATGTCGTTGTGTTAGTGATATAATTATAAAAAAATGTTCGTATGGGATGGGCTATTGAAGTTTAGGCAGGATAAGAAAAATTCATAAAAGAAGGGTCCGCGCGCAACAACCGCCTACACCATCCTTGTTGTCTTGTACCGTACGTGTTTTTCATATTTTGGCAAATAGTAGATACCTAATTAACGATTAACGGACATTAATTGTTTTAACGGAAGTTAGTGTGTCCGTTAACAATTTTTAAAGATAACTTAAAAGTTAATCCGTTACTCGAAATGTTAACTTCGTTAATTAACGATTAACGGATTAACGGTCATGTGCCCAGCTATGCCTCTACGATTCGGCTCACATTGCATTTGATTGGATAATTTGTACTTTACTTGTTTAGCATCCAAAGTTATGATAAGATCATGAAGTAACTTGCGTACTCCATTGTCTATTAATTACCTAATATCTATTTTAATTTGAACTACTGAAGGCTTAATGTCGGTTGACAAATTCTGTACAACAATTAAACGTCTCATTGTCTCCTTTGTTACAACTCAAACGTGCATTTTAAAATTAACGCCAAATATTAGATCCATATACTTTTTCCTTACATTTCCCTACTCCTTAACGTTAATGAAATAAGGTTACATTTTCGACAAAATCAATTAGATGAACTGTAAAAACCCATTTGGTCACATCTACGGTTTACCATGTTTTACTTTCTAGCCAAAAATCTTTACTTAGTCTTTAAACACTCAACAATAAAGTCTATTTTCATTCAATTCTCTTTTATAAATCCGCAAAAAGAACCTTCATGCGAGGCAAATCGATTATCGTTTCCGAACGCATCTGCCATTCCAAATTTGAATAATTACAAGTTTTAAAAACAAACATGGCTGACACGGAACCTTCCATTAGGCCAGTGTTACCTGTTACAAAAACTGACGTGCGACGTAAATTACCTTTTAACCATTTATTAATTGGCATGTTTTGGGCTACGCGTGCCTCAAATGACTTTTTAAATTTAGCTTGTGTTGGATGGGCATTGATACGAGACATGGGGTAAACGAATATCTAAACTATCTTTTAGTAAGTAACTTATAAATATGAAAGGAGAGGAGGGTTGTGCTATTTTGTAGCCGACGATTCCTGACCCCTATCCATGAATGAATTCAACAAGAAGTAACCTATATAGGTATGACAGCGTTTTCCTCACCTCAAACTCGCCGCTGACTCTTAGAAAACCAGATTCAACAAATAACCTAGATACGTAGGTACTTTAAACACATTATATCTCTTTGTTGCTAATAGGCTCTTCATTTATTTAATCATCAATACATATAAAACAGTACCGTGACGCACTTATAGACAACGCACAGCCGAAACGGGTGGTCCTAGAGGTTTAAAATTTGGAGGAGACATTCCTCGAGGACCCTAGAGGTGCACTAAGGAGGGGTTTTTTGAAATTCCATCCCTAAAGGGGTGATAAAGTTTGAATGGAAAATAGCGCGGGCGAAGCTGTGGCGGGTCCACTAGTTCTGAATAAAGGTATTACGCCAGTTTAATGTATCTTGCAATGAGCGCGTCTAGTGTTGGCATTGTCTATGATTAAAATGTTGCCCTTGCTATCATGCACCTATTGCTCTATAACACAACCTTTCGAATTGCTACAATCTGGTTTTTTTTAGGAAATTAGTATGGAAACGTCGTCAATTTTGTAGTTTGTAGCACTTTGATCCTAGCCGTTATAGGTAGCATTTATTTTTCCTACAAAACATTACTTCAGAGCCTAATTAGTTATCTATAACATTTTAATCTCTATAATAAATTCAGATCAGAATTCAAGGCACACTCGGCAAAAACAACTTAACGTCATAATAAATTAACAGAAAACAAAACAAACGACAATCGAAACGAACTGCCGGCCAACGGAACCACGTTCCATTTTCAATTTCTGTAATTAAGTGACAGCTGATAACGGAAGAACACCAAAAATCCCCGAGCGCAATCGGAGCGTGGCAACACTTGGGGGCACGCGGCCGACCGCGCGATAAACATTCCAATTTTAATTAAATTAAGATTCCTCATGCTTTTATAGCACGCGGAAGATGGCGCTTTTTGATAATTTGTTGAAGTTTAAACCGTATTATTTTGAACGAACGGTTACGTTTTCATTGTGTTAAATCCGTGGTTGGATGACATAATTAAAGTTATACCAGAGGTCAAGCTTTTATACGTTTTAATGTGACTTAACTAAGGTTCAATTTAAAAGGAATCGATTCTAATAAGGGTGCGATACCGTGAACGCCGACAGTAATTAGAAGTAGCTGGTAAAGCAATATAATCTCTATTACTGTGTAATAAAATCGAAATTTATATATGGTAATGTGGGTTTCGTGTTGGGATGTCGTTTCCGCTAAAAGGTCTGTTTTGTAGTTTTTACGAGCGGTCATAATCGAATTAATATTGCGGATCACTTAATTAAATAGATATGTTTATGGAACAGACTGTTGATTGCAATTAATGGATTATTGATACGTTAATAGTAGGTAAGTAATTAAAGTTTAAGATATTGTTACTTTACGGTACTTGTACATTTGTATTTTTTTGCAAATTGACTTCACGTATTTTCGCTATGCTAAAATCATAAAACAGTACTTAGGTTAGCCACTGACCTACAATATAACTGTGCAATATCACTGGTTGCACAATTATATTGATCGTCAGTAGTCGATATTGACCGTCAATATCATCTACTGACGATCAATATAATTGTTCAACCAGTGATATTGCACAGTTATATTGTAGGTCAGTGGCTAGCCTTATTCATACACTGTTTTGTAAAATTGTACATAATCACCTCTCGAACTACAAATTGCGATTAACGCGGCGCGCGTTCGTTTCGTTGCTGTTTACCTAAACTAAAACGGAGCCCCACTACTGGTAGAGCACGAAGTGTAGAATGGGATGAAGCCATCTGCGCAAGTGTCCATGTGCTGTATGAAGCACAATACTATTTTATAATATTTTTAAGTAATTAGGCAAATTTATAGAGATTTAAAAAACTAGATTTTGTAGTAGGAGATATTATTATGTTTCTACTACAAACGAAGCAGAATAGCGAACGTGGCATCTAATCGAAATTGATAGTGATTATTGGTAAAGCTTCAAAATATGCTATATGTTTTAATTTTTTCACAACAAAAGTTATTTCCTTTATGTTGACAAAGTTTCATCTAAATCAAAACATGTCTTTTGAAAATGAAAATTAATTTTATATGCAAGTACTAGCTTATGTGAAACTCTTTAAGTACAGTTAAATTAAAATGTACGTAACTGACCCATAATTCAAGTTTCAGAATAATATGGGTTTCTATTCTTTTCCCTAAAATCTCTTTACTAGTTACATGATTAACACAATCAAAGACCTTCAAAAAAACTTAATCTTAGTCATTATTATTTTAATAAAATGGCAACACAAACCACGGCCATTACAAAAGTGTTGCCCTCCGGAAGCCGGAAGCGGCCGTTTAGTGTTGCCAGCCACATCGCCCCGGTCAGATAAAGATCGGCCACGCGACCGTTTCCAGATTAAAATTGCATTTGAGTTGGGAATTGTGGTAAAATTGTTCAGGTTGTATAGTGGATTAATTAAATATTTTCTATTTAATTGTATGTGTATGTATGCTTTTAAGAACTTTTTAATAGGTAAACAGGCGTGTTTTCTGAAAAATTCTAATTATTATAAAAAAAATATTGAACGCATAGGTATTTTTTTCTTTTGTCATTAAACAAAAAATTACGAAGATATTATAGTGCGTTGAAGTTCCGCGTGGCGTCACAACTTTGTACACTTTTCACCATTACGTGAGATAATGAGCCCCCACTCTCGAACTTTGATGAGCGTTATCTTTGACAATTTTAATTGATTTGATAAAAGCAAAAAATACTTGTTCAATATTATTTGATAATCTAAGTGATGGACTATGTATAATTACTATTTTTTTACCCAGGAAACATCCCTAGGGGTTCTAGATATTTTAAATATTTACTTAAAGCCCTAGCCCAATTTGTTTGCACGATCGTTCTGGTTTTAACCAATAGAACTTTTTTTTAAGTAGTTACTTTCCTTATTCCATACGTTTATGGATAGCAATATCTTCGAACAAACTAAGCTAACTTGTCCAGATGGCCGGGTATATCCCAGGATTTCCATAACTCTAGTTCCATATGGAACAATTAAGATACCTATCAATGTTAAATAAATTATCCCAATAGTTCCAATGGAACAAAATACTAAGTTTTACGCCTGGTTTTATAGCTAATCCGGATAATGTATTTACACTCGGGTAGCATTAAGCGGCCTTAAAAATCATATTAAACTTTCGAATAGGTATTGTAATTGGGGAAAAGATCCAATGGAGAACAGACTACGCTTAAATTTAAAAAAAAACCGGACAAGTGCGAGTTAAACTCGCGTGGAGAGGGTTCCGTTCCGTACATGATTATCTGGAAATTACTAGGTTACTTTAAATACCATGGACTTTTTATAGATTTTCCTGTAATCTATAGGTAAAGATCTATTTTCTGTATTTTTTTCAAAATTTTAGCCCCAGTAGTTTCGGAAATAAAGGGGGGGGAATGCTCATTTTTCGTTTATTTTCCTGAATAACTTCTAAACCATTTTACTTATAATTCAAAACAAAATATATTTAAGATCCTCATAATAATCCCTTTCATTTGATATGTCACACGATATAGGTGGCAAACCTTTTTTTTTTAATTTTCTAATTTACCCCCAAAAAGTGGCCCCTATGTTTAAAATTCATATATTTATGTCACGCGTCCGTGTTGCGGTCACCAACTTACATATGAATACCAAATTTCAACTCAATCGGTCCAGTAGTTTCGGAGCAAATTGGCTGTGACAGACGGACAGACAGACAGACAGACAGACAGACAGACAGACAGACAGACAGACAGACACACGAGTGATCCTATAAGGGTCTCGTTTTTTCCTTTTGAGGTACGGAACCCTAAAAATAGTATATTTTCGTAACAGTTTCCATAAATAATATATACAATTTCTCGTACTTGTAAAAAGGTAACGTTAAATATGAATTATAGTAGTTCCATATGGAACTACTGACATATTTCTTTTTTTTTTTGTTTACGTTGTTCCATATGGAACTCAAAAATATGGAACTCCTTGGATATACCTACCCAGATGGCCCAGCACACTAGCTTTAATTGCAGACATGTACCATCTGGCACTTTTTAACTTATTAGCTAGTGCGAAAGGGATTAACGCTTTATGCTATATTTTTTTTTTTGCGCTGTCATTAAGAGGACTGTCAACCAATGGCAAAAATTACAATTTTCATACAAAAGGCGATAACGATTTTCACCCCTTAAATGCTAACCGATTCTGACCAATTTTCGATAGGTTGTCAGTCAGAAAAAAATCTAGGTCTCCTCCTCTTAACAAGTTATCTTTTGACATCCTTTTTCGTCTGCCACTATAATTGCCGTCACCGTATTTATTTATTTAAACTTTATTGTACAATATACGAGTGTACAAATGGCGGAGTTAATGCCAAAACACACTTTGCAAATGCACTTTGGACTCGAAATAAAAAACATTATACAGCATATTCGTTTTATTCTTCACCATAGCGTAATGTTACAATATGACGAAGATCAACTACTATCAATAAATAACATTAATATTTAGAATTAATCGATAATTAGGTTAGCAACATTACGGAAGCGTCAAAGCGAGATGGAAACATAGTTATGTACAATGTACGCAACATAAGCCGGGTAACTGCAATTTTTTACATAGGTATAATAAATCTGTAGAAATAACGTGTCTATACATTAAACATATTAAAAAAATATATACACGTATACAAAATTAATATCGCCGTAAATTGATATTTTCTTATCCTTTTTTTAGATATTTTAAACAGGAATGACTGGAAAATTAGTGAAGAGGTATTGATGAGATTTTAACAATTGAATTGAGGAAGGTCCCAAGTAGCATCAATGTTTGTTTCATTATAATCGACGATCAATTTTGGTGCGATTATCTGCAGAATACCAACTGTCTTTGGTGACCTATTTAGTAGTAAATAAACCACATCAATAAATCTGGATACATTTATTTAAAGCGGCATTTAAAATGCACATTGTTAGTTCAATATAGACCATTCCAGTAGACATTATAATTAGGGAGCTGGGTGCCATTTTGGTATATGATTTGTTCGTCGTTCATATTGATAGGGATGCAAGTTCATGTCAAAACTAATCGATTTGGTCCAGTAAATGGAAGTCGTATGTCCTTGCGTTTTTAAATTACAACTTTAAAAATCGTACATAAAAAAATCAGCGTCCTAGACGTCTGCCAACTTTTTTTTCTATTCTGGGAGTCCTAATGAATCGAATGGACGCAACGAGAACGACGAACAAATGATTTAGTATAGCTTTTTTCGTTTACATTTTTGCAACTACGTCCCGTTATAAAACAGAGCCCTGCACGTCTGCCTCTTCGATTTTCTTCGTTTTGAGGATGATTCTGACCATCAGTCCAAGAGGCAGCAACGAAAAAATGATTTAGCACACAGGTTTTTTTTTAAATCTTTGAGACGTTGTCTATTGAAAACGCAGCGCTACCATGGTGGCAGACTATTTTTTGTGGTTCTTTACATTTTCATTAATCGAACAATTCAGGTCTGCCAAGCGAACAAATCATATAGAAATTTTGGAACCCAGGGTATGATTCGCGGAACGTAAGTTCAACTGTTGACCTTGAATGCGCAGAACTCATTTTCGGGTCTCAATCGAGGTACGGTGTGAGGTGCGACGCATACTTGGCCCAGCGGCCCTAACATGCAAGACACAGGCATAAGTAAAACCGTCTTATCTCTTGCGTCTCTCTCACACTAGTGCCGACGAAAGAGATAGTCATAGAGATAAACGGGTTTAACTTATCTTTGTGTCATTTTGGGTCACTTATGCGCCGGAGTTTATACTTAACATTTGATATACTAATGGCCAAATTCAGAAAAAGCGCTCAAATTGATCTATAATTAAAGTGACGTTTTAATGACGTTTTTGTATAGGTTGACAACTAGTTGAGGGCCATTTTAACTATTTAATCTCCAATCAAATGATTAAGTGGCGTTTCTGAATTTGGCCACAAGATGCTTACTCACTCACTCGGTTTTACAAATAATTGAAGCTAAATTAGTTGTATACAAATAATAAATTGGTAAAATTTGAATTTGATTGATAGCTTTTAATATTCAATTTGCTTTTAAATTTCCTTAGAAACACATTGAACCAACAATATCTTTGAGTATAACTATTTTTACATTTGCGCTTGAAACATTTATTGATAATATAAGTTTAGCCTGATAGAAATAAATATGCATGTTTTTAGTTTAAATTACAGGAATAATAAAAGGATACGCTGAAAAAAATCAAAGAGGCTTTTTAATAGGACTAGGCTTCGCATTTTTGCAAATGGATGGAAGAAATGTAGGTATATATACTAGAGTAGATGCCTCAACTTAATTTTTTGTAAAGCCCGTTGAGGCCAAATGGCACAAACACAAAAACGATCCACATGCCCCCTCCGTCAAGTGCTCGCTGTCATTTGTTTGAGATGTCTGTTAGTGTAACGTAATACTTCAATGGTTTTTACTAACCATCACTTTCACGGTTTTTAGGGTTCCGTACCCAAAGGGTAAAAACGGGACCCTATTACTAAGGCTCCGCTGTCAGTCTGTCCGTCCGTCCAGCTGTATCTCATGAACCGTAATAGTTAGACAGTTGAAATTTTCACAGATGATGTATTTCTGTTACCGCTATAACAACAAATACTAAAAAACAGAATAAAATAAATATTTAAGGGGGCTCCCATACAACAAACGTGATTTTTTGATAACGGCAACAGGTAGACGCTTGAAATATTCACAGAATATTTAGATATATATTCACTTTGAAAATAAATAATTAAATTAAAATTAAATAAACATTTAAGGGGGCTTCCCATCAACAAACGTGATATTATTTTGCTTGATTATAGATTATGGTACGGGACCCTTCGTGCGCGAGTCCGACTCGCACTTGGCCGGTTTTTTTGTCATTACACTTCCATGTGCGCCCGTTTCACAATGCAGTAAGAATTATTTATTCCAGTTGAGGCTAAACCTAGACGTTCAAAAAAGATTTCGTATTTACAACCCATTCAAAAACCTCTCCGAGCTTAAAAGTTTAATTTTAGCTAATCGATAAAAAGCATAGTCAGTTCTTTGCGATATATTTACAATTAAATTTACCTTACTACTGAATAAATACATGGGAATTTCACTAGAGCATTTTATTTACAATAATTTACAACATGGAATGACAATTTGTACGTTATAATAATGATACCAACTTACTTCTGCGGGTGGTCAAAACGAAGACTCACTTTTTAAATACATGGAACGCTTAGGTGACCACAACGTTGTCCATCGCACAAATAAGTTTGTGGCACTATCGAATATTGCCTTCAACCGAATCGGGCAGTGAGATCCCAACAACACAGCCCAACTAACTGGACCTGCTTAGGATATTTCTCATTGTTATTGAATTATGTCATCGATTACACAAACGCGATTCTCCCTATTCGTGATTCTACATAATATGGATTCCACACAACTGCAGTTTACTAAATTCGTGGATCTACACAGCCGTTATTTTAACGCAGTCGGGATTCTACCTATTCGTGATTCTACACAATATGGATTCCACACAACTGCAGTTTACTACATTCGTGATACTACACAGCCGTTATTTTAACGCAGGCGGGATTCTTCCTATTCGTGATTCTACACAATATGGATTCCACACAACTGCAGTTTACTACATTCGTGATACTACACAGCCGTTATTTTAACGCAATCGGGATTCTTCCTATTCGTGATTCTACATAATATGGATTCCACACAACTGCAGTTTACTACATTCGTGATTATACACAGCCGTTATTTTAACGCAGGTGGGATTCTTCCTATTCGTGATTCTACACAATATGGATTCCACGCAACTGCAGTTTACTACATTCGTGATACTACACAGCCGTTATTTTAACGCAGGCGGGATTCTTCCTATTCGTGATTCTACACAATACGGATTCCACACAACTGCAGTTTACTTCATTCGTGATACTACACAGCTGTTATTTTAACGCAATATAGCGTTTCATTCAACAATTGGATATTAATCGGGAACCTACCATTATGAGTGTCTAAATATGCAAACTCGTTGGTTGAAATACTTGATAAGATTAATATAAATAACGGCTGTGTAGAATCACGAATGTAGTAAACGGCAGTTGTGTGGAATCCATATTGTGTAGAATCACGAATAGGTAGAATCCCGACAGCGTTAAAATAACGGCTGTGTAGAATCACGAATTTAGTAAACTGCAGTTGTGTGGAATCCATATTGTGTAGAATCACGAATAGAAAGAATCGCGTTTGTGTAATCGATGGCATATTCTTGTTGTGAATGTTGGAGTTTTTTTCTTATGAAGCACCCACTTCAATTCTCAGCTCGATTGTGAAGGCAACATAAACTTACTCTACATCCAAATTAGGCCGAAGTCCAATCGTCAAATGAATAAATTTAGATATTACTTTACTATTTTCAATAATTTTACCAATTGTCTTTACAAAACCTAGCTTAAGACAGTAAACGGTCAAGTCTAAGCGCCACAAGATCAAGTAACTGGACTAGACCACTAGCTATCTTTAAAAGGCTTTATAACTAGGCATTTAAAAAGACAACCTATACGCTTACCTCTAATACCTATACATATATGTCACATTAACGATTTGGCATTTGACATTCATGATATGACTAGTCCTCCTTTGAACACCAACCTCTGGTTCCTAAAACGTTTACTCTTGTAATAAAAGATAGGCAATTTTACAAATCTATAGCGATAAGGAAGTTTTCTGAAAAATTCTAATTAGTCCGTCATTTACATTATAAAAAAATATTCAACAAATATTGTTTCTTCAGTCGATTAAACGAAAAATGACGAAGATATAGTGCGTTGAAGTTTCGCGTCACCTCACGACTTTGAACACTTTCTACCAATTATTGGGGACTTATGAAGGCATAAATCCCAACACCCGGACTTTGATGCGCGTTATCTTTGTCAATTTTGATTCATTTGATAAAGCAAAAAATACGTGTTAAATATTTTTTTTTGATAATCTAACTGACGGAATAATTAGATTTTTTTAGAAAACTTCCTTATTATCTCCTCTATCGGTATATAGCTGGAAGAGGAAACACATTGCTCTCTAGCTCAGGCATTATGAAACGTAAAAAGTTTACAAGTTACTGACTCACAGCGCTGATTAGTGTTAGAACGTAAGTAGCGTGGACTCAACCTATCGCCATTACTCCCATTGTTTGAGTTTCTTGATTTTACTCTTCAATTCGTTTATTATTATTTTTCTGACAATGGCAACACGCATTTGACCATGCGCATGATCGCACTCTAGCGCCACCTACAACTTGGAAAGAACTCTCTCGTCGTTCCAATAATTAAGATAAATCCATCATCAAAGCTAAAGCCATGTGAGTGTATGTAGTAAAAGAACTTAAGGACATCAAACCAGCCAAAGCAGTAATTCAGCTGATTCGGCGTTGAATTCATCAATCCCGAAGAAGGCGCCGCCATAAGGTTAGTGCATTGCATTATATTTGCCGGAGTCAGAACTTCCTAATTAATAATTGCTCTCATCGGCGAGGTCTCCTCGACCCTGTGCTGAAAAGTCTTTATTCCAGCACACCCATAAACTAATGTAAACCAACAATCACAAGCCACATTCACAAGTCCACGTTTAGGAACCGGACGCTTCTTTAAAATTGTTCAGCCGCTTCGTTGGCGGTCGCTTGACACTACACTAGACTGCTCAGCGGCGCCCGCGACGTCACTGGCGATGCTGGCAGCGGTTGAAGCTGCTGCGGGGCTTGCGGTGGAAAATACACGCCCTCATTCGAGAATTGAGGGTGCATCGGCAGAGGTGTATGCGGCATTGTGCTCGGTCGCGACTCGTGGTATAGAATAGGAACACGCACCAAACGCTGCGCCGCGTGAGCCATGTTAGCGGCCTCTAGCTCCGCTGCCAGTTGCCGCTTCCACTTGTTCCGCCTGTTCTGAAACCATATCTTCACCTGCGTCTCCGTGAGATGAAGACTAGCTGCTAAACCAGCGCGTTCCGAACTACTCAGATACCGCTTCATATCAAATGTTGATTCCAGCTGAAACACCTGAGATCGGGAGAAAACCGTGCGCGTTTTCTTCTTCCGTTTCCCAAGGTTCGCATTTGGGTCTCGCTTTTCATCTTTGTCGAAGTCGTCGCTTTCGTCCACGTCTGGGTCGGAGTCTTGAGGGTCTTGCTGCGGCGGGTAGAGCGCGGGGTGGCGGCGCGGGGAGCGGGGGGAGGAACGGGACGGAGAAGGGGGTGTAGGGACACGCGGCGGACTGTGCTGGCGCGGGGAACCGCCTGCAGACCCTTCCTCGTTGGTGATGTCTTCTGTAACAAGAAGGTGGATATTAACTGTTTTATTCCCGCAAGGTGATTTAAAAAATTCTCTAATTTAAGGAAAGTATGGTTCAATTATAGAAGTGAGCATTGGTGACGTTATCACATAACAAGACATAAGACATAAATAATCAGTGGTATAGCAATCCAATTTGTTGACATTGATTCAGGATTAGCCTCTATCTACAGCCATCTAATAGTTTTAAGATCTTTTGTACCACATAATGCAATAAACGATATGACTATGTCTATCTTAGAATAAACAGCCCTAAACAACAATGTAATTGATCTATTGTATGAGATGTGTCCATATTTCTGGGTATTCCCTGGGATCCAAATATAGTGCCACCAACACCAATCGTGTATGTGTGGCAACATACACGCTTGCGCTTGCGCTTACGCGTTTGCTTTCAAGCGAATGCTTCGCAAGCATTTGCTAAATCAAGATGAAGAGTAGTAAGATCCGTCATTGAACTTGTATCTGTTTTGTGTGTTATATAATTTATAAGCATATGTATTTATATATATATTATACTGTCTTTTTATATTTTTATATAGTTATTATAATAATAATATCTTTAATTATTGTTCCCGTTCTCAATGCACCTTTTTAATAGTACTCTCTGCTTGGCCCGTTGGTTGACTGGTAGAGAATGCCATTGGGCATTAAGTCCGCCATTTGTACCTTATTTGTGCAATAAAGCTTAAATAAATAAATAAATAATAAACATACAGCCTTTATAACGATCAAACTAGACATAAGTAATGACTTATTATAAGCTCTTTTCTGCTGCTTGAGCTGCCTATATACGATGAACTGCTGGGCATAGTGAGCGAGCCTAGGGAGTAGAGGAGGGCGAACACACGCCCAGTGCATATTGGGAACTCAACACACAACTGATTTTTTCCGTCACCGAAATGTGTCACCTTATCCACAAGTAACAATCAATACAGTAGGATTACGCCGTAAATAATGACAGTTAAAAAGTAATCGAGGGCGTAAAACGGTGGCATTAGCCGATAGAAGTAATTGGATCCGACGCGCCGCGAAGCCACACGGTGTAATCAAAGCGAATCAATGCGGTAAGCTGTTTTTATAGGTTAGCGCTGGTTTTACCACGAGCTAACAAACAGAATAGTAGTTTATGCAACGGTTGCATAATGATAGGCCTTAAAACACTAGTGCGGTTTTATGAAACGAGCTTTTAGCGAGTTTCATAATAAGATCGCACGTGTGTTTTAAGGCCAAATTATGCAGAGTTGCATACATAACTTTATCTACACACATATTATAAATCCTCCATGATGGGTTCAGAAACAATATTTTCTGGCAACAAGTTATTTGTTGCAATCGTGGCTGCATATTTCCGATATCCGGCGCATTTTCACATCACACACACTCCGAGAAGACTACTTACTATTCATATTTTCAACTAAAATGTAAATTACAAACAACTTTTTCTATTCAATTCAAAAACAATTCTACTTTCGTTCAGCAAAACGTCAACGCGGCGCGGCGCGTCAATAATGGCGGCCGTCCGTCAAGACCATTTTTTTTTTAAATCGTGGACAAATGGATGAAGTCTCTATTCTCACGTCACTCGAGATCTAATATTGTGCATTTTATATTAAAAAAACATACTGAATTGACGTTTCGTATCAATAACTGTTTTAATATCTATGGATACTAGAATAGAGACCCACTTGAGTTTGACAGCTGTTCCAAATTTAATCTCATTTCTTTACTAAAAACGATAAAGAAGTCATGTTATTTCTTCATTGCAGCACTGGTTTTTCCTAATTGGTTGTCAAAATGGTGGTCATTTCCTATGGTTTTTGATTAACCAATGGAGGTTTTATGATATGGGTGTAGATAAAGATATATCTAGTACTAATCTCGGAAATTAAATATTAAATTCTAGCGCGACGTATTGTCACTCAAGTCGATTCATCCTTACTTGTCTTATTTGGTAAACAAGTTTATAACCTCAAAATCTTCCTCTAGGTCTCAAAAGAAGGATATGCCTATCAGTACAATTTCGTTTAACAAGACTCGTAGAAGGTTGTCAAACGCCAGCGCCATGGCTTAACCAGACCCTATTGCTGATGTCTTAGTTCTTACGACATACATACAAAAGTCTAATATTGCTTGATTCACACGCTAGCATATCATTGTGGCCGGTGTGGTCGGTCTCACACCGCACGATGCGGGAGGGCATTTTTTCAATTATAACAGTGTCACTTAAACGGGTGTCAAGGACGGTGGTTGCCATGCGACTGAACGTGCGATGGTGTCAGATTCGCGTTCTGACACCTCAAAAGTAAGCATCGCGAGAATTGCTTTGAGCAGTTCCTTACTATTTATTTCAATGGGTGAAACAGCTATTATGCAAATTTGCTATTGGCAAAGTGATGTGTAAAATATTATCTCCGGTTGCTTTATTTACGATGAAATAACTATTTTAGTCAGAAAAGGTGCATTTTGAGGTTATAAACTTGTTTACCAAATAAGACAAGTAATGTTAAATCGACTTTAGAGTAAAAAGTCCCGTTTGAATATAAAAAAATGTGTAAATAAATTACGAATATCGGGAGATCAATTGAGAAATAAAATAGGTCTTCTTCCTTTGTACCAGTAATTTCTTTTTGAAATGTTGGCGTATACTGAATGATTTCATAAGAGTTTTTGGATTCCTAGGAAGCATGTGGTATGAAAACTATGAAATAAAAAAAATTACGTCATAATAGATTGCAGTATTATAAGTGCTTTCATACCTAATCATGAGCAAGATACGTGTCACGGACGCTACTTGGCTTTGCTTATGAACCATTATGATTCTCAAATAAGCTACTCGCTACTTGCATAGTTGAGTGGTAGGACAGACAAGTAATGTAAACTGACCTTAAGTTGAGATTAGTTCACAAATATTAGCATGATATACATACATATACATATTTATCTACACCCATATCATAAAACCTCCATTGGTTAATCAAAAACCTTAGGAAATGACCACCATTTTGACAACCAATTAGGAAAAACCAGTGCTGCGATAAAGAAATAACATGACTTCTTTATCGTTTTTATTAATTAAAAGAGATTAAATTTGGAACAGCTGTCAAAACTCAAGTGGTCTCTATTCTAGTATCCATAGATATTAAAACAGTTATTGATACGAAACGTCAATTCAGTATGTTTTTTTTAATATAAACTGCACAATATTTGATCTCGAGTGACGTGAGAATAGAGACTTCATCCGTTTGTCTATGATTTAAAAAAAAAGTGGTCTTGACGGAGGATCGCCATGTTGGCGTTTTGCTGTACGAAAGTACAATTGTTTTTGAATTGAATAGAAAAAGTTGTTTGTAATTTACATTTTAGTTGAAAATATGAATAGTAAGTAGTCTTCTCGGAGTGTGTGTGATGTGAAAATGCGCCGGATAACGGAAATATGCAGCCACGATTGCAACAAATAACTTGTTGCCAGAAAATATTGTTTCTGAACCCATCATGGAGGATTTATAATATGAGTGTAGATAAAATTATGTATGCAACTCTGCATAATTTGGCCTTAAAACACACGTGCGATCTTATTATGAAACTCGCCTGCGGCTCGTTTCATGAAAACCGCACTAGTGTTTTAAGGCCTATCATTATGCAACCGTTGCATAAACTACTATTCCATATGCAAAAGACGATAATAAATGAACAGATACTATTGGCAAAAATAAGTTTATAATTAAACTTAACAAATGAAACGCTTTTGGGTACGCCGCGGGCCGAACCAGTAACAAAATTCGGTAAACGTTCCAAAATCAAATTCGAAATTGGAAAATGGAACTCGGCGCGGCGTGAAACCGAATGTCATCAACGCTGTTGAACGAATCACTACAATCAAATCCAGAGCGTTGTGCTCCAAAACTAAAATACACATTCGGTAGTTTGAAATAGAGTTGATTTTCGATTGAATTATAACCAGTTTTAAAGTTAAAACAAAGATGCATCGCCATTGAAACTTGATCTTGCGGGTTGATTGGTTCACGTGGTTTTCAAAGGCCTTGTTTCGTTGGTCTGTCGACTGTGATTGGAATTGATTTTCGAAGCCGTACTCTGTAATCCTTTGTTGCCGTTGCTGGTGTTTACACAAACGCTTACTACTTTAAGCAGTTTGACTGCTGCGAATGCGTTAGATATTGTGTGCAATTTGCTAATGTATGGCTTCTACTGAAAGTGCATTGTTTTGGCTGAGTGCATGCTGGAAAGTTATTGAGTTTTAAGTGCATTTTTTACATTGGGCGAACTTGCACTGATTTTGTGAAAAGAAACTAGACCTTTTTGCTCTAAGACACATTTTTTCAAAGCGTCGTATTTCGCATTATGAACATTTATTTTAAATATTATTAATACATGCCACCCTCTGAAAATGATAATAAGCTTCAAGACAACGTTTACCGGTCCGGAAGAAAGTGCAAATTACGAAATAAAAATAACAGTCATTCCATTTAATGTCCACCAACATTACAAACGAAACATAATACCAACAGAATACCCAACTAAACAGCAATCTGAACAAACCACGTTCGAAAATTAAAACAACCGCACGCGACATTTCATCCAAAAGCGTCGCTACACCGCTTTTGGCGCGAACGCGCTCGTACAAGAGCACGATAGATGCGAGCTGCACTTGCAAGAGCGGGACGGCTATGCGTCTCGCGTTGTCATATAGCAGGGTTGCTATACGCGAATAATTGTAGGAGGATGGTAGAAAAGCATTGTTCGGTCGGTTTCGGCCGCGTGAAATGGCTCTCTTTGTTTTCGCGTGGGTTTTGGGAAATTAAAGCGAAGCGCGGGGTTGAGAGAGCAAAGATGTGATGATGATTGCTTTTCCAGTTGAGATGTGGGTTTGGAGTTATGTTGGGTTTACTGGGGTCATTAGAGAGATATTATTTTTAACACTCACTGCAGTTAGGGAAACATCGTATACATTGAATATGATAATCCTTTGTCTCTGACTTTTGAAAATTATTTACTGAATTAAAAGTTGGGCATGGCATGGAGGTATTTTCAAAGAGATAAATGTATATATAATATGATTATATTCACACTTTTCAAAAATTCTTTCAGTTAGTATTTTTAAGAATCAGACAGTTTCCCATCGATAGTTTCTTATGTTTATAAAATTATTGTTATAATTATATCAACATGCTCAAGAAACAGAATATATTTACATTTCATCAGTGTGTTAAAAAACCATTTGTATCTTTGAAACAATTTTTATTCAAATTTTATTTTAGTGCTATGCTAACATCATATAAAAAGCATTAGGTACCTACTTTTATACATGAATATTTCGTTATTTTTAAAAATTCGATTTTTAACACAAATTTATTTACAGATTTTTGTGAACTTCAATCTTCGATAAGCCCCGCATAAAACACATGTCAAAGCATTTTTATTAAAAAACGTCCCAAAAAATGTTTTCTTAAAATTGTATTCATTTAAGTACTTATTACAATAATTAATTACCATACCTAATAATGTATGCATTATTGCCCGGGGCAGTAATGGTAATCGGGGCAAGCGTAATCAGTAACCAGACTCGTAATCGATGACGCCTTACCAGTGTAATCCGCGCCGCGCTTCGACAAGTATAATACCAACTTGTTTATAGAAAAGAGGGTACTTGCAGCGATTCAGTGTCGAAATAACGTATTTTTCTATCCTACTAATATTCCTACAAATGTAGATAAGCCAAAGGCTACTAGGTATACATATAAAACACTGGCTAAAACTAAAAAATCATTTCCAGGAAATTGTACACGTTTTTTACAATAAAATACCAAAAATCATTATAGAACAAACAGACAGACACAATGTTCAAATCTATTGTAAAGCGAATTCTTATTTCTAGGGCATATTACACAGTATAAAGACTACGTCATGGACAGGGACGTTTGGCTTCAACCCTGACCTGCACCGGCGATCCCTGGGTCTCGACGGGCGTACCTACTGTGGTATATACTTAGATTTGTATAAAACTGTAGACACTCATTATTAACTTATATGTAGACTGTTTTGAAAAAATTATACTTCACAAAGTTTCTTGCCGGCTCTTCTCATTAGAGGAATTTTTCCGAACCGGTGGTAAATTCATTCCTTGACCTTCATAAGAGCTTGTAAAAGCCTAAATTGAATAAATGACTTTGATTTTGACTATCGTACACGCTAAAGTTAAGATGGATGGACGTTTATTACTCCTTCACGCCTCAACGAGTGGACAAATTTGCATTAAATTTGGAATGGAGATAGTTTGTATCCTGGATTAACACATAGAATAGTTTTATCCCAGAAACATTTAAAGTTCCCTAGGGAATAACTGACACCGAATTCCACGCGGTAAATTTTGCAGTATGAGTAAGTATCTATCATACCGGGATATTTGTTAGTTTCCAAGATAATTATTTTATCATCAATACATTAAAACATTACCGTGACTCACTTATAGACAACGCATATCTTAAACGGTTTGAAATTCGGAGGAGACATTCCTCGAGTACCCTAGAGGTGCACTAAGGAGGGATTTTTTGAAATTCCATCCCGGAAGGGATGAAAAGGGGTGATAAAGTTTGTATGGAATCGTATGTCTAACGGATGTCCGGCCGTCCATTTGTTCTCGTCTACAAGCCGCAGTTCTCAACCGATTACCGTGAAATTTTGTGAGCAGGTTCGACTATTATATAGAATTTTATTGTCGATTCGGTTTTTAGATTTTTTTTCCAAATTGCGAAGTTATAGGGGTTTTTGCGATTACAAACTTATTTGCGGTGTTGGTAAACTGACTACGACCTATGTCGATGTATGGGGATATCAATTTTCCAACGGCAAAGCACGGAGCCACTAGTAATATTTCTGATAGATCTTGTTATGTAGGCTTGACTGACTGACTGAGGCGAAGAAATGAAGAAATTTCTGTGTATGAAGCTCACCTCGTGGTGGTGACCGCTCGTGTGCCCGGAAGTACCAGGGCGGCACCAAGCCCCCATACCGGCCGGCCAGGGCGCTCCAGTGCGAGATCAGACCCAACCTGCAAGAAGAAATAACCGTTAAACTTCACCATACTAGATTCTAGATGATTACTGTTCGAATCGTAATGGTAGAGCCAAACAGTAATCCTCACTAGACGTAATCCTCACGGCCGGCTCGACCGGGGTAGTACCACACTCTCACAGAATATCGGCGTAAAGTAATAGCTTGCTATTGCGTTTCGTACGGTGAGTGACGAGATCCGGAGGCCTATTCCCTCGTCCCCATCCCATCCCCATTCCCCATCCTCTCTAGACTGGCAACGCATTGGCAGCACCTCTGGTGTTGCAGATGTCCATGGGCGGCGGTGACCACTTTCCATCAGGTGGGCCGTCAGCTCGTTTGTCAGTCAATTGCCATGAAATAAAAATACACCGGAGCTCAAAAATCGGTTGATTCCGGTTAAGGTTACCGGTATTTTTAACCGGTTAATTGAGAAACCGGTTTTTTACAAAGTTTCTGTTGAATTAAATTAACCGGTTAATTTGAATTTCTTCGGTGTAATTTGGAGCACATTATTGGAGCTCATCCTACGCCAATGGATACGCACGATCTTTCAGTTCCGTGTCACTTATAAAGCAGAAACCAAAAATGATTTTATCTACACCCATATCATAAAACCTCCATTGGTTAATCAAAAACCGTAGGAAATGACCACCATTTTGACAACCAATTAGGAAAAACCAGTGCTGCGATAAAGAAATAACATGACTTCTTTATCGTTTTTAGTAAAGAAATGAGATTAAATTTGGAACAGCTGTCAAAACTCAAGTGGGTCTCTATTCTAGTATCCATAGATAATAAAACAGTTATTGATACGAAACGTCAATTCAGTATGTTTTTTTAATATAAACTGCACAATATTTGATCTCGAGTGACGTGAGAATAGAGACTTCAACCGTTTATCTATGATTTAAAAAAAATATTATTAATTCCGCCATTATGTTGACGTTTTGCTGAACGAAAGTAGAATTTTGTTGAATAGAATAGAAAAAGTTGTTTGTAATTTACATTTTAGTTGAAAATATGAATAGTAAGTAGTCTTCTCGGAGTGTGTGTGATGTGAAAATGCGCCGGATATCGGAAATATGCAGCCACGATTGCAACAAATAACTTGTAGCCAGAAAATATTGTTTCTGAACCCATAATGGAGGATTTATAATATGTGTGTAGATAAAGTTATGTATGCAACTCTGCATAATTTGGCCTTAAAATACACGTGTGATCTTATTATGAAACTCGCCTACGGCTCGTTTCATGAAAACCGCACTAGTGTTTTAAGGCCTATCATTATGCAACCGTTGCATAAACTACTATTAATTTGTTGAAATCCGTTCGCTTAAATACGATTAGGTACAGCCGCAAACAAATGGACTAGTTACTTTAGATTTCTATAAGCGCATTCATTCGTGAAATCACCCGATATAATCCAATTTCTTGTCCTAAGTCTTCACAAAAAACTTCCCACTTACAACAATTCTAAAACCGCCCGCAAACAAAAAGAAAAAGTAATAAATCACTTTGGAAAATAAAAAGGAAATAGAACGAATTGTCTATTGTAGAAACAAGCTTTCTCACTTTGCCGCGGTCGCGATATCGGCAACATCGACAATATCGATTGTCGGGAACAAAGAGGATTGCGCGGCCCTAGGGGCTAGGGACGTGGAAACTATCGATAATTCAAGATCGGAAATAAACTGTGTACGCTTAGCAGACTTGCGCGGTGACAGTTTGAATAAAAGAAAATGCGAAGTATCTTTTTTAACCGACTTCAAAAAAAAGGAGGAGGTTCTCAATTCGGTTGTATTTTTTTTGTTTGTTACTTCAGAACTCCGTCATTTATAAACCGATTTCGAAAATTATTTTTTTAATCGGTTGGGTATACCTCCAGTTTGGTCCCGTTGTAGTCAAAGTCGAGTTATGATGAGAGGATCCATGAGGAATCGATGGAACTCTTCAAATATTATAGGCAAGCATATAGCAATTTTAGTATTTTTTGTAATAACTCAAACAGTTACGTTCCAAAAGCATTATTTGGTGAAGTAGAACTGTTGATAAAGACCATAGATGATCACCGGAACTCCTAAATGTTGAGTATTTCCCGGTTGGCGATTAAATTGCTGTATAAAGTTCTGAAGCAACTTATGTCCATAAAATTCATTAGTAAAATTGAAGAACCAGGAGAAATCCTCAACGATTGACATCCTTGCACCGTGGATAGCAACAGTTTGTAAATGGTGATGAGCAATTGGCATTATGCTATTGTTACTTGATGTAGTAAATGTTTGTCGTTAAATGACAGGATAATAAATAAAATGTGAAAAAAAATACTTACTTTTCAAAGGCTATTGGACATCGGTTTTTTTTATTTTAAAGATTATATGATTATTAGTGTTTCTATTTACATATAGAGCAGCGTAATATTGAAAAGTAGAATACGCCTTCATTATATTAATTACAGTTGAGATCATAAATATTATATACATTACGAATGGGCAAAAATATTTGAGTGCGTATTGTCCGCGTAGATATTTTTGATCTCGACTGTACAATAACTAACATATGTTTTTTAACATGAAATAAATATTTTTTAATAAAGACGAGGACGATAAAATTAAAAATAAAAACCGGACAAGTAACGTTACGTTAAGCCGTAGAGAAGGTTCCGTACATGATTATTTGAAAACTTCCTACGTTACTTTAAATACCATAGACTTCTTATAGGTTTTCCTGTAATGTACATGTAAAGAACTATTTTCAAAATTTTAGACGGAAAACAATTGCAATTTAAACCCATATTGGGTCCAATCTGATATCCTAATCTTAAAATAAGGAACTTCACTCGATTTTGTGTTGCACACAGCTGTCAAAATCGAGTTGACGTTTCATATTTAAAGTTTAGTGACTTTTAAATTAATGAAGACATTGTAACTTTTTAGGGTTCCGTACCCAAAGGGTAAAACGGGACACTATTACTAAGACTTCGCTGTCCGTCCGTCCGTCTGTCTGTACCTCTATCACCATCACCAGGCTGTATCTCATGAACCGTGATAGTTAGACAGTTGACATTTTCACAGATGATGTATTTCTGTTCCCGCTATAACAACAAATACTAAAAAACAGAATAAAATAAATATTTAAGGGGGCTCCCATACAACAAACGTGATTTTTTTGCGCGTTTTGGCTCTATAATGATAACAACAGGTAGACGCTTGAAATATTCACAGAATATTTAGATATATATTACCTTCAAAAACAAATAATTAAATTAATATAAAATAAATATTTAAGTGGGGCTTCCATACAGCAAACTTGATTTTTTTTCTTGATTATAACGGTACGGAACCCTTCGTGTGCGCGTCCGACTCGCAATTGGCCAGTTTTTTATGAAAAGCCGTAGCTTCACACTCCTCTTGAGTTAGGAATTCTTTGGGCTATGTCGGTTACTCTAATTCTTTTTCGGATCTCCTCATTTTTAATTTGATCTCAGAGGGATACCTCCATCACCCATAATTACATGAAAAACATAATTATCTCAACGAGGTGATTAAAACCACATATGGGGTAACAAATTGGTAACCTTACCCTAACTCTTTACCGTTATTCATACACGCGATTATATGCCTCCCCCTTACGGGTTAAGGGTGGTTTTCGTTTGAAGTTAAGACTTAGGTTATAATTGTACTCCAATCAAGAGAGATCCTTTTGCATGATCGCTATTATACTGTTTGTTATACTTTGCAATTGGATTAACGAGGTTACGAGTATATATAGTTTGTTTTTAAACTAAGGTGAACTGAAAGAGATCTCTTAAAGGAATAAGTTCACCTTTGTACAATTAATATAATAATAAATCAGGCGACAATCTTTACACAAATCGATCTAGTCCCAAAGTAAGCTCTAAAGGCTTGTGTTATGGGTACCAGACGACGATATACATACTTATATAGAGAAATAAATACTTAAATACATAGGAAACATCCAAGACTCAGGAACAAACATTCGTGCTCGTCACACAAATATTTGCCGTTACCGGGGATCGAACCCGGGACGCTAGCTTCGGAGGCAGGGTCACTACCAACTAGGCTAACCGCGTCGTCAATGATATGACATGTGCATTTATTTTAGTGTAACTGTTTTGTGTGTTTTAGTATTTTTGTTAATCCTACACGCTTCAATGGCTGAACGGATTTGGATGGAATTTGGATTGGAGATAGTATACCCTGGATTAATACAGAATTTTCGGACGCAGCTAGTATGATGATAAATGGTATGCGTTGACGCCGACGGCATTGTTTCTTATTATTTATTACACTCAGAATTGAGCCTTATTTTCACCTGTCACTGAGTTCAGATTCGCTAATTGTAAACGAGTGACTTCGGTCATTTCATCAATGAACTATAGCATCTCTCATCAAATTATCAATCTTGGAACGCCATTATTCTTTAATACGCAGAATATTTTTAATTTAAAGTTATTCATCATCGGTATATACACGTCCCACTGCTGGGCACATAAAATTCGAGACTCAGCCGAGCCGGGATGTGAGCCGGCGATCCTCTGTATGAGAGTCTACAAAGTTATTGATAAATTGAAGAAAACACTTGCTACGCCAGCTCTACGACGCTACGCCGTAGCATCGTAGATTACGCGTAGCGAATATCTACGCATGCATAATAACCAATATTTATCTATTGCGGCGTACAAAAGTTATATAGTGTAATAAAGTTAGCTATTTAGTGAAACGAGAGCATGTTTTTTTTTTTAATGTCAAGAGATTAATAATTATTATTTAATATGGTTTTTAAATGTATACAAAAACATCGAACTATAAAAACTAATTAAGGTTATCAGAACTGTAACAAATTCGCATCCGAATTACACCAGTTATCTAAAGCCCCCTTAGACCCCGAGGCAACCCTTAAACCCTTCGACAAAGGCTAATTAGAAAAACGCCAATAGCCATAAAATCAATAGAGGAAAAAAATCCCCCGCTTAATCCACGTTCCAAAGTTCCGAATTCAAATTCCATTACAGCCTTTAAGAGCGGAATGGAAGAAACCGCGTGATTGGTTGGCTCACCGCGCCGTGATTGGCTGGCTGGTTGACCCCGCCTCCCTCGTGGGGTATAAAAATCGATGCGCGCTCAGAAGCTCTCTACTCTTTTTGCGACGCGCTTCTCGCTTGGTAATAATGGCATCTTTTATGGGTTAAAGTGTTTAGTTGTATTTGTTGTGAGCCTTTTGTCGAGTCGTTTAAGAGGTAGCTTTTAACTTATTTGAGACGTTTGAGGCAGGCGTTGCGTTTGAAAGGGACAATGGCTCTGTTTGCGATAGAGTTTGTTTAGTTTACGTCCTAGGAAATTGCAACGTGCAATAATGTCGCCAGTACTGCAACAACCCATCCTGATCTGAAGCTCTAAATGCGACAGACCCTACTATACTTAAATCCCCTGGGCCTGGAGCTCTAACAGCAACAAACCGCCTAATATTCTATATGTAATTACTGAACCTAGCCTAATTTAATTGAATACTAGCCAGAGAACCTAACTCTAAGCCTGAGTAAACTAGCTACTGGATCTGACTAAATTATTCGGATATATTTACTACAATGCCCTATCTACAGTTTATTTACCTAAATTAAACTACATAAGTTTGGCTGAGTTTTGATTGAAGGGTTGGCCTGTGATCATTCTAGTGTGTATAAGGTAGGACCCCAAGTTATGAACCGTGGACAGTATCCCAAATTCTTTTTATGGAGAATATTATGGCTTCTAATTACTAACAAATTTCCTACCTGTTATCTACCTATCAATAGTTCAATAATAGATTATAATACTATGAGAATTCTATCCTAGCTCTATCATTCTAAAGGCAGCTATATTAATCAGAGACAATATCACTATGATTTCCCTAGTTACTTAAACCTATTTCAGTACAAGTTAAAGTTTTAAGTTGATTTGACCGTTGGCAAGGTCGGTAAGTATGTATGAGCTCTTATGAAGATTTCTAAATTAATTATATGAAATAATCAGTATTTCAAATATAGGATAAGTTGTGATTGCTTTCAAATAATCAATTTAACAGTACAGATTGATTTTAAAGTTTAATTTATGTCGAAACATTGTAAGGAAACTTTCCATAAGATAGTTTAGTGGTTAATTGCCAGAGTGCCTCCTTACTCTAAGGAGTAAGGACTTCTTTTCCTAACTATTCCCCAACCATGCGGCCAGTTAAGAGTTGAAGGAATTTGGATTTTACTGTATATGAAAGTAAGTATAACTAAGTCAAGGATATTCAACTCTTGGTTGAACTGGATATTTTCTTTGTTGATTCTCTTATAAAACCAATCCAAATCCGTCCAATTCCTGGATAGGGTAAGGCCAAAGTATTTGTATTTTACATACAATTTAGATCATAGTATTTAATAATCTTTAAATTGAACTTTTAATAACACTTGTTACCGAGTCAATTTTTCAATTCTTTAAGTACAAGTTCAGGTGTTCAGAACTAAAGGTAATTAACTACTAGACTATATTATATGTCTAGATATTTGTTCTTACTTTTCATATCTTTCGTATAGTTCCAAAATAAATTTATATTTATTTGTTTACAAGTAGGTCACCGACTCATTACTTGCTCAATTTTGCATCTACCAGCGCTTCCCAAACCTCTATCTGCTGAGAAGAAGCGCCGCAAGAAACTCAGCAGTTTGTCCTTAAGATATTATACTGTAAGCAATCATAACGTCCAAAATCTGATACATAATAATTATATTTAGGTTCGAAGAGATAAGCATAGATATATTATGCAAAATCTGGATTCTTAGGAGCTTTGTTAGGTTTAAATATATTCTCAGTCCATATTTTTAAGACTAGAATTTACTTCAATTTTCTAGAAGTTTGTTTTGTAATGAAAACAGAGCCTCTTTAAGCTAGATCAGACTTTATAGCTGACGAACAAAATGTATTATATTTACAGATTGATTTCAATTTCTTATTGAATATAGGTTTGTTTGTATGACAATAAAGCTGTGGTTTTCTAGCTTGATTGTTTCAATGATTATTCCAATCGATACCTTGAAGATGTGACATTGCCATTCTTTTCGTTGGGCAAGAGGCCACTGGCTTGCTATATGCTTCGCCCAGTATCATTGAGAACGATCATCTAATTGTTTTAGAATATTTGTTAATTAGTAAGACACTGGAATCAATCTTTGTAATAGGTATTTTCAATATTAACACATAGTAGTTACAGAGAGGCACTTATTTTTGATCACAAACAACTTTGATAATTTTCAATAAGTTATAAAGCACTGAGGATATATCAAACACAACACTTATGACGTATTTTCCAAGCTCTGGAAGGTAAAACTAGTTAAGGCTGAAACAAAGGGGTTAAATAGGCCCTAACATGTATGCGAACCTAAACTTCTGTGATGACTCAAAACTGGAGATCAGATCTCACATTTAAAATCTAAATTCGTGATGTGTACTGAAAGGTCCTTACGGTGCAATAAGGAATCCTTCTAATGAACTAAACCAGTTGAGATGCGTCTGTCTCGTGAATACCTAACAGTAGCCCTGGACGCATAAAGGTTTTGGTCTATAATTCAGTGGGAAGGAAACGAATTACAGACCCCTACTATTTTCGTGTATATATAAATATATAGATAAGAGGAACTGTCTCTAGTCCACGCAGAACACCAGACTCTGGATCAGATCACTTGCTAGACCCTCACCGCTCCGAATGAACACGTGTCCTAGGCACAGTGAGTCTAAGATCAACAGCCATCCGCCGGCCAGGATATAAGTTGATTGGTCGCTGACTCAAGCAAACCCCTATCTCTGAAATTCCCTGAGCTTCGTAATCTCCATTTAGGTATCCACTCAGAAAACCCGCCCACTTTCAGGCGCACTCACCGGACTTCGAGATAATGCACATTTTAATTACCCAAATGATAACTACTGAAAGCTAATTCTAATTAATTTACATATGTAATTATTTTACAGAAAACCCCCCCTTTTAAACACAAAGGAATTTAATAAACTACCCACAGCAAACAACTAAATAATAAATAAAATATCACTGGAAATTAATCCTTACATTTTACAAATAAACGTATCGTGCCTCGAAATACGGTGGTCCCAGTAATGGAGAGAACTTCAACAGTTGCCGAGCGCAAAAGTCAAAAGAATCTCAATTCCAAGCGTCCCTACTATTTATTCCATACCAGATGGGTGGCAAGGCTCACTAGTAAGTCTTCTATGCCTTTGGAGCCTTTTATGCACCCAAAACTACAATAAACCTTATTATGTGCTGTTAGAACTTAGATTCGTAAAACGCATAATTCATCTATTTCGTCCCATACCAATATTGCGTAATAAATATCAACAAGTAATTATTCAATCTGAAACAAATCTAACCCGATACAAGTTAAGATTCATATTTGTTCGATGTTATATTGCACTATTAGGTAAACACGTCATCCTGTGTTGCCACTTTTTGAGTTTGTAGAATGACTTTGTGGAAAAAAGGTTTATGAAGCTATTATGCCTATGAGAATTAAACTAATTAAAAGAGTATTCTTATATTATTGTTGAATTAAATCTATATATTAATATTTCATAATTTAATTTTAATAAATTTCTTTCTTTAATAAATTTGTGTATGAGCCGGTAGTCAGTTTATTAACAAACTATCGGCACATAACCCCCCAAATGTATGCGAAGTCGGTCAACCATTTAGACGAAGCAAACATTTCTAATTCCTCTGCGTACACAAATTTATTTCTACTAATTTATTGACTCTTTCTCCAGACATGTAATCTGATGTAGTGTGTTTTTAAACCCAATGGTAAACAGATATAGCCGAAGTTAAAGGTCCCGGACTATGAGTATGAATATAAATATGAGTATTACACCAAACCATGAATGTACATAGACCCTCACAAGATCTTCTGAACTCAGCAAGAGAACGCAAGCTTGTGATTTCAAGCGTCAGACCGAATGTCAACATCCTACCGCCTTCACGTTATATTTTTTCATACCTCCAACCCGAAATTCCTCATTTCTGCAGAACCCGGGAAGGGAAAACGATACGATGTCTCCTTCCGAGATCAGAAAACGTTATAACTAGTTACGGGCGATATACACGCATAGCAAAGGCGCTCATCCTGAACCATCACCCCAAACTATAGCTATCCCCATTGGGAAAATGTGAAGTTGCCGAAATCCTTTCGTTTTCCTACCAGTGTAGTCGAAAATCTCCTGTTACTTTCGGCCTTAAAGCCGCGATGCCTTTACATGCAAAGATTTAAATCCTTGCAAATAGGGCCTAACCTAACACCAATTTTCACAAGAGATTTTTGTTTGCCAGTGTTGTGTCGTCTAGATCAAGAATCAATAAACTACTTCCACCCCTCTGATTATTGTCTAACCATTGCAGCTCTGAATAGATTACAAAATTAAACCCAAACACTCACTCCAATGCACTCAATTCACTCTTCTCTTTTATACTTTAACAGTGATTCTAAGATTATATATTCAATCTCGATTATCATTCCTCATTCGCTCTTCCACCCGCCTGCAATGGTTTTTCAACTCAGTCAGTGTGGAAACCTATTTTAAACTGATTATTATTATTAATGAAAAGTTAGTTAAATCATGGCGAAAGTTAAGCTTCGAATAAACAACCGAAAGACTCCCACTAATTTTATGCAATTGCAATAAGTCAATTGTATAATATCAAAATAAAATTCAAGCCAAAACCACCTAATACATTAGCATATTATATAGTTAGGGGATATACCTAGGTTAGTAAATTTGTATCCCTTTATGACTATATATATAATATCTTTCAACTTAAATATTAATGCCGCTTTATTAAAAGGTAACTTTAACTTAAACATCTAGGTTATCCAACTCTTATGATCCAACAGGGGATTCTTGGAAACTACAAGTATAAACACTAAAAAAATAATGTTTAAATAACTGATTATCAATTCTGAAGATAACTATTTAGGAACTAGATAGGATTATTTGAAATACACAAATGTATTGCAAGTTTAGGAGCCTAATTAACACGGCTATATATATTATAAGATAAGATAAGATAGGATAAGATAAGATAAACATTTATTGTCATGTGTAGAAGTAACCAAGTGATAATAGTTTTTTTTAAAAACATAACTTATCTTCCTACTCTTATATACCATAAATGTCATAGGGCTAGATTTCGTTCTATAATTTTTTATCCAAATGAAATTCCTTTACTTTCTAATAAATTTCAATTCGGTAGGTTCATCATCATCATCATCAACAACAATCATAATCATCATCATCATCATCACCATCTTCATCCCATACACTTCCCACCGCAGAGTACAGACAGTCTCACCGCGAGAGAGATCGGGCAGTAACTCTTAAGTAATTTATTAACTTCATATTGTATACTCTTATCTTACTCGTTTAAAGTTTAAGTAGTACTTAAGCTTAACTTCTCTTTTAAATCAGTAAATAACCTACTCCGTGTAATGCTTTGTTTTTTTTTTTTTTCAATTACTTTGTACGTTAGCTACTTCAATGTAAACAAACACACATACAACCATAGAATAAACAGCAGACGGTATCGATCGTCAACCTAGCTTGGATCATACTTCCTTATCCGAAGTAAGGCATATATATACACATCACCCGTCTATACAGGTGGACTCATTGCTTAATATAATAATAATTCACTACGTGATTTAATTTATCATCTCGCATTATGAATTTGCATTCACAAAAATAACAATATACCTATGTATCGTAATCTATATTCAATCTTGTATCTTAAACCCCGTATCAAAATATACGTTTCTAGCGAACGAAACGCAATCGCTCCGATTGGCCACCATTTTTCGACTGAATTACGCTAATTGGTTGGCTGTCAATATGACGTCTGTTTTGGTTTGACCAGATATTTACTTTTTATTGTAGACAACTATTTACTAACATGCTTTTATTAGTTTAAACATATTATAAGAATTGATAATTTCAAAGAAAATTGGTTACTAGAAATCAAATCAAATCCCAGGTATCGGCCACCCTCACGGTTGAAAAGACAAATGTCATATTGGTGAGTATATATTGCTTTATTTTCGCTTTGACTTCTTAAAGATACCAAGAACTTAACTTAAAATCTAAAAGCTTAAAACATTTCATTTAACTACAAATTAACCATGACCGATAAATAAACCTATTCCTTATTTCAGGTTGAAACTAGACCAGTTTGTCAGACGGCGCTCCACTTATAAATATTACAAAAATTCTAAGTGTACTCAAAACGACAAATTCTCTATCTTGCAAGTTCACCCCAGGTACGTTTAATGATAATTTCGTAATTCTCGTCTAAATTCTACCAAAACAAAAGTTACGATAACTCTTACTCATTTGAAATTGTCATAAAAGAATGCAATGAAAATAATAATGTAACACGGAAGTGTTTCAATGTTTCAACCAATTCGTGTTATCTTGACAAAGGCTCAGACCCACCATAACCATAACTGGACTATCGAATTCAATATGCTTAATGCATTTTCCTTATTCTTCCCCGCATTCTTCTTTACTTAGTCAAGAATCTCAAAAATTGTGTGCCTATTACTTGAACTGACATAACCATCTAATACTTAACTATAGAATTGACTTATTAATTTAGACAAACCATTTATTTAGACAATTTATTTAGAAATTATTCCTTTTCAGAACAGTACTTATTTTACCGAGGCGTGAAAATGTGCAAACACTACCGAATGGCTTAAATGCTACCGATATCTTAGTCTATTTGAACTGATATTTTAATAGTGGAAGTTCCTTAACTATAACACAGTATTGAACTCCTGTCATTGTAATTGAAGCTCATATTTATAACTAAGATCTGATCAGATTGTTAACATCAAAATCCAAAAGCTCCTTTATACCTAAATGTTACTTTTGTAATTGTGTTTTGTTCAATACTAAATTATTCTAATTTTCTTCTCCCATGTCTTTAAAAATTCAATCTAGTAAAGCAACTGCTATAATCTTTCATCATATTTCCCATTAAATCAGTTCAGTTAGATTCTTTCAAATAAATCTAAGTTTAAGATGACTTTTTAACCGACTTCATCTGAAATATTGTTTATTTTTCAGTTTGCTGGGTTTACTATTGCCTTTAGAAGAAGACTTATTTTATGAAGGATGACACAAAACTCTAAGATCAGCAAACAGTTATCCGAATGGAACCTATAATAACTAATTTAAGTTATATGCTAACTTATAAACTGCGAGTTCACTCTTAATTGGTCGAACTAATTCTAAACTAACAGAGTTATTACCACTGTATTTGTTCTTTCTCAAAATGTAGATCTACACACACATACATAGTTACTACTGTATTAGGAACATATTTACTAAGAAACCAAAACTAATTGCTTGTATAATAAATGATACTTAAACCTATATCATTACAAATCCTGACTTCTAAGTTTTATAATTATTTATTGTTTCATGCATATAACTTTTCAGCAATATTTTCACAGAGTGCATTCTTTCTTCCGAGCAAGGAACCTAGGTTTATAATGCTGTTAAAAGAACAGTCATCATCACCAATGAATAAAGTTCTACTCTTCAAAATTGTTTTCATTATTTTAACTATCATAGCTTTACCTATTACCCTCTTCATTCATTATTTCTTTCTTAGTTTGATATAAAAAACCCCCCCATGTAAATGACTTTAAGATCTTATAACTATTAGAAAATGAAGAAGTTGGAATCTAGCCTAAATAAATACATACAATGCCTCCCTGCCCTAATAATTCATAAGGTAATTATAATTTTCTTACATTACCTTTCCTAAGTACTAACCTAATTTAAAATTGTTTAGTGTTTATATCAATAATTATTTCTAGGTAATCCAAGAAATTCCATCTTCAAATGCATAACTGACAAATCCTTTTTTTTTTCTTTCAATAGCTATAGACATGAATAAGATAAAAAATATATGAATATGCTCCTTCTTTTCATTACTAATATCTAGTAATTATATCACCTTTGTACAGGTACCGGCACGAAATTATTTTAAAATGTAAATAGTAATGCTCGTTTATGATCAATACTTCATTATTATTTTTGTTATTAATGCCCCAGTTGAGTCAAACTGAACCCAAACTGAATTAAATTGGAGCAGTGTTCGTGAATATGTTCAAATTCCAACCTCCTAAATACCACGTAATAACAGATTGCTTTGAAGTCCGGTTAAATCTTTTAAGTAAGTAATCGGTTTCTCGGAAACGGCTCTAACGATTTGGATGAAATTTCGCATTTAGATAAAGTTTTACTTTCCACGTTTATCCAAATACCAGTCATTTCTGAGAAATAAAGTAAGAAAGAAAGACTCCAAGCGACACTGTTGCCCAGGTACTTTACCATTAAATACATTGCGGTTTTACGCTGTAATATTTGCTCGTTTGTTAAGTAATATCAGTAACGCATAACATACGGCCTAACCCATAATGTTCTTTTCTGAAAATAAGATAAAAATGAAAATAAATTAAATAAAATCAAAATCCATGATCATCGCATAACTTAAGTTAACATCTATAATATATTTACATTGTGGAATAGCAATAGAAATTGAATAAGTATTGAGTATTGAAAATTCTTCAAAACTTATGCCACAGCCACACTTTCACTAGGAATTAGTTCTCATTCGATTATGACCGTTAGTACAATGCAAGACGATTATTGACGCTAGTAATTCGGAATCGCATATCACTACACATAATTGGAACACAACTTCACTTCTATCTTATCTATCACTAGCTTCTGCCTACGACTTCGCTCGCGCTGAACCCAGTTACGGTTATTTCTTGTGATCCTTAAAATTCTCCGTCACAAAAAAGTAGCTAACCTATCATACTAGGCTATAATCTATCTCTGTGCCAAATTCCAATCCGATCCGGCCAGTCGTTCGTAGTTGAGTAACAAACATCCATACAAATTTTTGCATTTATAATATTAGTAGGATTTCGTAAGCTAGAAAAACTTCATATTGCTGTTTTGTTTTTCGTAACTAAAATGTCGTCTCTAAAATATTTTAAAAACATATTTATCTACCTAATGTCTTGCGACATTATGCTTTAAACTAAGAATTACAAACTGTAAATTGCGTTATTATTCTAAGGTTTTAAAATGTAGTAGATTCATACAATCTACACTACCTATGATTTTCCTATACCATTACAAACTAAAATGTTCTGTGTCCTAGGTTCTAGCTACTTAAACAAACAAACGAACAAACATCCCTAGTGTTGCCATAATATTATCCAATATCGATTTCCACGACAACAAATGCAAGCCGAATACCGGCTTTATTTCTATCAAACTCAGCCGAAACTTATATAACAGTATTAAATAAAATTGGTATAACTAAAGCAACTAGGTAGAAACGATTGCAATAACTTTAAAATGAAAATGTATACTTTGTGTCATACATAACATACTATTCTCATCAGGAAAATTCCTAATCTAGTATTCTTCGTTAATTAAACCAGTCTTATGTCCTAGCCTTATGCACGCGAATCTTAAATATTCTCCTAATAACCCCCCCATTATTTAAAGTTAAGACGGGGTGTATGTTTTATGTATCCAAATTAAACACAACTATAGTCAAATAGATATTCTAAAACGGTAAAATTAACCCAAGATAAACCCCCCAAACTACAATAAATCTGGAACGTACCTCTAAAAACGCCTTACGCTATATTCTATACGAACGCGGCCATAGACAAACTAAGACTATTTTTGATGCTGCGGCCAGTGTGGACGCAACGTGAAATAATATTACATAGTACTACATAGATTTACTAATCTGTGATTATGACTGCGAGTGAATTCGTGAATTGATCGAAATGAGCCGAAATTGATCAATTATTCAAAATGGGTTCCCATAGGAGTGGTATAAAACTAAGTGAGCTTATGGTGCTATCGCCGGTTTCCCAAAGTGCTAAAGTGTCAATTTAACCTCGCTATGTGCTAAAACCAAGTGTAACCAATAATCGCACGCCACGCAATTCCGCTTATACTAACAAAAAGCAAATGACTAATCTCCTAGATTCGTACTTTGAAGGTAAATGGATACATCGTGGAAAGAAACTACCATGACCTCGCTATTATTGTAAAAGTTGATCGCGCAGTTAATTTGACGATTTACGAAGTGACAAGAAGCTATCTGTTATGTTTATGTGAACAACCTATCTAATGTATAATCATGAAAACATGTAAAACTTAACTGTTTGTGTTATGTTTATTTCTCAATCCCGATACTCCTCGCCTTATTGGTAAATTAATCAGTTAGTAACTTAGAATGTCATTTAAAATATAAAATGAACTATCTTAAACATAACAGTATAAAATAACTAAATGCAATTCTTAGTAACCTACAATAGCAATGAAACTTCTAAAAATCCTGGTCTGAGGCACCAAATGCAACTATCATCCTGATCTGAAGCTCTAAATGCGACAGACCCTACTATACTTAAATCCCCTGGGCCTGGAGCTCTAACAGCAACAAACCGCCTAATATTCTATATGTAATTACTGAACCTAGCCTAATTTAATTGAATACTAGCCAGAGAACCTAACTCTAAGCCTGAGTAAACTAGCTACTGGATCTGACTAAATTATTCGGATATATTTACTACAATGCCCTATCTACAGTTTATTTACCTAAATTAAACTACATAAGTTTGGCTGAGTTTTGATTGAAGGGTTGGCCTGTGATCATTCTAGTGTGTATAAGGTAGGACCCCAAGTTATGAACCGTGGACAGTATCCCAAATTCTTTTTATGGAGAATATTATGGCTTCTAATTACTAACAAATTTCCTACCTGTTATCTACCTATCAATAGTTCAATAATAGATTATAATACTATGAGAATTCTATCCTAGCTCTATCATTCTAAAGGCAGCTATATTAATCAGAGACAATATCACTATGATTTCCCTAGTTACTTAAACCTATTTCAGTACAAGTTAAAGTTTTAAGTTGATTTGACCGTTGGCAAGGTCGGTAAGTATGTATGAGCTCTTATGAAGATTTCTAAATTAATTATATGAAATAATCAGTATTTCAAATATAGGATAAGTTGTGATTGCTTTCAAATAATCAATTTAACAGTACAGATTGATTTTAAAGTTTAATTTATGTCGAAACATTGTAAGGAAACTTTCCATAAGATAGTTTAGCGGTTAATTGCCAGAGTGCCTCCTTACTCTAAGGAGTAAGGACTTCTTTTCCTAACTATTCCCCAACCATGCGGCCAGTTAAGAGTTGAAGGAATTTGGATTTTACTGTATATGAAAGTAAGTATAACTAAGTCAAGGATATTCAACTCTTGGTTGAACTGGATATTTTCTTTGTTGATTCTCTTATAAAACCAATCCAAATCCGTCCAATTCCTGGATAGGGTAAGGCCAAAGTATTTGTATTTTATATACAATTTAGATCATAGTATTTAATAATCTTTAAATTGAACTTTTAATAACACTTGTTACCGAGTCAATTTTTCAATTCTTTAAGTACAAGTTCAGGTGTTCAGAACTAAAGGTAATTAACTACTAGACTATATTATATGTCTAGATATTTGTTCTTACTTTTCATATCTTTCGTATAGTTCCAAAATAAATTTATATTTATTTGTTTACAAGTAGGTCACCGACTCATTACTTGCTCAATTTTGCATCTACCAGCGCTTCCCAAACCTCTATCTGCTGAGAAGAAGCGCCGCAAGAAACTCAGCAGTTTGTCCTTAAGATATTATACTGTAAGCAATCATAACGTCCAAAATCTGATACATAATAATTATATTTAGGTTCGAAGAGATAAGCATAGATATATTATGCAAAATCTGGATTCTTAGGAGCTTTGTTAGGTTTAAATATATTCTCAGTCCATATTTTTAAGACTAGAATTTACTTCAATTTTCTAGAAGTTTGTTTTGTAATGAAAACAGAGCCTCTTTAAGCTAGATCAGACTTTATAGCTGACGAACAAAATGTATTATATTTACAGATTGATTTCAATTTCTTATTGAATATAGGTTTGTTTGTATGACAATAAAGCTGTGGTTTTCTAGCTTGATTGTTTCAATGATTATTCCAATCGATACCTTGAAGATGTGACATTGCCATTCTTTTCGTTGGGCAAGAGGCCACTGGCTTGCTATATGCTTCGCCCAGTATCATTGAGAACGATCATCTAATTGTTTTAGAATATTTGTTAATTAGTAAGACACTGGAATCAATCTTTGTAATAGGTATTTTCAATATTAACACATAGTAGTTACAGAGAGGCACTTATTTTTGATCACAAACAACTTTGATAATTTTCAATAAGTTATAAAGCACTGAGGATATATCAAACACAACACTTATGACGTATTTTCCAAGCTCTGGAAGGTAAAACTAGTTAAGGCTGAAACAAAGGGGTTAAATAGGCCCTAACATGTATGCGAACCTAAACTTCTGTGATGACTCAAAACTGGAGATCAGATCTCACATTTAAAATCTAAATTCGTGATGTGTACTGAAAGGTCCTTACGGTGCAATAAGGAATCCTTCTAATGAACTAAACCAGTTGAGATGCGTCTGTCTCGTGAATACCTAACAGTAGCCCTGGACGCATAAAGGTTTTGGTCTATAATTCAGTGGGAAGGAAACGAATTACAGACCCCTACTATTTTCGTGTATATATAAATATATAGATAAGAGGAACTGTCTCTAGTCCACGCAGAACACCAGACTCTGGATCAGATCACTTGCTAGACCCTCACCGCTCCGAATGAACACGTGTCCTAGGCACAGTGAGTCTAAGATCAACAGCCATCCGCCGGCCAGGATATAAGTTGATTGGTCGCTGACTCAAGCAAACCCCTATCTCTGAAATTCCCTGAGCTTCGTAATCTCCATTTAGGTATCCACTCAGAAAACCCGCCCACTTTCAGGCGCACTCACCGGACTTCGAGATAATGCACATTTTAATTACCCAAATGATAACTACTGAAAGCTAATTCTAATTAATTTACATATGTAATTATTTTACAGAAAACCCCCCCTTTTAAACACAAAGGAATTTAATAAACTACCCACAGCAAACAACTAAATAATAAATAAAATATCACTGGAAATTAATCCTTACATTTTACAAATAAACGTATCGTGCCTCGAAATACGGTGGTCCCAGTAATGGAGAGAACTTCAACAGTTGCCGAGCGCAAAAGTCAAAAGAATCTCAATTCCAAGCGTCCCTACTATTTATTCCATACCAGATGGGTGGCAAGGCTCACTAGTAAGTCTTCTATGCCTTTGGAGCCTTTTATGCACCCAAAACTACAATAAACCTTATTATGTGCTGTTAGAACTTAGATTCGTAAAACGCATAATTCATCTATTTCGTCCCATACCAATATTGCGTAATAAATATCAACAAGTAATTATTCAATCTGAAACAAATCTAACCCGATACAAGTTAAGATTCATATTTGTTCGATGTTATATTGCACTATTAGGTAAACACGTCATCCTGTGTTGCCACTTTTTGAGTTTGTAGAATGACTTTGTGGAAAAAAGGTTTATGAAGCTATTATGCCTATGAGAATTAAACTAATTAAAAGAGTATTCTTATATTATTGTTGAATTAAATCTATATATTAATATTTCATAATTTAATTTTAATAAATTTCTTTCTTTAATAAATTTGTGTATGAGCCGGTAGTCAGTTTATTAACAAACTATCGGCACAGTACTTATTGTAACTTGTATTTTTGAGGAAGCTTCTCGTGTCGAATTGGAGTTGTTCGCGAGGAATAGAAAGAAAGAACGAAAGAAATAGTAGTTTATGCAACGGTTGCATAGTGATAGGCCTTAAAACACTAGTGCGGTTTTCATGAAACGAGCCGATAGGCGAGGCACACGTGGCTTAAATACTCAGCACAAAGCAGCCCTTATTTGCTCTAGAGCAAATAAAGTTGCATACAAATTTCATTATTGCACTGTTTTCTTTTTCTTTTTTAATTTGGTTGATTGATCAAGAAGTTTACACCAACAGCTATCCGATCCGCCCATTCACAGTCCAACGGGACAGCCGACCACTTTTCTGTGGACTTACTGTTAGCAAAACAGTCCATATATCGGCGGCCATATCGAACTGTGATTACCCCGTCTAAAATGTTATGCTCAAAGTACTGGCTGATAAGACAGTACGGGTTACTAAAATATTTTCAAAAAAATTGGCATAATATGACAATTAATAGACTACATACAAGTTTTCTGCGAAAATTTTCGGATGTTCGACTTTAGCTTCAGAAACAATGTACCGATTTTAATAAATAGGGTATCTTTAGATTCGGGGAAAACGTGCGAGTGTCATAGGCTATATAAAAATTCTAAGGGTGCGTCATAACAGGTGCCAAAATCCTTTTTACGTCGCTAGTTGGGTTTAACTGTACCTTTACGTTTTTTGACCAACTTTTTGCAGTAGTAGAAAGAAAAGCAGATTATGCACCTCACATCAAGTGATGTGTTATTGCGCTCGTGTTTTTAGAGCCCTCACTTGCGTTCGGGCTCCAAATCAACACTCGGCGCAATAATGAATCACTTTCTGCTTTGTGAAACAGAGAAACATGAGAAAAATATTGATCTTAAACTAATTAATTGGGATGGGAATTGGGATGTCTCATACGAACAGTATTGTCATATCGCCGAAAACCTGTAATACTTAATAACTAACTCTGGGTCTCTAGACGGGAACGTTCAAGCGATATTGTAGCGGCGCACTAGCGAGATTCCCATCCCACTCCTCCGCATGATGCATAATGCGTAAGAGCGGGATGCGAGTCTCGCTCGCTCGCCGCAACAATATCGCTTGGACGTTTCTGAATAGAGAGAGGCGCTGAAAGTTTTTTAATTCCATTCTGTTTCGGAGTCTTTTCGGAACAAATAATGAGACAGACAGACAAACAAAGAACTAGCTTGTAGTTACTAATGTTGGAATTCTAGTACATGTATGTGGTCGATAAAACGCCTCTGTCGGGTTAAGGGATAAACATTCCTTTTTCTGAAGTCAGCGAAGCCCACCATTGATTTCTCAACAAGCCCTCGAGAGCGCGAGGGTAAACATTCCGCCGCCCTTCAAATCGCCTTAACCGATAAGTAACCTCTTAGCACATAGACTCAGATTTCGGTCTGGTACAAGTTACAAACTTATGCAAGAATAAAAATATTTAACACTCGCTACGATCGTGGTCAGTGAAAGCGATTTTTTTCGATAAGTCACTAAGGCCAACGAACTCGGCTTCCGGGTCCTTGGCAATGGGACTGTTAATGTATAAACCCTAGTGTTACGACCGTTGCTTCTATACAAAAAAATATGTTAAGAATAATAATATAATAACAATATGGATACTGGAGTGGATCCAAAACTAGGTTGAGCCTAGGTGTAGATTACTGTGGATACAGAGGAGCGTTAGCCTAGTTGATAGTGACCCTGCCTCCAAAACTAGTGGTCCCAGATTCGATCCCCGGTAAGGGCATTTGTGTGATGAGCGACATTTTTGTTACTGAATCTTGGATGTTTACGTGTTTAACTAAGTATTTATTTATAGGCCCCATAACGCAAACCTCGTGTTTAATTCTTGTGTCAATGCGGGTGTGTTCCCAGACCTGATGAAACACAGTAAAGTAATTCCTTTGTTCAAAGCTGGAAGTAAATCCGACCCTGGTAATTTTAGACCTATTTCTATTCTTCCAGTGTTAAGTAAAGTATTTGAAAAAATTGTTCTTAACCAAATGCTTCAATATTTTAATATTAATAATTTGCTTCACGATCAGCAATTTGGTTTTACAAAGGGTCGTTCGACAACAGATGCTGCCTCAGTGCTTATTAGGCATATCTATGAAGCATGGGAACATTCGCAAGATGCGATTGGTATTTTCTGCGACCTCTCAAAAGCATTCGATTGTGTTGAGCATGAGACACTTTTATATAAGCTCAAGCACTATGGATTATCAGTTAAAGCACTAAACCTTGTAAAATCTTATCTTAGCCAGAGGATTCAGAAAGTAGTAGTTAACAAAGTGCAGTCTTCTGGTTTACCTGTGAAGCTCGGAGTGCCCCAAGGATCTATTTTGGGCCCTTTCCTTTTCCTTGTTTATATAAACGATCTACCTAGCCTTATAAATAACAAGTGTGACATAGTTTTATTTGCTGATGATACTTCGCTGATTTTTAAAGTAAATCGACAGCAGGAAGACTATAGTCATATCAACGACACCTTGAAGGAAGTGCTTAAATGGTTTACAGCTAACAATTTGCTTCTTAATGCGAAGAAAACTAAATGTGTTAAATTTTCTTTACCTAATGTTACACAGGTAGACGCAGCCCTTACTTTAAATGGAGAAAACCTATCTCTTGTAGATCAGACAGTTTTTCTTGGGCTAACTCTTGACCGCAATTTACAATGGGGTCCACACATATCCGTTCTTGCAGACAAACTGAGCTCTGCTGCATATGCTGTAAGAAGAATTCGTCAATTTACCAATGTGGAAACAGCGCGACTTGTTTATTTTAGTTATTTTCATAGTATTATGTCTTATGGCATCCTGGTCTGGGGTAAGGCGGCTGACATCGAAACGGTCTTTATTCTACAGAAGAGAGCAGTCCGGTCCATTTACAACCTGGGCTGCCGTGATTCGTTAAAAGACCGTTTCAAACAAATTGACATCCTTACAGTAGCTTCACAGTATATTTATGAGGTGATCTTGTATACGCACAAGAATATTAAAGGTTTTAAGAAAGTGTCTGATGTCCATAATTTTAATACACGTAGTAAGAATAAGCTCCTTGTTCCTAAGTTTCGCCTTAAGAAAGTAAGTAAATCTTTTTTGGGGAACTGCATAAGATTCTACAACAAAGTTCCCCTTGAAGCATGGGACTTGTCTGTTAATCCATTTAAACGGTACATTAAAGATTCGCTGCTTAAGAAAGGATATTATAGAGTTGAAGATTATTTAAATGATAAAGAAGCTTGGCCAGCTCTGAGGCCAAGAAACGCATCAGTGTAACCTCGTAGTGTCCGGGAGTCTGTATGTCGTTTCCTGGCGCTGTCTCCGTTTCCTATTGTGTCTCCTTAATAAACTGTTATTGACCTTTTGGCTTAATAGCCAATAATATTTGTATTATTAGGACATGAAATGTTATATTTCAGATTGTTTTTGATATTTGGAGACCTTACATCTCCATCTTTATACTTGACCATGGAGACTGTCTACATCTCCATGTAACCTAGATTAATCAATTTAGATGTTTTCTCTGTTTTAATATTATTCTTATTATTATGACCCTTAGAGACTTTATACATCTCTAAGGCACTTAAATTTACTTGTTCAGACGCGGAGACTATACATCTCCCTTATTAGTTGTATAAGATAATTAATTTGTGCCCATTAGGTTTATTTGTTGCACTTTTTATGTTAGTTTTAGTTATATGTAATTTTAAAGTGGAAAAAAAGACTTACTGCTGAGTTTCTTGCGGCGTTTCTTCTCAGCAAATGTCACCTTTCGAAGCGCTGGTAGATTCAGACATGTAAAAGAGCCCGTGAGGCCTACTTGCAAAATAAATATTTTCATTTTCATTTTCATTTTCATTTTCATTTTCATTTTCATTTTCATTTTAGAACTAACTAACTTTGGGAATAGGTCAATTTGTGTAAAGATTGTCTCCTGATTTATTTATCAATATAACGAATTCTCTACCCAGCTCCGGATCTACGATTTCTCATTTCCGATCCGGGGCAAAAATTTGACATGGCCCTCTCCTCCCCTCCTGCATTTTAGATTAATCATTTTAGTAAGAAAATTTATTTTTAAACATGAATTTGGCGCCCTCTAAAATTACCCTTCCCTAGATACGAGTCTGTCACTATTTGACAGTTCATTTTGCCACAAAAATTTCCATGTCTGCTTACAACTTGTACCACAGATAGGGCGTTAAATAATTTATAACAAGGGCTCTCCCCTCAAGACGTTGATTCGCCAGTATTGTCAGCATTAGCCGGCAGGGGGCGCTAATCTCTTTATTACGAATTAGGGTTTCCGGTGGAGAATAAACTTGTCTATGCATCCTGTATAATAGACTGGTTTATTGTCCAGACTTTGATGACGAATTTGATATTTTCTCTGGATTTGAAACGAAGTATGTTGTTTTATTCGCTGGATGCGGGTAGCACATCATTGGGGAAGGACTATGCCCAGTAGTGGACGACTTTCATCTGCAATAATAATAATAATGATAAAGTTATTTTACCATCATTATACTAGTGCTGGGCTGGGCTGGATTTTTGCCTGAAAAACGGTTTCTGAAAACAGTTTTTTTACAAACAGGTTATTTCAATTTTGCAGTTTTGCACTGCGTTCGTTTTAAAAAACATTTTTACTTAAAACGGTTTTTTTTTTTATAAGTGTTGTCAATGCAAATCAGCGTCTACGGTTTCTCGCTTCTCGCAAAAACTAGTTTCTTACTATTATTTGTGGGAAGGAAGTTCGATTATAGTCCGTTCTCGTCATTCGCTCCATGCGATTGTGAACTGTCAATGTTCATTGACGTTATTATAAAAACTGTTTTCCGTTCCTGTAAGAAACAGTTTTTCCGTTTTTTTATAAAAACTGTCTTTAAAAACTGTTATTGAAAAAAACGCCGAGCACTACATTATACTAGTATACAGACGCAGGAAAAATAGCAGTTTGTTTTAAAAGTTTTCTTTGAAGCAGTTTCCAAATACACTGGAGACTTTATAGCTTTGAGTAATCATGTATACTAGAGTGGACGCCTCAACTTGATTTTTAGCAAAGCCTGTTAAGGCCAAATGGCACAAACGCCTATAAGAAACCGATCACCGCCGGACGCGGCGCGCACGCCCGCTCCGTCATCAAGTGCTCGCCGTCATTGGTTTGAGATGTCTCTTCTAGTGTAACGCAATACTTCAATGTTTTATAGCAATTTCCCGCCTATTTCCTGTCACTGACGCAATTTTTTTCTTTATTTTAACCTACCCCAAAGGCAGGGGGATGACCCTTACATCGCCAAACATCGACTTATTTGCCGAGTGATTTACGATATCTTACTTCGCGCCTCGACTTCTTGCTGCTTCTATGTGATCTACATACCTACAAGTTATAAAAAAACCGGCCAAGTGCGAGACGGACTCGCGCACGAAGGGTTCCGTACCATTATCTATAAACAATCAAAAAAAAAACACGTTTTTTGTATGGGATCACCCCTTAAATATTTATTTTATTCTGTTTTTTAGTATTTGTTGCTATAGCGGCCACTGAAATACAACAGTCTTACTATCAGCGTTCATGAGATACAGCCTGGTGATGGTGATAGACGGACAGACAGACGGACGGACGGACAGCGAAGTCTTAGTAATAGTGTCCCGTTTTACCCTTTGGGTACGGAACCCTAAAAAGTTACAATGTCTTCATTCATTTAAAAGTCACTAAACTTTAAATATGAAACGTCAAACTCGATTTTGACAGTTTTTCGCAACACAAAATCGAGTGACGTTTCTTACTTTAAGATAAGGATTTCAGATTGGACTCAATATGGGTTTAAATTGCAATTGTCTTCCGTGCCGGATGCCGGTTCGAATCCGTTATAAGCACGAATGTTTATACCAGAGTCATGGTAGTTATATACCAATATATGTATGTATTTATCTATATAATTATTCGTATCGTTGTGTACGTATAGCACAGGGAATCGTAATTTATAACTAGATCAATGTGTTCGTTACAGCCCGTAATATAATAATAATAATTATTATTATTATTTATAATCAAAATCTAAGATTTATAATCAAAAGCTACTCTGCTGCACTGGGAGTGAAGAAATAGCATAGAATGCGTGCAGATGCTTATCATCCTGGCATGCCGTAAAAGTCGACTAAGGGACGGGTCCTCTCCAACATGGTGGACTATCTGTATGGGCGATGGGCTGATCACCTGTCACCATACGGTACATCATACCATCTTCGGACTAATTAATCGAACATGGCCACAAGTAGTCTTGTGGCTCTGCCCACCCCTTTAGGGATTTCGGGCGTGATGCTATGAATGTAAGTATGTATGTAAAACCTAAGATTTCTACAGAGTAAATGCCATCAATTTTTTTTCTCATCATGTTGTGAGGTAGGCGGTGAAAAGGTCTGGGCCCAGTGTTTTCAACGTTATCTTGGTTTGCTCGCAGGGGACCAACTATTTGTTTTTAAACTTAAGTACTTAGTAAATTGTAAAATATATCTCATGTAAGTGAAACGTGTTTCTTATTAGAAATATACGTCTTTGAACCGATTATTTTGTCCTAACATTGCCACCCTATTATCCCTATTCAAATTCAAAGATAAAGAAACAAGCTTTTAAAAAAAAAAATACAACTTAAACATGATATCTCGAAACAAAAGATTTTCCCCTAAATCAACGAGATCTTTCTAAATTAGCGTAAGCCATGGAACAAGGATAAACAGCCAAAGAATTAAAAAGTTAAAGATGTCAAAATGGCGCGCGGTGACAGTTCGTACACGAATACAAAATGTCGGACATCGAGTAATTCTTAATTATTAAGAAGGGGACTTTGCTATTTTAATGTCGTACAATTATTCAAGGAAATTTAAGATGAGCTTCGAGAAATCTCTATAGCGATATGATAACATACTTGAGATATGCGTAAGTGCATTGATCTGCTTGCCTACATTACATACATGTAGTAATAAGTTGTACATATTTTAATTTTATCTTTTATATAGGTATGTAGATTAGTTTTAGTTTTAATTTATAATGTTATTGTTAATATTTTTCACTAATTTGACCCTTAATAAACGGACTTATTAATACATGTAGTTCGTTTTATGTAAATTCAAAATGGGTTGCTGGTTTTTCGATACGCAGCTCAAATGTCTATTTTTAAAGCGTTTGCTGTCCCAATATCACACAAGGATCATGAAAGACAAAAGTTTCGTTTTTTAATGTACCTTTATAATCGTCGCCAATGATTTAAATCGTCAGATTTGACATGGCACCTTTTCAGTGCCATGTCATGGTGCCATTGGCAATGTTTATGATTTTACATGATGCGATGACAAAACGCCGACGGCTTTTGTTTCGTATAAGTGGGTTCAAAGTTAACGTATCAAACTCAAATATTAAGGAATCCTTAAGGCGCCTGTGTTTTTTTCATTGCAACTTGCATTGAGCGCAAAAACATCTCTTGAAAACATCTCCAATCATGAAACCAATGAAGCCAATAACATGACAGAAGACCTCTACTTTAGACCATAAATTAAGTGATAACTAAACTCCAACTAACCACTCAACTCGCCTGTAATCCCGAACCGATTCAATAGCCTGTGCTGGCCACTTGCTGGTTACTAGTTGGATAATGCTGCATCGATTAGTGGCTGGCCGTGCTGCCTTTAGATTGGCGAGTAACCTGCGCGAGTAGCTAATAATAGACAAGAGCTATCTTCGAGACAGTCAAATGGTAGGTCTGTCTCGATTTGAATCGAAGCCATTATAGATTTGTGGTAAGCCATGCCTTTGAATTGGCGAAACACTTGCAACTGCACTGCACTTGCTTGCTTGAAGTAAGTAAGCGTTTATAGTTAAGCTATCTTGCGTAGTTAATAGACTGGATTGCTCAACTAATCGCATGATTATTAGATGAGTAGCTAAATAACAGAGTCGTATCATGCAACACTATTCATGCTTTGGATTGGCGAGCTACTTATAGGCGTATAGAATAAAATACAAATAGAAAATTTGATGACTCAGATTTTCAGTCTTGACTTCGTACTTTTGTATGCGATTACTCCAAAAATACAAGAAACAAATATAGTGTGCACCGCAAGTTTTTTTTTACTTTAGGCCTACCCAATATAGAATACAATTACCAATTGGCTACTTGACTATAGTAACAAATATTAATATATCTCTGTGGAACAGTAGCTTAACACTCAAAGTATGTTATAGAACAGGATTTATGTAACAATAAATCATGGTTATACCCACCTTTAAGGCCCGGGCACATCAAACGCGGTTGCGGCGCGTTTGCGGCGCGAGCGCGGATCCGCGTCGTTGTCGAACGGCGCGGGCGGATTTACCATGCCACACCAAAGTAGCCGCGGGACCATGGCGGCAACGACGCGGACCCGCGTTCGCGCCGCAAACGCGCCGCAACCGCGTTTAGTTTGCCCCGGCCTTATTGTTGTGATCACTGTGAGTATTATTCGGACTGCATCCTCATCCAGACAATGCTTTTTTTGACGTTTACGACCGGTTATAGTAAGTTGACGCCACACACGACACTTGACCGTAAGATAGCGTTCGAGCGGGATATTTTAAAATGAAGATTATTATTCGTGCTGTTTCCATAAAAATGTGAAAAATTCACTACGAAAATATTTTTACATAAACTAAAGTGAGCTAACAAGACGCCAAAAATTCATTTTTTTAAATGGTCAAGAATCAATAAGTTCTTTTTTTTAATTCCGCGTGGTCTAAAGTAAGTTTAAGGAGTTTTTAGTGTGTATTGCTCTTAAGAATGATGTTTCACTAAAGTAGAGATTTGATTTAATAATTTAAATACAACTTGCAACTAAACCTTCTTGTGTGCTAAACTACGCTAACTTACTATAAAAACATTAACTTAAAACTTCTACATATTTACAGACTGGCGTAAATAAATACAGTAGTTTGAACGAGGCATGCCTGATCACTGTAAGATCGCCGGTTGCAAGTTGGTTAGAGCACTTTGAGGCTATTTTACAGTTATCGTAGTTTAACCTCTACCCTAAAGTAATTGGGATTTAAAACAAACCTTCTTGCTTTATAAATAAGGATCTCAATTAACTGTTTAGCTGTTCATCGAATCATGAGCTAATGAAACTTGTTTCGACTGAAAACTGGCGATGTTAGCTCGGAAATAAGCTGCAGCTGCTAAATACCAGATAAACAAGATGGCGCCGCAATCATAGCCAGCGGATTGCGTTTTTATACGTCGTTTATGAAAACTATTAGCTTTTCGAAGAAAATTATTGTTTGAACGATTTGCCGCCACAATTAAATTAACTCACCGATAAATGAAGTAACAGAATCCGAGATAGTCACGCTTGATAAAGCGATTGACAGTCTGGTTGCTTTATTTTTCCATGATTTTAACAAATTCTTCTCATCACTGCGCACGGATATCATAATACGGTGAAGGCGCGTTTTGAGTCATAATTAAAAGTCAAAGCGTGTACATATAATAATGTTTCTTATACAAAATATGCGTGTAACTGTCTGTCTGTCCGTCTTTCACGTCAAAGCGGAACAGCGGAACGTGATTTTGAACAAAGTTGAAGGGTCAGAGAGCAACATAGATACAGATTATTTTTCCACAACGACGAAGACAAAAGCTTGTAATAAATAAAGCTTGTAAGAAATGCAAGAAGGTAATAAATCATACTTCACAAAAACTAAAAAAAAACCACTTTTGTCAGTAACGCACTAAATAGTACAAAAGATCCTCATCACCAAGTTAATGTAATGGACTCGTCAAAACAAACCAAATGAGCCTAAACTCGAGGGATTTACTAGTCATTGAAGAGTTCCACTATCCACCTCCTGGCTCCATGGTCAGATCAGCTCGATGGTACCAAATTATCGTATTGTCATCCGAATCGCATACACTTGCAAAGTTTCAAATCGTTACGACATTTAGAAGTAGTCTAAAATTGACTTCTAAGATTTTAAAATGTATTAAAATGTTTGTTAGTTACCTACTTACAAGTGATGCAAATAAATGTGTTAAAAAATGTACAGTCTTATTCTTGGTTTTTTGTCATTAGAACATTAGAAAAAACCATAGCAATCTTGATAAGCTTTTTTTTATTGAAAAGCGCTTATAAAATATATAATAGCATTTAACAAAACATTCCACTAATATATTATATTAATTATATTATTATATATTTGTTAGCTGTCTTGTTTATTTAATAATTATAGCACATTTCGTCGCGATTTTTAACATTATTTCTGATACTAAGAAAAACGAAGTAGCAGCAAAATTACTGATTTAAATTTTCTGTTAAATGCTTCTTAAACTTGTTTCTTTTTGATGTCTTATTACAACAAAAACCACTACAGATCCACCTCGAAACAAGTAGCTACTCAGAAGCTTTACTTTCTTCTAGATTACCCCAAAAACGTCAAGTGTCGTGTCTTACAAGCCGTCCGTCCGTACTCATTTGTCCAAACAGTCGTCGTCCCATTCGCCCAACATTTACCCTAACATTTACCCCAACATTTACCCCATTCCGGAGATAAAGGCACGTAAAGGGGCCTTGTACGGCTGATTAGGCGGGTAATGATCTTTCGCCCTTTTACGAGTATATACAGTCCTACGTGTATAGTAACATGATTTACGCAACAATAGTCTTTATGATAATGTTAAATAGTTGGACTTATTTTTTGTGGTTATGTAACGTCTCTACTTAAAGAATTTCGGAGAATTTCGGAGAAAATGAAAATATTTATTTTGCAAGTAGGCCACCTGGGCTCTTTTACATGTCTGAATCTACCAGCGCTTCGAAAGGTGACATCTGCTGAGAAGAAACGCCGCAAGAAACTCAGCAGTAAGTCTTTTTTCAACTTTAGCAATACAGTTTTATCTAGAAACTAAAACAAAATGTGCAACATAAAAACCTAATGGGTACAAATTAATTCTAATAAATAACTAATAAGGGAGATGTATAGTCTCCGCGTCTGGACAAGTTAAGTAACTTAGAGATGTATAAAGTCTCTAAGGGTCATAATAATAAAAATAAAAATTGAAACAAAGAAACATCTCAACCGATTAATCTAGGTTAAATGGAGGTGTAGACAGTCTCCACGGTCAAGTATAAAGATGGAGATGTAAGGTCTCCAAATATCAAAAGAAACAATTTGAAATATAACATTTCATGTCCTAATAATACAAATATACGAATATGAAAAACTATCAAATATAGTATAGAGAACACTATGAAGTCTCTCTAGTCAGGTTCAGATATCGTACAAAACTAATAAATTAAACACTAAACAATTTAAATGGTCCTTGCGAGCATGAACCGTCCGGACCCCACAGACAGCACCCGTTCACGAGTATGACGCGTATCTCAGCCATCGTCTCCCTCAACCATGTTTCCCAGAATTTCTTCAAATTGAAAACCAGTGTAATTCTCAAAGCTTCTTCGGGATTATAATAAAGCATGATGGAAATATACTGCAGTGTCTCAACTAAACGGAAAAAAGGAAAGTCTTTGACCAGTGTGTGTTGTCAGTTATGACTTACGGCACTGAGACGTGGTCGCCTCACTATGGGCCTCATAAAGAAAGAAGAAAGTTTGCTTTGTATTCTCACTGAGAGATGTTGATTATATTTGATTTGTTATTAATTGTGTGTCACAAAACGACTCCACTCCTCTGCTGCACTGGGAGTGAAGAAATAGCATAGAATGCGTGCAGATGCTTATCATCCTGGCATGTCGTAAAAGTCGACTAAGGGACGGGTCCTCTCCAGCATGGTGGACTATCTGTATGGGCGATGGGCTGATCACCTGTCACCATACGGTTCATCATACCATCTTAGGACTAATTAATCGAACGTGGCCACAAGTAGTCTTGTGACTCTGTTCACACCATTAAGGATTTCGGGCGTGATAATATGTATGTATGTATGTACTGGTAGTTTTTTGAAAACAGTTTTGAATGTTTTTTTCTCATATTTTAGCACACTTTTATTCGCGGCACTTGTTTATAACTAACTAATAAACACTCTAATAAAATCTTAGAACAAAATTGTAACCTAGTACTTCTGTCGTAACGAAATGAAACTTTGCAAGTGTATGCAACTCGGATGACAATACAATAGTTTGGTACCATCGAGCTGATCTGACCATGGAGCTAGGAGGTGGATAGTGGAACCAACATCATAATTATCATAATAATGATCAAAGAAAATATTTGTCTTGATAATTTCAAACATTTATGAAGGGACTTGAAAATTACAATTTGAGTTTAGATGCAGCGGCTCTAGCATGTCAGACACGGGCACCAGTTAAACCCGTTTATCTCTCTGACTATCTCTTTCGTTGGCACTAATATGAGAGAGACGCACTTAGAGATAAGACAGTTTAACTTATCCTTGTCAACTTTGCTGGGACAGCTGGTAAGTTAAGCCTAGTTTTGTAACGGACTGAGCTCTTTGGCTGTATGTCTCCGCCTTTTTAACCGACTTCAAAAAAACTGAAGGAGGGTCTCAATTCGACGTGTTTTTTTTTTTTAAATATTTATGTTCACCGATTACTCGGAGATGGCTGACCGATTTAGAGGATTTTTTTTTTAGTCGATAGGGTATTTTTGCAGAGGAATCGAAGGAACTCATTAAATATTAAATATATCGAAGTCGGTAGCAAGTAAATTAGGTAATCCATCCCTCATACTGTATGTTCATTAACTTGATACCGATATCCATATATTTAACATATCACTTAATCAACAATATAATCTGAAGTTTCTAGGTAATTTACTTACGAAGGCCAATAATTATTTCTTACTTTTCAAAGGGTTTTTGAAGTCGGATTTTTTAATACCAGCACTCCTACTTTTAAAATCGGCTGTTGCCAGAGCGTTTAAAAAATAAAACTCACCTCGATAACATGGCATCATTGCTTCCAAAATGATTCGCCGCGAGCGCAGCCTCCAGGACATTACTTTCCCTCCTCGGCTCTGTCCGACTTAAAATAGAACTAATCGAGAAACTGGTATAAGGGGCGCTGCCAGTTGCTTTCTCTTCTTTATCCTTCTTTAGGTCATAGAAAGGGCTCTTCTGTGTGCTTCTAGAAGGAGATAAGTCGGGGCTGGAAGCGCCGGAGACGACGTTGACCTCGATGTCTCGCTCGTCTTGGGATGAGAGTGGGGAGTCCATTTTAGTGCATCTTCTGGGGCCTGTGAAGATAGGGCTGGTTAAGTTCTTGGGTTTGCATAATTGTTATAATATTGAAATAAAACGGTTTATTTTCGATTAACTCACGACTAGAGTCTTCCCGCGAGTATGAGACCATTAAAGGCCTTGGAAGGTCGGAAAATAATTTCGAATTATTCACTTTATTACTAATCAAGATTATTATTACTGCACTCTACGAGTAGCTAGCAGGTGTCATTGTCAATTATTGGGGTCAATTCGAAAATGTGTCTTCTAAATTTAAAATTCCCTAAACTTAAAACACGGAACGTCAAACTCAATTTTATAGGGCACCAAGGTGTCAAAATCGTTTTTTTCGTTTCTTGTTTCAAATTTAGGGAATTTTAAATTTAGAAGACACATTTTCGAATTGACCTCAATAATTAGCAATGACACCTGCTAGCTACTCGTAGAGTGCAGTAATAATAATGTTGACTAGTGGATTGGGATAGTTGATTATGTGTAATAATTCGAAATTATTTCCCGAACTTCCAAGGCATTTTCGAATTAGGCCCATTGTACACCTGAGAGCCAAATTATAATAGCTATTTAGTTACAAAATAAAACAAATACAATAAATGAGTTTGAGTTTGAAAATAAATAAGAAATTTGTTTATTGACCTTTTACTGATGGAATTCATGTATATTTCAGTGCATTCTCCCTAAATACAATATTAAGGAACGATTTAAATAAAAAAACTTCGGTTATAATGTAATGTAAGTGAAGATGTAATTACCTAAAAGCTTACTTATAATCCACTGTCATATTCCCTTATTCTTCTCAAACCCAAATTAACCGTTGTAATATTCCAAAATCTCACTAAAAATCCATCCCTCTTAACTAAAAGACGTTCTATTATTCAGAGGTCTTAAGTGCATATTGTCGAGTCCCAGAGGACCCTAATATAGGAGGCCTCTGCATAAATAATGGAGATTTAGAACTCCTTAAAAATAATAGCATTTGGAAATATAGAAGATATCAAGGTAACAGGATTTTTTTTTGTTTTATCTTCTGATTTGGATGTGAGGAAGCGTAATAGGCGTTATATTTCTTGGAAGGAAAAGTTGTAACCAGTATTTTGTAAGATAAGATGCTTTTCGATATAAAGCATTAATAAATAAAATAAATAAATCAGGGGACAATCTTTACACAAATCGATCTAGTCCCAAAGTAAGCTCTAAAGGCTTGTGTTATGAGTACTAAACGACGATATAAATACTTATATAGAGAAATAAATACTTAAATACATAGGAAACGTCCAAGACTCAGGAACAAACATTCGTGCTCATCACACAAATATTTGCCCTTACCGGGGATCGAACCCGGGACGCTTGCGTCGGAGGCAGGGTCACTACCAACTAGGCTATCCGCGTTGCTAACAAGATGCCCAGAATTAATGAATACAGATATAGTGAATAATAATGTTTCCATCGGTAAAACTCGGATCTCAATCGGAAGTCGACGGCACCCGAAGTGTCAATTAATTATTGTATTAAATGAGTGACATGTTTATATTCATTAATATGAAACTTTGTTATTTTCTGTCAAATGTCAAAATGAAAAATGACAGCATGGTATGATGGGTACTGGCGCCCAATTCTCGATGCATTCGAGATAATGTCAATTGCGAGATTGAACGTCAGATTCATACAGTTGTGTCAAATGACTGTATGCACTGACGTTTAATCGCGATTGTGAGATTATGTCGAATACGCCGAGAATTGGGGGCCTGTTGAAGCTAATTGAGAGAGCACGATAAATACGAACTTTTCCGATAAAACACGATGGAAACTAATAATGCACTACATCTGTACTTAAACTATACTTATACCTATATTGGTCTGCTATACATGGTGTCTGAGGAAATAGTATCTTGCGGAGCAGAGTTAGATCACCTCAAGGGGTATCAGATTTATACAAAAAAGTGATGGCATATTCTTTTTTAAATCGTTATCCAACGTCTCAGCCGCATTTCATCTTCTCGCGCTGCATCTGCACTCCTAAACTAAGAAGATTCGTGGAAAGGTGCGCTAAGCGATTCACTATATGTATAGTTATGTGAACCATGTGAACGTCAAATACATACAATATAACGACGGTTTTGGCATTTTAGTGAGTGACTATATAGGATACTCCTCTGCTGCACTGGGAGTGAAGAAATAGCATAGAATGCGTGCAGATGCTTATCATCCTGGCATGTCGTAAAAGTCGACTAAGGGACGGGTCCTCTCCAACAAGGTGGACTATCTGTATGTGCGATGGGCTGATCACCTGTCACCATACGGTTCATCATACTATCTTAGGACTAATTAATCGAACGTGGCCACAAGTAGTCTTGTGGCTCTGCCCACCCCATTAGGGATTTCGGGCGTGATGCTATGTATGTGTATGTATATAGGGAATTAGTTATTTATAAGTGGCTGATTGATAATTGACCTACATTTAATTGTTCCATACATTGTCAGATTACGTGACTTAAGTCTTTATCTATCTATCTTATCTTATTAGCAAAATACAAGAAAAAACAATAATGCAACATTTTAGAACCCACTTGAGATTCTCACTATCTTTGATTAAAAAAAACAAAGGATACTCTTTACGTGAATATCGAAAATTAACAAGGTACGCTTTTAATCCAAGTAACAAATACAAATATTATACTATCTTTGAAAATATCAAATTTTTTTATCAATAAAACCAATGTCAGTTTTAAAATACCCACCGATATCGCCCGCCGACGGCAACGAAAGTGAACGCAACGTTCGGACACCGATGAAACGGCTTTCGAACAACGATGAAATGATTTTCGGAGAATCAAGTTTTGCCGAGCCATCGCATGTTTAAAATTTGAGAGTAATGGATTGGGTTTTTGCGTCATATTTGATCGACGGGTTACGTTTAAGAGTCAAAAATATCGGGTCATTTTTACCCGACTACGGCGAAGCAAAAAGGAAGGTTATGATTTTGACTGGTATTTATGTATGTATGTCTGTTCATCTATTCCCTCATAACTTCTAAACTACTTATCATAATTTGACAAATGATATATCATTGGAAGCGTCTTAATTGTCCGCTGGTTATAGGTTATGTGACATCTCATTAAATTGAATAAGGCCCCTCTAGAGGGCATAAAGTCACGAACTAAAAATTTTTTTTTATAATTTAACTGTTTTAAGTACCTAGTTAATCTCTAAAAAATATATATTGTTACCTGTTTCATACTTTTTAGACCGTTATGTATCAGTAGTCAGGTTCTAGTTAAATTCGATGTATAGTACTTGGTCCTCGGCTACTTATATATGTTGCGAGTGATTTCTTCTAAGATATTAATTTAAATGAAATGGTGTATAGAACAATTTTTATCTAACTTTAAAGCCAAATAAAAGTACCTAATATGTTTTATTGGATAAGGTTATTAATCTATGTCGGTCAAAAAAGCTTCATAAGTCTCGCCACGCAAACAACTTTTTTTTATTGCATGTAATTTTAAATCTGTGATATCTTCTAAAGTATTCATTTAAATGACATAAAGTGCAGGGCAGTTTTAATCTACATTAAATGCCCAAAGTAACTACTTAATATTAGTTAACTGTTATCCAGTTCCGTATCCAGGGCATTTCTATGAAAAGAGGGCATTTCTATGAAAAGATTTCATTTTTATTATGAGTTTACATACATACATAGCTTAACGCCCAAAATCCCTAATGGGGTGGGCAGAGCCACAACTACTTGTGGCCACGTTCGATTAATTAGTCCTAAGATGGTATGATGAACCGTATGGTGACAGGTGATCAGCCCATCGCCCATACAGATAGTCCACCGTGTTGGAGAGGACCCGTCCCTTAATCGACTTTTACGACATGCCAGGATGATAAGCATCTGCACGCATTCTATGCTATTTCTTCACTCCCAGTGCAGCAGACGAGTATGAGTTTGATTTGTTTTGATTTGCATATACACACTTAACTAGCAAGCGCTGATGCTTAGACTTCTTTTGCTTCTTTAAGGTCCAATTATCTTTATTAAACTAATAATTCTTTTAAAACTAGACTCATTTTATCATGTTTAAGCTCACACAATTCACTGTAACTAAGTATATTATCAGTTAAAACATTAAATTAACTTCATGAGCCAGGCGTGGCAAAACCGAGCAATGGTTATATTTCACCTCTGTTATAAAGTATGTTAATCAAGCAAAAATAACCTTTTTTACTAAACTCATAAGAACTGTGACGGATAACTTATTATTGTGGTTAAAACTAACTGCTTTTTATCATGTCATCGCGTTAGTTTTAATGTTTGACCTTTGACGAACTTGACCAAATTAGTGAATAACGAAATGTTCATGAGGAACCGTTATTAAAAGCTTTACCTACTGCAGTCAAATCATTAGGTTTTATTCAACTGTCGCAATTAAGGGCCCTTTCACACGGCGACATTATTACGCGCCGTCGTCGCGCGGTTCCTATTACACGCTCAATCTAGATCCAGATTGACTGTGTAAGGTGTTGGATTGACAACACCTTACACAGTCAATCTGGATCAAGATCACTGATCACGATCACGGATCACGATCTAGATTGAGCGTGTAATGGCTGCCTTACTCTTGTGTAATAATGTCAACATTACGAAGACCGTATGTAAAAGGGCCCTTATAGTTACGAATAAAAATACTTTTACTGAATTCGCAAACTCTTAAAAAACTTCTAATCGTGAATTATTAAAATCTGTAGTCTCGCAACGACGTAGAAAATCAATTATTCTCCCATTTTTTAAACCTGTACCACAGCGCATAAAATATATTGCTCTAAAAATAGAAAACCTCCCACGCTAGTCTATGGTAATCGAACACCACAGATACAATCGCTCGCGATCAAGCGGAAAAGTAATCGATACTTTACGAATCGATTAAAATCAATTCGACTTTAGCTGTTGGCAAAACATGAATTAATTAAAAATGGGAGACGGCTGGTGATATAACACCTGCTGCATTTAAATTGTATGATGAAAAAGGTTCTCACAGATCAAATTGCATTTAAAAAGTTATAACCATTAAAATAAGCAAAGACATGCTTTAAAATATGTCTCTTTTTTATTAATTACTTATCTTTTCTTATTTTAATGGTTATATTTTTCTAATTAAAGAGTAGGCATTCAATAGGAATTTATTTTGTATTGAGACTCTGACATTAATTCGTCCGTCCGTAAAATGTTGCTGTATGACTAGGGTCTACATAGTAGGTATGTTTATAAAATAATCCAATTGCGCAAATTGACACATTCTGGATTATTTGAAAAAATATGTTTAGGTTAGAGTTATTTATGACGCCATATACAACCTATGACATACGGAACACTATAAGAAGCCAAGCGACGTCCCATTTATCAAAATATTATAAGTGTTTTAGGAGTAATGCAGGAAGTGATGAAAATACCTATACATACAAAGTAACAATACAACAGACTGCTAAAAACATAGCCCTCCTTTTTTGTTTTGCCGTAGTCAGATAATATTGGAGCTACGATAAAACAGTATAATTCAAATACTTAGGAAGATCTAAAGTATACCAACTATATACCGACTATTACTCGTTATTAACACTTCAAGCCTTAATCATAAATGGCGGGTGTAAAGGCAGCCGTCCACTATCATAACGCGGATGACGTGTAAAGGCAGCTGGCCACTCGATAACATCGGAAATTAACACCGGAAAATGCGCCTAACCCCATACATGCTAATCAAGGCGTGTGTCACACCGCACTGTAACATAAACAACGCATATAGGGTTTGAAAATCTTTACTCACTGTATGGGGCAGTCCCGAGAATTTCGTGATTTTTCATACAAAACCAGTCACGAAAATCTCTAATACTAATAGGACTAGGTTCATGGCAGAGCTGCCTCGAATACGACCAAAGTCAAAAGAAACGCACGAACATGTAGCTTTTACGCACTCACGGGTCAAGTTAGGCTCGCTTTGAGTTCGGAGGCGAATTGTTATTATATAGAATTACACCAAGGCCCTGGATTCGACGACGCCTAAAGTATATCACAAACTATTTCGCTACGATATGGTAACTCTTAGTTACTTGACCGCAAAGATATTGAAAAAAACCATCGTGATATCTACCACTTCGACAATATCTTCACTGAATTGACAAAACTGCGAATGTGAACGTCAAACACGCACAAAACAACTACACATTCGCCGTTTTGGCATTTTAGCGTCGATAAAGTAAGTCGAGCAGTCGCGAATCGAGGCCCAGAGCGTCTATTCGGGAACGTCTAAGGATATTGTAGCGACTCGCGAGCGAGATTCACATCCCGCTCTTACGCATTACGCATCGTGCAGAAAAGTGGGATGAGAATCTCGCTCGCGAATCGCTACAATATCACTTAGATGTTCCCGAACAGAGACCCAAGTCCGCCGTATAGTATCTGACGGCTCGTAACGGTGTGACAGGCGGCTCTTACCCATCTTGGCTGTAAAGGGTTATCTGCATTTGACTTTGTAATGTTATTTTTACAGCCAAGGTTAATAATTAAACAGCTTAACCGAGCGCGTTTATTGCCCACGATTTTATAGCTCTAACTATGCTGAACTGCACTATTCAAAAGTAGTTGATTTTAGGGTTCTGTCGTCGAAACTATTTACTATTGAATTAAAATACATATTTTTATTTTTGACAAAAATATTTCTGGGTCATACGGTACAGTAGCGTTAAAAATGTCTACTGTAAGTAATGCCATCTTGAATTTGGAATTAAATGTATCCTTTTTCAATCAATCAATAAAAGTATTTTATATGACTTGTTAAGCTGTATCTATGAAAGTATTATTTATTGTCGCTGCAATAATTAACTAATAGTTAATAAAAACTTAAAAAAACACACTTGTCAGTAACGCACTAAAAAGTACAAAAGACCCTCATCACTAAGGTACTGTATTGGACTCGTCAAAACAAACGAAAAGAGCCCAAACTCGAGGGGTTTACTAGTCATTGAAGAGTACCACTATCCACCTCCTGGCTCTATGGTCAGATCAGCCTGATATCAAATTGTATTGTCATCCGATTTGCGTACACTTGCAAAGTTTCAAATCTTTACGGCAATTAGAACTAGGTTGAAATTGACTTCTAAGATTGTATTGTGTGTGTTAGTTAGTTATAAGTGAAGCTAATAAAAGTGTGCTAAAATATGAGAAAAGATTCAAAGCTATTTTTAAAAAAACGGACAAGTGCGAGTTAAACTCGCGTGGAGAGGGTTCCGTTCCGTACATGATTATCTGAAATTTACTACGTTACTTTAAATATCATAGACTACTTATAGGTTTTCCTGTAATGTATAGGTAAAGAACTATGTTCTGTATTTTTTTCAAATTGTTAGCTCCAGTAGTTTCGGAAATAAGGGGGGGGGGGGGGGGTCAATTTTCACCTATTTTCCTAAATAACTACTAAACTATTTTACTTAAAATTCAAAAGAAAATATATTTAAGATCCATACAATAATCCCTTTCATTTGATATGTCACACAATATAGAATAAGATTTTTTTTTTAATTTCTAATTTACCCTCCAAAAGTGGCCCCCAAGTTGAATTCATATATTTACGTCACGCGTCCATGTTACGGTCACCGATTTACATATGCATACCAAATTTCAAATCAATCGGTCCAGTACTTTCGGAGCAAATTGGCTGTGACAGACGGACAGACAGACAGACACACGAGTGATCCTATAAGGGTTCCTTTTTTCCTTTTGAGGTACGGAACCCTAACAACTCCCAGTATATGTACTTATTTAATAAATACGAACTGATAATAATTCCCTGTCACAATACTACAAATTATTACCTAGCATAACCGAAAAAAAACACGACTAATTCCATGAACATTCGTTTTTAATTAATCCCTCACGAATTAATTAACTAATCGTCCATTATCTTCCTTTTTATGTGAAAATACACTTTAGAATTGTGTCACAAGGTTGGTATTTGAACGATAAAATTGAGTGAGATATGTATATTATTTTAATGTAATTTTTTACGTGGATGGAGTCATGAAACGTTAAAAAATAGGTTGAAAACCGTGTTTTTATAAACTATGGTATTCGGTACAAGCTAGATAAGACCCTGTAGTCAAATTAGTCATTCTATAGTTATTGCTTTTTAGGGTTCCGTAACAAAAATGAAAATGAAACCGTTATGGTGAGGCTTCATTGTCTGTCACAGCTGTTAGCAACATTAGCAATTGCTTAATATTTGGAATAGTCCATAATATAGCACGAATAAAATGTTGAATATATTTAAATTTTACTGATAAAGGGAGCCAAGCACTAAGGTTAAAGGGGTTAAATATAAAAGAGCTTTGCTTAAGCACTTCAAAACATATATATATATATATATATATATATATATATATATATATATATATATATATATATCTTCTTGTCGGTATTTTTTGTTATATATTAACAAAATTGTGCAATAACTGGCCGTTCCCGTAATAAAGTAAATTGGCAGCAAAATTCTGAACCTGCAAACTTTACAGAAAAAATAAAAGGAAGTTTCAAATATTTATGGTTTTCGAAAAAACATAATATAACGAAATACGAGTAGTCGAGTGTAAGTACCTTTGCAAAATCATATTACACTCATAGAGATAGGAAGCTTGCGAAAGTTATTCCTTGTCTTATGGTTGTTTCATACAGCAATCTTTTTAAAGGGTTCCTTAAAAAAAATATTCCGTACTTAAAAAGTACTGTATGTTTTTACCCGACTGCAGCAAAGCAAAAACGAGGGTTATGTTTCAACGAGTATGTAGACATATATATTTATATAATCACTCCAACTCACTCCATTGTTATAATGTAATGTAATTAAATGGAATATATTTGTTGATATTGTATGCTTAGTAGAAATAAATACTTAAATAATATATTAAAGTTCAATTAACTATCACTCCATTAGTAACCACCAAAATTACTGAACCGATTTTAACAAATCGTATCTCAAACGATTCAGCCAAAATTCCCGGATGACACAAGGCATACGACTTCACCTTAAATCCAATATGGCGGATGCTAGAAGCCGTTTTATTTCTTGATATTTTTTCATGCATTATCGGTACCAAATGAAACGGCTTCACGAGAAAATTCTATAAATATATAACAAGGTGGAATTTATACGTTTTTTTTTTTTTTTTTTATATTAAGAGGGGGGCAAACGAGCAGGCGAGTTGCCTGATGGTAAGCAATCACCGCCACCCATGGACACCCGCAACACCAGGGGAATCACGGATGCGTTGCCGGCCCTTTGAGAAAGGAGTAGGCTCTTTACGTACTTTATATACCTATATAAATATGTGAAATACCTAGATTTGGAATGATGTCTCCTACCCTAACTATCCAAACAAAGCGTACAACAACCCAAACTAAAAAGATGAAAATAAAAATTATTAATTATAAAAAGAACAACCCGACTGCAAAACCACTAAAAATGAGAAACAGGATATTAATTCTACCCATCCTGTACATCGATATTGACAATAATAATATTGACATTATAACAATAACTAAAAATATTTGTACTATTATGATTATGACCTGTAATTTATATTATTAATAAAGATGAATGTGAATATGAATATATTGAAATAGCGGTCGGTAACTTCAAGTAGCTATTATAGGATTTCATGGGGAGTCACCGACTGCTATTTCCATATTATCGACCGCACGAGACCGAATCAATTTCTTGTTTGTTCCTTTTTGAGGTTATGCAGTTGCGTTTCTTTTTAATTAATATTTTCTTTCCATTCGGGATATTACAAAATATATTACAAGGCGTTTTTTTTCACCGTCTATATTACAAAGAGCAAATAACACTTCTGTCAATACATTTATAAGTATATAGGATACTTAAAACAAAAAATCTATTTTCCAATTTTGTATCTATCTGTCTATCTGTCAGTTTATACCGGCTAATCTCCGAAACAGCTGGACCGATTTTGACAGGGCTTTCACTGGCAGATAGCTGATGTTATAAGGAGTAACTTAAGATATTTTTATTTTAAAAACAGAATTAGGGTTCCGGACAAAACAAAACAATTAAATTGCGAACAAGATTCGATCTACGCGGGTGAAACCGCGGGGGACAGTTAGTAAAAGTTAGAAAAGATAATACCAGTTACATTATAATCCCTTAAAATATGAATGAAAACGTAAATAAAGCGGTTTATAATGTAAAGTTTGGTTAGGAAGGTATATAAAATAAACATTGGCCTATGCAGAAAAATCGGTGGCAGTATGTTTTCCTATCATCGGCATCACATCGCGATGAAATTTAAAAAATGAATCATAAATAAATAAATAAATAATTCGGGGACAATCTTTACACAAATCGATCTAGTCCCAAAGTAAGCTCTAAAGGCTTGTGTTATGAGTACTAGACGACGATATAAATACTTATATAGAGAAATAAATACTTAAATACATAGGAAACATCCAAAACTCAGGAACAAACATTCGTGCTCATCACACAAATATTTGCCCGTACCGGGGATCGAACCCGGGACGCTAGCTTCGGAGGCAGGGGCACTCCCAACTAGGCTAATCATACCTTTAAATTCTCAAAGTTCCTACTATAACAGAACGAACCACAGTCACGAATACATCACTTCACTGTCAATCCAAAATCAACCACAAACAAACTTTCGCGTCTGCCCCTAAAGGCGAACATCCACCAACTGACAGCTACCCTTAAAATTTGGGGCGTCACTATAAAGAGAACCACCCCTTGGCGACCCAACCAACCGTTCACTGGAGTTTCCCATCCCTTTCACACGAAAAAACAACAGTATCCACCCCTGCGAAACATTCTAAAACCTACCCTGAATGATACGCCATAGGGTGCAGGTAGGCCGTAAGGGTATTCTTTGTTTTTTGCGAAGGGTAGCGATCGATGACAGCCAGCGTAACGCAATTACGCGAACGTACTTACATACCAGATCGTTGAAACTATTCTCATGTCCTCATAAGTAGCGAGTAACAACATTATTTGGCAATTAAGCTCTTTGCGAAGTGTATTCGGTTCTGTTTAGCTTTTTTTGGGAGAATTGTTAATTCGTTTATACGTTAAAATGCGGACTGATGAATTCTTGCGAAGCTTGCATAATGGGGAAGTTGCATGAAAATCAAAATGAGGTTTAAACAATATATTATGAAAGTAAATGTAAACAAAAGCAGATCATTTTGACTATTAATTTTTATTTGATTAAAGGTCAAAATTAGTCAAAAATATATATATATATTTTTTTAATACTGATTTTAGCTTTTATGACATTCTCATCAAAATGTCATGTTTTATTTCTACGATGTTGGTTTAAAAGCAGTACTGTCCGAAATAATTGCAGATTTCGTTTAAACGCCATACATTTTGTACATCAGGTGAGACTGAGATCAAATGCAAACCCATTTTTGATTTAAAAAAAGTCTAATGACTGAGGTGACGTCATAGCTGTTGTCCATTTTGTATGGAGTGTATTCGCGAGTGGTATGAACAATGACTTTTCAAAGCTTCATAACTCATAAAATAATCGACATAAAAATGTTTTGCGTACACAGATCGGTTTCTATTACTCAGCACTTTCCAATACAAGCTAAAAAAATTCATCTTCCCTATTATTACTTACATTACAATTGCAGTATAACTAACGCGCGGCCTCTTGAGGAGAGGGGTTGAAATCCTCGCTCAGGGTTCGAGAAGGGTGCAACAGACTTGCATAGAGATAGTTGGAGAGCTGGAGACGGATATAGGGCTACTTTCCCGGAAAAATGCAGCGTTCCTGAGGGAATAACGCTTATCAAATTCTCTTGTACAAGTTCACGTAAGTTAAAAAAAACCGGAGTAGTGCGAGTGAAACCCGCGTTTAAGAATCGCGTTTTTCGCGGGCGTTTTTTTACGCCCAATGTGATAGCTTTAGTTATATCTATGTACATAAGCTAAGCCAGGGGTCACCAATTAGTTTCGCTCGGAGTCCGTTTTAAGAAATGAAATGACCATCGCGGTTCGCACAACGTTTTAAGGAAAAAAAAAATGAATCATATGTAATTACGGAAATAACGAAGATATTCTTTTTACATATCAATGAGAAAACCGGACAAGTGCGAGTTAAACTCGCGTGGAGCGGGTTCCGTTCCGTACATGATTATCTGTTTACTACGTTACTTTAAATACCATAGACTTCTTATCGGTTTTCCTGTAATCTATAGGTAAAGAACTATTTCCTGTATTTTTTCAAAATTGTAGGCCCATAGTAGTTTTGGAGATAAGGGGGAATGGTAAATTTTCGCCTATTTTTCTTAATAACTTCCTAACTATTTATTTTATAATTCTAAAAAAATATATATATTTAAGATTCTCACAATAAGCTTTCTTTTGATATGTCACACGATATAGTTTGCAAAACATTTTTTTTGAAATTTTCTAATTTACCCCCCGGCCCCCATGTTTAAAATTCATTTGTACACGCATACCTTATGATGCGCCATGCTGCGGTCACCGACTAACATATTATGTGTACCAAATTTGAACTCAATCGGTCTAGTACTTTCGGAAATTGGCTGTGACAGACGGACAGACAGACAGACAGACACACGAGTGATCCTATAAGGGTTCCGTTTTTCCTTTTGAGGTACGGAATCCTAAAAATTAAAACGCCTAGCCTAAATACTATAATGTTCTATTTTCTATTTGGTTAGTTGTTTAAATTGTTTAGTTAATTCATGTTAGTACTGTCCAACTATCGTGGGTCACTCTGAATTGGTTCCCGCTGAAAATCACCGTTGCGGCTAGCGAGGCACAGCAATATGCTGCGCGGGAGTCCTTTTGGTAAGTCCTTTAACAAGTCGTACCGAGTCCTTTAACAGGGGGCACAATTTGTTGTGAATCATCGAATAAATCATATCTTATCTTATGAATGGAGGCCTATTTTTGTCCATATTTATAATTCTATTATTCGATCGTGAATATACTTACATTTCCCAGCGCAGCTGGTCTCGTTTCTCGTTTCTTAAATTCTCTACTGATTTCATTGAAGAGGGTAATTTTGAATGGGCTATTGTTTACATTTTTATATCTACTTGAACATGAAAGTTGGTTTTATTATTATTTCGTTTTGACCTTACAAAACATTATTTGAATTTTCTACACAATCGTTCAGTTTTTGAAGACAGGAAAGTCACTACCAATAATTACGACAGCGGTCGGAGAATTCAAGACTATTATAATCCCCGGCACATAAGTTGACCCAAAATGACGGTCGTCCGCGCTGGTAAAACTATGGTTACGCGCGGCTTCAAGGTCATATTTCAACTTACGTGCCGCGAAGTAACCACAGCTAAGATGCGCGGACGACCGCCATTTTGGGTCAACTTATGTTCCGGGGATTATACTACCCCCCCAATATTGGCATTGCGAGCTGCCCAATATGTTGCGTAAATCAAAACATTTTTCCAGATTTTCGGCTGACTACACTTTACAAAAGTAGGAGAACTATGGTCGAACAAACTGACAAACAAGAAAAAATACAATAAGTATGATAAATTACAAATTCGAATGGTAAACTCTAAGAAGAAATCTTAAACCGTGTCAACGCATCATTATTCTGTATGAAATATTAACAATAAAAACTTCAATAAGGAAGGTATCTGAAAATTTCTAATAAGTCCGTCAGTTAGATTATCATAAAATATTGAGCACGTATTTTTTGCTTTATTAAATCAAACAAAATTGACAAAGATAACACGCATCAAAGCTCGGGAGTGGGGACTTATGACGTTATAAGTCCCCACAAAGTGTGCAAAGTCGTGACGTCACGCGAAACTTCAACACACTAAGTATATCTTCGTAATTCTGTGCTTAATCGACAAAAGAAAAAATATGCATTCAATTTTTTTAATAATCTAACTGACGGACTAATTGGAATTTTTCAGAAAACTTCCTTAAGCCTTAAACCTTCCTTAAACTTCCAAAGCTAAATCATTGAAATTGTTTGAATAAATAAGATATTTGCTCATGAGTTTCCTGCGGCGTTTCTTGTCGGCAGAGGTCGCCTTTGAAGAACAGTAACATTATCATGAGTTTCCGTAAACCGTTCTCGTTATTGAAAACTATCGCTCGGTCCCTTTCACTTGTATCGGCAACTCTAAAATAAATAGTCAATATTATGTACTCCTTAGTTGTTGTATATATCAGAAGTTAGCTATTGTAACTTTTAACCTGTCCAGCAACCTATTGAACTAGCCAAAAATTTTGTACACTTGAAGTTTTTTTATACAGGTATTTACATTTTTACTTGATAAAACCAACAGTTTAGGACCGCAGTTTTTCTACGCCTCTGCTTAAGTATACCACCTAGGGTTACTGGGCCGCTATTCGACATTGCCCAAGCGATATCGCGTATGGCTTTTTACGATGCGGCCTCCTTTGCTGTCTGGTTAATAAGAGCTACCGTATCGTAAGAGAGAGACTTTATACATCTCTAAGGCACTTAAATTTACTTGTTCAGACGCGGAGACTATACATCTCCCTTATTAGTTGTATAAGATAATTAATTTGTGCCCATTAGGTTTATTTGTTGCACTTTTTATGTTAGTTTTAGTTATATGTAATTTTAAAGTGGAAAAAAAGACTTACTGCTGAGTTTCTTGCGGCGTTTCTTCTCAGCAAATGTCACCTTTCGAAGCGCTGGTAGATTCAGACATGTAAAAGAGCCCGTGAGGCCTACTTGCAAAAAAAATAAATATTTTCATTTTCATTTTCATTTTCATTAACAAAATACGTTGCGATAACGCTTAGGCAAATTGCCTGAGCCTGAAATTTTGGAGGGGGTCACTAATAAAATAATAAAATATATGTGATGTGGATGTACATATTTAATAAATAAAAATAAAATAAAACTCAAACCATAAGAGCTATGCTTGTCGGTGGAGTAATCGCCAATCTTCCCTCTCAACCTGAGTCTTGACCTCCCAATAAAATGCGATGAAAATATTTCATGTATCATTAAAAAACCTAACGAGACTGGATTAAAACTTTCGTGAGACATTATGAATACTTGAAAAACACACGGCTTTACCCACGATTTATTGTCAGAAATAGTCCGACATGTGTGTGTGTGCGCGGGTTGATCTGACCGGGACCTCACTCAAACCCTGAAGAAGGACTCCAATCGAGTTTGAAACATGTCGGACTATTTCTGACAATAAATCGTGAGTAAAGCCGTGTGTTTTTCAAGTATTCCTAATGAGACTGCTCTTAATTAATTTCTAGCCTCTTAAAAATCCCTACCACTACAAGGGTAATTACTCCAAGCCCGCGGCGACTATACTAATTTACTAGGGCTCCGAGCCTCAGGGCAGAGGGAAGTGTTGACGGCTATTTCGTTTGTTTACTTTCAAAAGGGTTTCGTTTTTATTTACGCAATGAAGGGAGGAACAACTGAGATGAGTGAATGGAATAGAGTACCTAATACAGCCATCATTTGTATCGAAAAATTGTTCTGCATGCATTTTGGATTGGGTATCAGTTGGGATTGATCTGTACCTATTTCATTAAAATAATTTAAATATTAAACGGCAATACGATGACTTAAATTAATTTTATGTTTATAAGACAAAAATAATATTTTTTATTTGAACAATGTAAAATATTTTAGAATCTTAATTATATTTATTGATATTACGTATATCAATAGTTTGTCATGTAATACTTATGATCATTATTAATAAATGAGTATGAGTATGTATATGACTATATGTTTAGCTCCATCAAGACTAATGGTTATTCATTCATCCATGGTTTGTTTTTATTTAAATGATATATAATGTAAGGGTTTTCTTTCGCTCATCAAACCAGAAAACATTTATTCATTTTAAAATTCATATATACATATAAAATGGATTCATTCATACTTGTCTTATCTGGTAAACAAGTTTCTAACCTCAAAATGCATCTTTTTTAGCTAAAACAGTTGTTTCCTTGCAAATAAAGAAACCGGAGACAATATTTTAGACGTCACTTTACAAATTTTTTGCCTAGGTTTCCTTTATTTAGGATTAAACAGCTGTTTCACCCAAAAATTGCACATTTTGAGGTTAGAAACTTGTTTACCAATTAAGACAAGTATGGATGAATCCACTGTAAGTCAGCAGGCTTCCTCTCGGTAGTTTCAGTACTTATAATTTTTCTATGTATCATAATGTCATCTAGAGGTGAGTAGCGGTACCAGTTGGCTACACTACAACGCCATCTGTTATTTATTATACGCAGCAATGAAGATAATGAATTAGTATGAATTTTGTTGAAATTTCGGAAGATGTCACTGTTATTTTTATCTACACATAATATCTACATATAATAAAATCGTAAAGTGGAAAGTCTGTACATTGAAGATAACAATGAAAAGACTTCAGAATGAGCAGCAGAACAAATCGAGTGTATATCATAGTTTCGACTACGTACTCTCGGAATATCATGCTATCGAATGTTCCTTGGCTCGACTGTTATTGGATCGAATATTCGCTGGGTAGAAATACTTGTGGCCGAAACATGTACAATCGACAAAACGTAATCTAGAGTTGTATAGTTTCGATCAGTGGTGTATCGAAAATTCATTGGCTCGACTGTTATTGTAATGAATAATATTCATTACAATAATTATTATTATGTAAAATAATAATTATTTATATATAATAAGTCTAAAATTATTGAGTAATAAAGAGTTTTATTTAATTGCCCTTTTTTACTTGTAATGATTTTTAGTGTTTGAGATCTTTTGTGGGAAGACAATCAATCGAAATATCAATTTCGATTTGACGATTTATTATTTCTACACTTTTTGACCCAGCGAATATTCGATCCGGTAACAGTCGAGCCAATGAACATTCGTGTCTGAGATTTTCTAAGGGATGACAATCGAAATATCAATTTCGATTTGACGGATTATTGTTTCTACACTTTTCGACCCAGCGAATATTCGATCCAGTACCAGTCGAGCCAATGAACATTCGTGTCTGAGATTTTCTATGGGATGACAATCGAAATCTCAATTTCGATTTGACCATTTATTGTTTCTACGCTTTTCGACCCAGCGAATATTCGAGCCAACGAACATTCGATAGCATGATATTCTGAGAGTACAAAGTCGAAACTATGATATTACACCCGAACAAATCCCAATGGATTTTGAATTTCATGTCTGTTTGTCTGATTGTATGTGCGCGATAAACTTTAAAACTACTGGGTGGATTTCAATGTGGTTTTCGATAATATGTTAAGAGAAACTTCAGGCAGGACATAGGCTATAGAAACTTTTGATAATGAAATTGGAAGGGGGTAAAAAAGGGGGTTGAAGTAAGCATATATGGAAAATACTAATTCGGTGATTTTATAAACTTGAAACTTGGTATAAATACTCTTCACAACAAATAATTAGTTGTACGTTAGAGAAAAAAATTAAACTTCGCCTAAAATGGGGTGCCTTGGGGCGTTAAACTTTGAATGAGAATAACCGATTCCATATGTTTATGAACTTGAAACTTTGTATACATGCAGTTCAAAACAAGCAATTCTCTAAGCGATCGAGAAAAAACGGAATTATTCCTAAAAAGGGATCTCTTAGGGTATTAAACTCTGTATTGGAAAATCTGATTCCATTGGTTTATCAACTGGGATTATAGATAATGGTACGGAACCCTTCGTGCGCGATTCCGACTAGCACTTGGCCGGTTTTTTCTCTGCTTCCTGTGGATTTCAACCCATGTCTAACGGTGAAACAAAGTCGATAAGGTATTTGAGAAAAAAACAAAACATATGTTCAAAATACTTTATTCTCAACAACATATGTATAAAACATTCTCACTGTAACTATAGTATGAACTAAACTATTATATTGGACTTATTGGTGTACTGATGATTATCAAAACTCCTGCAGACTGTTTACACAATACCGGTACAGTCAACGACAAAATTCCTAGCACGCTAGCTATAATCGCAGACATAAAGCAGCTATCTCTTTTATTTAGAGAGACAAGGCTATATGCCCGATAAACGCCGCTCTAGCGCCCTTGAAAGGACAAGTTTAAAAAAATAACACGTATACCCTTGACATAGAGTCGTGTTTATATATTTCAACAAATTAACGTTTTTTTTAATATAGATATCTTTACGAAAATCGGTAAAAGATTCCACACCATTAATCTATGTCACAGATGCATTTATACGCTAAAATAAAATAGAAATATACGCTTCTCACATTTTCATTATTATTATTACACAATGATTTTTGAATAAAAAAACAGGACATAATTTTTTTTTCCATGGTTTCGAGCGGTTTCTGGCCACGACTATCACAATCCTTGTATACCAAATTTTCTGTGGACTGTCAATATTCTTATCCAAACAAAACTCTATTTCAATGAAATAAGTACTTTCACAGTCCAGAGGAGCCCACAGAAAAGTTAGTAGACCTATACTGTACTTGAGATCTTAGAAAATACTTCAAAATTCATTAATATTTCTTTATAATGACGATGTACTTTTGAATAACTTTCGACGAATTCCGAAGTATATTTCTAAGGTCCTTTATCTAAAGCCGCCATTTTATTAATGATTGACAGTTAAAAAACCAAGCACAACCAAACCAATTGACAATTAAAATTTAATTTCGTTAAAGAATTATTATACTGTTCATAACCAAATGACGAATAGGTTATATTAAAAACACACAATAAATTCTTTTTTAATAAAATTCAGTGTTGTACAATTAATATTTGATTCAACAATAATATACACAAGAAGTTGATAGTAGAGATGCAACGGATAGTAGTTTGGCCGGATACCGGATATTCGGCATGACCATTGGCTGGATAGCCGGATATCCGGCAACCGGGTATCCGGCCGCACACGAGGTACCTCTGAAGCTGTGTTAGCTTGCACGGCCTTCGCGCGGCGAGCAAATTTCAATTTGTTACGAATTTTAAGTGCCGGGGAGACCCTTTGAGGTTAAATTCGCGCCTTATTACGTCAGTTGGGAATATTTATATTTATTATACTTAAATAAAAAGAAGCTAAGTTTTAATTTAATAACCGAGTTGATGTTGTTTATTTTTTGTGGCTTTTGTTTGTTTTATCGTATTTCTGATCCAAGTATTTACTATCCGGTATCCAGTCGGATACTGACTCACTATCCGATATCCGGCCGGATAGTAAAATCATGGCCGGATAGGCCGGATACCGGATAGTAACCGGATATCCGTTGCATCTCTAGTTGATAGTTTTCCTAACCCAGCATATTTATATTGTTAATAAAAATAAATAATAGGATGGCCAGATAGTGCCAGCAACATAATGATAACATAACGAATAGAAATCACAGCTGTTGTGCGCAGGAGTTGCCTTTAGCGCTAGCGCTAGCTTCTTCAGTGTTGCCCGACTTTAGTTGACCAAAAATAAGTCATACATACAAGTGTATAGCTGAATCAGCCATGTGATTCTCTCATTCAAATTTAGACCAAACGACTTTGTCTTTAAAGTCTAAATTAAGTTTCTTTCATCCGCTGATCAGCCACTGGACACGTAAGAGAATCGCAGTTTGTGAAAGCATTTGTCTGTAGTGGTGTTGTTCGTTTTACAGCATATTTACAACACACACACAAATACGCACACGTTTCCATATCTACTCACACATAGATATGCGAATGCTTCTTAGGGGTCATCCATAAAGTACGTCACACATTAAGTGGGGGGGAGAAGAAGTGTGAGATTGTGTGACAAGGGGTGGTAGGGGTCCTAGGTTTCGTGACGCCACATTTCAAAATCTAATAAATCAATACATGGGCATAAGGTTTAAACAGTTTTGTTGAGAGTTCACACTCGGCCCACTAGTGTCACGCGCCGGTCGCGTTTTTTCAAATATTTGATTTGAATTTCGTCAAACTAGGGAGGGGGGGGGGGGGGTCAAATGTGACCAACTGTAACAAGGACGGGGGAGCGGGCAAAAAACACGAAATTAGTGTGACGTACTTTATGGGTGACCCCTTAAAAGTGATTTAGCTGTATTCCATAATAGCATTTGTAGCATTTGTTTCATTCTATATTCGAATTTTTAACGACATAAATATATACCGACAGGTAATCAATACTTATACTAAGATTTCAAATGACAATGGTAGTGAGAATGTATGCACATAAGGACCTTAATTGAACGAATTAAAGTCCAATTTAAATTAGAGGAGTTAACATCAGCTAAACTAAAATTTCACTAAACCAACTAAATGCTACTAATAAAACTTTCGTTGATTGCGGCTACCGTGACAGCTTCTGGCAATTGACAGTTTATCGACAAACTTATCTGTGCGCTCAAACACTATCAACTTCTATACGATCTAGCTGCAAATAACACATTTTTCGTTAAGAGGCCTATTACAAAGCTGAGATGGCAACGTCGCACTATTCTCATTTTTTTCCAGATTATTTGTTATATTGAATGAGTTTCTCGAGTATTTATATGTGTGTAATGCAATTTTTTTTTATGGTGAAACATGATATGTATTTGCGCAAAAAGTAATAACATATTATGACAAAATATTGAATTACTCAAATATAAATACACCAGGAGGGCTAGCCTGACCTGCCGCGAGTCGTTTGTCGCTCAGTGCGTCTCTGTCAAAGTAGTGAAATATGTAAGGGATGCACTGAACGACAAACGACTCGCGGCAGGTCAGGCTAGACGTGCAGATGGAGAATATCAATAGACTAAATTTGAGGATTTCACTCAATTTCAATTAAACAACCGGGAAAAAACAAGAAAACTGCGACATCGCCAGTTAATTTGTAATAGGCATCTTAAGCGCGTAAGCGCCAGCTCTGAGCGTCAAATACCAATTTTGCATTTTTTTGTATTTTTATGAGGCATGGACAAATCAGGGAGGCACGTAAACAAGCAAGCTGCTCCAATTTTTTTTACAAGATCTCTGTATCTTTACTCATGACAATGTTCTCGCACACATAAGTTCTTCGTTTTATTGAGCTACCATTTTGAAATAAATGAATCACAGTGTATTTATTTCTACTAACCAAATACATTAATATTAATAAATACACTAATTAACGTTTAAAAACTTGACTGACCAAAAAAAAGGTAAGCTCAACTGTCTCTTACAATCCGTTATATTTATTTTCAATCAATTAAAAAGGGCGTAAGATCCGCGTCGTAAGTACACTTTTACGTGGATTGTCACTGAATGAACTGTCATGTACGAGTCAATTCGAACGCCGCCATTTTATAAAGGCCTAACTTAAAAGTTAATAATATACATAAAATAAATACATTCACAACAGAAACACTTCCCCCATATGCGTTGACTAGGCTTTCATTATTTTTATATAAAATCCGAACAAAAACTAATTGCAAAAACATTAGAAAAACATTTTTTTTTACTCCCACTGGTTATTCCTGATCACCTACATTACTCTTTAGGCGCAGTTAGCAAATTGAAACTCGTTCCTTAATGTTGTTTTTTTCAGAGAATTCACTCAAATATACATTACATCAAATGATACACGAATTGCTCAGTAAAAAAGCAAAATGTATTCAATACATATAAAACAGTACCGTGAATCAGTTATAGACAACGCACATCCTAAACGGGTGGTCCTAGTGGTTTGAAATTTTTAGTAGACATTCCTCGAGTACCCTAGAGGTGCACTAAGGAGGGACGTTTTGAAATTCCATTCCTAAAGGGGTGAAAAGGGGTGATAAAGTTTGTATGCAAAATACCGCGGGCGAAGCTGTGGCGGGTCCACTGGTTAATTAATAAGAACTGAGTTGTAAATGTAACTTTTATACCTTACCAATAAATAAATAAATAAATAAATAAATAAATAAATAAATAAATAAATAAATAAAGATGATTTCAGTGAATGAAATGAAAGCACATTTGACTGACTTTTCTTTACATTAGAAAACGATTTCATATTACTAACTTCGTAAATGAGTAAGTGATCATGGAACCCCTGCTGTGTAAGGGACAAAAAAAATATTGTGTAAGGGACATGTCACTTACATCGCTAAATTATGTATCTTAGGATATTTGGGATCCCTTTAGTGATTCTTAACATAGAGATTAAAACTTTAATTTTTGTTCGGATTTTCATGTAAACCTAGAATAAATTGTGCACTTACATTACATGTCACTTACATTTAGTTACTGTTCCTATCCTATTGACAGTATATTTTTAGGAAAACTGTTACATTGGTGCTTTTAAATTAACTGGTATACAGCGCTTTAAGCGTATCCGTTAAAACAGGTGAAAAACTACAAAACTTGCGTTTATAAAAATATTTATAAATCGCTAATTATAACGATGACAATATGCTTAACGCTGGTGTCGCTTACGACCTTGAGTCCATTATTCAATCATAAATAATGAGGATTAAAGCGTAAATGACAACCACTGTAGCTACCTAAAATTGAATTAAATCGTCAAATTTGTTCTAAACTTATTAAGTACTATACTGAATACTTGAAAAACACACGGTTTTACTCACGATTTATTGTCCGAAATAGTCCGACATGTTTCGAACTCGAATGGAGTCCTTCGAATGGCGCTGCGCGGAGGGCAGTGCGCGGGTTGCTCTGACCGCGACCGCACGCAAACCCTGAAGAAGGACTCCATTCGAGTTCGAAACATGTCGGACTATTTCTGACAATAAATCGTGATTAAAGTCGTGTGTTTTTCAAGTATTCATAATGTCACACGAAAGTTATAATTTGACTAAGTACTATACTTTATTTGTTTAGGTAATTTTAAATGTAAACAAACTTACCCGACGACTCAGCGAATCCAGCCAATCCAATCAATCTATTGTCCTTGATTGGGTGGTTAGCTGACTCACGTGGGTTAGATTGTTTTCATTATTTTAACTACCTAAACAATTAGAGTATAAATAATTGTATAACCTGTTTCGTTTGGTATAGTACGTAAGGGACTATCACGCTATCACTGCAAGGCTAAAAGCGTCCATCCACTTTCCACTTGAGAAGTAAAAAAGGGACATAACATAGGCTTAGAAATTCTACTGATTATATTTATTTTAATCAGTGCTGTCAAAGTTAAGTGTTCCTGTTTCTAACTTTAAAGCAATGTTTGCGTCCGGTGAGTCTATACAGGATGGAAAAAATTATCCCTGGAGGGGAACTGCCTTTTAAGTTAGATCATTTTATCTACTTAAAGGAAACATTATTTAATTTTTAAAAAGAAACAAAACTGCATTCAAATATTATATCCTTCATGTCATGTCCTTCGTATTAGAATTGATGATAAAATAATATTAATGTTAGATTTCACGATCTTTTTTATTTCTAATCTCAAATGTTTATTAGAGAGATTTTATCCTGAACAATAATCTTATCGATTAGTAGAATAAAATAGCAAGTGTTTATTTTTTTAATTTTTAGCTGATTCAAATCCCGGTGAGCCAAGCTAATTTTAGAAAATCTTTGAATGCAGTTCTGTTTATTTTAAAAATAAAATAATGTCAGTGAATGTTTAAGTAAGTAAAATGACGAATTCCAAACTTCCATCCCCTATTTAACCCCCTAAGGGGATACTTTTTCAAAAAACCTTTCTTAGTGCTCACCTTAGTACTACGTAATAAAAGAAACTCGTGCTTAGGCTGGGCGTTGTCTGTCAGTCAGTGTTAAGAATTTAATTGAGTAGATTAGGTAATAAGATATAAAACAAAATCTAATTAGAACGCCAGTTAGATTATCAAAAAATATAGAGCATGTATTTTTTGCTTTATCAAATCAATCAAAATTGACAAATATAATGCGCATCAAAGTTCGAGAGTTTGGGCTAATGACGTCACGCGGAACTTCAACGAACTAAATCTTCGTCATTTTTCGTTTATTTGGCAAAGGAAAAAATACATTTTCAATATTTTTTGATAATGCAAATGACGGACTAAATTGAATTTTTCAGAACAGTAGCCTATTGGCGTGGTACAGAACCCTCAGTGTGCGAGTTCGATGCGCACTTGATCGGTTATTTACTTTCAACTGCAGGTAGAAATATTGAGGAAAACACCGGACGCAATCATACAAAACTTACGGATATAATAATGAGTTCAAAGTGACAACGTCACTGCAAATATTTATTTATCGTCTTGTTCGTGTATACATTGAAATATCAATGTACCTATACTATAGGAACAAAGTTATAGAGGTTTGGCACTAACAATCTCAATGGAAGCTTAATTCAATTCCTTTATTCAAATCACAGACCATAAATCCGACTCCGCATATCCGAGCGACCCCCGCTGCCAACATTATGGGTTGTTTCACACGTACCACAACCACAACACGTGGTCGGGCGCATATTTTGTATTGAAAATGAATAGTACAACTCACTAGTATCAAATTTGTAGTCATTATCGACCGCGTGTGTGATACGACCACATCGCACACCATTCACACGTAACCACCGCTTGACCACATTTTAACGCTGCGACGTGGTGTGGTTGTGGTACGTGTGAACCAACCCTATGCGGCGGCGGGGCTACGAGCAGGCAAGGGACGGATAACCTGAAACGCACCAATCATAGCGCTCTAAATACCCGCGCCTGGAAGTTCGGCAGTTTTATTTGCTAGTAAAATTTAGCCTAAGCGGTGTCTTTAGGATAATGGTCTGCGGTTCACAGGAATCTTTCGTATTGGCGTAAATCTCATATGCCGTAAGTACCAAGCGAGTTACTCAATTTTCGATTATCAAAATATTGAGTGGTCTTCCGACGTCCATTACGGCACTGGATAGTTTTTATGGATCATCCATAAAGTACGTCACACTAATTTCGTTGATGTTTGACCCCCCCCCCCCGTCCTTGTCACACTTGGTAACATTTGTGAGACCCCCCTCCCTAGTGTGACGTCACATATTTCGTAATTTCACATCTAGACATTATTAAATTAAAACAGCATTCCGAAAGTAGTAGTATTTCCATTTAAATTATTTTTTAAGGTAATCAAAATCAAATCAAATATTTTAAAAAAAACGCGACCAGTTCGTTAGACTAGTAGAACGAGTGTGAACTCGCCGAAAAAACAATTTAAACCTTAGCCCACGTCACGAAACTTAGGACCCCTCCCACCCCTTGTCACACAATGTCACAAATTCGTCAACCCACTCCCCCCTTAACGTGTGACGTACTTTATGAATGACCCCTTACGTCGATTTAGATTAATATCAATCAGAACGGTAAAACCGGTGTTTTTAGCTTACAATAAAATAATACACTTTATTATTATTGCAAAAAAACATGCCTAGCTTTAAGAGGGTATATTCCAAAGTGACAGCACAAGCTGCCAACGCCGCAAATATCTATCAAATGACGAGAATATTTAAATGTTTCGTATTTTTTCTGAGCGATTCGTAGTAATTATTAATTACAATAAACAATTATTTAAATTTTTCTTCAGGGGTCACCGAATGGCGGACCGCGGGCCGCATCCGGACCGCCGACCCATTTTGTGCGGACCGCGAGAACACAGCAACTTGCACTGCAGAATGCAAGGGTTTAATGTCAATAGCTTACACCAATTTTACTCCAAAATTCAGACAGACAGTCCGCAACACAAAACGTCATTTTTCTCATTGATATGTAAAAAAAAATACCTTCGTTATTGCCGTAATTACATTTGATTAATATATTTTTTTCCCATAAAACGTTGAGCGGACCGCGATGGTCATTTCATTTCTTAAAACTGACCCCGAGTGAAACTAATTGGTGACCCCTGGTTTAGCTTATGAACATAGATATAACTAAAGCTATTACATTGGGCGTAAAAAAACGCCCGCGAAAAACGCGATACTTAAACGCTCTCGCTGTTTGTCAGTTATTCCCGACGTTGCAAGCATATGGTGTGTGGAATAGAACCTCTAAGAGGGCTCGTAAACGTGCTACATTTCTGGCAATTTATTGCTGCAATTTAGGTTATTCTCATTATGATTACATATAACATATTATAGTAGTAATTATTTTTGTTGTCCCGATCGCATTAGCTACTTATCTGGCAAACACAGCCATTGTCTATCATTGTGAAGTGTAACCGCCAATCGCTACTTTGAAATAGAAGGTCGTTACTGCAAACACAATTTCACACAAACGGCGTCTTTATGTCTAAGGTTAGAAGGTTCACATTAAAACACAGGGCCTGTCAGGTGTTGAACATTTTGTATTTAAAGCAGCAGTAAAGTACACATGAAAGCGTTTTAAATGCAAAATGTTCAACACCTCTGCTTGCTCTTGCTCTGTGTTTTAATGTGAACCTTTTTACCTTACACATATAGACGCCCTTTGTGTGAAATAGTGTTTGCAGTTACTACCTGCTATTTCAAAGTAGAGATTAGCGATTACACTTCATAATGAAAGACAATGGCTTTTTTCGTCAGATAAGTAGCTAATGCGATCGGGACAAGAAAAAGAATTACTACTATAACTAGTGGGCACAAAAAGTTAATGTGTAAAGTTTTGGGGATAGCCCGAATTGCAGCAATTAATTACTAAGAAAGTTGCTGGTTTCCATGAATCTTTAACGTAACAAATTATTACCCACAGGTTTTTTTGAATATCTACTATGAAATTGGCATAAAAGGTAACGTAGCATTCTTAATGACTCAATATGTTTTATAAAAATCTGCCGGCTTTTTTTATAACGCTTCGTCGATAATTATCTCTTTGCATTATTTGTATACTTTAAAATATAAGGGCAAAGCCACACCGGACATAGCACGCTTAGAGTCAAGGCTACTTAATGTAGCGCGTAGCATGTCAGTAAGCGCGCGATGAGGCCAGCGCCACAGATTATCGTATCGTTCACTATGATATGAAAGCAGTTAGGTTGTCGCTAAGCGAGCCACGCCTCAGCCTTAGCAATTCATCGAACAGTACTGAGGAAAGAATATTCAAATATCAACCCTTGAGGTGCTGAATGTACATCCACGCGGACAGTCGCTGCCACTAGCTATAGTTTGAGTACCGGCAAACGGAGTGCCCGATGTGACGGAATGCGGCGGGGGAGGAAGGAGATATACCTTCATTTCCCTTCCCCCGCACGTCCGTCCCCACCCAAGGCGCGGACAAACTATGGAATAATGTCTCTTGCACATTGAAGCCCATTTTATGAACTTGGATGTGCCAATAGGGAATATTATGCATGAAAATCAAAATGAGGTTTAAATTACATACATTTTCTTTGACAAATGCATGTAAAAGGAAAAAATTATCATTTTGACTGTTTCTTTTTTTAGGGGCAAAATAAGTGAAAAATAAAATTGTGTTTTAGTTCCGAATTACTAGTTTTATTTGCACGATATTGGCCTAAAAACAGTTATTTCGGAAATAATTTAAAATTTCGTTTAAACGCCATATGTTTTGTACTCTAACGTGCGCTGTGACGTCATAGTTCATGTCCATTTTGTAAGCTTTTTTATCTCAAAAAATAAACAGCGCAGTAATATTTTGCGAACCCAGATAAAGGTTTCTATTACTCAGTACTTTCCAATAAAAGATGGAAAAACAATCATGCAAATTCTTTGGCATTATTTTTCTATACCTCTGTGAATCAATAAAACAGTAATCAACAACATTTTTTTATTTTATTTACTTTTAAAAAATTTGTGGGGCGACAGATTTTTACAAAACATACTGATCATAATATTTTTTTATTTAGAAAATCAAATATACGTACAAATCGGCGAAATTACAGACTTCTACTAAACACAATTTAAAAATATTGTTCATCTTATATTGGAAATTATAGAAATAATTTCTTGTTCTTTAAACTAATTACGTAAAGCGACGCTTGTATGTAAGTTTGTAAAACAAAATATATTTAATATTCCGAGCCAAGAATTCAAGTCACGTCGTTCATAGGAATTTGAACGAACAATGACCCAAAATAACGTCTCAAATCATGCTTTAATTTTTTTTTATACATTTAAATGTTGATTTGTACAGATAAGTGGAGAATGGAGCCTCATACGTCATTAACTTGGCTGTCGCACGACATGCCTTAGGGCACTCGCTCATGGCGACTTTTGGAAGCGATACAGTCGCAAATCAATACAGAGCCTACAGTCGCCTCTGTCGCGAAAAGCAGCCACAAGTCGCGATGCAGCCGCGCATTCATGAAACGCACAACTGTATCGCTACAAAAACTCACCGTGGCCGAGCGCCCTTAATACATACAATTTGTATCAAAGAAATAACATTATCATAATTTTTTATAACATTTTTGTGCTACCTTAACTGGTCGGTAAAACATATTATCTTAACTAAAAACGAATTAGTAAGCATTTTTTTTATTTTTCATTTTTTTCAACAACATCCTTTATTGGATTTTTAAACAATAAATTCGACCACATGGTATTTTTTTAAGCAAAGAAAACTGGAAAACTGTCTCCAGAAGTCCATACAATCGAGGTAGCGATAGAGGTATATACAAAAAAAAATCTAAACTAAATCTACTATGTACATGAGTTATTAAACACTAAAGAGAAAAAACTACTGAAAGAAATAAGTAGGTACGGCGTGAGCAAATATGATCTCTAACACGATACGCTTAATGTCTTTTTCGATTGCACTATTGGAACAGAACGGAGCTGTCAATGTGACAGCGGACGTCAACACGCTCGTTCGCGCGTGATTTTTTTACTGACCCGACATCGTGGATTTTGGCCAGGTTAAAGATATCAATACATGGATTTGATTTCCAAATTCAACAAGAATGCTACAACAAAATATATTAATTTTGCGCATAATATTGTAAGAATCATTTCAGACGTATTTAATACGAGTATGCAAAACGAACCGCGTGCCCATAGACATAGGGAGGTTCTCGATCGTTCCGTGCGTACGTGGAGTATAAAGGCGTGCACAAACCGTCGTCAAGGCTTGTCCTCGTCCTTCTTCCGCTGGCTGAGCTTCTGCTTGACGTCCAGCAGCATCTGCTCGAAGGACATGTCGTTGCGACGCGTCGGCGGCGTCGGCGCGCCGTGGAACGCGCTCTCCGTGTATTCGGCTTCTAGGCCGTCTGAGGAAGAAATAGATTCTGTTAACCTTTTGACCGCCACAGTCGGGTGCAGCGGATGCAGGGTAAAAAAGTCCTTCACTACCTTGACTTAAAGTTGAAATTCGTGTTACTTCACAGACATGCTTGGCGGTCAAAAGGTTAACCTTTTCAACACCAACGACGGATATATCCGTCAAAGTATACAGGGTAAAAAAGCCCTTCTTTAGTTGGACGTAAGGTTGAAATTCGTGTTACTTCTTAGACATGCTTGGCGTTGAAGAGGTTAAAGATTGTATTTTTATGACCTTTTAGGGTTCCGTACCTCAAAAGGAAAAAAACGAAACCGTTATAGGATCACTCGTGCGTCTGTCTGTCCGTCTGTCACAGCCAATTTGCTCCGAAACTACAGGACCGATTGAGTTGAAATTTGGTATACATATGTAAGTCGGTAACCGCAACACGGACGCGTGACGTAAAGATATGAATTTTAAACATGGGGGCCACTTTTGGGGGGTAAGTTAGAAAATTATAAAAAAAAGTTATGCAACCCATATCGTATGACATATCAAATGAAAGGGCTTATTGTAAGGATCTTAAATATATATTTTTTAGAATTTTAAATAAAACAGTTTGGAAGTTATTTAGGAAAATAGGCGAAAATTGACCATTCCCCCCCCCCCCCCCCTTATTTCTAAAACTACTGGGGCTAACATTTTGAAAAAATTACAGAAAATAGTTCTTTACCTATAGATTACAGGAAAACCTATAAGAAGTCTACGGTATTTAAGGTAACCTAGTAAATTTCAGATAATCATGTACGGAACGGAACCCTCTCCAAGCGAGTTTAACTCGCACTTGTCCGGGTTTTTTGTCCGTTACACTTAATCGTAAATAGGCTAGTTTTCTGAAAAGTCTAATTAGTCCGTCATTTAAATTATAAAAAAATGTAGAACATATTTTTTTTTCTTTTGTCAATTAAACAAAAAATTACGAAGATATAGTGCATTGAAGTTCCGCGTGACGTCACGCCTAGGTACGCTCGTTACCATTAAGTGACGTCATGAGTCCCCACTCCCGAACTTTGATGCGCGTTATCTTCGTCAATTTTGACTGATTTGATAAAGCAAAAAATACGTGTTCAATATTTTTTGATACTCTAACTGACGGACCAATTAGTTTCTTTTTACACAGGCATCATCCCCATTCCAAGTAGAAGAGCAGTTAAACTATAAATTAAGAAACAGTTTATTTTTATTTTTATCTGATGTTTGTTTTTATATATCCAAGTGAAGGTGATGCAGAGAAGATAGCCCGTCGACAATACTGACCGAGGTCCGCGTAGCTCTGCCTCCACGGCGCTCCACGCATCGCGCCCGCACGCGAACGTCACGAACCCGTAGCGGGTGCTACGACACATTACAACTCATATGCTAGCGCTAGTGTAATACTGACCGAGGTCCGCGTAGCTCTGCCGGCAGAAGGCGCGCCGGCCCCCGAAGCCCACGTCGTACTGCGGCAGCGACGCGCCGGCCTCCACGGCGCTCCACGCGTCGCGCCCGCACGCGAACGTCACGAACCCGTAGCGGGTGCTACGACACATTACAACTCCAATCACACGAACAGAAAATAAATGCTGAACATTGCTATCCTACATCCTATCACACTAATATCTTATAATACATTGAACATCTAAGGCCGTAAGAAGGGGATAACCAACGAGAGTCTATTATTTTAATTATTTTAACACATTCACGGCTAAGCGTCCGCAAGCGAACGCAATTGATGGCCGAAACTGTAAAACTTTCTGACCATCATATTTATGTTGGTGAGAAAATCCACGCCATAGATAATAAACGTATGGGTAATCGTATAGGTTAGATCAATTTATATTTTTTCTCGACAACATATATTTTACAAAATCCTAATATGACAAATAAAACGATTATGACATATAATACGATTAATTGCATTTGTCATAATTAAGAGATTTTGTCATTTTGTCCTCTGCTGCACCGGGAGTGAAGAAATAGCATAACATGCGTGCAGATGCTTATCATCCTGGCATGTCGTAAAAGTCGACTAAGGGACGGGTCCTCTCCAACATGGTGGACTATCTGTATGGGCGATGGGCTGATCACCTGTCACCATACGGTTCATCATACCATCTTAGGACTAATTAATCGAACGTGGCCACAAGTAGTCTTGTGGCTCTGCCCACCCCATTAGGGATTTTGGGCGTGATAATATGTATGTGTGTATGTATGTATAATTAAGAGAAGTGTGAACCTACGGCTTTTCATGCAGGTTTAGATTTAGATTTATTTATTTCTCAATATAATATTACATTATAAATTGCACACATGTCAAGATATATGAATTTAGATTGAGATCGTCAGTAATACAAATAAAAAGTTATAATCCAAATTTAAATTAACTAATATTAAATGTCAGAATTACAAATGAAAAAGGTAGGTATCTCCGTAAAGGATCGTCATTTCAAAATATATATTTTTTTTTTTATGTCAATTGACTGGCAAACTAGCTGACGACCCACCTGATGGAAAGTGGTCACCGCCGCCCATGGACATCTGCAACACCAGAGGTGCTGCCAATGCGTTGCCAGTCTAAGGAGGATGGGGAATGGGGATGGGATAGGGATGAGGGAATAGGCCTCCGGATCTCGTCACTCACCGTACGAAACGCAATAGCAAGCTATTACTTTACGCCGATATTCTGTGAGAGTGTGGTACTACCCCGGTCGAGCCGGCCCAATCGAACAGTAATCATATAGTGAGGATTACTGTTTGGCTCTACCACTACAAAACTACTAATTAGAAACTACAATATTATAACAATAATGATAAAACAATGTCAAATAAATAAATAAATCTACAGTCTAAGTTCCATGTACTCGTTAACTGAGTACAGTGGATTATTCAATAAAAGGTTAAGTTTGCGCCTTAACGTTTCGTCAGCCAGTTCTTGTCTGAAATCTGCGGGTAGACGCTCGTAATACGTAGGGCCGATCACTCGGGGGTTCTTTTTAGCAAGTGCCATGCGACGAGGAACTGCTCGCAGGCGACCCGTTTGCCTGGTTTGTTTGCCAGGGATATTAAAAGAAGGGAACAGTGACAAATTACTCCTTACAAACATAATAACATCAAATATGTATTGTGAGTAGTCGGTCATAATGCGTTGCGAAACAAAAGGCGATACCGATTTTCAATCCTTAAATGTTAACTGATGTTGACCAATTTTTGATAGGTTCTCAGTTAGAACAAAATCTAGGTCTATACGTTTTGGTTTTTTTACTCTAATCAATAAATTCAGATCTATTGTTGTTTTAGTATTCTCATAGAAAACGAATTTCGGCGATTATTTGACTTCGTTGATCTTTAATCAATATTCAAAAAACGTATAGACCTAGATTTTATTCTGACTGACAACCTATCAAAAATTGGTCAATATCGGTTAACATTTAAGGGGTGGAAATCGTTATCTCCTTTTGTATGAAAAGGGTGATTTTTGCCGTTGGTTCACAGTCCTCTTAATAACAAATGCAATTATACCAACAAAAATCAGGCAAATTTATCAGATTGGGTAGCGTATTATTGAACTCACCCATCTTCCTTATTATGTAGGCGCACTTCCAATATGTGTCCAAACTTGGAGAAGGTTGCTCGCAACGACGCTTTAGTGCTGTCCTTCTCCAACTTCCCGACGAACACTATGCGCCTCTCTTCCACCGGCTTGTTGCTATCTCTGTAACAAATGAGTGGAAATATTCAAGCCTTTTACTCTTATCAGTACCAAGATAAAAAACAGGATCTCAGAAGTCGCACCTTTTGTAATAAATCATTATCCATAAAGTACGTCACACTAGTTTCGTGATTTTTACTACATACTTTACTATCCCGTCCTTGTCACAGTTGGTCACATTTATGAGACCCCCCTCCCTGGTGTGACGTCACATATTTTTAAATTTTACATTTAGAAATTAATAAATTAAAACAGCAGTTCCGAAATTAATTTTATTACCGTTTTTAGGGTTCCGTACCTCAAAAGGAAAAAACGAAACCCTTATAGGACCACTCGTGCGTCTGTCTGTCTGTCTGTCTGTCTGTCCGTCTGTCACAGCCAATTTGCTCCGAAACTACTGGACTGATTGAGCTGAAATTTGGTATACATATGTAAGTCGGTGACCGCAACACGGACGCGTGACGTAAATATATGAAATTTAAACACGGGGGCCACTTTTGGGGGGTAAATCAGAAAATTAAAAAAAAATTATGCAATCTATATTGTGACATATCAAATGAAAGGGCTTATTGTGAGGACTTTAAATATATTTTTTTCTGAAATAGGCGAAAATTGACCATTCCCCCCCCCCCCTTATTTCCGAAACTACTGGGGCTACAATTTTGAAAAAAATACAAAAAATAGTTCTTTACATATAGATTACAGGAAAACCTATAAGAAGTCTATGGTATTTAAAGTAACCTAGTAAATTGCAGATAATCATGTACGGGACGGAACCCTCTCCACGCGAGTTTAACTCGTACTTGTCCGGTTTTTTTAATAATCATTTGTTTTTTTCATTTAAATACAGGCCAATAAAACAATTTAAAACTTATGCATGTATGTATGTAGAATAGGAAATATTTTTAAGATTTTCGTTAATAGTTAACTACTAATACTAATACTTAGATGTATTAGATTTTGAAATGTGACGTCACGGATTATCTGACTTTATGGATGACTCCTAATAGGAATTTTGTATCCTTGGACAAGTAATCATCAATAATAAATGAGATATATATGGCCGAATTCCGAAAGGCCACTCAAATTGAGCTTTAACTAAAGTGACGTTTCAGTGACGTTTCTGTATAGGTTGACAACTAGTTGAGGGACATTTAACTACTTAATACATAGTCAAATGCTTAAGTGGCGTTTCTGAATTCGGCCAATAGAATCTCCAAATAAGCCTAACATAAAGCAATATGTACATCTGTACATTGAAGATATTTACACAAAATTGGCTCCAATATGGTGTTTAGGTGTTCCTGACTTTAAATATTCAAGTCTTTCGCGTGTTTGTTTCTTTGTTAGGGTTCCGTACCTCAAAAGGAAAAAAAGAAACCCTTATAGGATCACTCGTGTGTTTGTCTGTCTGTCTGTCTGTCCGTCTGTCACAGCCTATTTGCTCCGAAACTACTGGACCGATTGAATTGAAATTTGGTATTCATATGTAAGTTGGTGACCGCAACACGGACGCGTGACATAAATATATGAATTTTAAACAACCAATTTTTGGGGGTAAATTAGAAAATTAAAAAAAAAAGGTTTGCCACCTATATCGTGTGACATATCAAATGAAAGGGCTTATTGTGAGGATCTTAAATATATTTTGTTTTGAATTATAAGTAAAATAGTTTAGAAGTTATTCAGGAAAATAGACGAAAAATAATAATTCCCCCCCCCCCCCTTATTTCTGAAACTACTGGGGCTAAAATTTTGAAAAAAATACAGAAAATAGATCTTTACCTATAGATTACAGGAAAACCTATAAAAAGTCCATGGTATTTAAAGTAACCTAATAATTTTCAGATAATCATGTACGGAACGGAACCCTCTCCACGCGAGTTAAACTCGCACTTGTCCGGTTTTTTTTGTTCACACTAAAACTACCTAAGATCAATTTTACAAAACTTTGTTTTTAAAACGCTTAGACTTACTGGTACATATATATTTTAGCTCGGTACGACGACGGAAGCCGGAAATATAACAATGAAACCACATGTTTTACACAACCAACATAAGATGAGCTCCCGTTTCATACATTCTTATAATAGGAGTCGGTTTTGTTGAGTGGCCTTGCATAGCCACGCGGGCTGAGCTGGAATCCTGCGGCCCTAACATGCATGCCACAAACATAAATTAGAACCGTTTATCTCTATGACTATCTCTTTCGTCGGCACTAGTGTCAGAGACGCACTTAGAGATAAACGGTTCTAATTTATCTTTGTGCCATGCATGTTAGGGCCGCTGTACATTAGATCTTGCGTATCGATATATTGGGACGAGGTCGTGCGTGCGTGTAAAAATCGTACATACATATATGTATGTATACTAGTCGCTCCGACAAGCTTAACTTTGCCGTTGGAAAACTGTTATCCCCATACATCGACGTACGTCACAGTCAGTTTACCAACACCGCAAATAGCTTTGTATTCACAAAAACCCACATATCCCACATATCTCCGCCATTTTGAAAAATTTCGATAAACTGAATTTACAAAAAAAAAAAACATAATTATCGAACCTACTCACAAAATTTCACGAGAATCGGTTGAGAAATACGATCTATAGAGGAGAACAAATGGACATACAACGGACATACAAAAGCATTTTTGCCCAATCTAAAATGGAGACGCTTCGCTCGCTCGCTCAATTAATATTTGACATACATATTAATGTTGAACGTTTTTTATTCAACTCGGCAGATGTCTCACACAACGATGGGCCAGATATTTGTTCTCCCAAGTTGAAACTTCAATGATCTGTATATAATTTTAATGTACATTCGGATAATTGAGCGTTCGGATAAACTAAGTAATCGTTCGAATAATTATGGGTTCGGATGATCGAGGCTCAGATAATTGAGGATCTACTGTATTTATTTTGAGTAAAATACTATTAATTCTAAATGGATAGCTCTTAAAATATCTATACTACTGAGTTTACTACAAAAGTGATGGCCATTTCTTACCTATCTTCGGGGCTGTAGCTTCGATACCCTTTCCTCCTGTAGGGCTCCTCTCTCCTAGGGCTGCAGGGCATCGGTGTGTGTCTTGAGCCCTCAGACGAACTTGAACTGGACGATGACGACGAGCTAAAAATATCAATCATGTTAAGTGAATGTTATTTCAGGTCCATTTGAAGTCTTTTTTATGATGACGTCAATAGTTTTCAAAGTTACGCTTAAAATAATTTACAGATCAGCTCAGATTGACGAAAAAAAAAACAACTTATGGCCGAATTCAGAAATGCCATTTAAGCATTTGACTAGATATTAAGTAGTTAAATGTCCCTCAACTAGTTGTCAACCTTTACAGAAACGTCACTGAAACTTCACTTTAATTAAAGCTCAATTTGAGTGGCCTTTCTGAATTCGAGATTAAGATATTATTTTCAATTAGTGTAAAAGATCGGTCATACGCGGCGTGAGCGCGGTGCGACGCCATTATGTTATATTGCATTTATTTATTTATTTATATATATAACGCCATGCCCGACTAACAGTTTGCACCAACACGTCGGTCATGATAATATGGATATTTAGTCAATTATACAGTATGTCACAATTAGAATTACATTATTACACATTAAATATTAGAAAATTAAAATAAAAATAAAACAGAATAATACTAATAATGTATTGGTGTGAGCGGGACAGATGTGACCGGGGCCTCTATTCGGGGCTGCTAAAATATTTCCTACATCGCCACTAAATTGATAAAACCGAGAATGTGCGAGTCAAACACATACAAAGCAACAACACATTCGCGGTTTTGGCTTTTTGGTGTAGACAGTAAATCACTTAGCAGTCCCGAGTACAGGCCAGGCCTTTGGCAATTTGACAATTGCAACTTCCATCACCCATGATGTGTAAATGGGGGAGAAACGACGTTATGAGATAGTAAGGTATGTTTCTCAATCCAACTTTGAAAGAAAAAGTATGGAATTTATGATTACATAAATGGAATAATTAATTGAAGCATGCTTTATGCATAGCTGACCCGATTCAAATTGAATTTGTGCTTGGCGTCAATAGGAGATCCATAGGTATGCGAAGTGTATAAAACCTTCGTGAGGGCCCATCAGGCCTTTGCATTCTTTGCAAATGATTATGGGAAGGTTGTCTAAGACTACAGTGGATTCCTCCATACTCGTCTTATTTGGTAAACAAGTTTTTAACGTTAAAATGCACCTTTTTTGGCTAAAACAACTGTTTCCTTGCAAATAAAGGAACCGGAGACAGTATTTTAGACGTCACTTTGCCAATTTTTAGCCTAGGTTTGCTTTATTTAGGATAAACAGCTGTTTCGCCCAAAAATTGGACATTTTGTGGTTAGAAATTTGTTTAACAAATAAGTCAAGTATGGATAAATCCACCGTGCCATATGTGCTTCATATGAGGCAGGAGTGATTAATTATACTGAAATATTTAATGAAACTTCAAATTTCATTCAGTTAAAGCCAGTCCGCCAGATCTTATGCGGCTTCTGATTGCCTTCCGCGAATACCATATTAAATTAAGAACAACTGAAAAAGAAAACGAATTATCACACATAAACCACATAAATACCACAACATACCTTGTAGAGGAATCTGAGCTCTCAGAGATAGTGGGTTTTCTTAAAGGAGGTGTGAATGATTTGTCACACTTCTTTTCAATGCGGGGAGGAGTTTTTCTCGGACTCTTTGATCTAGCAGAGTCGTGCCTAGACCTCGAACGAGAGCGCGTTCGGTTCGAACGGTAATCTCTACGGATAGACGGCGATCTTCGGCGGTACGGCGATCTCGTCCGCTTCCTTTTATAAGGGGAATCTCTCTTGCGGCGCCCGTAGCGGTCTATTGAGCGTGATCGTCTAGCGCGAACGCTTCTGCTGCGAGAACGCCGCCGTCTTCGACTTCTAGACCGCGAACGACGTCTGTACCTTTCGTAACGATCGCGCGAACGAGACCGCTTGTCTCTAGAACGCGAGCGTTTATCGTTCGAGCGCGATCGCTTGTCTTTCGAACGAGATCGCTTCTCTACTGAACGGGAACGTTTCTGAGCAGTTTCTTTACGTTTCGTTACAGTCGAGTCCTCTATACTGCCTGATTTGCCTTCGTTACGCGACGGACTACCGTCACTTGACATCGACATATCGCTGTCGTTTCTCTTCCTTTGTACAGGGCTCTTCTCTTTAGTAACTGGTTTTGCCTGCTGTACGACTACTATTTCAGTTTCATCAGTCTGGACTTGAATATTTGCGGAATTAGGTTTTCTCCTATGTTTACCCAAGTGTAGAATAATTTTGTCTTCACCGTGATCAGCTTTAGTGTCGTACTCGCGCACTATTATCGTCTTGTAGGTTTTGGATTGCTTTGTGGTCGGTTGGTTCGGTTTTTCTGTCGATTTCTCTGGTGCCTTTTTAAGTACTACATCTTGTATAGAAGCAAAAAGAGAATTACTTGAAATCTTAGTGTCAACTTGTTTCTCTACACTCTTCAAAGCAGCCGTGATATCTTTGTATCTTTCCTTATCAATTTTCACGTCTGGGTGTCTCTTGTCATCAGGAATGCGTTTTTCTTTTCTCATTGGCTCAAACACATTCTGCTTTAGAACAGCCTCGGACTTTTTGATTTTAAAGTTGATCAAAGCTTTCGCATCTACAGGAGGCGATGAAGATTTTCTTTCTTCTCTTTGCATTGCCTTTAAAAGTTGTCTAAAAACAGTCTCCTCTGTGTTTGTTCCCACACTGACTAAAACCAGCTCTTCATAATCAGTAACTTTAGGTTTCTCCGTCTTGATAGCTGCCGGCACTTCTTCCGGTGCCATTCCACCAACAATCTTCAACATTTCAGCATCGCTTATAAGCGGCTGTAGCTCTAGATTCTCCACCTTTGGTATCTTGCTCATCACAATATCTTCATCTCTCTTCCTCGTAGCCTCTGCTTTATGTTTCTTTGTGTTCATGAGTATTTTTCTGGATGCCTCTCTAATAGGATCGAATATTTTCTTAGGTTCATCTGGGTTTTTCTGTTCAGTGGTGTTCACAGTTTCGTTAGGGGGTGTTAGGATTATCGTGTTACATATAACTTTTTCCAGTAGACAGGGGCTTGGCAAATCAGGGAATATCGCTTCAGGACTCACAGCCGTTGAACTGCTATTCGAAGTAACCGACCGCCGCAACTTGTATTCCTGGAGGTTAAGTTTCTTCTTTTTCATGGGCTGTTCTATTTCACTTTTAATCGCAACATCCACTATCGCCTTAACCTCTTCATCTCTTGGTCTTTTCTCTGATTTGATATCCATCGGTTGCGGTACCTGTACATCTTGTTTATTGGTAAATAACGCCGTATAAAAGTTCTCCTCTTTTGGACGGAGCTCCTCTTTTACTTCATTCCTACAACTACTGTCACTACTATTTACACAATTATTTTTCTGGCTATCTAATTCCTGTATGACTTTTGCAGTTTCAGTGTCCAATACTTTATTACTAACACTAGACATACACTTTTCGATATCTTTAACATCTTGCTGATAGACTTTATCATCACAGTTGTTAAGTATAACTTCAGATTTATTTTTAATAGTTAACTTAATGCTAATGTTCGTTTGACTACTGAGAGTATCACTTGCTTTAGAAGCATTTTTAACCATCACAGAATTGTTAATTTTATCTTTAGAAATATCATTAGCACTATGAGGGGGCGAAAGTTTTTTACGGCAGTTCGAGGGGGTCGGCGGTTTTATAGGTTGCTTGAGAGTAGATTTTTTAGCTTTAATGTCACTGTCATCACTGCTACGAGGTGCTACTTTTTTGTTTTTAGCGCACTTGTCACTTTCGTCATCACTGCTGAGGTGGTAGACAATTTTTTTGTTTTTGCACGACCTATGCCTGGAGTTTAGTATCCTGCTGTTGCTCGAGAGCACTTCAGGTTTGAGGAGGGATTGTCCTCCCTTGAGGGCGGGATGGCTGTGCCGCTTTTTCGTGGAGCAGTAGTCGTGGTCGGAGTGCACAGGGCTGGGCGAGCGCCTAAGCGCCGTGTTTTTACTCGGCGGCATCTGCAAACGATTTCACCTTGATAGTTTTTCTTTTAAATAGACCCGTGAACGACCTAGAATAAAAGAAGTGTACTTACCAGTATTTGCCGCATCTTGTTCTTGTTAAGCTGAACTCCGGCGTCCTGCAAACGCATACCATTGGTCAAGCCGTTCTTGGCCTTGGGTTCTTCCTTGATTACCGGTCTTTTTGGTTTGGTAGCAAATTTTTCGTTCGCTTCGAATTGTTCGAGAAGAGAGTTCAAATTGTTCGCCGCTAACACCGGTATGGCCGCGTCGTTGCAGGATTCTACGTCAACGAAATCTTCAGTTTCTACTTTAACATTAACCTCTAGTTTTACTGGCTTTTCAATACAAAAGTCCAGAACATTCGGTTTGGGAAGTGGAGTGGATGTTCGCGACGGTTGTTCACGAATACATTCCATGGTAGATTCAACAGGATGTTCTATTTCCATATCCTGCGTATCAAAATCATCATCATTCTTTTCGAAATTTTCCTCAACTTTGTTTGTAATAAGGAAGCTGTTTACGTCTTCATCGGTCAACGTGCGCGGAAGGTCGTCGCTTTTGATGGCACTATCAGATTTATCTTTATCATTATCAAATGCTAAATCAGATAAATCTAGATTCAGATCTTCAAAGCTTAGACAGGTCTTAGCATCATCAATATCCATACAAGGTATGTGGTGCATTGGGGAATGGGGCACAGAGAACGACCTTTGTGAATTCTTGAATTTAGTGTAAGATATATCTTCAAGTAAGTATCTTTTAATATCTTCAATGTTTGGAAGAACATCTAAATCAGATTCATTTATTGAAACCTCTGCCATAGGCACCTCAGGTTCTGGTACCTTTTCTTCTGGCTCTTTAACATCATCATTAGTTGTTTCTACCTCTTCCACGTGAGGAATGCTGTTGGCAATATCGAATTTTGCTGGTTCATCTGGCGTTTTTTCTTTAATAAAGAAATTATCTACAATGGGCTCTGCTGAAATGAACTTCGGCAGTGGTTTAATTTCTTTAATGAAGTACTCATCGACATCTTTGACGACTGGTTCGTCTTTAATATCTTTTATATCCAAGACTGGTTTAGGTTTTTCTTTAATGAAATATTCATCGACATTTGAAACAACTGGACCATCAAGATTTATATCTAATCCAACTTGGCATATATCTGTTCTGTTTTCTTGGTATTCATACTGAGTTTCTTCTCTATAGTTTTGGGGGTCTTGGTCATATTCTTCTCCCTCTGAAGTGTCAGCTGTTTCGTCATCGACAATAGCGTAATCTGGTTGTTCATCATCTGAGGAAGCTTCAAGATCTAAGTCAGGATGGACTGTGTACACTTGTATGACATCATAGTCGTCGCCTTCAACTAGAGTATCTTCAGCAGTGTCATCAAGCTGTGCATCATCGACGTCTACAACTTCGATATTATCTTCATCATCTGAACTTGTTTCTTGGCTTGTTTGAGTCATATTAGCCTGAAAGATAATGTAATATGTAAAGTTATCTGGATGGTTAGAATATTGAGTGACTAATTGTAGATGTAGGCTAAGTGATTTGGATCAGCAGTTGATTAAGTTATGTCAAAAACTGTAGGATGACTGATAATTGATTTGATATTTTTCTGAAGGCCCTCATGAAGTTAATCTAGGCTTTATTCATTTATTATTTATAAATTACAAATGATTACTCACATTCTGGCTCCAATATTCCCTCTCATTGCTCTCTTCCTCAAAGTCTTGACTCTCCGTATACTCCTGGGCTTGGGCTTGGGAGTACTCGGGGCTGTTGTGGTTGCAACTGCTCTCTGAAGAGAGGGATTCACTTGTGGACCCCATCCGCTTGTGCCCGATATTACGGTATCGAGCCTGGTGGTATGTGTTCAGAACATGTGACTCCATCGCTGGAAGAAATAGAAGAAAGAGTTTTGATATCTGAGTGTTTTACCTACTTACTGAAAACGGTTTTGCAATTGTTTTTTTTTTAATGCTTATAATAAATAAGTTTTTAGATGTCATGCCACTTTTCTGCTTTCACATCTCAAGACTAAAATGTTTTCAAATAGAAGTGGTAACATACAAATAAAAAAAAATTGAATTAGCTTAGCTATGTTCATATCCTTTTCTGTTTATTAGACTGAAGTTATTAAAAGTTATGAATATACAAGTTTAGAATCTCTTGTTTATTACAAATACGTTTTTTATAGATTTATTAACCTCAAGCCTAGTATTATTGAGACAACTGACTGATTTGGTGATTACTGAGATAAGTCAATAAACGAGAAAAGTAAATGTCTTTAATGTTTTTAGTTTGCCATATATATAAAAATGTTAATGTAAAAACTAATAAAAATATGAAATAATATTTGAATGGATAGGATTTTAAAGTGTTTTTTCTTTTGCAGGATGCAGGAAGAATTATTAGGCCTTTATCAAAGTAATTATACTAAATATTATAAACTAAGACTAAATAACATTTAAAACAATAATATAAGCTAAGACTAAATAACAACTAAAACAATAAATAAACTTAAGAGGGTTATCACTAAATTGCGTTCAGAAAGATTAGATATTGAAGCACGGCAACAAGTCATTCTCGTCCAATATAAAAAGACCGCTGACGCTGATGACCGACGATGATGTATGGTTCTTTTTACGATTTTACGATCGTTTGGCGCGAGATAGGTCCGAGCGACGAGCGCTTCCGCAATACTGAGTTGCAACGGCCGACGCATCGTTTTACGTTTAATTTAAGTTTTTATAATCAATTAAGTTTTCAAAAAAGTATGAAATTTTAATTATTTATAAACTAACGATTACTCTGCTATAAATTTTACATAATAATATTGATGTAGCAAAGAGAAGTGTACAGTTAATTCTTAGCGTTTTTAGTAGTTTTATGGTTTTGACTTGGTTTTTTTTTCTACATGTTCCATACATATTTCAAAAATTCATAGACCGCTATGAACTACACAACTATTCAAGAGATATTATATATATATTTTTCACTTCATTTGCTTAGTACAGTAGTTCAATCCAAGAGCTCAAAAAAGTTCCATCGTGCATTTTATGAAAAACTAGCTGTGGTATTTTGGCTTTATATACCTAAATAGATAAGAATAAATTGCATAAAGCGAGTCCTCTATGAATTTTACTAATAACTATACTCCACCATTCAGTAAGTCAAAGTTTTCTAAGTCTTTCAGTTTCTCATAATAAGAATGCCACAGTTGACCATTTAATGCAAAAATCCCGGCCTTAATGTGATGGCCCCCTTAATAATCAAAGTAAATTTTATAAAATACTGGCACTTCTGTCATTAAGATACGACAATTGACAGATTGTCAACAACACCAGTCATAACAAAACAATCCCAAAAAAAACCTAAACTTATAAAATAATAAATAAAAAAAGATATATGTTATATTTTGTGTGTACAGAGAATAAAAATGCTCAAAGGTATTTATACTGATCATATATTTTTTTGCCTACCAACTATTGATTATATTTTTTTTCATGAGTACTCAAAAACACTATATTAGACATCAATATGGAAGAAATTTTACACAAAATAGACATGTATTATAACTTATTTTCTACACTATACTTCGTTGCAATGATACTACCATTGATGTAAATATGAGCTCATATTCCAAAGAAGCAGTTGCCATTGCACGACATGACAATGATGTCGAGAACTAGCGATAATCATAAATCTTAGTAATACTAGTAGCTCCGTGAGCTATAGACCTCGCAACAAACTTAACTTTCCCGCTGGAAAACTGTTATCCCGATACATCAACAGTCACAATCAGTTTGCCAACACCGCAAATAAGTTTGTAATTGCAAAAACCCCCATATACCTATCAGCAATTTTGAAAAATTTCGAAAAACTGAATCAAGAAAATTTCACGAGAATTGGTCAAGAAATGCAACCTGTACAAGAGAATAGTGGGAAATCCGGACAGGCATATGAACGCATTTTTGCCCAAGCTGAAATGGAGACGCTTCGCTCGCTCGGTCAATTATAAATGAGAAAGTATGGATGTGGAGGCCACCCATCGAGGGGAGATTCGGTAGCAAACCTTAATTGTTACTTAATCACCCCTCAACGGGTGGCCTCATGAGCCAAGCGCTAATTAAAAGATGATGTTGGTCTCAATACCAAGCCTCTTTTAACTGGATTAACCCGTCGTCTACCGACCTGTATATGGATCCGCGAAAAAGACCTCTGACATCATTTTTCACAGACGTAAATGTAGTTTAGGATTCTGACGCACTGGTGTGTCAGCGGTTAAGGACAGGTTAAGGACTAATTATAACATTCATGATCAGAGAACACTTTTTTTTTACTTATTTACTGAGAAAACTCAATTCAATAAAAGTTTTAAGTCAAAAGACACTAATCAACATTAATTATGCATGTTTATGCTAATTCCTGCTTGTGAATAACCCCAATAATAAAAATAACAAACTGAATGGTACAACTTTTGTTTACCCGGAACCAAGCATGCCTATTGTGGGATACACAAGAGAATTCTATGAATGGTGTTTCTGTTCAAAAAAGCTTGCCTGTTTTGCCTTAAGATTAACCCTTGGAATGCATAATATCCATACCAACCCTACTTAAATGCCTTGTCCCATATCTGTCACGAAACAGATTCAATCACAATGAATCAGATTGAGGATCAAGTTTCAGCATTCAACTGGTACAAGTATGCAAGCCTCTCCAGCATCCCAATGGTTAATTGGGAACAATGACAGATATTAAAACCTTTAGCACTTTGCATGAAGGCTGATACGAATCAAAATATTAGTCTTTGCCTTTGATTAAAAATGTATATCATTTGAAAGACAAATAATATGAATTGTTTACCCTATCGAAGAAAAATAATAACACAGGATATATTCAAATGACTAGTCCACATACTAAAACAATTTAACCTTAACTGTCAAAAATAAAATGACAAAAAAATAACCTTACATCCTGGAACAATGTTTTGAATTGTTATTATCAACTAAGTATACATTAATTATGTACTAACTTTGCACTATTGCAAGTTAAGGTCTTGTTAATGTTAGTTTTATGATTACCGTAGATTTACTTCATAATTAATTAGGACACCCACATGTACACAATAAGTAAGGTTATGTGAATGTAAATAATGAAAAATATCGTACTTAACCATATCTAGGTGTTCTCATTACTTTTTTCTAGAAATTAAACGTCTTTATAGAATATAATCACAAAATAGGAAAACAGCGCGCGATTAAACGTCCGCGTTCAAAGATAAGCGGCGAGGATCCACTCAATAACTGTCAAAATTGTAAAAACAATCCAAATATCACGTGAACACACTGCAGTTTACAGTTAAACTGCGCTCAACTAAGTGATAAACTGTTAATTACACGTGCTGAGATAAACTAACGGTACTTTTTAGCAATTGTTGCAAAAAAACTGCACCAGTTTACGTTCTAGGTTAGGTTTGCGATTGGGCGATTATTCTCGCCTATTGTAAACAAGGAAGGTTTGCAACGCCTTGAGATTTATTGACACGGATTATACAAGCATTTTTTAAGACTTTTATAGGTTTTATGAATTATGGGGAATGATTGTAAACATCTCTCGCGTGTAATGAAAACCCGCGCGCTACACCTAACCTTGATAACGAAAAAAGGTTGACGCGGGTTTCTAGTTCAAGGTCTCCTGAAAAGAACTACAAGTCACATGAAGGCGTTACACAAACAAAACTGAAATATCATTGCGACCCGCACAAAAATCTATTTTGGGACAAACAACAGATGAAAAAAGTACTAACCTTACGGACTCAGGTGACGGCTTTATCCATGTAATTTGCACTTGAGGACTTCTACGCCTCTATCACAAATTACACCACCAAAAACACTTACACTGATATATCCTAAACACTTTCTAACACGAGTCGTGCACAATATTTAATTGTTTTTCATAAAAAATTAACACTTTTCACGAAACATCACATGTTACGAACTTCACGACTGCAAAATTTTGGTGTTGCCACAGCAAGGAAAATTTTAAGACTATCTTCACACAAACACATTTTTAAAACTAGGTACCGTGACTATAACGACCGGATTTGGTCAGCTGACTGTGGTTTTTTTTTTTGTTAAGTGACCAAAAGTAACAAACGATACAACTGCCGTTACCAAAGACGGCCACTCAATTACGCAACACCAATTGGTATCGCTTTCGCGAAAAGTAAACCATTGTGCCCTACATCTACATCTGTATTTACACAGAGCTAAGACTAAATTGGTTTGCATTTCGAGCCAAACCGATACCAATTGTGCTGCGTAATTGAGCTGCGGGTCTTACATTTACTTAGAAAACTTCAGTTTAGTTTCAGTTTAACTCATGTGTTTTATCAGTGAAGGAGAAGTTATAATAACACAAAAAACAGACACTACATGCTTTCAACAACTGCGTTTGATCATAGAGGAATAAGACCTAGAGTAACCATACCCTAAGTGAATCACTTAGTTAAGAAAAGTTTGAATAGATGTCGCTAGTTAGTATGCACATGCGTTTGTGCGTTGTGATGCGACTAATTTGAACAATAAGAGTGCTTTCGCACTACGTCCGTTCCGAATCCGATGCGAACCCGTGAAAATATGGTACTGAGGAGTCGTAGAACTATTTCTATGGTAGTTTACGCACTAGATCCGGCTTCCTCATCAGATTTCATGACGAAGTCATCCGTGACTCACCATTCCGGAGAAGATAATTGACGGGCCGAAGTAGCCATAGTATTATTCGTATGTTGATTAATTATGCAATTCCACTGTTTCGAAATGCACTATTGTCATGATTTGCAGGTTATTTTTGACTTTCAAATTTTACACACAAAACGATAAATTGCAAAAATAAGGTAATTTCCTAAAAAACAAAAATATTTTTTAATTATTTTGCCATTGATGCAATACGTGATTGACCAAATGAAACCATAAAAAATCATAAAACTAATAAGTGAGGTATTATATTTTGTATGTAAACTGAACCGTAAGTTTTTCCTGTTAAACGTTCTCAGATGTCTCGTCATGCAAGCCGTGAGCATACCAACACTGGCTTGGATAGTGTAGAAGCGCTGGCGGTCATCAGAGAAGAGCAGGTAACCCCCGCTACTTCGAATCCGGAAGTAGGTGCTTCTTCGAAGAACATAGCAGGAGCCAAAAATGGAACCTCAAATATCAGCTGTGCAAACGAAATAAAGGAATGCCCTGCAAGCTGCGCTTGCAACGATAAAGGCGGCATCACTTTTGGACCGGAAGAAGTCCAAAAGATGCTCAATGAAAAAGAAGCTGCGTTAAAAGCAGCGTTTACTCAACAACTGGAGAGAGAGTTAAATTCTATGAAAGAAAGTTTTAATTATATTTTACAGTAAGTAGTTTATCAAAGTACTCCAATTGTATTTGTGACTATTAAACAAAAGTTTGAATACCTTGCATTTTGGTTACACACGGACACACACACATCATGTTTAAATATAATATTAAAGCAACTGTTTTCACACACTATGTTGACAATGAGGACGGGTATAAGCGGATACAATTTTTGTAGATATTTTTTTAATAAATGAAAAGTCTTTAATTCAGACACTTTTTAAACAGAAATGAGCAAGTTCGCTCAAAACACATGCAGAGTGAGGCGCACAGAGAGAGGCGGGAGAAGGTGATAGCGTTGCAGATGCAGCTTGAGTGTAAGAACATGGCGGCCCTAATGTACATTATGTGCTCTGAGCGGAGGAGAAGTAAATTGGAGAAATTGAGGATAATTGAAGGTAATTCAAATGACTAAAGTATACGAGCGCTCCGAGATGTTTGTTAGTTATTTCTTAACTAGTCTTTTGTACTTAGAAAATGTGGCTAAAAAGGCTTTTGCATGTTTTCTGGATAAGGCATAAAAAGCAAAAAGAAAATCTAGGAAGAGGTTCTCAATTCAATGGAATCTTTTTTTTTTTAAATGCATCCTTCTCCAAGCAGCTATCAGTCTTATAATAATCCTTAACTTATTTTTTTCCTCTTTTTTTTTCTCATCGATTATTCCGATTTAGCCTTAAAAAGTCGATCATCACCTTTTTAATGATATATACGAAAAATTAAAATCAAAAATCTATATAGGTATAATACATTATTATTATTAATAATTTAAATTATAGTGATAAAGTCTTAATTTCTTTCTTTATGCATTTACATTAAAGAACTTAAAACTTTATCACTGTAATTTAAATTATCGCTTTAGACAAACAAAACACCAACATAATATTTTTTTGGCGATCGGCAATCTTACCGGGTCGTGCGCTCTTGTGAAGAGCCTTTAGCCCTTCAAAAGGTCACGGCGTGAAATTAGCCGGTCCGGTGACGGCTTACCAACTTAGGAATTTTACCCATAAGTTCAGGGGCAAAATAAGTTAATATTTAGGGGGCGAAACATTCTTCGGGTTTATTAAAGGGTATGAAAAAACTGATTGAAAATGAGTGCAAAATTGAAACCAATGAAAACCGTATTTTTTCGAAATACTTGTTATCTGTAAGGGGCGTTGTACGAACTGACAATATTAAAAAGAGTATGGCATGGTTATGGGTTTGGTCCGTGGTAAAGAGAGTCTATAAAAAGCGGCGGTTAGTGATTTAGGGGTATTTCGGGATTTTACGACCTACTTTTATGGGAAAGCTCTTTAAAGAGTTGGCAACCCAAAGTTATGAGGGACAGACACAGATTAACGGACAGACGACGTCGGAGTCGGATGTGACTCGGATATTCGCCGGTCATAGACAACACAATGCCACCTTTTTTATAATACGCTTTCTATCAAGTAGCTGTTATCCCAAAATAGACTGTATTGAAATGGTATAAAGACCGTGTTATTTTTATGTAACTATGAAATTTCATAACATTGCAATGACCTCTTTAGTTTTGTATAATTTGTAAATGTTACTTAAATTTTATTACAGTGCGGGGCCCGGTGTTTAATTAAATTCAGTCCAAAATAAATACAAAAAACCACAAAAAACTGCTGCTTAAGTAAAATTATTAGGTACTTAACTTAATACCTATGTTTAGTTCTTTGCGCGAGCCCTCTTTAAATAGGTGCGAGGCAAGGGCGAGGGTCCGATTAATGTCGAGATAATGTCGATTTCGAGATTAAACGTCAAATTCATACAGTTGTGTCAAACGACTGTATGCACTGACGTTTAATCTCGATTGTGAGATTATCTCGAATGCAGCGAGAATAGGGGGCCAGGTCGTTCGTTTCGTCTCTCATTTCTCTCGACAATTATAAATTGACCTGCGCGCTCGTAGGCTAATGCCTAATGCCCTAATGGGGCCATCCATTAATTACGTCACACGTTAAGGGGGTGGGAGGGGGTCATCAACAAAGTGTGACAAGGGGGGAGTCATAAGCTTCGTGATCGTGACGTCACATGTATAAATCTAAAGTATTGAAACTCGTCTTAACTTCAAATCTATCGAAACCCGTAAAAAATAGCAGTGTGTGATTAAAACTGACATTGCTATCTATGTTTATAGAAATGAGTGCACCCTGTAAAAAGCGTCCGTATTCCAGAATATTCCAACTACATCCACGCTCTGCAAGACATCCTGAGTGAAGGCCAGTCCCTCATCTTGCACTTGTCCCGCGGGTACAAAACTGCCGCGCGCGTCGAACACGAGTGGCGCGAGAAACTAAAACATGTCATCAAAGAGGTACCAATCCATATTTAATAGATTCTATACACGTACGGTCATGACAAGCCAACACACAGACCAAATATACTAAAAAAATCAGTGCTTCTTAACTCATTACGAATAACGGCCCGCTAATTGATTTTATCGATGATAAAAAATAAATAAAGGGAAAAGCTATTTTTTTTTATAGAATATTAATAATTAAATAGCCTGTATAGGTCCCATTGCGTATCATCGGATGTCGACCATAACGAAGTCTCAGTCGGAGGAACAATCAGAGTCGGTGACGTTTCTTATGAAACGTGCAATTGCTTCGTCTAAAACAACACGCGAACACTCAAACGACACACTCGAAGCGTATTCTAGAACAGAATGGCAATATATGGCGCTCGCTCGTCCGGCGCGGCGCCGTGCAGGACAACAACTGCGTGCCTCGTACCGCGAAATTCAGTGCACGCGGCGATAAGCGACGCCCGTCATACAGTTTGCGATAGTTAAGCGACAGTCGCTATTTCGAGACGATATCATAATATTTATCAACTCTCGGCGAACAGACTTTAGCAAATAAAGCTGCCAAACTCGCTGGGTGCGCGGGGTTTAGAGCGCTGTGATTGGTGCGTTCGAGGTTATGCGCTCCCCGCGCCCTCATATGCCCCGATCTGCGAATCATTGCAGATTTTTGTCACACGATCGATAAATCTGCACCGATCGGTTTGCACAGATAAATCGCTACAACGTTATCATAGCGTGAGCAGCAGGCATAAAGCGCCTGATTAAAAACTGCGAATGTTGAAATAGATATATTGCCGTTTTAATTTGTTAGGAGATTTCTGTCTGAGGGCCTAGCTCGCTAGCTTTTATAGCGCATATAAAGCATCTGTCATTTGTAGGGTTCCGTACGCAAAGGGTAAACGGGACCCTATTACTAAGACTCCGCTGTCCGTCCGTCTCCAGGCTGTATCTCATGAACCGTGATAGTTAGACAGTTGCAATTTTCACAGATGATGTATTTTTGTTGCCGCTATAACTACAAATACTAAAAAACAGAATAAAATGAATATTTAAGGGGGCTCCGATACAACAAACTTGATTTTTTTTGCCGTTTTTATACATACTATTTACTTGAATTTTTGCCAAGTGGTGATTTCATTTGTTTTTAAGCATGTATCTGAATTGTAAAGTTACATACAATACAATGCAATGCCTAATGTTGATTTTTTAATTATGATCTAGGCCTAGGCTAATAAATTCACGCGTTATTAGCCCAGTTAATAATTAAATTTCTTGTTGTTTTGGTATATTTCACTTACAAATAATAAATACATGTTTATATATGTACATATTATGCATTTTTTTTTCAATATATTTTAGAAGGAAAAAATAGTCAACTTCAATTCCAGAACCAGTTCCGGAATTCCGGAGTAGGAGCTCAGTATCGAAAATCAGTTCCGGCATTGAAACTAGTAAATAAATAAAATTAAAAAGTTCCAAAGCAGTTATGTATCGTTCCATTCTCCTACCAGTTTCAGGAATACGTGTACCACTTCGCGGGCGGCAGTCCGGACACAAATCAATACGTATTCGATATCCCGGAATTGCTTAAGACTAAGGCTGCCATCGTTGACAACCCTAAGGAGGACCCGTGCGAGTGCGTCGCGGAGGAACTGGAAGAGATAGGTTAGTTAGGAGTGACATACCCAGGCAAAAGTCACCTCGCAAGGTATTGAGTTATTTATATCAGGGTATAGTGTAAAATGTATGTAGATAAGTGTCATACCTGAAAACTCGTTTATACGGGTATTCAGTTATAATTAAGACGCCGAGAAAAGGTATATGTTTTTTTATAATTCATACACAATACATAGATACGATCGGAAAACATGTGGAACCTACTACAAGATTTCTTTTGAAGTCTTTAGGTTTTATGAAGTTCCTAGAACGTTCAATGCCGATCTTTTAGAAACTTAATATAGAAACTTCTAGAAACTTCATGGAACCTTCTAGAAACTTTATAAGAAATTCTAGAAACCTCAAAAAACCTTCTAGAACTTAAATAGAACCTTCTAGGAACCTCATATACTCTTGTAATAACTTCATAGAAACTTCATAGATTTGCTGCTCTTTTTAGTACAAAAAGAAGTAGGTATCCACGTTTAGAAATACCTGTTCAAACAAGCAGACTTACAAAGTACAAACATGCAGCCAAACAGACTAACGGACAAATATTCCTCGAATTGAATATTGGGAAAGGGCGTAGGAGGATGGGGATAGCTTTTCCTTGTGCCAAGCTTGCGGGTGTAAGTCAGAGAAACTTTGGAGTGTAGAGACAGGATGCAGGTGAGGGTGGATGGAGGCAGCAGTGGCGCAGCCTGCCTACAAGCCGATTCCTGACGGCTTTACCAAGCTAGAAAGCTACGGCTAGCTGTCAGTGAAGTCCAATGTTACTCTAACTAAATGTCAGACTCGCACGTACGGTTCTAATTCTGCCGGCTTCCCTTAGGAAATAATTAACGCTTCGCCACTAGGAGGCAGGTAAAACAACGGATACGGTATCAGTAAGTTTATGGTATAAAATACGAGCAATGTAACAATAGTATACACACTTATAAATATAGGTAGGTATAGCTAGTAAAACTTGTTGTAGTGGTAGAGCCAAACAGTAATCCTCACTAGATGATTACTGTTCGAATGGGCCGGCTCGACCGGGGTAGTACCACACTCTCACAGAATATCGTCGTAAAGTCATAGCTTGCTATTGCGTTTCGTACGGTGAGTGACGAGATCCGGAGGCCTATTCCCTCATCCCCATCCCATCCCCATTCCCCATCCTCCCTAGACTGGCAACGCTTTGGCAGCACCTCTGGTGTTGCAGATGTCCATGGGCGACGGTGACCACATTCCATCAGGTGGGCCGTCAGCTCGTTTGTCAGTCAATTGATATTAAAAAAAAATGTGGATGGGATGTTTGCAGGCTTTGTGTGACACTTTACTTAGTAAGTATAATATGTACTGCGAGAAAGCTCTATTTCTTTATCAGGGTAAGACCTTTCTAGGCCAAGATCTCTTATGTAGTGATGATCAATGTCTAAATCGATCTGTTGATTACAATTTTGAATTTGGAAAAGAAAAGAAATTGGAGGAAGAAAAAGAAGTTGTCAGTATTGAAGGAGTTTTGTACGAGTCGCGATAGCCTCAATACAACTTCTGGTTTATTTCCTTCCGCGCTAGTATGAGACTTACTGCATAGCGCCATTTTTACAGAGCAAGAACGTGAAAAGGATTGGTGGGAACTGGTGGATACCGAGTGCCGTCCGTTCGTGATGCTAGGAGACATGGCGGAGTTCACCCCGCCTCAGCGACGAGCGGTCCTCAAGACTGTCAAGGCAGCCAAGACTGCGCCCCCCAAATGGAAGGATTATGGTGAGTTAAGTCAGGTTTAGACAGGGTCAGTGCACAAGTCAGTATCGGCGCCGAACCGACTGACCTCAAAATATTCGTGTGCGAATATACAAGTCAGCGCTGACCTCCCACCTCTGTACTGACTTCAAAGAAATTTACATTTTGTTTTTCTCGGGTCAGCTCTGACTTGTCTCGAATTCGAAGTCAGTCACTGACCCTGTCTAAAGGCAGATTTAGAGCGGGAGGTCAGCGCTGACTTGTATATTCGCATACAAATATTTTGAGATCAGTCGGTTCGGCGCCGATACTGACTTGTACACTAACCCTGTCTAAATCTGCCTTAAACCTGGCTTCAAGATGCTCTGTTTTATGAAGCTACAAAAAACTACACACACACAAACAATTTATCAGTTAAAAATGGCAATACAGCTGGGCCAATGTGTTGGGATGTCATCGGTGTTATCAGATTTGCATCCATGTTGAGAAAAAGAGCTGGGAATAGCGAAGGGTTGCCATCATAGCCATTCCCTGTGGGTTATCTAGAATATCTAGATGTTTGGGATAAATCTTGACCAGCACCGGCGATCCCTGGGTCTCCATGGGCGTACCTACTGTGGTATACACTTAGATTTGTATAAAACTGTAGACATCATTGTTAACTTATGTGTACTGTTTTGAAAAAAATATTCCTCACCAAGTTTCTTGCCGGCTCTTCTCAGAAGGTTTTTTCGAACCGGTTGTAGGTTCATTGCTTGACCTTCATAAGAGCTTGTAAAAGCCCAAATTGAATAAAGATAGTTTGACTTTGAAATAGTTTACAGGGGATATTTCCTAAGAAGAAGTATAGTGAGTTACCGTGTAGTTACTCGAAATCAAGGCGTATGAGTCAGAAAAAATACAGCAATGCAAACCATGCAAATCAAATCATTTATTCAGCAAGTTAGCTTTCTGTGGGCTCTTTAACTTTTCGCATAATATAATAAAATAAAATTAATCTACCAGCGCCTCGGACAGGACCATCATTAGTCATTACTGAGAATAAGCGCCGCAATAAACTCAGCAGAAAGTCATCTTTTCAAATCAAAAACTTAAATATACTTAATTAAATGGAACCATTCCAACAATGCCAATGAGCTCATTCAGATCGAGAGTCCTTGACCTTGAAGATACGGGGAAGAACTTGAAAGTTGATGGATTGAATGGTGGCAAATTTTTTAACGAACTCATTAACTTCCGTCAAAACAATTAACGTTAACTTCCGTTAAATCTCCCGAAATGTAACGCTGTAACGTTTAACGAAGTTAACTGTTTTAGTGACGGATTAGAGATTAACGAAGTTAACTATTTGATTAACGGTGCCCAGCTATGAGTATTATGTAATCTGTGCTATGAGTAGGTAAGTACCTACATTGTAGGCGTCTATACTGGCTACTGCCGTGATATAACTATAATGCCGTTATCCGACACGTAGGTCGTTGGTAGATAACGGCATATAGATATAATAATAATAATAATTATTATTATTTTCGGAAATATTAGATAAAGTTATACTTTTTGGTGACTCCACACTAGGCTTGGCCTGTCCTATGGAGCCTGAAATACGATTTATAAACATTAAATAGATTCATAATTAGCACTTATGAATCTATTTAATAACATCCAGAAAGTAAAAAATAATAAAATAACAATCCATTCATTATATTATTATATAATAACAATAGTTATAATCCTTTTAATTTTAATAGCTTGGTTTACTTGTTTACATTTATGTCTGATATTGATTGATTATGATTGTGATTTGAGAATGAAAATGTAGTGCTGGTGTAGGGTGCTGATGAGTGAGAGTGTGTGTGCATGTGTATTGAGTAATTGGGTATGTTCATGTAGGAGTGTATAATAATAATAAATAAATAATAATTACCTACATAATTAGCTTATACGAAGGATATTTTCTATATGTCGGTATTTCAGGTCACTAGCCATTCCTCAACCTTGGTTTTAGCATTTCGGACACTCAGTCGTTGGATGCCACACGATTTAACTATTGAGTTATAAATGTTATAATATATGTCCTCGGATGAGCAAACCCAAATATATCTCGGCAGTGAAGTGAATTTGTTGGCTTAGTTTCACTGGTTTCACGCACCCCCCGAAGTTTCTCAGTACAGGTTTTGGAACCTGCGGTAGTCGTAGCTCAAAGCCTAAATTTAATAAAGACTAACCTTGTCTTCCAGTGTTCAACGAAATGTTTCTGAAGGCCGACTGCTCCAACCTGGACTCTATCAAGGATGAGTACCCTAAGCGCCTACCGCTTGACAATTGGGAGTGCCCGTATAATCCTCGGAATGAGTCTAATCCTGATGATCAGGTAAGTTTAAGCATAGGTCAGTAGGCGAGATTTTTTAGTCCTGCCGACCTACACTCACCCACAATCACCGTAATAGCATTTAATGTTCGCATTTGGACGGACCACACGGGTCTGGACAACGGTTAGATATGGCCGTCGCCGTTTCGGGTTAGGCCTACAACCAAAGGCCATTGTAGAATTTCCAACTGAAACAATATAGTGCATAAATGCCAACGGTTTTAAACCAACGTTAGCAGAAGTCGCATTAGCCCAACGTTGGTAAATGGATGGGCGTAATGATAATAACTGGATTGGGCCAACGTTACTTAATATCTAATAGGACCTTCGTTGTATAAAATGCAGAAATGCCAACCGCTTTTAAACAACGGTAGTGGTATTCATAATGGCAACGTTGGTAATTCGTTGGGCGTAACGATAATCTTTTTGTAATATTGGTCCTATGTTAGTTTTATGTGGGCAAACTACTAACTAAATCCCTACTGTTGACCAATGGATGCCAACGGAAAATGCTACTACGGCATTTAAGTGATTTAGGGTTATCGCTGCCTCTTCACCCTAAATCGCCCCTGCCGCAGGTGTGTGAGTAGCCGGCATGACGCCTCATCCTTGTTTCTGCGTCTGTGACGTCGGATGCCAGTGCTCGAGGGATACTCCCTGTTCCATACATTTTCGTATACCTCGCTCAATGTAAAAAGTGCGCTGACGGCAAATTAAAATGTATGACTGTCAGCGCTCTTTTAACATTGGTTGAAGTATAGTACATTAATCTGCCGCTCTCTCACGGTGTCGCCACTGACGTTTGCTTTGAAAGTCCTTCTTTAGACGGGTTGCTAGTGAAATAAAATAATAGCAATTTTATAGATGTTGCAAGACTTTAATTCTCGTCGACAAACGGCGCACAGTGTGGACATGCATGCGGCTATGGGGTCCATTCTAAGGATCATGTGAGTTGCAGCCGAGATTGAGCCGGACAGTAACAGAAAAATAAAGAAGGACAGACGACCACAATCGTAGGCTTGTGGCGCCATCTAGTTTAACTGTGATGCAGCTTGGACTTATTTCAGAGTACAATTGTCAGTCCTCTTGTTTTATTTGTTCCTGGTGCACTCCATAAGCCTCTATAAATGCAAGCGAAAGGTCTGCAGTGGCCCCAACATGGTTGACACGAGGGCAAGTTGGCCTCATCATATTTCTGAACTCTTTCTTCGATACTAATGTGAAAGAGAAGCACTGAGGTATTCGTTGAGGATAACTTATCAACCTATTATCAACCTTACTGGGGCCGCTGTATGATTGACAGCTTCGGATCTACGATTTTTCCGAGCCGGGGCAAAAAATTGATATAGCGGACCTCCTCTCCAGCATTAGCATTCGAGATGAATGATCTTATGGCTGAATTCAGAAAGGCCACTCAAATTGATCTTTAATTAAAGTGACGTTTCAGTGACGTTTCTGTATAGGTGGACAACTAGATGAGGGACATTTAACTATTTAATACCTAATCAAATGCTTAACTGGCGTTTCTGAATTCGGCTATTAGTGAAACAAGTTTTTTAAACACATGAATTTGGCGCGTGTTAAAATTGCCGCCCGCAGATCCAGACTTGAATTAACTACCCCCAAGATCAGTTATAACTTATAAGGTTCTAACTGTGCTCAATTGCCATTTTGTTCTGTGACATTATTCTTTCTTTCGTAGGACGTCTTCCTGTGCAACGAATCAGTCTACGGTGAAGGCCAATCTACTGGGTGCCAGAGACTCCATGGAGATCGTTTCCACGACCAGGCTGGTCAGTTCCAGACCTTGTTTTATAACTTGACATTTCAGTGGCCCTCGCATGCCAGACACGGGGATAAGTTAAACCCGTTTATCTCTCTGACTATCTCTTTCGTCGGCACTAGTGTGAGAGAGACGCAAGACGCAGACGAAAGTTTAAATGTAAAGTTTTGAGAATTGCAGCAATAAATTGCCGAAAATCTAGTTTAGTTGATGGTATTTTTTAAGGTAGGGCATTGGTATTTTAAGGTAGGGCATTGCCCCACAATCCCCCCCCCCCCTAGCTACGGTCCTGGTTAATAGTAATAGTATTATAGACTAGCTTGTGTCTTTAGCTAGCGACTTCGCGCGGACTTCCTTTATCGCGCGCAGCTCCATCTACCGAGGAGAAGCATTTCTCATATTTTCTCTATTTATAAAGATTCCTGAAAAGCCTTCCAGTATATCGGGATAAAAGGTATCCTATGTCCATTACCAAATAACAGGCCACGTTTGTGCCAATTTTAATGAAATTCTGTTAAGCCGTATGGCCGTGAAAGCGGAACAAACAAATACTCGCATTTATAATATTAAATAGTTTGGACGTATTGTAACTGTTGGATGTTTTTTGGTGTGTTTTAGCGTGAAAAGAAAGGTAGCGGACATCAGGCCAACAAGAGTGTTTCTATATGCCTTGGATTGAAGGTATTGTTTGTACCATATTTGATGATTACTTGTGCAGTACCATAACCATGAGTTTATACAAACCGTTCTCGTAATAGAAAACTATCGCTCGGTCCATTTTACGTGTATCGGCAACAAGCAGTATTTCTCATAGATTTCGATAAGGAAAACGGTTTGCATAAACTCATGGTAATGGTGCAGGGAGCCTGTACATCTCTGCGACTCGTAGTTTAAGCATTTTTACTGACGCGGAGACTATACATATCCCGTATTAATTATATATTATAATTGAATTTTGTCCATTAGGTTTGTTTGTTGCACTTTTTGTGTTAGTTTAGAAAAAAGACTTACTGCTGAGTTTCTTGCGGCGTTTCTTCTCAGCAGATGTCACCTTTCGAAGCTTCAGACATGTCAAAGAGCACGTGTGGTCTATCTCCTTGTAAAATAAATATTTTCATTTTCATCCATTTAGCCTAGAAGTTACTGGTAAGTAGATATTTCTAGTTAAGTATGATCTCGAAACCATTTGTAACTATACCCGAATAGTTTTTTATTTGTGCGAAAATATAAAGGTTGTCAATTACTGCATAATGTTTAACTCGTAATCGACAAAAGTAATCATTTGAAGAAATAATAGAAGAACGAACCGAAATAGAAGGGAGACGACGTAAGAGTTAGACTTATACAGAAATTGCCAACGTCTTTTTAAACTGAATTAACCATGAAATTAAATAAATATATAAAAATTTAAAATGTCCGTTAATGTTTGGATTCCAGTCAAAAGAGAATAGAGATGACAGCGATGATGACTACATGAACTCTGCGTAAGTAAAAACCTTTTATCCTGGGAGACTTCAAAGGAGGTTTTCAATTCATCGGGTGTATGTTATTATTATTTACTTCTTTTTTTTTCTTTAAGTTTTAAGGGCGTACCCTACGCCGATGACCTTGAGCGTTCTAACTCGGTCAAAACCAAAAAAAAATACTTGAAAACTAATTCGGTGCGCGGCGTCGAGCGGCACAAGCTTCACGTCCGACGGCTTAGCAGCGTATGGCACCCGTCGCCCGCGCAGAGCGCCGCGAGCCTCTTAGTTCACGCGCCGCAGTGAAAAGTATAATTTACTCAAAAACTACAAAATAAATTGAAAAACCGGCGGATGAAATTATAGTGTACATTATTGTCTTCTGATTAGTAAAACTCTCATGTATAAGCGTCGCATAATAAGGGAGCCTTTACGGATTATGGTTTGAAAAAAGGGTTTAAGATTCCAGTGGACGAAAATAAAGAATAGATTTCATACTACAATATAATTTTTTTTAAGATTCTTGCACAACGCTAAGTACCTATACTTTATAGGATTTGAAAACAAGCAGACTCAAAGTCACCGGCGTGGGGTACGCCTTTAACCTATTAGTTTTTACCAGCGACGTCGTCTGCTGGGAATCTTTAAAACGGGCTCTCATCGGATACGCACGAATTTACCGTTTATTCATTTCCAACCAATTGCATCCCTACGTGTTAATTGTCTTGTATTTGTGAATTCGGCGAATAGTTTTGTATTACTTTGTATTTTAACTACTCACTTAATTTACAAAACGTATTTTTTTTCAGTGACCGGAATTCTAAAATGGATAATGACAGCGATGAAGACTTGATGTCCAACGCAGGGTTCGGCTATTATTTTATATTCTTTAATTTATCCTTTAAAACCTATAGAAACATAACGAACTGCCCCCATGCCACAATTATCCTAAAGACTTAGGAGGAGTGTGAACCGACGGCTTTTCATACAAAAGGCGACAAGGCTTTTCCACCCTTTTCTTCCAGGCTTTCAACCGATCGCACCTTCAGGATTATACAGACTCAATTCTAAATACGTCCATTTTAAAACTAAACCTGATTTTATTCTAAACTAGCGGACCCAGCAGACGTCGTCCTGCCCGGAAATGCAGCGCCAAATTAAATAAATCAAATTAGGTGTCGTACCGGCAGCAGCGCCACCTATCGGGTCTAATTGTGTGTTAGGTGCGTGCCGGGCACCGGAGCTCTCTCTCTCTCTCTCTCTGTCCCTCTCCTCTTCCGGTGAGTCAACCTGTACGGAGTGACGCCGGTCGACGGGCAGCCGATTACTATGACTTAATTGTGACTGTCAAATAATAGACAAATAATTTGCAATAAAATAATATTGCGACTATAAATTGAGATGTAAGCTATCCGATCTTTCAAGTTGGATCAAATTGCACACGGTGTGCACATCAAATTTAAAATCGGTTCAGTAGTTTAGGAGTCCATGGCGGACAAACGTAACGTAATTTTTATATATATAAAAGGATAAAGATTGTTATTGAATAGACATTATTTTGAATTGGGTCTGTATAGTCCTGAAGGTACACGATGTTGAAAAATTTTTGATGGGTTTCCAGTTAAAATCTAGGTCTATACATTTTGGTTTTTGCATTCAGTTTTAATGCTGTTTCAGTATTCTCAAACAAAACTAATTTCGGCGATTATTTGACTTTGTTGATCTTTAATCAATATTCAAAAAACGTATACCTATAGACCTAGATTTTGTTCTGACTGACAACCTATCAAAAATTAGTCGAAATCGGTTGACAATTAAGTGGTGGCAATCGTTAACTGCACGCGCGCTGCACATGTGTATTGTTTGAGCCGCGCGGCGCGCGCGTGTAGCGCGCGTGCGGTTCACGATCAGCGCGCGAGCGGCGCATCTGCGGCGCGCGCAGCGCGTTCGTCAGAAGTGGACGCACAATTGCATATCGCCTTTTGTATTGAAAAGGGTGCTTTTTGCCATTGATTCATAGTCCTCTTAAGTTTGGCAAAATATATCGCAGCTGGTCGTAGCTCTGCCGACTTAAGTAGCTGTAGAATAACGGAAACGGACCTACAATTGATTAATATTAAATGTAGAAACACAAGCAACCGGGGTAACTTCGAACACTCTGCGGCCCTAACATGAAAGACACAAAGATAAATTATACCCTTTTATCTCTATGACTATCGTTTTCGTCGGCACTAGTGTGAGAGAGACGCACTTAGAGATAAGACGGTCTATCTTATCTTTGTGTCATTCATGTTAGAGCCGCAGGTATTAACATTAAACGGCCTTAAAAATAACGGAAAGGTCAAAGGTATATTCAAATGACATATGGCTTGTCATTATTGGTTTTTAGGCCAGTGTTCATACAAAACTGCCCATCATCCTTTTGTATGAGTTGAAATTTCGAGAAATTTCTACTTTTATAAAAACTCATTTAATTCTAGGAGCATACACCGTGGCAGCGTTCATGGACACGCGCCGGATGTGAAGGAAAAAATCAACTTTGAAAAGGTATTCATACTTCCATTCGTAGGCGTGGGTAGGGGTTCAAGTGTGGTATAGGTAAATCAGATGTGGGAGTCGTTTTTGAATGTGTGAGTGATATGGAAAAGTATGCGTGTTTTGTTTCTGTGTTTTAAATATAAAACGCTAAATGAACACAGCACCACTACATTCACAAACGACTCCCTCATCTGATTTAATAGTACCTACCTACATAGTACCTACATATGTGTATTGGTACTGTAATGTAGTTTTTTAATGAAAGAATTTTCATGCGCTAAACTTTTTGAACGCCACTGCTAACGGCGAAAAAGCGTGCCACGAGCGCTCGACGAACGAAAGAAAGAAAGATACGACAAAGAAAATTCACTAACACAAGACACACAGAGTAACATACCTAAAGAAAAATTAAAACAATACAAAACAAAATGGTGGTGTGTGTGTCCTCGCGGCTGTGAATCCGTCGACGACGGCTGTAGCCAACGCAAATGTATGGAAAACGGCATATCGTGGCGTCAGGGTCACGGAAAACTGCTGTTGGCTACAGCCAACTGGGGCGTACAAAAGGTTAACCCTAGTCTTATGTGATTGAAAGCGAAGCCACGGTGGAGCACGCTTACCCAAAAAAACACCTATTCACTTTGTGCAATAGAGACACATCCACAGATCTGCCCGATGGACCAGTGCCAACGCATGCGGGTTGACTCCTTCATGCGAAGTCTGCCCGCCTACATGCGCGAGAGTCCCTTTGCCACCTTCCAGCACACTTTCGAGGACTACGAGACGTGTTCCCCTGGTGAGAGAATATATATCTAATAGCCTGAAGGTCCAAGCAGACCAGCTAGTTAGTCTTACACGCAACGAGGTTGTTGTTCACGCATATAGTACGGACTTAGATCAGTGTGGATCCAGGGAGAGTCATGACCCCCGCCCTCTGAGCTAAATATATTGGCGCAGGTATAAAATCAATGTGTCAGAATTATGGCTTGTGATATAATTATTCTACGCAGACGAAGTCGCGGGCACCAGCTAGTAATATATATTTACGTTTGTACATTCTCTTCTGGGTATTATTTATACCAAACCGTATGTTTCAGTGAAATTCCATTCGCAAAGCCATTTGTTTGAAGTTGTTAGTGATGACGTACTTCCGAGACACTGTTTGTAGGTATTTCTCTAATTTGCGCAGGATTTCTTCTTAGATAATGAGTGATACAAAAATCGCGAACATTAGGTCCGATTCGAATTAAGTTAAATGTCAACACTTGTCATATTTCACTTACAGAACAGCTCAAAATCTTGAGGAACCGTATCGAAGACAAGAGAAAGAAATCCCATCACGAAGAAGATGAAAATCCTCTGGACGAGTGGACACCTAGTGTGGAAGGGGTTGCAGTCCAGACCTCGGACCTGTCTATGTCGTTACCACCTTGCACGTGTCAGGTGCCCAGTCCTTCTCCGGCAACTAGTATAGCCAGGGTGTATAATGGTACGTCTATCATGAACTGAACTAACGCCCGATTCGCCAATATATTCAATGGAAAATGACTATGGACTTATCTCAGTTTCTTCTTATTCTTCAGTCAGTCATTTGAGATCAGGATAGAATTCAACAAGTGATGCTACACATTTTCTGTTCCGCATCGCAAGGTTTGGAACTCCGTGCGTCTGCATTTCTGAAAATATCTTGGAGTTTTCTGGGAACATTTGTTGGCTTTACAGCATCAGGGCAGGGACTGACTTTGTTGTCTTTTATTCCAGTGACCTTATGTATTTATACAGTTTTAATATCTTGAAGATATACCTTTGCCTATGCCAACTATTGCACTACCTTCTGCTTTTGCATCTACTCTTTACACCAGATGTATTAGGTCATCAAATTGTATCGTGCTAAAGCTGAAAACAGAAACATAATCTTTGTTTACTCTTTGCTCATATTCATAAATAAGGTCTTTTAACTTATGTGCATTAAGTACTTCAAAATTATTTATGTATTTCTTTATATTTTAGTGGAAGATCTAATCCCCATGAAGGATGCTCTAAATGTTATCACTAAAGAGTGCCTCTATGATGATCGCATCCAGTTCGACCGATTTAAAGTCATCGGCCAGGGGTCCAGTCAAACTTTGTGCGTATTGATAACTTTCGTCAGCATCATCTTTTTCATCATCATAGGTACTGTAGAGTTGGACGAAAGGGAAATAATAGTTATTAAATAAAATATAGATTGACTTATACAATATACTTTCTTTCATATTTGACTGCAGCTTTAACCGTTAGGTTTTGTGATTATATTATATCAAGTCGGTACTCCAGGAAGTAATATTAAAGAAAGTATATACGTTTGTCTACATTTTATTCAATAACTAGCATTTCCCGTACGTCCAGCTCTACAATACCACACGCGTATAAGTACTACGCGTACTTTTACCACAAAATCACAATCCCATCCAGTTCAATCGATTAAAGCCCTCAGCCAGGTAGGGGTCGCGTCAAACTTTTTACGTATCCATTACTATCAACAACACCATCATATTGTTCAATTTCATCATCATTCAGTGTTTCTACTTAGAGCGAGGCCCTCCCTTGATTCGACCGTTTAAAGGCATAGACCGGGCGCATACTTTTATATTGTTACGATTATTTTCGTATACGGGTTCATCATCATTATTTCTTTTTCATCATGAAAGATGTTACTATGACCGATTAAAATTCGACTTTAACTGTAACTGACCGATGGAAGATATAATTTTAGTTGATGATATCTCAAATTCATTTTAGGTTTAATGTGAACAAGAGCGAAGAATTTAAACAGACAAGGATGTCAGAAATAAAGAAGATCCTGAAACGGCATCCAAGCCTGTTGGATCTTTTTCAAGGCAATACACAGTGTTAAGGAATTATCGTTTACCATTTTTTGTACACTTTATTTGTAACAAACAATTAAAATTCGAATAAAAACATTGAAATACATTATGATGTTAACCCTATTTTTAACCAATACATGTATAATACTAGAAAATTTCAATACACTAAAATAATCATAAATTCAATAAATAGCTAATTGTAAGACGCTAACATAATACAATTTAAATAGACACTAAGTTACTATTCAAGGTTGGAAATTCATATCACAACCGTTTGCAAACTCCATCGGATTTGTAATCTCTTTAATCTCCTTCTGAATGCTGTCTTCGATGGTGATCATAGTTTCATCTTCGCTATCTTTAAATTCTTCAACATCAAGGTAATCATCAGATAGTTTTTGTTGAACTATCTCGATTTCCTTAAAAACGTCAGATTTAATTATATCTATATCATAATGAATATCTACTACATCCGGAGTTAATGTCTCCACTTCGGTTAAACTAGGTTTAGATAAAGATGACTTGATAATATACAGATCTGTCTTAGCAACCGGAATTTTAGATTCTTCAACCTTTAGTACTTTCTCCTCTGATTTGATAGTTTTCAATTCTTCTGATTTAGAAACTCTAGGTTCGTCACCTTTAGATTTATCTCCAAATATAGGTATTTTACTACAGGATTCCAGGGTTTTGATTGATGTTTTACTGGAAACAGTGACTATGTCGCAGATTCTAGGCGTAGGGGGCACGGGGTCGAATGGCACTGATAAGCTATTCTGAAGAGCTTCAGCCTCCTTTCGTCTTGTTTGCTTCCTCTCTAGCTGCTTTTGAAGTTCTTCTATTCTCTCTTCTTTCAGTTTCAGAAGGTTGTCCAAGTGTTCTACCTGTCAAGTTATTTATCTGTTTAATCGCAAAGGTCGTGATAAAAATGATCAGTTCAGCTAACAGTAGTAGTGGCAAGGTTAAAGTTCGCAGTGGATACTGCCTGGTAAATGTATGGCCATAAGAAATAGGTCGCCTCCATTACAAGTTACCTACGTAAAATCACCTTCGTGCTTCGAGCGCTTTCGGCACGTAAGTTTAAATATGACCTTGAATGCGCAGAACATATTTTCGGTTCTCAATTGAAGTGCGGCATGAGGTGCGACGCGAGAGGCCGCGCGTAACCATAGTTTTAGCTGCGCGCACGACCGCCATTTTGGGTCAACTTTATGTCCCCGCCACATATTATACGAATGTAACGTTGCATCTGCAACGTCCTACGAATCTTTTGTTTCGCTTCAGTTACCTTCTTTTCAGAAATTAAGGATTTATCATCCGATGATAATGATCATGAAGAAGCAAATACAAATAGCAGATTCTCAAAAATAGTTAAGCGTCAAAGTTCTGTATGGGGTAAGCAAAGAGGCTACTGTTGCTTGAATAATGTGACTATGACATGCCATCAAGTGGTAGAACCTTACCTTGTTCTTCAGCAACTCAGAGCAATCCTTGGTGTCCTTGAGCTCCTGTTTCAGGTTGAGGTATGCGTCGTAACTCACCACCTTCTGTTGGATCGTCTCCAGCACTCCGTTAACCCTGGTCTTCATTGGCACCATTAGCACGTTTTCTAGAAGATCCAATTATATTGATTCAACAAAAATTGCTATAACCAGTTAGAAATAAAAAATGGTAACTCCAGATTATCACGTCTTATCTTATTATTATATTACTGCAGAGTATGTAATGTACTAGGTCTTGCTCCTGTATACCACTGCGTACTTGCAGAACACTGTGTATTCATCTATAATCGATGATGATGATGATGGTTGTGATGATGGTGATGATAATAGTGATGATGATGATGATGATGATCATGGTGGTAGTGGCGATGATGATGCTAATGATGGTGAGGATAATTATGATGGTGATGGTGGTGGTGATGATGATGATGATGCTGATGATGACGATGATCATGATGAAGTATAAAAAAATATTACCATCGTCTCCACAAGCTTCGTAGTAACTGCCGCCACTAGACATGTTCTGTTCGTTATCTTCCTTATTCTTGTTCATTTCTTCGTCACGGTGGATCTTCTCACGGACTGAAAGCAATCTTAAGAAGTAAACTATTGGTGAACGTAGATTTCGTAGAACGTTCCTTAACATTTTTAAAATCCACCTACATAATGTTTTGAGAACATCATCAAGCAAGAGAGAGAATGCAAAATTTTCTGATCAACTCAATATCCCGCATACATTAGATTTGGTTCCGTTGCTATAGAGATCGTGCTACATATATGTACCACTGTGTCCCCATCTTATCCAGTGCGTCTCTCTCATACTAGTATCGAAGAAAGAGATACATTGAGAAATAAGAAGGGGATATCTTATCCTCTTGTCAAACTTGCTATGGCACATTATTGTACCATTGGACTTGTGCGGACTTTTCACCGCGGTAGACTAGTATAAGTAGGTACTTATACTAGTCTACCGCGGTGAAAAGTCCGCTGATTTAGCTGACCATTTTCCAATCCATTGTTACACATAGGTATGTGTAACAATGGATTGGAAAATGGTCAGCTAAATTGTGTCCTGGAAAACAGCTGTTCCCAACTATAGGTACAATCTGTACGTTTCATTCAACACCCTATTCTAAGCCTTAAAACTATACAATATCTAGAACTACAATTTCTAGAACACAGAAAACCTTCTTCCCGTTTTATTTGCCACGCTATCATGGAAACTCGATGCCATGATTTGCTGAAAAGTTCTACTTTCATTTGGTTACGCTCTTACTCAAGTTCGGCTTTTGTCTTATTACTTTGTCGGATGTCCACTTACCCATGATCAGTACGCGTTCGATAACGCCCGGCGCGCAGTTAGCCAGTTGCTCCATGGTGGTGATGCATAAGTTGAGCTTCAGCTTCTTAAGCACTTTCCTATTGAGTGTCATCCAGTTGTTAAGCTTAAGAGCGTGACCGTTGCGAGGTGGGTAGTTGTGCATTTCCACTAGTTTCGGGTAGTTGACGCTCAGCATCTCGGCCAGGAGAACTGCAAGGGAGTTAGTATGAGCAAGTATCATGAGTGCGAGAAATAAATGCGCATAGGCCTTTGGGGTTGTTCTATCTAATACAACGCGACTACGCGATTATCGCAAGTTCATGCGAATTTTACTCGTACGAACGCACGATCAAACATATTGTACTCCGTCCTAGGCGTCCTAATTTAAAATCGCGCGATAATCGCGTCGTGCTCTCTATATATTTCTCGACAGTAAAAATTTATTGTTTCTCACTGGTTGGGGCCGACCGATGCCTTGCCTGGGTACCTGCTTAAATGTGTTATGGTATGGTGATGGGAGGGACTAGGCACAAGAGTTCGGGCGGGCTCCACACATAAATATGTGCAACTTTGCCCATTGTTGGAATTGCTTCGTAGACTAATCAATATAAAAGGAAAAGAAATTGAAATAAATACGTATCTACTAAATATAGTGGACGAGACCAGTGTCTTTGTAAAAATGCTTCAGCTTTGGCCACACCATACGTGACACGCTTAGAGGCATTACTTAATAGGAGTGACCGACAGTAACCATAGCATATCACTGAGCGGAGCGCGCGGTGCGGTCGGAGCCACAGATGATCATAAGTTCGTTCACTCACTAGGATGTGTCATTTAAGCACTCAGTGAAGCGCTTGACTCCACAGACCATATTATATATATATAGCTGACGCTATATTCAAAGTGGCTTTTGCGCCAATTTTCGTTATGATATTCGTGATTAGGACGTCAAAATACGTCATTATACCAAAGAACCCCGCACAAAATATTCGGAAAAAGCCGTTCGGTTGATTTGGCTGAAATTTTGTAGAAATATAGCTACTAATACTTTAATGAACTGTGTGAAGTTGCAAGTTTAATTAATGACCAGTTATTAAAATATAGCTATTTTAAAATACATAGTTATTTACGTAGTAGGTATTGACCTATATAACTACACAGTTGCATATCGTCTCTTATCTATTTATGAAGTAGCGAGACCAATTCAAATGACAAACGGCTTAAAAAACTCTTGGGAAATGTCAGAATTCAAGATCACAATAACGGGTGTGATGAAAATCCCATCTTAGGCTATTATTGCACGTGTAAAAGTGGAGCAAGAACCCTTGGTACATGCGGTCACGTTACAGCAATCTTATGGTTTTAGGTTTTGCCCGATACGAAGAAAATGTGCAGTCTCCATCATTAAGAAGGCTTTATACCATAATTAACTCATTCAATGCTCAAAGGTAGCCTTGTAAAATCAATTATATATCAATTAATTATAACTAGTACAGTTTAGCATCGTAATGTTCCTACATACCTACGAGTTTGTTACTTCTCCACGCTCACTTTCGAATGATGTTTTTTATCCCGATATTGCCACGAAAATAATGATAAGACAGGTTCCTACCGTGTACCTTAACTAATAAGAATAATATGTAAGTTAAAAATACTGGACATAAAAATAATTATATTTTAAAAACTAGTCATTAATTATAGTTGCAACTTCACACAGTTCATTAGAGTATTAGAGGCTATATTTCCACAAAATATCAGCAAAATCGACCGAACGGCTTTTACCGAACATTTTGTGCGGGGTTCTTTCAGATCGATCGGCGGTATGCGCTTTTCGGAAGTTTATCCGTAAACTGACATTAATGCCAGTCTACGTACGGCCTTCCTAGCAGATAGTAAAGTTTGACCTGTGTTTGCCAATGTGTATTTACTGTTCTGTTTAACGATTCCGTTCCATTGTCCTTAAGAATAAGGTAATATAAAACATTGTCGTCTTAGATCTTTGAGATATAGCAACAGCTTTGAATTCATACAAACGTTTAAGTATTGAATACTGAATTAAATTTGAATTGCAATTTATGAATTAACCTTTTAACCGCCGATAAATCTTCATCGAACATGTGTTGACACCTGTCTGCCTTTCTTAATTATAAGGCCGGGTCCACACGTTCGCCCCAATGTCACGCGACCAATGTGTGGGTCGAGAAATTTGCATTAGCCCCCCCCCCCAACGTTGGCGCGAGCGTTGGGAATTGATCGTCGCGTGTCGGTTTTATCAAAGGAATACCTACGCGCCAACGCCAACGTATCCGATCCGTCCACACCTTGCCGATTTTCCATATTTTTGCAACGCGCATAGAGTATGTACAATTGCACATTGGCTGTACAGTCTATACAGAACTGTTGTCATCAACCATCTTTAAAGACGTGGCGTTTCCTTTTTTTTTCAGTAATAAAAATAATTAAATGCGCTCACTGTAAGAGCGCTTAGAGAAATCTCAATTTATAATATATATAGGTCATCTTCACATTAGCTCTGACGGGACAGAGCCAGCATAGTTAATAGCCAACGTGTGTACACCTCACAAAATCGCCCGACCAACGTTGGCACGTTTTGGGACCAACGTGTGGAGCTGGGGTAAGACTGGCCGAAATGAGCTTGATATTCTGTCTTTAAATTCAGACAATGTCGGTTAAAAGGTTAAAATTAGGGCTTCATTTCAGTAATCACCTTGCTTGACAACGCCTTCAAAAGTTTAATCGTCGTAATCGTTAGATAGTTCAGACAGACTGAGTTTTGAGCTGAATCGCGTTTATACTTCGGGCAGCTGGCATTATGATGATATCACGAAGATTTTTAGAGAAGGATCTTCACGTTTAAAAATAAAAGGGAACAAGTTCAAATGAAATTCACTTTTGTTTTAGACTTTACTCAACCGCGTTAAAGTTTAATTTGGAATGAATTTGTATCTCACATTATTTCTTTTTAATTTTAAATGAGCGTTTTGCTGCCGGCGACAAATTTACACACACACACTACTTACCGTTCGTCTTCGTTATCCCTACACTTAATCAATACATATAAAACAGTACCGCGACTTACTTATAGACAACGCACAGCCTAAACGGGTAGTCCTAGAGGTTTGAAATTTGGAGGAGATATTCCTCGAGTACCCTAAAGGTGCACTAAGGAGGGATTTTTTGAAATTCCATCCCTAATGGGGTGAAAAGAATTGATACAGATTGTATGGAAAATACCGCGGGCGTAGCTATGGCGGGTCCACTAGTATAGTATAAATAAGAATGTATATATTTCTTTTCTGGTTGGTCCTTGCAAGCAATCGATTTACGTGTTTCTGCATAGATATAGTTTATGAAAGCAAATTAACTTTTTTATAATGTTACACCCTCGTTGATTAATTAGCGTACTGTTGCCTGAAATGACCTGGCGGTTATAATCGTAATATAGATAATAGGCATTAATTTAGCACACATTCGGCACACAAATAAAGAGATTTAAAAAATAAGGAAAGAAATAAATTTAAGCTGTGCCGAACGGTGCCGCAAATGTTGCCAGCGTTATACCGATTGGCCTCGCTTTAAAAAGGTGAAGTTAAAAGGTTAAGGATTGGTGAAAACTTATAAACGCGACAACTGACCAGCATCCGAGAAATCCCTATTTATCTTCTTAGTGGGTCTTGACAATTTAAAAGTATCCACCCAAGCCAGCACAGACTCGATCTCCGATAAAGGAATGGGCGCGTCGACAAACGACATTTTTATTTTTATTTGTGTCTATAATTTTATTTATTTTACTGCAAGCTCGACTTTGTAAATTTTTGTGTCATGTTTGAAAGGTCAGTGAAGTTTGTAAGTGGCCAGTGTTAGTGTCATAATATTACTATACTCTTTGGTTAGAATTTGTTTTTGTAAAAAGGTAGGAGGTTAGGCTAGTTACTCACCGACAATTTAATGGGGAAGTTGCATGAAAAATCAAAATGAGGTTAAAATGATATACTTATTATAAAAGTAAATGAAAACAAAAGCATATTACAGAAAAAAGAGCAGATAATTTTGACTATTCATTTTTATTTGATTAAGGGTCAAAATTTGTGAAAAATATTTTTTTGTTTTTAGTTCTGATTTTAGTTTTTTGGTCATCCTCATCAAATTAATTATGTCATGTTTTATTTCTACGTTGGTCTAAAAACAGTATTTTCGGAAATAATTGCAGATTTCGTTTAAACGCCCATACATTGTGTACAGTCTACTAGATATGAGCGCCACGCCGGCGCGCCGCCGTCGCCGCAATCGACAGCCGCGCCGTCGCCGCCGGCGCGGCACCATAGGCGCGCCAATCGGGTGATCCGATGAATCATATCAGTTGAAACTGATTCGCCGTAGGGTGAATCCACGTCAAATATAGAACAAAATGGCAACTGCATCGACCGCGAATAATACAATTAGATATTTACCGATTCATTTTAGATCAATCGATTTAGATGGCAAGAGAAGAAGTATTTTATGTGACCAAATATTTCGCGATGCTTGCTTGAAAAATGAAAAGAATATCAATGAAGATGTACTGTTTGCAGAGTAAGTCTTTACTATTTTTTATTTCAATAATATTACTTTGTACCAATTATGATTATGAATTAACTGGAAGTGTTATGGAATTTTTGGCAAAAAAGAAACATCTCGTTTTATATTCAATTATTTTAATTAAAAATTGGAGTTGAATTAACTTGGGTTTGGTGTCATTTCCTTTAGTAAATATATTAAAAGCTGTGTGTTTGATTTTCATTACTGACATTGAAAGTAATATTAATTTAATTGATTAAAACTGAATCTGTCGTTTACTTAAAAAGTACTGCCTGCGCATTACATTACATAATATATTTTTATTGAAGGTTATGGGTAACGATTGATTCGTTTTTTTTTCAGAGTTGCGGTGAAGGCGCGCTGCAGAAATATATACTATTATATGCTATCAATAAGTTAAAGGATATTTTTACGTTGAATGTTTAAAAAAAAAAGTGTTTTATTTAAAAAAATTAACCCTGATGTATTGCAAAGTCACGCCGCCGACAACGCCGCCGCCGCCGATGGAAATTTGACCCATGCCGCCGCCGGTTAAACTGCCATCGGCGCTCATATCTACAGTCTACCGACAGCTGTGACGTCATAGCTGTTGTCCATTTTGTATAGTCTTTTTGCGAGTGGTAAAAGCAATGACTTTTCAAAGCTAACTCACCAAATAATCAACATAATAATGTTTTGCGTACACAGATCGGTTTCTATTACTCAGCACTTTCCAATACAAGATGAAAAAATGTACGCATCTTCCCTATTGCGCAGAAATCCTAAAAACACATTTGTATTTTTTGTATTACGGTTATTTTATCCCCGGTATTGTTTACCCGACTGAATTTAAAATAAGAAACGTAAAAAAAATTTGACAGCTTTGTGCTATACAAAATCGTGTTTGACGTTTCTTATTTTAAGTTTAGGAAACTTTAAATTAAGAAGAAACCATTTCGAATTGGAACCATTGATTGTATGTAGTCCCTCTTACCCCGCCCTCCCTCCTCTAACTCAGAGAAAGTGTCACTCTAACTGTGAGCCATTTCCACATGCATTTAACCAGCCCAGCGTAACCTGCGCTATACCGTCGGCACTTATCTTTACAACGGCTAAAGCAGGAGAGTTATTGATGACTTCAAAAGGGGTCTAGATAAATTGGCCGCGGGATTTGAGATGCATTTGGTATAGAAAGCGCACTTTCTAGGCATCACAATTTGATATTATTTGCGAAAGTTCGCATGTTCGTTCTTCAAATAGGCTGTATAGATGGAATTGGATATATTTATAATCAATATACCTAGTACAATTGAAACTTTCGTGAGTCATTGTGAATACTTGAAATACACACGGGTTTACTCACGATTTATTGCCAGAAATAGTCCGACATGTTTGGAGTATGGAGTCCTTCTTAAGTGGTTCAGTGCGCGGGTTGCTTTGACCGCGACCGCACTCAACCCCTGTACCATTACCATGAGTTGCGCAAACCGTTCTCGCTATCTTATTATCGCTATTCTATTAAGACAGCAGATAATACGGTGAAGGCAGCCTGGAATGTTATCAAAACAAAAACAGGTAAATCAAAACCCGTGAATGCCAGTTTAAACTGAGAGTGGAAGATCAAATTTTGACGTCTGATTCGGATGTGGCAGGCGCTTTTGAGGAGTTCTTCGCGAATATAGAACTCAACTCCTCTACTGCGATTGCATGCTCTTATCTAGACTATGCTGCGACAGGAGGTAAGTTGGATTTTGAATTTCAATACCTACAGAGACCCTTATGAGATTGTACAAACTTTTAATTTCCTGAAATTAAAGAGCACTGAGGATCTTTGGGGTACATCCGTAAAAGTTATGCAATCGGTTATTCACATTGTGTGTGACAAAGAAATCAACTTATGTATATAATTTACTAGTGGACCCGACAGCTTCGCCCGCGGTATTTTCTACAAACTTTATCACCCCTTTTCCTTTAGGGATGGAATTTCAAATAATCCCTCCTTAGTGCACCTCTAGGGTACTCGAGGAATGTCTCCTCCAAATTTCAAACCTCTAGGACCACCCGTTTAGGCTGTGCGTTGTCTATAAGTGAGTCACGGTACTGTTTTATGTCTTTATTTATTGAATTGAATACACTTTTATCTACACCCATATCATAAAACCTCCATAGTGTAATCCAAAACCATAGGAAATGACCACCATTTTGACAACCAATTAGGAAAAACCAGTGCTGCAATGTTATTCCCGTATCGTTTTGAGTATAGAAATGAGATTAAATTTGGAACAGCTGTCAAAACTCAAGTGGGTCTCTATTCTAGTATCCATAGATATTAAAATAGTTATTGATACGAAACGTCAATTCAGTATGTTTTTTTAATATAAACTGCACAACATTTGATCTCGAGTGACATGAGAATAGAGACTTCATTCGTTTGTCTATGATTCAAAAAAAAAATGGTCTTGACGGAGGATCGAATTGCCGCGCCATGTTGACGTTTTGCTGAACGAAAGTAGAATTGTTGTTGAATTGAATAGAAAAAGTTGTTTGTAATTTACATTTTAGTTGAAAATATGAATACTAGTCTTCTCGGAGTGTGTGTGATGTGAAAATGCGCCGGATATCGGAAATATGCAGCCACGATTGTAACAAATAACTTGTTGCCAGAAAGTATTGTTTCTGAACCCATTATGGAGGATTTATAATATGTGTGTAGATAAAGTTATGTATGCAACTCTGCATAAATTGGCCTTAAAACACACGTGCGATCTTATTATGAAACTCGCCTATCGGCTCGTTCGTGAAAACCGCACTAGTGTTTTAAGGCCTATCATTATGCAACCGTTGCATAAACTACTATTTTTTCCTTACCTGTATATTGTGTTGCGCATGCGCCGACACGCCACCTTCTAGCGCCTAAAATAACACTTGCTATATCAAAACAACATATAATTTCTTCATTCATTCACATAATTTCTAAACGGTAATCAAGACTTCGCCTTTTTAGAGTTCCGTAGTCCAACTTAGTCATTTTAGTTTCGTCATGTCCGTCTGCATGTATGTCACAGCCATGTTTTCTCGGACTATTTTGAAATATGTAACGATTCACCTCGCGCACAAGGATAAAAAATATAATTGGGTATTTTTTTTTAACCATTTCGCCCATACATATATGAGTAGGGGTCCGTTAAGGTAATATTGAGCTAAAAAATAATAATTTCTGTTGGAGTTACGTGTCTGCCACTTTACCAAAACTTGAACTTCTAAATATCTAAAATAGAAAAGCTTTTGCGTCTAAGTAGGTTACATTGATTCATAACACAAGCCTTTAGAGCTTACTTTGGGACTAGATCGATTTGTGTAAAGATTGTCCCCTGATTTATTATTATTATTATTATTTATGAATATTCTTATGTGGCTATTATATGGCTGCGGGACCTTACACTGAGCATGACCCGACATGCTGTTGACCGGCTTTTATTTGATAATGAATAAGTACTTAAGTACGCGTACGCTCTCTCTGACTTCGTTACTTAAAATCAAAGAAGCTTCAGTCGAAATTAAACTCAGTTAAAGAAACTTTAATACCACGCGTTAGCATTGAAAATTGAATGGCTTTTTGGTTTGATTTAGGTCGTTTCAATAAACTCGTAAAACACTAACAATTTATTTCGTCTGTCTTGACATCTTTAGCAATGAATGAAGTTATTTATTGCGGTTCCGTAGTGAATTTAGGAACCCTTATGTTTCGCCATATCCGTCTGTGAATCCCTCCGTATGTTAGACACCTTTTTCTGGAAGACTAATACATTTTATTTACACCCATATCATAAAACCCCCAACAGCATTATGACAACCAATTAGGTAAAACCAGTACTGTAATGTTATTACAGTATCGATTTTTGTATCGTAATGAGATTAAATTTGGAACAGCTGTCAAAACTCAAGTGGGTCTCTATTCTAGTATCCATAGATATTAAAACAGTTATCGATACGAAACGTCAATTCAGTATGTTTTTTTTTAATATAAACCGCACGACATTTAATCTAGAGCGACATGAGAATAGAGACTTCATTCGTTTGTCTATGATTTAAAAAAAATAGTCTTGACGGAGGATCGAATTGCCGCCATTACTGCTTTCATCACTCATGTTGGTTTGTTGCTGAACGAAAGTAGAATTGTAAAAAGTTGTTTGTAATTTACATTTTAGTTGAAAATATGAAGTAGTGACTCCGATCACGATGTCAAAATGCGCCAGATATCGTAATTGCAGCCACGATTGCAACAAATAACTTGTTGCCAGAAAATATTGTTTCTGAACACATCATGGAGGATTTATAATATGTGTGTAGATAAAGTTATGTATGCAACTCTACATAATTTGGCCTTAAAACACACGTGCGATCTTATTATGAAACTCGCTTAAACTCGTTTCATAAAACCGCACTAGTGCTTTAAGGCCTATCATTATGCAACCGTTGCATAAACTACAATTGTACAACTATAGAAGATGGCCCCACGCACACAAAGTACAAAATGAGTTTAAAAAATAATCGGTTCTTGACTATGTTTTTAAAATATTTTTGGCTGCTTTTTAGCTCATTTGAGATTATGTTAAAATATTTTCGTAATGAATTTTTCACATTTTCAAGGAAAAAAAAGCACTGATAACATTTTTAATTTTTTTTGCCGCTAAACGTGATCTTGGGCCCCGTCCGCACTGCGAATTTCGACCGCGCGAATTTTATTCGCAGTGCGAATGGGGCGTTCAATTTGCATCAGATCACAGATTTTTTTCGCGCGAATTTTTTATCTCCAGTGCGGATACTCATATAAGATGCAATGTGTTACAGAATTGCGGGAAAAAACCGCGAATTTTCACCGCGAGAAAAAAATCTGTGATCTGATGCAAATTGAAACGGATTTATTACCTCGCGAAAATTTTGTGCAATATGAAGTAGTATGACTATAGCCGCACGGCGAACAAAATTTCGCGCGGTTTAAATTCGCAGTGCGTACGGGGCCTTACTGTCAGCTGTCGCGTGTGACGTCAACCTACTAAACCTGTCGTAAACGTCAAAAGAAATAGTCTGTATGAGGGTGCGGTCCGAATAACAATCAAGGTGTCACAACGATTGAGGTGGGCAGCGTGGTTCGGAACGCAACCGACCTATGCGACATCATACTACTTATATATACTGTAATGCAATGTCCGGCCATAACTTGAGAAAGTTCCTGCCCGCTCGGACATCGTCCAGTATTTTCTATAATAGCTATGCTGTGGTCACGGCTCTGGTTCGATGCCATCTGGCTACAGAGTTGCTCTCCTATCGTTTTCTCTTGCGAGGGAAAGCTTTAGATCGCGTTACTGTAATTAGGGCTATATTTACTATACTATAGTGCTATTATCTTAAATTTATACATACCTGAATTCTTTATACTCGTAAATTAAGAAAAATCAACATCCATTCTGTCCAGTGGCGTAACTATACCATCTGGGGCCCGTGGCAAATTCTTTTGATAGGGCCCTATCAGTGAAAATCGTCACGTTGTACTATATTTTTGAGCTCGCGGCCTTTTGGGCCGGGGCCCTCATGGGTCGGGGGCCCGTGGCATTTTGCCAGCCCTGCCACCCTATTGTTAAGCCACTGATTCTGTCCTACTAATATTATAAATGGGAAATGTGTGTGTGTGCGTTTGTTATCACTGAACTCCGTACGGGCTGAACGGATTTCCATGAAACTTGTTATGTAACTTTAGGTCCCAACGAATTGACGTGATTTTTGTACAGCTAAAGGAGAGTCGTGGTGTAACATTGGGCTAGTTTTTATCCCGGGAATTGTAGAGTTCCCATGGGAATAGCGATAAGCGAATTCCACGCGGACGAAGTCACAGGCAAAACTAGTACTTAATAAGTTACAGCGATGCAAATGCTTCTTGCAACTTTGTTATCCGTCATAAACAAAGTTGCCATAATCTGCCTATAAACCTCCCAATGTAGCCATAATCCTCCTCTCACAATGAGAGAGATTGGCCCGTAATTCCCAGGCGGAGTCGGTTCGAATTAGGGACTTCAGAAGCATCGTAGAATTACTTCGCAGAACCATTACCATGAGTTTATGCAAACCGTTCTCGTTATCGAAATCTTATTTGCTGCAATTCGGGCTATCCCCAAAAAGATTACATATTACATCACTAATGGGGACAAAAAGTTTGAGGATAGCCCGAATTGCAGCAATAAATTGCCGAATAACTACGTTTAGGAGCCTCTTAGTGGTAGAGCCAAACAGTAATCCTCACTAGATGATTACTGTTCGAATGGGCCGGCTCGACCGGGGTAGTACCACACTCTCACAGAATATCGGCGTAAAGTAATAGCTTGCTATTGCGTTTCGTACGGTGAGTGACGAGATCCGGAGGCCTATTCCCTCATCCCCATTCCCTATCCTCCCTAGACTGGCAATGGATTGGCAGCACCTCTGGTGTTGCAGATGTCCATGGGCGGCGGTGACCACTTTCCATCAGGTGGGCCGTCAGCTCGATAGTCAGTCAATTTACATAAAAAAAAGTAATTGTCATTGTAACAACTTCCCTTATTTAAACCGTTCACTCTAATTTTCGCCAAAATATAACAGTAATTTCAAATTATATTTCAGCTATCTCTTATATTAAAACTGTAAATCTTTACGATTATCAAAAACCAAACCGTATAAAACACCTCCTTTGACCCTTGTGCCTCTGCAATAAAAGCTATATTTGAATGGTACAGTGGCAAATCGAAGATGGCATTCGAAGGCTGCGCGGGAGCATGATTGTATTACAAATCAGTTTTAGTTGAACCGTCGAAGCGGAGTTACGTGTAGTTCAAAATTTTTATAATTTTATTTTCTTGTGCTTTTGATAAAGGAGAAAAGACATCAGCAGGTGAGTTGCAACTCTATTGTTTAATGGATAAGGCTCTATTTATTATGTTAAAAGTTAAAATATGCAAATTTTCTAACAAGTGTAAAATTATTATTGTATTTTATACGGCGTGTACCTTCTGAGGGATATACATACGATATAGGTATTAGGATATATCGTGTATCAAAAGATTTCAGTAATTTTTTGTCATTTTCGTACTAAGTTCTTTTAGTGTTAGCAATACCGTCTTCACCATAAGGGCACATGGGGCCCGTGCCCAGGGCCCCCATTCTCAGGGGGCCCCGAAGGACCGGCAATTTCTCTCACACATTTATTTAATTCGCTTTTTTTACTTTCCAAAAGGGCCCCAAATTCTTGTGTGCCCAAGGGCCCCAGCCTAGTTTAAGACGGCCCTGAGTGTTAGACATAAAATATCAGGCAAAGGTATATCGTAATCGTAATGTATGGGTCGGTGGCCAAGTGGCTAAAGATGTCGACTCGTGTTCTTGAGGTACCAGGTTCACATCCAAGCGTTTGTCATGTACCGAATCTTTTCTAACTTATGTATATTACCTACCTGCGAATTGCGGTAACCGATGCTCTTACGGTGAGGGAAAACATCGTGAGGAAACCTGCAAATTTAGGTAACTAAATGTGTAACCATGATCCAATTAGTCCGGTCCCCTGTCACAAGGGTCAGACGGCAGTCGCTCCACTGTAATATTTACATTATCAAAAACGATTGAAAACGTTTTTTTTTTCTTTTATCAATTAAACAAAAAATTACGAAGATATAGTGCGTTCCAGTTCCGCGTGACGTCACGACTTTGCACAATTTTTACCATGAAGTGACGTCATGAGCCCCCACACCCGAACTTTGATGCGCGTTATCTTTGTCAATTTTGATTTATTTGATAAAGCAAAAAATACGTGTTCAATATTTTTTGATAATCTGACGGACCAATTAGAATTTTTTTTTTTACCCAGAAAACATCTCTATTACACACAAATTTTTGATTTTCTCTCAATTTCACTTAAATAATAGAGAAAATCACGAATGCGTCATAGCCAGCTCAGCGGCTCTGCAAGGACGACACTGAGATAACTTAACCCCGTCCTATCTCTCTCAGTATCTCTTTCGTCGGCACTAGTGCGACAGAGACACACTTAGAGATAAAACGGTTTTAACGTAACCTCGTGTCAACCTAGTTAGGGCCGCAGCTTTTTAATACGCCTCTTAAATTACACTTGCAAAGGTTCTTAATAAAAATAACGGAACGTGCTTTAAGCACCATTTACACTTGCATAGTTACAGAGTGGTCATTAGAATCTACCGGACGAAAGTAACTTTCTCGCGACCGCAGAAAAAAACTACAATAAACACTTTTTAGACACAATTTCCTCTCATCACAATTTTCCTTTGCAACTGTAATAAAAAGTTGTTTATCTTTTTACGTGCGGCGCCTTTTTGCAATAAAACCTAGTATTATAACTTCTAATACGTACGCTTTCTGAACATGAAAAAAATCACTGTGCAGCCGTAATAAAATTTACGGTATACGTTTTCTTTGGATTTGGTTTCCGCAGTTTAAGAGGAGTGTGAACCTACGGCTTTCATACAAAAGGCGATAACGATTTCCACCCCTTAAATGTTAACCGATTTTTACAAATTTTTGGAATGTTGTCAGTCATGACAAAATCTAGGTCTATACGTTTTGATTTTTTCACTATAAGCAATGAATTCATTTTTATTACTGTTTTACGGCGATTTGACTTTGTGCATCTTTTTTCAATATTTTAATAACGTATAGACCTAGATTTTGTTCTGACTGATAACCTGTAAAAAATTGGTCAAAATCGGTAAATATTTAAGGGGTGGAAATCGTTATCGGCTTTTGTATGAAAATGCTGATTGTTGCCGTTGGTTCAGGTTGGTAAAGTCAAAAATTTACAACTTTTAAATCTTTGTATTGAGGCAACGTCTCGGTATTTTCAAGATGTCAACATAACCTCCGGCATAACTCGTGTCATGTCATTTTGAACAGGTTATTGATTTAAGATGTAGTCCCCTCAAACAGCATGCTTTCACGCCGCTTTCCCTTGCTAGGGCTGCCATCGCTTAACCTCGTAAGTCCCCTTGTACTTTATTTAGTACAAATTACTGTACTGTAGAGCAACCTCTTTTTGCTCTAGTATTTTATTGTAACTGGACAGGCGCATCACCGATGTACTTGTTATTCATATTTTTAAATTCGAATATTATTAGAACATCGGATGCGATTGTCCAGATGCTCATTCCAATTCGTGACGTCGAAGTGGCTACTCTCTTGTACCTGTGATAGTAATTAAAAGAAGTTAGCCACGAGAGCGTTTTAATACTGAAGATCCTCAGTAATCCCCGTCCTCGCTGCATACCGTCGAGCTACACAGCTCGACAGTACCTCATTAAGACCTGGCATTTTGCTTGATTTGGTTCTAATTTCAACTTTATCGTAGTTCATTTTAGGTTAAAAACTACTTCCGTAATTTGTTCTTATTTAAGTACACTGGGACGGAATCACTACGGAGCATTAAAAATGCCAGGATTTACGAGGTTAAATTGCTGACTCCGGACCAAGACAAAAACCCCGGACATTTGGGTGAAATATGGCCGAATTCAGAAAGGCTACTCAAATTGAGCTTTAATTAAAGTGACGTTCCGATGACGTTTCTGTATAGGTTGACAACTAGTTTAGGGACATCTAACTATTTTATATCTAATCAAATGCTTAAGTGGCGTTTCTGAATTCGGCCAATAGGGTCATTACTTTAATTCAGTCTGCACGCGTCAAGTGAACTGGATTTTTTGAAACTATTCCGGGTAAACGTCCCTATGACTGGTTTAAATCTGACCCCGATCCGGACGAGTAAAAAGTCAGATACTTTTTGAAAACCACCCCTCCATGATGCTCTATCAGGCGCAGATACCGGGGGGGCAATGGGGGGAAATTACGCCCCACCGCGTTTCAGAACCGAGGCACCTTATTTTGCCTATGTCAAAATAATACAAAATGCGCCTGCGCCGTCCAAACTAGGACAAATCCGGGGAAACCCGGACGGATGGCAGCCCTGCCTTTTGCAAGTACCCGTGTCTTCATCTCAAATACGAGTATTGTCTTCTCATTCATTGTCTGGGTCAATGAACTGGCGAGGCTCCACACCCCACACCTGATAGGTACCATACAATGAATGAATGAATTTCTACGCCATCATAGAACCTTATCATAGAAACGTCGTCAACTGCTGGATTTAAGGGTATAGATAAAAAACTTAAGTGAAGCTCTTGCATGTAGTGTAAGTACTTACAATTTACAAAAATACACATTAGTAATAAATATATAACATTCAATAAAATTAGGGACTTTCTATCACCAACTATTCTACAATTTTTTGGTTTCAATCGGTCGCTATTTCATTATTCTCCGTGGACTGCAGTAACAATTTCACTGTATAATAAAACTCTCCGATCTTGTGTCTATTTGTGATTCTTGACATTGATACGTCTCTTCTTTAATCGTATTTAAGCAAACATTTTTCCATTCTTGCTAAGTTAAGTATTTTACGTTTTGTTTCCTTCGTTAAACTTTAAATAGACTTCATTATTCATAGAAACATTTTAAGCAACAAATCCTACTTAACGACTGTGGAAATTTCAAATGTCGTAAGGAACATTTCGAGGAAATGTCAAAATAACCATTACGACATTTGAAATAAGGGACATTTTGTCGAAATGTCAAAATGTCCCTTACGACATTTGAAATTTCCACAGTCGTTAACTTTTCCCTAAATAATGAGTTTGCAAACCGTACGTTATATTACAAATTTCAAATATGAAATGTCTATATGAACACTTCAATACTACATACCTACAAGAGGGGTTTTACTAAGGGCTCGTAAACGGGGTAGTTTTTCGGCAATTTATTGCAATTAGGGCTATCCTCAGAAGTTTACATACAAACCCCTGTTTGTCCCCATTGTTGATATATAATAACAATATGTAATATTTTTGGGGATAGCCCGAATTGCAGCAATAAATTGCTGAGAAACTAGGCCGTTTACGAGCCGCTTAACGTACGCAGCGGCTGATCAGCGGATAAACGAACTTAGACTGTAAGGGCACGTCATTCGGATCAAATTTGAATGTGTCCCTTATAGCTGATAAGCCGCTTCGCACGTTAAAGAATGACTGGGCCCTAGCGGCACTGCGCGCTGGAAACTGTAATTTTACTCACTTATCACTGACATGATAATTACCATTTTGATCTCTCTCTTCCTAGCGCTTTTTCCCGTCTCTAATTCGGGGTACGCTTTGACCATGATTCCAGATTCGTCAGGTCGGGTTATTACAGTGGAGCGACTGCCGTCTGACCTCCGTAACCCTTGTGACAGGGAAACCAGACCAATTGGATCATGGTTACACATTTAGTTACCCAAATGTACAGGTTTCCTCACGATGTTTTTCCCTCACCGTAAGAGCATCGGTTACCGCAATTCGCAGGCAGATAATGTATATAAGTTAGAAAAACTCATTGGTACATGGCAACCGCTTAGATTCAAACTCGGACCTCACGATCACGAGTAGACATCCTTAACCATTAGGCCACCGACGCTCTAATTAGGTACCATTATGTTCTGACTGTGAAAAAGTATTGAAAACAGCACTCAAGAAGGTTGAAAAACACTTTTATTATAAGTATTTAATTTAAGGCGAAATTAAACATCGTTCCTTAATTTTCTTACATTTGTTGTGTGTAAAAAGTGAACATTGAATAGAAAATTAAAAACCAAACTGCATAAAAAATTACTTTAAATAAAAACTGAAGAGAAAAAAGCAAGCCCAAGCCTTGAATTAGTTTCAGTTACACACTTAAAACAAATAATAAATTCTAATGCGAAACATAGACTTTAACAGTCGGGACCCTCGGTTAGCTGAACACAAAATTCACCCACCATCTTGATTTTAGTTTTTAATTTTAAATTCGAAAGTAGACGAACGCACTAAAGCATTCAGTCTACATTCAGCAGTCAACAGTTATAGTTTGAATATTTAACGAATTCATTAGGAATTGCCCAATTATAAAGTTAATTACATAGAGTTAATGACCTCGTGTTTTTTTTTTATTAGTGCGGAATAAGGAGTAGTTAGATTGTGGCTTTATTGTAGACTTACAGTATACCTATAAGTGGAAAACGCCGGCGTGCGTTAGAACGGGATGACACGCCTTATTGTGGAGCTCAATTGAGAGTCTCATACTGGCTCAAAGCGGTTTTCTATACGGCAGGCGAGTCTTCATCGGCGAGCGAAGCGCATGCGAATTAAAGAATCATTAAGACGGTCTTTTATTGTAGCTTGATGCGTGACCGATATTAGGACGATTACCAGTGTGCAATTCTCTTACATAACACTTCGTCATCGAACTCTCAGCTAGCCTAACGTGACCCGTCAATGCGTAGAAACTACACATTCGTGCGTGTCTTCAACTTTGGTCGTATCCGACGCAGCGATGCCAGGGTCGTAGATACCTAACACCGCATAACGATTACGAGAGCGCGGGTCAATTTATGATTGTCAGACGAAATGAGAGAAGTTTGTTAGGAGAAATAACAGCTGATATTGACTGCGTTTTGTGAATATGACTTTGCCTATAGCCATTATGACCTTCGAGTGGGCTATAGTGAAGCATAACTCCATAATCGAAGAAATTTTGCGAGATTACGGGAGATGGATCTACATACAATGTGAGATACCTACGTATTGAACTCTTTCAGCGTTATCATGATACCATAGCTAGGCACAGGACTGCTAATCGTTAATAAACGAAGTTAACATTTCGAATAATGGAAACTTTTAATTTAACTTCAAAAAAAAATACGGTCTCATTAACCGTTAAAACAGTTAAAGTCCGTTAAACGTTAATTAAGTAAGTACCTACTATTTGCCAAAAGGACACCGCGCGGCTTATGCTGTCAGATAGCTTTTGATTTCAATTTGATTTCTAAATAATAGGTATTATTACAAATTCTAATGCAATACCTTATTTATTTACTATAATGTTGCATGTTCTGCCTTAACTTCCATATCACATAAGAACATTTTTAGGGTTCCGTACCTCAAAAGGAAAAAAGGAACCCTTGTAGGATCACTCGTGTGTCTGTCTGTCTGTCCGTCTGGCACAGCCAATTTGCTCCGAAACTACTAGACCGATTGATTTGAAATTTGGTATACATATGTAAGTCGGTGACCGCAACACGGATGCGTAACGTAAACAAATTAATTTTAAACATGGGGGCCACTTTTCGGGGGCAAATTAGAAAATTAAAAAAAAAAGTTACGCTAAGTATATCATGTGACATATCAAATAAAAAGGTTTATTATGAGGATCTTAAATATTTTTTTTTGGAGTTTTAAGATGAATTGTTTGGAAGTTATTTAGGAATATAGGCGAAAATTGACCATTCCCCCCCCCTTATCTCCGAAACTACCGGGCCTAAAATTTTGAAATAAATACAAAAAATAGTTCTTTACTTAAAGATTACAGGAAAACCTATGACAAGTATATGGTATTTAAAGTAACATAGGAAATTTCAGATAATCATGTATGGAACGGAACCCTCTCCACGCGGGTTTAACTCGCACTTGCCCGGTTTTTTATAAGTACATTACTAACGCGACGACATATGCAATGTAATTTCTATCACGAGTACACGATTAACGTTAACTTCCGTTACCTAAATCTTCCGAAATGTAACGCTTTAACGTAAACTTTTTAAATGACGGATTAGCGATTAACGAAGTTTGCTCAGCTCAGAGTTTTCCCAGCTAGACATGATATCATGACAGCGTACGGCGGAAACCCACTTTACGCCCAGCGGCCCTAACATGAATGACACAAAGATAAGAGTGCCGACGAAAGAGATAGTCATAGAGATAAACGGGTTTAACTTGTCTTTATATCGTGCATGTTAGGGCCGCTGCACGGATAGTCGTTTTTGGGTGATTTCATTACTAAAAAACCGGGCAAATGCGAGTTAAACCCGCGTGGAGAGCATTCCGTTCCATACATGAATGTCTGAAATTTCTTATGTTACTTTAAATACCATAGACTTCTCATAGGTTTTCCTGTAATCTATAGGTAAAGAACTATTTTCTGTACTTTTTTCAGAATTTTAGGCCCGGCAGTTTTGGAGATAAGGGGGGGGGGAATGGTCAATTTTCGCCTATTTTCCTAAATAACTTCCAAACCATTCATCTTAAAATTCCAAAACAAAACATATTTAAGATCCTCACAATACGCCCTTTTATATGATATCTCACATGATATAGTTAGCATAACTTTTTTTTTAATTTTCAAATTTAGCCCCATAAAGTGGCCCCCATGTTTAAAATTAATTTGTTTACGTTACGCATCCGTGTTGCGGTCTTACATATGTATACCAAATTTCAAATCAATCGGTCCAGTAGTTTCGGAGCAAATTGGCTGTGACAGACGGACAGACAGACAGACACACGAGTGATCCTATAAGGGTTCGTTTTGTCCTTTTGAGGTACGGAACCCTAATACTAAGTAAACCTTGGAAATTTTGAGAAAATCATGTACGGAACGGAACCCTCTCCCCGCGAGTTTAACTAGCACTTGTCCGGTTTTTTCCTTTAGTGGTGCACCTTAAAAAGTGACGAATACTTTGTGCGGAGAGAGGGAGAAACAAAGGAGGTACAAGTTTGAATCTTGTCGATGACGTTTTGTATTTGGTGTGCACAAACCAGAATTTCATGTAGGTCCACTGTAGGGGTCATGGACATGGCAATATACACTCAGACCCACATTTTTGCTGACGTTTCTCATAAAGGGATAATTATACACCGCACCGTGAGGTGCGCATCTCATGTGCGCAGCTCATCGCACCAACTTCCTGTATCTCTTAAACTGTAGTCAGGGTTCCGTAGTCAATAGCAAAATCGGAACCCTGTACATTCCTGTCTGTACGACAGAGATATTATTCGTGCTATTAGGGCTACAAAGTTGAAATTTAACTCGTATTTGTCCTCTTCACTCCTCTGCTGCACTGGGAGTGAAGAAATAGCATAGAATGCGTGCAGATGCTTATCATCCTGGCATGTCGTAAAAGTCGACTAAGGGACGGGTCCTCTCCAACATGGCGGACTATCTGTATGGGCGATGGGCTGATCACCTGTCACCATACGGTTCATCATACCATCTTAGGACTAATTAATCGAACGTGGCCACAAGTAGTCTCGTGGCTCTGCCCACCCCATTAGGGATTTCGGGCGTGATGTATGTATGTATTTGTCTTCTGCGTACCGCTACATTAATAACTAGTGAAATTAGGCAAAACATTTTTAGGGTCCGTACCCACAGGTAAAAATGGGACCCTTCAAATCAAATCAAATCATTTTATTTGCGTATAACATAAATGCATGCAAATATAGTTGTAGTCTTAAAACTAAAATAAAATATCAGTCATGCAAGTCATTCCTTAATACCTAATTACAAATATTAAATTATATGTATGGCAATGTCCAAGATTTTATAAATACACAATTATCATAAAGAAAAATACATAAAATTGAATTATTAATTGAAGGCGTTAGCATAGTACTCATGGATAGTATAAAAAGGTCTCTCAATAAAATATTCTTTAAGATTACGTTCAAATGTCCTTAAATTATCACATTCCTTTATGTTAGTATCTAGTTTATTATATACTCTCAATGCCGTATTATTTATACTTTTATTAAATTGTGCAAAGCGAGCTGTTGTTAGCGTAAACTGATTAATACTTCTGAGACTTTAATATTGGAAGCGTCTGACATTCATGTTATCCCTGTTCTTAGATACGTATAGACAGATACAGTAAAGATACAGAGAAACAACTGTTAAAATTCTGTTATCTATAAACATGTGCCTATGAGTCTCTGGAACACGGGAGCATCCCTCAAAAATTCGCTTTTTCTGTTTCAAAAGCACAGAGTTTAACGCGGCACTATTACCCCACACTTCTGTGCAGTATCGAATTATAGTTTCGAAGTAGGCAAAATAGGCCAACTTCACAATGGCTTTATCCACAATACATGAAAGACTCTTCAAAGCATAACACGCACTAGCTAGCTTTTTATTAACGCTATCAATATGAGTGTGCCATCTTAGGTATGGATCAAGTTCAACACCTAGAAATCGCAAGTTATTAGATTTAGATATAGGTATATTGCAAACAGGATCAGCGCTTTTAGGACCACGGCGAAATACCATATAGAAACTTTTGGCGTCGTTGATTCTCAACCCATTGAAAAGAAACCATATCGATAGTTGCGCCCAGCATTGTTGCATTTTAACATTTAATTCCTCTGGGGTTTTGCCTTTTAAAATAACACTAGTGTCATCAGCGTAGAGGTATGAGGTACCACAATCAATAAAGTGTGGTAGATCATTTATAAAGGTGATAAATAATAAAGACCCCAATACAGATCCTTGTGGAACCCCGTATCTTATAACTTCTTCACTTGACCGTACTAAGTCTTCACCATCCGGTTCCCTGATTTCAACATATTGTGATCGCCCATTTAAATAAGACTCCAGTAAGTTAAAGGCTGTGCCACGTATGCCATAATATTCTAACTTTGCGAGGAGCATTCTGTGATCGAAGCAGTCAAATGCCTTAGTCAGATCACAAAATACTCCTCCACAATAGTAATCATCATTCAAATGTTGCATGACTTCTGTTATTAATCGTATTACAGCAGAAGAGGTATTTCTATGGCTCCTGAAACCATATTGATTCTGAGAAAAGATATTATTCCTATTAAAATGTGATTCTAATCTAGAGCATAAACATTTTTCAAAAAAAATTGATAAGACTGAAAGTATGGATACAGGACGAAAATTGTTTATGTCGCTTTTACAACCTTTCTTATATATAGCAACCACTTTTGCCCTTTTAAGTAATTTTGGAAAAGTGCCCTCAAGTATACTATCATTAAAAATAATACAAAGAGGAATACACAGAAGATCGATAGTCTTTTTCAAAATCCCCGTGTTTATATCATCAGGTCCTCGTGAGTTACTATTTTTAAGATTCTTAAAAATTATAATTACTTCTGGTTCTATGATTGGTGGAATAAAAATTGACGCTATGTTGTTATTATCTTCTTTAAGTATTGTTTGAAATCTGGTATCTGTAACACTAATATTACTTATACCTACCTTTATAAAGAAGTTATTAAAAGCATCTGCTATCGCTTTATTATCATTAATTAAAATATCATCAATTCTTAGGCCTAACTTGTTTGATCGTTGTGCTTTAGTCCTACAGTCACTAACATTCGATTCGCGATATCAATATTGAAGTCGCCTGCAATGATAACATTTTTGATTTTTAAATTACATAGGTATGAGTCTAATTGATGCAGAAAATCATTAAAATTAGTACTAGGGCTTCTATACACTACTACGACATGTATTTTATTTAAATTTTCGAGTACAAAGTTCAAGGCACTAATTTCAAATATTCTCTCGCGATAATATTGTGAAACATCTATAGTTTTAAAATTGTCTGCATTATTATTATTCACAAATATAACAGTACCACCGCCCTTCGTAATGGTTCGGGCTGACTGGGTTGCTGCCAAATAGCCCGGCAGAATAATAGTGTCAATTTCTTGTGGTTCCAGCCAAGACTCGCTTATCATAATAATATTGGGCTTATTGAGAAGTTCTAATTTTATGAAAGCTTCTAAGCTTAAAAGTTTATTTCTAAGTCTGTTGATGTTAAGGTGCATTATGATAAAATGTCACATGCATGTCCGACACGCACTTGGCCGGTGTTTTTAAATTACCATTACTCAATGCCGCTACTTAAGTAGGTACCTACGCAATTTTGCTGACATTCAAAAGTGAAACCTCAACAAAGAAATATTAATAAAAATTGTTTACTAATGCCTCTTCAAATTACCTTTTGAAGATACAAACTTAATCGTCCCTTTGGCGAGGGCGCCACGGTCTTTTATCAATTAAGTATTTACTGGCAGCATTTTAGTTCCACGTTCACCCGTCGGTATGTGGTTTACGATAATCTTCTTGAGGTTCATAGGTGAAGTATCGTACGTAACTAGGTAAGTACGTAAGGTCGCAGTTTGAGTAAATTCGTGATTGAGTGAGGTCGTGTGTGAATTATATTATTTTATAAATTTCAACCTTTGTGTAGCTGCCGAACGAACAATCTTATGTGAGTGAGATAGCTAGTATTGTCTTAAGCTCAAGTAAAACTTATTAGAGAATGTGTTATTAGAAAAATCAAAGTGAAATAAAACTGAATCCTTATAACAGGCGCTGTTATTTGTTTTGGTATAATTATCGTAGGTATGTGTAGAATTTGCTTCCCTTTGATAAACGACGCTTTGAAATACTTGAATCCCGAATTGACCATTTCTTAATTAATGCCCCACTGTTTTATTGGAAAACGAATCGTTTTGATGACGAATGGTTAGGTTAGGTTTTAGCCGACAGCAGCAGAATTCCGTGCCGCTGGGTAGGGTAAGTATGCCGGTAGCGCGGCCAGGGTCAGTTAGCGACAACTTGGCCGGCAACGTCTCTTAAAATTAAGATAATAGAATGAATACGGCCAATAATAATAAAATGTTTGTGGTATGCGATTCTTAAGTAGCCGTGTGATAACAATACACCAAATTTAAAACGGAAGAGTCTACTCAAAGCTGGGAATTAGCCGTTCAGTTTTGGCTTTTAGTCAGTGGTGTGAGAACGTGCAATAATCTAGAAGAAAAATAACGACGCGGCGCTCGGCGTAAAATTTACTGCGGTCATTCTTATTTATTAATCATGAACGTTAGATGTTGATGAGGTCTAATAAAGACTACTAAACGTTCTTTTATGGTTTTTTATATGATTTATGTTTTATTTTTCCTATAAACGCAGTGGCCGGCTTACCGGCATGCTTCTTTTCATTTATTTTAGTATGCAGCCACGTGGCCGTTGACTGACATGATCATGTAAATATTGTTTTTAAATTGGTAGTTAAAGTACTATATTAATTAAGGGTTGCAAAATTTTAAATATGTTGTTATTAAGTGATAAATAATGTATGGTTTAGTTTGCGGCCACTTTTTTTTTTGATAAAACCTTGTTAAATTGAACTTCAAAATTGTGTACAAATGTGTGTCCGGAAACCGACACTCAGTATAGGGGCGGTGTGCCAGTTTCTCGGCCAGGGTTAATTAGTTTTTATTTATTTCATATGAACGTTACATATCAATGAATAAGTCTAATATTCAATTTTAAATGTCAGTTTATGGATTTTTTCATGTTTTGTACTTTATTTTCCTATAAATCCAGTGGCCGGTTAACGGCTTGCATTTTATTCATTTATTCTAGTTGGCGGTCACGCAGCCGTTAATAGAAATCGGCTAGCGATTTTTAGGGTTCCGTAGCCAAATGGCAAAAAACGGAACCCTTATCGATTCGTCATGTCTGTCTGTCTGTCTGTCTGTCCGTCCGTATGTCACAGCCACTTTTTTCCAAAACTATAAGAACTATGCTGTTAAGATTTTCATACAGAAATAGAAAAAAAATAAAAACAATAAGTTTTGGGGGTTCCCCATACTTAGAACTGAAACTCAAAAATGTTATTTCATCAAACCCATACGTGTGGTGTATCTATGGATAGGTCTTCAAAAATGATATTGAGGTTTCTAACATATTTTTTTTTAAACTGAATAGTTTGCGCGAGAGAATTCCAAAGTGGTAAAATATGCGTCCCCCCCTGTAACTTCTAAAATAAGAGAATGATAAAACTAAAAAAATAATATGATGTAAATTACCATGTAAACTTCCACCAAAAATTAGTTTGAACGATTCTCTAGTAAGTATGTAGTTTTTTTTAATACGTCATAAATTACGGAACCCTTGATGGGCGAGTCCGACTCGCACTTGGCCACTTTTTTTTTCTTAACTTTAATTTACAGGTTAACTGGTTTTACACTACTCTAATCGGTAATTTACCGATTTATTTTATCGAATATTTTGCAAAAACCGGAGTGGCCGCCAACCGGCATTACCGTGGCCGTTAACTGACAAATGTGGCCGCTAACCGGCATTTTGACTACCTTTTTTACTTTTCTTGGATTTAATTAGTTGTCACATGCAAGATAACAAGGTACCATTATATCTTCTCGAAAAGACTATATTCTTAACATATTGATGCAAACAACAACAATTTTGCCCATAAAGAACACATATTTTTAAGGGTCTGAAGTAGGCAACTCAGCTAAGTGGCCGTTATCCGGCATAACGATCCTATAGCCCTCTGTCATGTCCCCTGTTACGAAATGCTTTGCCAGGCCGTAAGAAGGTTGACGCGAGGATAACTTATCCTCGTCTTATCGCTTGCGTGTCTTTCTTCGACTCCAATATTATCAAATCAAATCAAATAGGTACTTTATTTGCCAGAATTAATACTTATGCATTATGTACAAGGTCTTGAGGTAATTGGTCCAGTATTCAGTCGAGAACAATCAATCAACATGCAAAATTATTATCGGCATTAAAATTGACTGAACATTAAGTATTCATTACCATTAAAAGCAGCATTAAGATTATTCATACAACACAAGTAAGATTTTTTCAAATTAAATTAGCAATATGCATTCAGTTACTATTATTATTAGTCTTAAACTTCATTAATTAGATAAGTTTAATATTGGCTAATCCTAAACGACTTATATAAATTATTATCTCGATATTAAATATTACACATAATTAAATTCCATCCAAATACTCTTTGATATTATAAAAGCAATATTCCAATAGCCATTTTGTAATGCCTCGTTTACATATTATGCAGCCGAAGTGATCAGGGAAGTGGGCATGGAAGTGGGCAGCGCGAGTATGTAAGTGGGTCATTTCTCCTGCTCCTGCTACTCGCGTTGCCCATGCAGCCAAAGTGAGCAGGGAAGTAGGCATGGAAGTGGGCAGCGCGAGTATGTAAATGGTTCACTTCTCCTGCTCCTGCTACTCGCGTTGCCCATGCAGTCGAAGTGAGCAGGAAAGTGGGCATGGGAGTGGGTAGCGCGAGTATGTAAATGGGTCACTTCTCCTGCTCCTGCTACTCGCGTTGCCCATGCAGCCGAAGTGAGCAGGGAAGTGGGCATGGAAGTGCGCAGCGCGAGGATGTAAATGAGTCACTTCTCCTGCTCCTGCTACTCGCGTTGCCCATGCAGCCAAAGTGAGCAGGGAAGTGGGCATGGAAGTGGGCAGCGCGAGTATGTAAATGGGTCAGTTCTCCTGCTCCTGCCGCTGCTAATCGTGTTGCCTGGCGCGCAGTGAGTCAGGAAGCAGCATGTAAACACCCACTGCCTCCGAAAGCAGTATGCGGGAAATATTTCTGGCAGCGCGAGCAGCAGTGACAGTGGCTTCATGTACATGAGGTATAAGTGGTCTCATATCATTTTTTAATAAGCGAGACGCGGAGGGATAAGATGGGAGTAACTTATTCTCATGTCAACCTTGCTAGGACCACGGTTTATTACGACACAGTTCCTATTCAATGAATTAGATTATTAGAACAAGGTCAATTGTTGAAACACATTATACTAATGAGTTGACGAAACAACGAATTGTCAAGCACTTACTAATCAGGGCCCACATTTGGTCTAATTGATAGAGAAATCGATTATTACTATGGTAAACAAATTTTGTTATCATTTGTAATTTTTTGTGTATGTATATTTCTTAGGCGGATTTCTTAACTTCCTTTGATGGATTTGTTTACATTAGAGGTATCGTTATACTGTGGGGGATATTGTACATAGTTTAACTAAAAAGATATTAATAATTATATAAAAACAAAAAACCCGACCGCATAATCTTTAAAAAGAGAAAACAGTCGCTAAACGAAACATAAAATCCTGCTCAATAGCTATTCGAAGTCACAGACTTCTACTTCCATATCATAGGCGTTATATAGAGCGGGGGGCCAGGTGGGCCCCCAGAATTGTCTGAGGTAGATGTTTCCCGAATTTTTTATCTTAAAATATATGTACGAGTATGTCCAAATCAGCTTTAATAACAGCTCAAGCAAGTCAATAGCCGAGCCATAAGTATTGTAAGATTTGTCACAATTTTTGGTTTAGCTTGGCATATCGGAATGTGTTGCAGATTTGTGCAGGCTCTGCTCACAAGAAGTTCTTGTCCAACCTTCATAAGAAACAATTGCTTGTTACTACTTATATTAAAAGCAGATGTAGGTTATACTCCATCCTCTGCGTAACGTAGACGCGATTAATAGCTACCTATATCTAGGTAGACTGAAAACAATGTAACTTAATAGGGTCTTAATTGGCAGCATATACCTATTATATTGTTTTTTCCGTAGCTAGTTTTATGGCTTAATTTGCTTTAATGTACGGCAGCTTCCATAAATAACCAGGGCCTTTATCCGACATTGATCTAACTTATAACCACTTTTGTCTCAAAGGATGCACTTAGGGATAAGACGGTATTGACGTAATTCTCGTGACAACCTTGCTAGAACTGCTGGGTTTGATATTTAGGTACTTATACATACATACATACATACTTAGCATCACGCCCGAAATCCCTAATGGGGTGGGCAGAGCCACAAGACTACTTGTGGCCACGTTCGATTAATTAGTCCTAAGATGGTATAATGAAGGTACTTATAGGCTGAATAATTATAATAACCTTATAATTCAGGTAACAAGGCCCATAACCAGTGGCGTAACAATAGGGTGGCATGGCTGGCAAAATGCTACGGGCCCCCGACCCAAGAAGGCCCCGGCCCAAGAGGCCACGAGCTCAAAAATATAGTACAACGTGACAATTTTTACTGATAGGGCCCCATCAAAAGAATTTGCCACGGGCCCCAGATGGTATAGTTACGCCACTGCCCGTAACATAAATACCTTAAATACTAACACACATAAGTACAATAGAATCAAGTATACAGTATTCCATATTCATACAAACGGCCGAAACGACGCGCTTTGAAATCTCGGTAAACTTCGGTACACTACACAACAGTCGCGAGTGCGCCGCGGTTACGTATGGGCGTGGACAATGTGAGACGCTGCCGCGCATTTATTTACGTAAATTATGGTACGAGAATTTTTGATATTTTTGATATATTAAAAGCAAAATACATACAATGCATTTTTTTACTTAATGCTGACTTAGTCACTTTTGAAACTAGAAATAAGACCAAGAAGAAATAATTAAAATTAAAAGTTACAAGATTTGAAGTAGGTAATATTTCATGAAAAGATACTACGACAAATTAATATGGCATTATGAAATACGTAACCCAAGAAAGACAGTCAGCGGGCAACCCTACTGCGTGTTTACATACCGAGCGGCCGTAGGTCACTATTTCGAGGACACTGCCGAGACAGAATACTGTTATTTTATTTTACTTACTGTGACATAAGTAAACAAAATAACTTTAAACTGATACTTTAATTCTGCGATGTGTGAAGCAATTTCACGGAGCCATATTCAGCGAACCGACCGCGTAAGCCCCGAAATAATATGACACCCTTGGGACAAAACTCTTGCATCATAAAGGTCGACAGATCTTGCATCCGTCCTCTCCCGCGAAGTTGAAGTTCAACTTGTGGCGGGATTCCTCGGGAAGCTCCAGGTTTAATCCGGTGTTGATACACACATACTCTACAATGTCTTCCAACTTGAATAGCTGGAGCCTATAGGCACTACAAATTAATTTTATCTACCTTAGGTTTTTTCAAAACATATTCCTCTAAACAACGGTAAATTCGGCCTCCACCGGAACTTACCGCAGTCCAGCCTAAGGAATTAGGAGTCCACAACGCCCTGTAGAAACTTCACCAATTATTTCAAACTATATCCTCTATTTCAGACATGATCGTCGCCGAAGCGTGGAGATCCAGCCACCTGCTCTGGTTGTTTCCCTTATTCTTTCTCCTCGCCATCCTCGCCGTGCTAGGAGTCTTCACCGTTCTTCTTGGAGTCAGAATCTACGCACAGTTCACTTGTGGCCGGTTCAGGAGTAAGACCAGAATGGACGGGAAGACGGTCATAGTGACAGGCTGCACCAGTGGGATTGGAAAAGAAACTGCCAGCGACCTGGCCAAGAGAGGGGCCAGAGTTATAATGGCGTGCAGGAATATGGAGTTAGCGGAGAAGGTTAAAGGTGAGTGCCTAATGAGATTTAGGTTTCGTTATAATATCAGAATTTACAAAATAGTTGCTCTATGATCAGCGATGAGGGCCACATTAAAATTTGGACCGAACATTGAAATATATAGTAAGGAACTGCTAATAGCAATTTTCGCAATGCTTACTTTTGGTGTCAGAACGCGAATCTGACACCATCGCGGGTTCAGTCGCAATGTCAACCACTATCCATGACACCCATTTAAGTGATACTGTTATAATTGAAATGAAAACCGGCCAAGTGCGAGTCAGACTCGCGCACGAAGGGTTCCGTACCATTATCTTTAAAAACGGCAAAAAAATCACGTTTGTTGTATGGGAGCCCCCTTAAATATTCATTTTATTCTGTTATTTAGTATTTGTTGTTATAGCGGCAACAGAAATACATCATCTGTGAAAATTTCAACTGTCTAACTATCACGGTTCATGAGATACAGCCTGGAGACAGACGGACAGAAGGACAGACGGACAGACGGACAGGCGGACAGCGGAGCCTTAGTAATAGGGTCCCGTTTTTACTCTTTGGGTACGGAACCCTAAAAATGCCTTTCCGCATCGTGCGCAGCACCTCGGATCCCACCATTCACAATGATATGATAGCGTGTGAATCAAGCAATATTAAACTTTTGTATGTATGTCGTAAGAATTAAGACATCAGCAGTAGGGTGTGGTTAAGCCCCGGCGCTGGCGTTTGACAACCTTCTATGAGACTTGTTAGTCTTGTTACACGAAATTGTACTGATAGGCATATCCTTCTTTTGAGATCTATGGGACCGAATGACTTCGTCCTTACAGTTTAAATTAAAGTTTCGTTTGTCGCACTGATCAACCGTTGCGCACGTAGAGAATCCCTCCACAGATGTACTGAATTGCCGGAATTCCAGAACCTGTATTGGCTTCTTATTATAATTCTGTTCCTAAGTACATATTTTATATTTTCCAGAACAAATCATCGACTCGACCAAGAACTCCAAAGTCGAGGCGAAGAAACTAGACCTCAGCTCTTTCGCGTCCATCAGAACCTTCGCTGAAGACATCAACAAGAACGTTGAAAAGCTAGACGTCCTGATCCACAACGCTGGGTATGCGGAAACCTTCCAGAAGAGCAAATCCTATGATGATATAGAGCTGACTATGGCTACCAACCACTATGGACCCTTCTTACTGACTCATCTCTTAGCAGATCTGCTGAAAAAAAGCGCTCCATCCAGGATCATCGTGGTAGCTTCCTCCCTTTACCGCCTAGCTTCCTTCAATTTGGAAAATCCTAACCCTACCACCACAATGCCAGGCTACCTGTACTACGCATCCAAGGAAGCTAACATTCTATTCACTAAGGAGTTGGCTAGGCGTTTGGAAGGCACCGGTGTCACTGCCAACTGTCTGCATCCAGGTCTCATCGATTCTAGAATTTGGAGGTCCGTACCAGCACCGTTGAGCTGGGGTCTTTTGGCTATTAACAAGTGCTTCTTCAAGAGTCCTCAGCAAGGTTGCCAGACGTCAGTCATGTTGGCTGTTGAAGAGAATCTAGAAAAGGTCACCGGTAAATATTTTTCTGATTGTAGCGAGAGCACGGTTTCTGCGTCCGCTTCGGACCCGCAGAGAGCCAGAAAATTGTGGGAGATTTCGGAGAAGATGGTCAAACTGGAGGAAAACGATCCTAAGATTTAAGAATTTATTTGTTATAGAATAGGGAAGTAAGGTTGAATTTTAATTAAGCCTAGCCAATCACAAATTATAGAATGGCTTGTGTGCCGAAAGTTGCATTTTCCTAAGTGTTTTGAGATTAAGTAGCTAAGCTGATTTGGAACTATTCACCCGCTTTCCTGTTTTTATTCTTACCATAGGATGAGTTCTGATGGCTACATTTTATCCGAAATTAAGAGGACTGTGAACCGACGGCAAAAATCACCCGTTTCATACAAAAGACGATAACGATTTCCACCCCTTAGATAAATGTTAACCGATTTGGACCAATTTTTGATAGGTTGTCGGTCAGAACAAAATCTAGGTCTATACGTTTTTTGAATATTGATTAAAGATCAAGAAAGTCAAATAATGCCGAATTTAATTTTATATGAGAATACTGAAACCACAATAAAACTGAATTGATTGATTATAGTGAAAAAATCAAAACGTATAGACATAGATTTTGTTCTGACTGACAACCTATCAAAAATTGGTGAACATCGGTTAACACTTAAGAAGTGGAAATCGTTATCGCCTTCTGTATGAAAAGCCGTAGGTTCACACTCCTCTTAAGATCTGAACAAACGAAAGTTCTTTTGAAAAGTGTCTCTCTAATATTAATGTATGTATATTTAAGTTAATTTCAAAATGACGAGTAAAATTAGTCTGCAATTTTGTTAACGCTTCTCTGATTTGTTAGATTCTGCTTTATTAGTAACAAGCTTGGGTACAAAATTTGTGAGAGCTTAAAATAAGGTGCTAACTTATTTAGTAAAATATAGGTAAGGCTATTTCTGAAATGTTTTATAAGCAATAAACGTTTTGAATAAATGTTTTCACTTTATTTTGTGCATTGAACATAGTATATAGTTAGAAACGCAGTAGTATATAAATAAAAGGAAGCGTCAGATACAATTACTATATAACAATGTTGAATATGCAGGCGATTTTTCGGACAATTGCTCACTTTTACAAGGTTTTATGTTAGTTTCGGTGTAATCGAATTTTTATACTATACCTCCAGAAACAAGGCTCAATTTTGAATAAATAAATAACGAAACAAAGAATCTTGTAATACATTTAGCTACATGCAGCGGAGATGCAATTTCCCGCGCAAGCTTAGCACATAGGCGCGAAAATGACCGAGCTGGGTATAATAAAAGTGATACTTATGCTTAGAAACAAGAATAAGTGGACTCTAGTATTAGACCATCCTAAGCCTTACTAAGCATAATAAAAATCCTATTTTAAACGACAAATTGCCGAATTCATAAAGGCAACTCAGATTGATATCAAGCGCACATGCAGGGGGGTCATGGGGGTCATGACCCCTCCACGCAGCGCGCAGTACTAAAAATCAGTGCGTAAAAATAAGGCTTGTCGTGGTTGCTTTTATTTTGGATTTTTTGGACCACTGACCCCCCCTGACCCCCAGCCTAGGTCTTTGATTGATCGGTGATTAAGGTGTCGTTTATACATTGACAGCTGGTTAAGTATTTAATCTCAGATCAAATGCTTAAGTGGCGTTTATGAATTCGACCAATTAGAGGACATAATACCTTATAAATCTATATTAGCATTGTGTGAAAATTGCGTTTTGCAATAACATCTATCTTATTTCATTCTTAAATAGGACATTATATAATAGCAGGTAATGAAAAAGAAACTCATCAAGTTATATTCAAGAATATTCTCATAATACACATAGAAGTTCTATATCCAAAAAGAATGCAATTTTTACAATTTGCTTCGCAATACAATTTTTACGTATCCGTTCATTCCTCTTTTAGGTCAAAACGAAGCTACTTCCAAAAGAATTCGTTTTCAAGGGAATACCGATAAAAAAGCCGCGGGCAATAGTTAATAGGATTAAAGAGATCCTTGGGGTCGAAGTATATCCATAAGGACGCCACACTCTCTTAAGAAGTTTCAGTTTTTTTTTGTTTATGTTGCTAATTGGCTGCTTGCATAATAATGCAGACACGGATCCAGGGATCATGACCCCCTCAGCTAGACTTGCGCATTACTAAAAATCAGTATATCAAATTGGACCAGTGACCCCCCCTGACCCAAGCTTGGATCCGCCCTTGCCTATAAGCTATAACGAGATAGTGGATATTATAACGCCGTTTTTTTTTCACTGTTTCCTAAACTACATTAGCAAGACTGCATAAAATGTCATTAGTAGCTATGATAGTGAATATTCACAGTAAAAATACAGTTTAAATCTAAATTATAACATAAAATAAAGCAAATCAGTCTATCAGATCAAATTGGTCTAAAAACGTGTTGTCTACACCAAGTGCAGCGCCTAAACTGTCCCTCGGCTTCTGAACGTCAGTCTTCTCCAAATCAATAATCTGCTCTAAAAAGTCACAAGATTTCAAAGAGAACATACTGCAACTTGGACTCAATAGATCCGGCAATAATATCTTATTTGCATTGACAGCATTAAAATTTTCTTTCTCTTCAACTATAGTTTTTATATCCTCTTTCAATTCTGTTTGTATCACACTTGCGCGTACCTTTTTAAATCTGTTGATAATTTTCTCTATTGAACTGGTCTTTTTTAAGGGGAGAGGTATTTTACTTTTAGGTGTGCCATCATTTGGTGTGTCGGTCTTCATTTCTATAGATTTATTCTGATCCATGGACGCTATACCGGACTCCAGACTGTCATCTTGAACTTTATTTAAATCAATGTTATGTTTTTCCGAAGTAACGAATATTGAGGGGATAGGTAAGCTCTCATAAGGACTGGTGCTAAGCGGGGATCGCTCTAAATGTTCTGGCGTACGTTTTTCCAAAGCCATGATTCCAGAGAATTCTAGAATAGGGCTGCCTTCCTGCATGATAGACAATTTCCTCCTCCTTTTCGGCTTATCTTTATTCTCAAATAGATTCGGCGAAGAGTGACAGCGAATAAGTCCTTCGCTTGAGGTGTTGGACACGTTGAAAAGGCCTTTCTTTATAATAATTGATGGTCGATCCAATTTGAACTTGTGTTTCTTAGAGCTGCTAGATTTTTTGTGAGTCGACAGCAACCTCTGAATCTGCTGCTTTGTAAAGCCAGACGAACACTCAGCTATCGTCTCATTGCTTCTTGCATTCACTTGAGATATTATAGACAAGTTATGTATACTCGGATTCGAGGTTTGTCTTTTGTAAAATTGGTTTGAAGCAAAGTTTTTCAAGAAATCTTCCCTCGGTGCTTGGTATGTCATGAAAGATCTGTTCTGAGGTTTGAGGAAGGATGTATTGGCTCTTCGTAGGTTCAGTTGATGCTTGGTCTGGCCGAGCGGTGTGAAGGTGTCGAAGTAGGCCTGGTTGTCTCTCTTCATTGTCAGGTCGGAGAGGTCTGGTAAAGGTGGGATTTCTGAGATTTCTTTCATTGATATTGATTGGTTGAATGAAGTTGTTGATGGCTGAGGAGAAAACAATAACAAAGCCCATTATTTCAAAAAGTTATAATGTTTAAGATAAAATTTAAAGTAGTTCTTCGTGAAAGTGTCTTGTTCTAGTTATTTTATGAATAAATTATTTTGATTTGAACATTTTAATAATAATAATAAATAATTAATTATTTCAGGCAACAAGGCCCATAACATAAATACCTTAAAGACTAACATACATAAGTAAAAATAAAACTCATAAATAACTAGGTAACGCATTGACAATGGTCTGGTATATATGCAATACATAATTATGATTACTAATGATTAGATCTATATAGTAAAGGAAAAACATGACTGGTATAACCTTTCGTTATAAATAATATATCTGTACAAATTTGTGTTTGTACATTAAATATATTTGCAAACTAATTATACAAGGGGACAAAAGCAGAATTGAAAGAAGTAGTTTTTAGTTATCTGTTTATCTATTTGTTTGAACATGTAAACTACTAAAATGTGAAGACTTTTGCTTCTTACCCTCATTAGTCAAATATGTGGCCATGATATGATATGATATGCACGCATTTAGAAAAGATAAAAAAAAAAACAGAACTACTAATTAAAAAATCAAAAAACTGGGGTTGTGACTAAACTGTTTAAGGTGGGAGAATTTTTAGCTAGTTCTAGTATCTATATGGATAGATAACTCTGTGGCCACTGGGGAGCTACTTCAATTTATGTCTGACACAGAAAGTATCTTATTACACGAAAAATATCCATATTATCATATTTACCTCTAATCTAGACTCTGCATTCATTACTCTCTCCATAAGTCCTTTCATACCAGCCACCATCTCTGAATAACTTTTATTTCCATGTTCCAAGTACTTATTGAACTGGTACACCCCGTCGCTAATCTGTCTATTCTTCAAAATATAACTAACCGCCACAACATATCCCCTTATAAGGTTCGGAAAACTCAATCTTTCATTTTTAACTATGTTTTTGAGGATATATTTCTGCTGACTGGTCACTCTATCTTGTAAATCTTTAGTGTAGATTTCATCCGTTTTGTGATTGTATTCTAGCATAAAGGAGCTTCTATCTGCTTCACCAGTTTGCCGTTCAATTAAGGCTTTTGTTAGTTCCATGGTTTTTGTTGCTGATTTCACCATTGGAGACATTTTAGTGTCCCACTCGGACTCCAGTCTGTCTAGCTCTCGATCTATATCCTCAAGCCAGGTTTCAAAGAACTGAGCTGGTTTGTTAACATTCTTAATTTCTAAGATACTAGTTTTAGTATTTTCATCTAATTCATCATCCACATAACTGTCAACCAAATTAGCTAAGTACTCCTGTACTTTAAGCTTTGACAGTCTTTCCTCCATTGACATTATCCTATTGCGAAATAGCTCAGCTATTTTCTCATACTTCTTTCGCTTTTGTAAATAATTTGATAATTTCAACAACATCCTTTCATTTTCTTTTTCAACAGTCTCTATAAAACCTTGATCTTGAAGTACAGACTTGTATTTATCCGTCATTTCTGTATACAGCTTTTTTTGATGTTCACTTTTCATTCTGGATTTGAGAATTTTCTGTACAGCCAGTTGGGATAGTTGGAACATGAAGAGAGTGACTTTGAAGCATGCTGGGTTTACCAAATACGACGATAGCACAGGAGAAAGCCGTCCTTTAGAGCTGTAATCAGCTATAAAGGTTGAAAGTTCATTTCGGTAAGCTCTTTCTGTCTTCGTATCATATAAAGGCCATGATAACAGTGCCGCTTTTGTAGGGTCCACAATCGAAACTAAATAATATGAAAGAGGATTGAATACGTTCTGCGTAAGCTTCTCCAAAGCATCTTTATTGAATAGTTGCCTCAAATCCGACGGCAAAGGCTGCAACTTGCTGACGAGAGAAACATTCAAGAATGTTTCTGTTTTCATAGAACTAACAAGATCTCGTTGCGCAGATATGGCCATAATAACCGTTTGTCGCCACAGTCAATTTATAATTTCATTACACATTCGTAAAAATAAATGGATTCGTAACTTCATAAATTATTTACCACTTTACCACAGACCACTAGTTATTTACATTCGATGAAACGAAATGAAATGCAGCTCGAGAGAGCAAGAGATGCCAACTTGTATTTCAAATAAATGTCAAATTTTCCGTTACATTGAGTTAAAAGTAGTGCGTTCGAGTAGACTTCGTTAACACACAGAACACACTATTTTTCGTTCAGAAATCACGAATTAGTTGTTTTTCTGTGTTCATACTACGGCACCACAGATCAATACACATACCTACTGTCCTTGGACCATAGTCTTCTAATCTGTGCATACTGAATGATTCGCCGTTCGCCGTGAGTTGAGTGACTTTCAAAAAGTGGATGAGACAAGCTAGACTCATCTTTCTATCTTAACTTGTTAACTCAAATTTGGTTTTAAAATGTGTTCTCTCGTGGTTCCGGTGGTTACTGCGTACAACAATATCTCTGACAGAAATTCTACACCTCAAACTAGCGGTACATCAATAATAGCTTGTGAGTTTCAAGGTGGATTGATCATTGGAGCCGACTCCCAAATGTCTTCGGGAAATTACATCAATAACAGAATAGCCGACAAGCTGATAAAAATCGGTGACCGCATCTATTGCAGCGGCTTTGGCTCTGCAGTTGCAGTCCAATCTATAATTGACACTGCGGTATACCAGCTGAACATTCTTAGAATTAATCCTGGAGTCTTTGAAGTAGCAGAAATGTTTCGAAAACTTTGCTACCACAACCGTAACAATCTTGATGCTGAGTTTTTGCTGGCTGGCTGGGATGATATGAAAGAAAAACAAATTTATTCAATTACATCGGGAGGAATAATAAAGCGCGCATCTGTTTGTACTCTTGGATCTGGATCTCCATATGTATATGGCTACATGGATGCAATTTTTAAGAATAATATGAGTCGGGAAGAAGCTGAAGCGTTTGTATCGAAGACTTTGGCACTGGCTATGTCACGGGATTGCTCATCTGGCGGTAAAATTAGTTTGGCTGTTATTACTAAAGCTGGTGTGGAACGCTTTGATATCGCAACCCATTCGGTACCTAGTTAAGACTATGTAATGAAATAAATAAAGACAATGCTGAAACATGTTTTTATTTACCTTATACGAGACAGCTAAAAAAGGTGACAAACCAACTCTTTGGTTTGTCACTTTATTAGCTTTTTTAATATTACTCTTAATATTATGTGACAAACAGACTTTCATTCAGTTTCGTTACCTACTTTTTTCTGTTGTCCTTTCGGATTGGGACAGGCAGATCATGTCACGAGATCATGGACTTACATTTAAAGTACTAGTTTCTGAACGAAATGGATATTTTCCGTCGTACGCAAAAACGACCGTGATAAACGAATAGAAAAGTAATACTTGAAAGTAAATTATAAGAAAGCTTAATTCAAAAACTTACGCAATTACTTGTTGAAATATTAAATCATTAAAATAACTTCATTATATCGGTACACTAAATTATTTTGGAGAATGTAGGTCACGATTTATTTACGTGTAACGAAACATACTAACCTCACTTTTTAATACAACGCGTTTATCTTTCCGCTGGGACAACACGCGCGTTTATATTTTCGTAGAAGCAATGTGGTGAATTAATATAAACAATAAAAGCAACTCAAAATGGTGCGTATTATTCTGTTTCGCAATCACTTAAACAAGCAAATGCCCTTCTTAAATATGTAAGTTTTATTCGCAGAGTAAGTTGTACGTTTTGTACGAGCACAGTGCGGGCTTCGCACTTTTCCAAGTGACCGAGTTTGAGGAGCTGGCCGCATTTCTGCCGCAAGTTGAAGAATCCGTGACCGACTTACAGCGGTTCAACTCTGTCGTGACGCTGATCGCATTCCAACCATTCAAATCTGCAATAACTGCGTTGGAAAATATCAATGCGGTGTCGGAAGGTTAGTCGACATTTTGTTGTTAAAAGTCAAAAAAATATTTTGATTGATAATGATTTTCTTTGTTTGTAAATAGACAACAAGCATTTGTTTAATGTTCTGCGTAAATGTTGATTTCTAGTGTTTATTTTTCATCTGATCTATTAAATTGTATCCAGGCATCATTCCGGAAGACCTGAACCTTTTCCTGGAGGGAGCCCTACCGAAGCGCAAGAAGCGAGGAAAATGCACGCTCGGCGTTGCCGATCCCAAACTGGGGGCTGCTATCAGCGAAACCCTGGAAATACCATGCACACATGTTGGGGCAGTTCCAGAGATCCTAAGAGGTAAGGATTTGTAGACAGGCCCTTTTGGAAATCGATGGGAGAGGCATATGTCCAGCATGAAATGATGATAATGATGCAGGATTTGTAGCTCTACTATTTCTTTTCAATATTTATATTAACTAAACTAGTGCAGTGGTAGCATAGTGGTCTAATGCATCACCTCATGCAGGTTGTGGGTTCAAATCATCATGTCACATGTACTAATTTTTTCGTTTAATGCACAATTTCTAAGGCCGCATCAATATCATCTGAGGATCAATGTAAGTGTGCAACCAGTGATATTGCGCAGTTAGTTCGTAGGTCAGTACCTAGCCTATAGCTAAAAGCTGCGCGTGACCTTTTCTATCACATGCTTAATTTTCCAGAATTAAATTAGATTATAACCATATTTAAAGATAATATTCTGAAAATTTTAAGAAACTTTGTACCAAAAAAATACATGTGATTTTGGATAGTGTCCCCAAACCTCACCACATATCACCAGAGAGGTAGGGGTAAAACGTTGCTAAAAATCAACACGTGATTAATGGACCACCCATAAACTAAAATAACTGCAGACTGTCTCTATAAAAATAAACAAAAATCATGACTTTTTAAAACAAAAACAAAAATTTCAGATTCTTTGATTTGAATCAGACTCTTTATAAAGTTCTATTTATTGAATGGGTGGCATTATTTCCATATTCTTTTCCCCAGGCATCCGCCATCACTTCCACGCTCTCATCAAAGGGCTGACGCTCAAAGCCTGCAGCGTCGCGCAACTGGGCCTTGGCCATTCTTACTCCCGTGCCCGTGTGAAGTTTAATGTGCACCGAGTTGACAACATGATTATACAGTCCATAGCCCTGCTGGACCAGTTGGACAAGGATGTTAATACATTTTCTATGCGAATCAGGTTAGTTGTATACTTAGAATATTTATAAAACATTAATAGTCACATAACTTTTTCTTATAGGTGGTTCTTAGATTTCTTTACTATAATAATAACAATAAATTTTAATTGACTTGATGGGTTACTATGTCCTAATGAATTATAAAATTCCTAATAATAACTGACAGACAGTGCATTACCTTAACTGATGGGTCTAGACTCTAGAAGCATGAAATTTTGCACAGAAGTTCCCTATATAATGTAGATGAGCCCTAAGAAAAGTTTTTTTTTATTTCACCCATAGGTAAGGAGGCTACATAGGTGATGAAATATTGTATGGAAGTTCTTAATTTTTGAAGTTATGAAGCGTTGATGGAATTCTCCATCAGGCAATGATTATGCTCATACAAACTATATCAACTGAAAGTTCCAGTTAATAATGAAACTAATCTAATAAAAAACCTTCTTCAACAGAGAGTGGTATTCTTACCACTTCCCAGAGCTTGTCAGCATCGTGCCAGAGAACTATCTCTACACAAAATGCACAGAGTTCATCAAGGACCGCAAGTCACTCTCCGAAGAGTCCGTTGAGCCCCTCACAGAGATACTGGGAGACTCGGAGAAGGCTCAAGCTATACTGGATGCTTCCAAGATGTCCATGGGAATGGATATTTCGCCCGTCGACTTGATAAATATACAGATGTTTGCTGAAAGAGTGGTGAAACTGAGTGACTACAGGTAATTTAAATCTTATTCAGGCACAGACGCTTTATCGACCGCACACATGTATTTACAATTTCAACTTTACAAAATAAGTAGTATGATACAAATTTGATTGTATTTATGTCAGAAATTATTTGCTGTTAAATGATCTCCCAGTAAGTAACAGATTTTCAACTGTAGTTAAATTTTACGTAGCATATCTGTATGAATGGAGCCTGCTTAAGGGTTAAACTGTGACTTTTGGCACCCCAGCCCCAATTGTCAATGTTAAATTGACTTTATTATAAATAAAATCTTGATAAAACAGGCCCTAATTCTTTAGACTGCTAGAGAGCTATTTTACGTGACCAAATATCCTAAAGACGCTGCTTAGCCTAACTTTTACAAGCAATTAAAGCTGTCAAACTTGCGGGGCGCGAGGGGTTTTTAGAGCGCTCTGATTGGTGCGTTCGCTTTTGTCTCTAATTCCGCCCGGTTATGCAGAGTATATTCGATATATTGTATGATCGGTGCACTCAAGTTATGATATTATAAGCAATGTTACTTCACAGGAAGCAAATAGCAGAATACCTGCACACGAAGATGAATTCGGTGGCTCCGAACCTGACCACCCTGGTTGGAGATCAGGTGGGCGCTCGGCTCATCTCTAAAGCTGGTTCTCTCACCAGTCTCGCCAAGTATCCTGCTTCTACGCTGCAGATCCTAGGTACGGCCCTGATTTAGACTGCACATTAACTGATTATTTTCTTAAGTAATGTTTGCCTGTTTAATTAATATTGTACGCCTGTAGGCAACTGTTGAAACTACACCAATTTATCTATTATTTGTATACAATTATACAAAAACCGGCCAAGTGCGAGTCATAATCGCGCACAAAGGGTTCCGTACCATTATCAATAATCAAGCAAAAAAAAAAACACGATTGTTGCATACAACAGCCCCTTTAAATATTTGTTTTAATTTAATTTAAAAATGTATTTATTTTATTCTGTTTTTTAGTATTTGTTGTTATAGCGGGAACAGAAATACATCATCTGTGAAAATTTCAACTGTCTAACTATCGCGGTTCATGAGATACAGCCTGGTGACAGACGGACGGACAGTGGAGTCTTAGTAATAGGGTCCCGTTTTTAGCCTTTGGGTACTGAACCCTAAAAACGATTACTGATTCCTATTCTTAACTCGCATAGGTACTATAGCTGGCTCGATTATATAGGGATCGTTTGAATGATGTCACTATGGCGTACAGTGGATTCATCTATACTTATTTGGTAAACAAGTTTCTAACCTCAAAATGTACAATTTTTGGGTGAAACTTATTCTAAAAAAACCGGGCAAGTGCGTGTTAAACCCGCGTGGAGAGGGTTCCATTCCTTACATGATTATCTGAAATTTCCTATGTTACTTTAAATACCATAGACTTCTCATAGGTTTTCCTGTAATCTATAGATAAAGAACTATTTTCTGTATTTTTTTCAAAATTTTAAGCCCGGTAGTTTCGGAGATAAGGGAGGGGGGGGGGGGGGAATGGTAAATTTTCGCCTATTTTCCTAAAGAACTTCCAAACCAGTCATCTTAAAATTCCATAAAAAACATATTTAAGATCCTCATAATACGCCCTTTCATTTGATATGTCACATGATATAGTTAGCTTAACCTTTTTTTTAAAAAAAAAATCTAATTTACCCCCCTAAAGTGGCCCCCATGTTTAAAATTAATTTGTTAACGTTACACATCCGTGTTGCGGTCACCGACTTACATATGTATACCAAATTTCAAATCAACCGGTCCAGTAGTTTCGGAGCAAATTGGCTGTGACAGACGGGCAGACAGACAGACAGACAGACACACGAGTGATCCTATAAGGGTTCCTTTTTTCCTTTTGAGGTACGGAACCCTAAAAAGGCAAACCTCGGCTAGAAATTGGCAAAGTGACGTCTAAAATATGGTCTCCGGTTCCTTTATTTAAAAACGGTGCATTTTGAGGTTAGAAACTTGTTTACCAAATAAGACAAGTGGATGAATCCACTGTAGAAAGAACTGATCTGAAGAATGATCTTTTGATAAAATAAGAAAAATACAGGCTCCTTCAATTTGTTAGACTAGTCGAAAAGAATGGTTGTTTGTCCATTACTTGTACAATACCATACAATAAAAATAGTCCTTATTCAACACCACATAAAACATAATTGGAAAAAGACAAAGAAATAAGTAACAAAGCAGACGATACGCGATCAATAGGCATACCAAATTACGTATAATATGTGTCAAATTGATTCTTCATGCAATTAAGTTCTCGCTAAAGCACAATTTGAATATGTAAAAATATTATTTTACAATTTATTCTCCGTGGGAACTGAGAATCCTTTCAAGATCCTGACCACGCACTCACACATTCAAATTGACATCCATATTATAACCAAAGTGTAGACTTATAGCAATAATATTATACAGAGTGGGCCCTGTAACTGGAGCAAATAATTAAAATATAGGCACTTTAGGCTATCAGTAATCATGACGAAATGATTTTAATCAATTGAAATCATAATTAAAAAGCAAATGTTTTCTAACAAAATTATACGCTTAGTAATAACAATACTTTAATGAAATTCCACTTTTTTTTTCTCCAGTTAGAGGGCCCACCCTGTATAGTTAACTTATGTGTAGGGTTGTCAACTATTTATGGGGCCAATATTATTTTCTAGTCAAAGGTATAAATAAAATAGTACGCATCTTGTGGCTATCCGAGCTGTGAAATTGCCTATTAAACTGGCCTAATCAAAGTCCATTTGTAAGGACTAACCGAAATATAGTATTTTTGCGTACTATATATTTCTTCAACAGCTATTGACTTGTTCATAGTTCACCCTTCGAAGGGGTAAATTAACAAAAAAAATGACTTTTGTTTCTTGTAACTAATTTTGCTTGAAAATGGCCATCAATTACCCAGTCTGAAAAACTGGTTTCTGATCACGTCTTTGATGTCATCCTGTATAGTACAGAGCCAAAATATAGTACAATACTATATAATACAGTATGGTTGGCAACCATACTTCAGTGTACTGTTTTGAAAAAATGCTACCCCGACTACATTTTTCCGAACTGCACGTCTAGCGCGACCTGCCCGCGAGTCGTTTGTCGCTCAGTAAGTCCCTTACGTATTTGACTAGTTTCAAAGGGACGCACAGAGCGACAAACGACTCGCGGGCGTGTCGTGCTAGCCCCCCTGGTTGTATTCATTCCTGGACCTTCCTAAGAGCTTGTAAAGGCCTAACATGGGTAATTCGACTTTGACTTTGAATCACGACTTTTCCAGGTGCCGAGAAAGCGCTGTTCCGAGCTCTGAAGACTCGCTCCAACACGCCGAAGTACGGTCTCCTGTACCACTCGACTTTCATCGGCCGCGCCGGATTGAAGAACAAGGGACGTATCAGCCGCTACCTGGCTAATAAGTGTTCTATTGCTTCGAGGATCGATTGCTTCTCGGGTAAGTTTTAATTTCTCATAATAACTAGTGGCTCTGTAAGCTGTAGACCTCCCGACAAACTTAACTTTGCCGTTGGAAAACAGATCCCCATACATCAACATAGGTCGGGTCAGTTTACCAACACCGCAAATACATTTGTAATTGCAAAATCCCCCATATCTCCGCCATTTTGAAAAATGTCGAAAAAGTGAATCGGCAAAAAAAATCTATATAACTATCGAACCTGCTCACAAAATTTCACGAGAATCGGTTGAGAAATGCGACCTGTAGACGAGAACAAATGGACAGACGCCGGACAGCCGACGGACATCTGAAAGCATTTTTGCCCAAGCTGAAACGGAGACGCATCGTCGCGAGGTCTACAGCTCACGGAGCCACTCGTGTATTATTGATCTGATGTATATGCACACTTTGATCTATCGCAGTAGCACATCTACTCGCGGTAATAACAGTCGTGCTACAGTGAGTGCGGCTATCCCTTTGCGCAGTTATTTATGTACTGTGGATGCTTCAGAAGCCGCTACACATATATCGTCGGTACTTTTAACCTACACTATGGCACAGTATAACAAGTATACAGTATTCCATCTTCATACAAACGGCCGAAACGACGCGCTTCGAAATCTCGGTAAACTTCGGTACACAACAGTCGCGAGTGCGCCGCGGTCGGGTACGGACGTGGATAGTGTGAGATGTTCCCACGAATTTATTTACGTAAATCATGGCACGAGAATTTTTGATGTTTTTGATATTTTAAAAGCAAAATACATTAAATGCAATATAGCATTGTCAAATACGTAACCCAAGAAAGACAGTCAGTGGGCAGCCCTATTGCGTGTTTACATTCCGAGCGGCTGTAGGTAATTATTTCGAGGACACTGCCGAGACAGTCATGGGGTCGTCCACAAATTACGTAACGCAAAATTCTCAAACTTTTGACCCCCCCCCCCCCCTCCCCCCATGTAACAGGACCGTAACGCTTAGCCGGGACCCCCCCATCCCTCCCCATTCCGTTACGTAACAGGTCCTTTGTAAAGTTTTTGTCTAATATTCAGGTAGAAAATTTATATTTTTAAATAAAATACGAAAGTGTAGTTTCAAGGACGACATAAGAATTATTCTGAGAATTCTATAGTACGCCCAATTTCAAAAGAGCGCTGACGGCCATACATTTTATGTAGCCATCAGCGCTCTTTTTACATTGGGCGAGGTATAATCATCTATGAACGTATTTCGGTTCCATTTCTTAATAATATAATTATAATTTAATGAGTTTACATTAACTGTACAATATTATAAAATCGTGAAGTAACGTCAACCTTGAACCCCCCCCCCCCCCCCCCCGCTCCCCCAACGTAACAGGACCGTAACGCTTGGCCAGACCCCCCCCCCCCCCCTCCCTCCCTCCAAATTGCGTTACGTAATTTGTGGACGACCCCCATGAAGTCGGTTAAAACTACTGTTAGTTTTTTATACTGTGACCATCGGCCATCGTTGATTTTTTCCTTCCTATTTGATACCATCTTGATCTATAGTAGATAAAAAGTATTGTTAGTCGTAACGGCCCAAACTAGAATAACCTATAGCTTGGGTTTAAAACCAGACCCCCACCAAAAATTGTAGTATATCGTTTTACCAATAGTGGTTCTGAGTAAACCTCGTGGTTTAATTTTTTTTTTTAACGTTTCCAAACCCCCATATCTCCGCCTATTTTAAAACTGGAAAAACTGAATCGCCAAAATAAAACCATATAATTATCGAACCTGCTCACAAAATTTCACGACAATCGGTTTAGAACCGGACATCTTGACATACGAAAGCATTTTTGCCTAAGCTGAAACGGAGACGCTTCGCTCGCTCGGTCATTTATCAGTTTGGCTGGAATAGAACCTACGGGCACTAATAAAAAAATACTTGCAGGTAATTTTACAGAAAACTTTCTTTAAGTATTATATTTTTATTTCACGTTACAGAGACCCAAACAACAATATTCGGCGAGAAACTCCGCCAGCAAGTTGAAGATCGTCTTAAATTCTACGAGACCGGTGACATACCGAAAAAGAATATTGAAGTCATGAAGGAGGCCATGGAAGAAGCTCTGAACGCCACTCAGGAGCTGGACGCCAGCGCCAAGAAGAAGAAAAAGAAGAAGAAGAAGAAGGAGGAAGCTATGGATGAGGATTAGTTAAGAATTGTGCCTCTAATTTTTTTTTCTTTAATAAAGGTATTTGTGTACCAAGGTATGCGTTTTTATTTGGATAGACTGACCTTGGACTGTGACCCGCAACAAGTAAGAATGCATCGAGAAAGCAAAACTTCATAAGTTGTTACTTCAGTACAATGTAAGTCCGCGGGCACTCTAAAATTAGTTACAATAGGGAAGATTCATATTTTTTTTCGTCTTGTATTGCAAAGTGCTGAGTAATAGAAACCGATCTGTGTGCGCAAAACATTTTTATGTTGATTATTTTATGAGTTATGAATCTTTGAACTCATTGTTCATACCACATGCAAAATGGGCAACAGCTATGACGTCACAGCTGTCGTTACACTGTACTAAATGTATGGTGTTTAAACGAAATCTGCAATTATTTCCGACAATACTGTTTTTAGACCAACATCGCAGAAATAAATTGGATGAAAACTAAAGTCAACTAAAAACCATATATTTTTTTCGCTAATTTTGACCCTTAATCAAATAAAAATGAATAGTCAAAAATGATCTGCTTTTTCTGTAATATACTTTTGTTTAAATTAAGTTTAATCATGGGTCCAATTCGAAACGGTGTCCTCTAAATTTAAAATTGCCTAAACTTAAAATAAGAAACGTCAAACTCGATTTGGTATAGCTCCAAGCTGTCAAATTCGAGTCGGACGTTTCTAATTTCAAATTTAGCTAACTCTAAATTTAGCGAAAACACGTTCGAATTAGTCCCATATCATTTAAACCTCATTTTAATTTTCATGGAACCTTCCCCATTATAATTAAAAATACCGATCAAATATCGTTATAACGATTGAAACCAAGCATATTCTGGTTAATACGTTTACATAATCTCAGCGATAATGATAACAGCGTATTACCAAATGTTAGATTACAAACCTGATTTTGTGATGGCGTGATAAAATTTACTGGTTTAAATAAATTCAGTACGAAAATAAACTGATAAAGCACGTGTTTTTCAACGCACTTAGACAATAATAATAGTTAACGAAAACTAAAAAAAAAAATGTCAACTGTCTAACTATCACGGTTCATGAGATACAGCCTGGTGACAGACGGACGGACAGCGGAGTCATAGTATTAGGGTCCCGTTTTCCCCTTTGGGTAAGGAACCCTATAAAACACGCTTTTGTGAGTAACGCACTAATACATTCAAAAGACCCTCATCATGAAGTTAATGTATTGGACTCGTCAAAACGAACCAAATGAGCTCAAACTCGAAGGATTAAATAGTCATTGAAGAGTCACTCTCCACCTCGTGGCTTCTTTCTAGAGCCGCAGTGATCTAAAGCGCTCCATAATTTATTAATAATAATGATTACAAGTCAATTTACATTTAGATACTTAGTAACAATTAATACTAAGCGGTCCTCCGAGACTGAGTTTTTAAGGTCGGAATTGAATTTGATAGGTGATAGGACGGACTCAGGGATCTTTGGATCCAATCCGCGGCTTGCCATATGGGTTGGATCCTTTTAGCGTAACGTCCATTTGTACATAAACAAGATAATAGATAAACACAGTCCGATATTTGCATAGATTAGCTAAAAGCCCAAAAACAAACCAACCTATTGAGTGCCCGAGGTAAACACCACTGTTCAAACAGAATGAACTAAAAATATAACCACAATATCCGCCACAATACAAGCTGATATAACATTTACTTGTATTGTTATAGCGTCGAAAATAGCATGGCATAAGTTAGTAAAATATGTAACAATTGGCGTTTGTAGGCGTAGATAGAACGTAATTTGAAATTATTTGGCCAGTGTTCCAAAAACAAGCGTGGATGCTGCGCGCGTCGCCCGTCCCGAGCGCGCCAATCGGACGTAGTTACATAATTTAAAAATCGAACACATTATTATCACTGCGGTCAATTATTTTAGTTCCACGCCGCGTGTGAATAGTGAACGATATTTTTATTTATTTTTAATTTATCTTTTTTTTGGTAAGTATTTTATTGAATACGCAATTTATTTTATTATTTTTAATTATATGCATTCATCGTGTAAAACCACAGGGTTTAACAATAATGTTGTTAATCTTGTTTGAACAGACGTATTGTGTTGAATATTTATAAGTAAGTAGGTATAAGGCCAAGATCAGTCTAAAAATATAATAATAATTTATGAAATGACGTTGTTAAGCAGTCTGCCTTCCCCCTTTAATAAAATGGACGTATAAATACGAAAATAAAATAAAAATTTAATATACCTAGGTAAATCGGAGTAAAAACATATTTTCTTCTACTATTGTAAATTATGTAATTCGAGCGTGGGTGGAGACATTATGTAGAAAATGATGTGTGATGTTGCCAAAAGTCGGTTCCCGGAAAAAAAAAAAAACATTTGTCCGCGTGTTTGAGTACCGCGATATTGTTTTTGCTGTGTTCTTGTATCTATTGGTTTCATTATTTATTTAAAATGGTTTTGAACAAAATGTAACAAATAAGAGTCAGTACTATTGTAATCAACAATTGTTAAACTTGCATCTAATGGGCCGATAAAGAGATGAAGAGCTTGGCAGCTTTCTGGAGTCCATAGACAAGTTGGTAGACCTACCTACACACAGTCAAGTTATTGACTTCTTTGTACTTCGGTATAACGATCTGTACCTATATTTTTTGTGAGTTATGAGGGTAGATTACCAAAAATCAACGCAACTTTTATCGTGTCGGTACGTTCGCACTCCCGCGCTTGTGATCTAAGATGATAAAAAATATGATAAATTTACCGTTTGCACTGATCCTTACTACTTAATATTATAAATGCGAAAGTAACTGCCTATGTGTTACGCTTTCGCGGCTTAACCGCTGAACCACTTGTAGAATGATGTGGACAAAAGAAGTTGAAAGGCCAATTTGTTAAAATCGGTTCTAGATTATCGGCTGTACGAGGCAACAATGGCCCTAACATGCATGGCACAAAGATAAATTAGAACCATTTATCTCTAAGTGCGTCTCTCTGACACTAGTGCCGACGAAAGAGATAGTCATAGAGATAAACGGTACTAATTTATCTTTGTGGCATGCATGTTAGGGCCGCTGGGGGGTTCCGAGATGGTCAAGCTGCGGCCCTAACATGCAACACAAAGATAAGTTAAACCCGTTTATCTCTATGACTATCTCTTTCGTCGGCACTAGTGTGAGAGAGACGCACTTAGAGATAAGACGGTTTAACTAATCCTTGTGTTTTGCATGTTAGGGCCGCTGCTTGCAAACTGTTCTCGTAATAGAAAACTATCGTTCGGTCCCTTTTACTTTTATCGGCAACTAACATTATTTCCGATAGATTTCGACAAAGAACTGTTTTCGTTAACTCATGGTACCTAATGGTACTTAATGCGTATAGGTATATGTAAGCCGCTTGCTTGATCAAAAACTGTAAAAACGTCGCGTCAAGCGTAAATATAAATTCGCTTCAAGCTCGGGGCAAGCACGTTTAGACGCTTGACTCAAGAATCAAGCAAACATTGTAAACAATCGAGCATGCTTGACCCAAGCAAAAATGAACGTGCTTGTTTAAAGCAGCTTCCAGTGAAGCTGCTGGCTCTTCGTTGTGTCAGTACACAACGAAGAGCCAGCAAAGTACCAATTTGGCTTGTCTAAAATGTTACGGCTACATACAACCGAAACTCAAGTATTAATAAGGAAATAAATAACAGCTTTGTAAATTATAAACATATATGTGATTGCTATAACTTATTTACATACATACATACATAGCATCACGCCCGAAATCCCTAATGGGGTGGGCAGAGCCACAAGACTACTTGTGGCCACGTTCGATTAATTAGTCCTCAGATGGTATGATGAAACGTATGGTGACAGGTGATCAGCCCATCGCCCATACAGATAGTCCACCATGTTGGAGAGGACCCGTCCCTTAGTCGACTTTTACGACATGCCAGGATGATAAGCATCTGCACGCATTCTATAACTTATTTGATTGTAGCAAACAGCTTTGCAAGCTCTGTCCGAAATAAGTCGCTTGGTTGATATTAGCAATAATTTGTTTATTTCTAGCCCTCCCATTTTTTCAGTGTTGACCGTCTGGAAACTTAAAATAACATCTCATACACTGCTTGTGAGTATCATAAACATAACCCATTTAGTTTTGCCGTAGTCGGGTCATGAGACATGACCGTCTTGTGACTGTCGAATTGATTATTAACATTGACAGCTGTAATTTTATTGAGACGCGACATTCTAACCTAAACTAGTGTGACATTGCTATGTTTCAATAAATTGATCATAGTTACATTTCTTAATAAGGAATAAAAAAACACGAAGCAATAGAGTCGATCAAATATATCGACTGAATAGTTTTTAGGGTTCCGTATCCAAAGGGTAAAACGGGACCCTATTACTAAGACTCCGCTGTCTGTCCGTCTACGGCCGTATCTTTTGATTGCTGTGACTTAGAAGGTTGATTTTTCCACAGCTTCAAGAGAGTACCTATTTGATATTAATTACAACTTGATAGCTCCACGCGTTCCTGAGAAAAAGGTCTTGACAGACAGACAGACAGACAGACAGACAGACAAACAAGTGATCCTATAAGGGTTCCTTTTGTCCTTTTGTGGTACGGAACCCTAAAAACAACGAATACCTAAGTAATAATTAGATTAAAACTTTCGTGAGACATTACTAACACTAGAAATAAGCACGGCTTTACTCACGATTTAGGTACCTATTGTCAGAAATAGTCCGACATGTTTCGGACTCATATGGAGTCCTTCTCCAGGGGTTGAGTACGGTCGCGCTCACTGCGACACTGCCCACTGGTGCGTGGGTTGCAGTGAGCGCGACCGTACTCAACCCCTGAAGAAGGACTCCATATGAGTCCGAAACATGTCGGACTATTTCTGACAATAGGTAAGTCGTGAGTAAAGCCGTGCTTATTTCTAGTGTTAATACCTAAGTAGATAAACGATTTTGTGTTAATCTCCAAGATAGGTAGGTATTATTATTATTTATCAAGGAATAACCGAACAGGACAAATTGCGCAACCGCATACCTACCCGGTAAAATTTCTCCAATGATGGAAGGTTGAATTATAATCATCCATGAAGGTTACCTTCAATGATTTACCTCGAAGAATGCGTTGAATTAATTTTAGGAAGCGGTATTGTTTTTTTAGGTTTTTTTGTAGGTTAGGTCAGGAAAAGTTAGTTTTTAGGGTTCCGTACCCAAAGGGTAAAAACTGTCCGTCTGTCCGTCCGTCCGTCTGTCACCAGGCTGTATCTCATGAACCGTGATAGTTAGACAGTTGACATTTTCACAGATGACGTATTTCTGTTGCCGCTATAACAACAAATACTAAAAAACAGAATAAAATAAATATTTGGTACGGAACCCTTCGTGCCACAAAGATAAATTAGAACCGTTTATCTCTATGACTATCTCTTTCGTCGGCACTAGTGTCAGAGAGACGCACTTAGAGATAAAACGGTTCTAATTTATCTTTGTGCCATGCATGTTAGGGCCGTTGGGGGTATTATAATCTGTGACTAGCGGCCCTAACATGCAAGACACAAGGATAAGTTAAACCGCCTTATCTCTCAGTGCGTCTCTCTCACACTAGTGCCGACGAAAGGGATAGTCATAGAGATAAACGGGTTTAACCAATCTTTGTGTCTTGCATCTTAGGGCCGCAGGCGTCCAAAGTGCCGACGAAATCAAATCAAATCCTTTATTCAGCAAATTGGCTACTTGTGAGCTCTTTTACTTGTCATAGGTACATACATTAACTTAACTACTTAAGTATTAATAAGGAAATAAATAACAGCTTTGTAAATTATAAACATATATGTGATTGCTATAACTTATTTACATACATACATACATAGCATCACGCCCGAAATCCATAATGGGGTGGGCAGAGCCACAAGACTACTTGTGGCCACGTTCGATTAATTAGTCCTAAGATGGTATGATGAACCGTATGGTGACAGGTGATCAGCCCATCGCCCATACAGATAGTCCACCATGTTGGAGAGGACCCGTCCCTTAGTCGACTTTTACGACATGCCAGGATGATAAGCATCTGCACGCATTCTATGCTATTTCTTCACTCCCAGTGCAGCAGAGGAGTACTTTTACTTGTCACATGAATTAAAATGGGTTAAATCTAACAGAGAGAGATAGTCAGAGAGATAAGTCGGGATTAAGTTGTACCTATGTCGCCCTTTCTAGGGCTGCTGGGAACTAGTTCCCAACGCGGACCCAGTGCGAATCTGTACCATTACCATGAGTTGCGCAAACCGCTCTCGCTAGCGTAAACTATCGCTCGGTCCCTTTTACTTGTATCGGCAATGAGCAGTATTTCCGATAGATTTCGATAGCGAGAACGGTTTTCGCTAACTCATGGTAATGGTACTGAGACTAAACACGCATCGTTGAACTCTTTCGCAGATGTACCTTGCATAGGTGCTCACGGTGTTTTCGTTTGCCGAAATTCTCATGGTTAATATGAAAACAAAACAAAGTTATCTAATCCACCAGTTCCATATAATAATAACCGAACAGGACAGGACCTGGTTCGCAGCACTCGCTGACAGTGACAAAGACTGCATCAAGGCGACTCAGTCCCATCGGCTGCAGGCTTCTCTTGTCAGGCCTGCGGTAGGACATGTCGCTCTCGCATCGGACATTCAACCCCCAAAAGCGGTCGTACGTAAATATAACCTACTGCAGGTGTCTTTTGCTTTGCAAAATTGGATTACACACTGCTGTGTCTAGATTCCTCCTCCTCCTCTGCACTGGGAGTGAAGAAATAACATAGAATGCGTGCAGATGCTTATCATCCTGGCATGTCGTAAAAGTCGACTAAGGGACGGGTCCTCTCCAACATGGTGGACTATCTGTATGGGCGATGGGCTGATCACCTATCACCATACGGTTCATCATACCATCTTAGGACTAATTAATCGAACGTGGCCACAAGTAGTCTTGTGGCTCTGCCCACCCCATTAGGGATTTCGGGCGTGATGTGTATTTATGTATGTATGTATGTATGTACCGTGTGTGTCTGCTAACTACTGAGAATATAAATCTCAGTAGTTACAACTAGTAACAAAGTGGTGCTAACAGGTGGCAATAGTCCGGCTAATGTTGTTGGAGTCCGCGGCACGAATTCTCGCATTAGGCCGTGGCGTTAAGATTAATATTCGTAAACCACGAACTCCTCCGGCACGTATTTAGGTAGGTACATGGGTTAATTTGTTCTCATTGTTTGATTTTATCACGTTGGCCTAACCATGTGGTTTTACATTAAATATTATACGTGATTTTATATATACATTCTCTTGAGATGTAGCTTCGCTTTGCGAGTTATTTACTCGTATATGCATATTTTACCTCGCTCGTCAACAACTTTTTCCGTGTTTAACTTAAGAGCCCTATCACCATATCGCTTTCCGAAAGATTAGGTATATTGGACGCACGCTTCACGTCGCCCTCGTCGAATGTACAAAGAACGCTAACGGCCATATAAGATGTATGGCCGTCAGCGCTCTTTTTACACTGGGAACCATCGTTCGGACTGACACCGAACCGTCAGCGCTCTTTTTACACTGGGAACCATCGTTCGGACTGACACAGAACCGTCTCAATCAAACGCCGGCGCGGCGCTGAAGCCAGGCGCCCGACACATCACATTATATAGTAATTCGGGAGTAGTAATTAGGTTTATTTTAAGTTGTATAATAAATTATATTTCCTTAAAATATATTAAATTTAAATTATTTATAAACTAACGATTATTCTGATATAAATTTTACGTAATAATATTAACGTAGTAAAGAGAAATTTGCGGTTAATTCTTAGCGTTTTTAGTAGTTTTATGGTTTTGCCGTGGATTTTTTTTCTACATATTACATACATATTTCAAAATTCCGAGGCCGCTTTAACCAACACAACTATTTAAGAGATATTATTATATATTTTTCATTTCGTTTGCTTAGTACAGTAGTTCAATCCACGAGCTCAAAAATGTGTCGTCGCACATTTTTTTGAAAACGTGCTGCAGAATTTTGGCTTTATATCAATAGATAAGAATAAATTGCAAAATGCGAGGCCGCTAGGATCAATAGTAATAACTATACTACACCATTCAGTAAGTCAAAGTTGTCTAAGTCTTTCAGTTTCTCGTAATAAGAACGCCAAAGTTGCCCAATTATTGATAAAATCGTAATATGGCTCTTCTTCGAATTTGTTTATGATTTAGAATTGGCTACCTGCATGAGTTTTATTTCATCAGAAACCCAACTGTGTTCGCAAAACATTAATGTTGTTTTTTTTTTGAGATACCACGCTTTGAAAAGTCCTAGTTCACTCACAAAAACGCTCCATACAAAATGGCCCTGAAATATGACGTCACAGTTCAGGTAGTGTATACCAGACCAATGTAAAAAGAGCCCTGACGGTCATACATTTTATATGGCCGTCAGAGCTCTTTTTACATTGGTTTATGTATAAAAAATATATGAAGTTTAGTTTTTAGGCCAATATCGTTGAATTAAAAATGACAGAAATTTGATGAGGATGTCAAAAACTAGTAATTCAGAACTAAAAAGCAATATTTATTTTTCACTTATTTTGAAAATTTTTGACCCTTAATAGAAAAAAAGTAACAGTCAAAATGATATTTTTGTTTCTTTGACATGAATTTATTTATGTTTAGCTACCGTTCCACAGAAATATATTAACTTTTGTTACTATAGTTAAGTAGCCAAATATGCGTTGAGATGCGTGAGTAAATAGAAATTGAACATTACTTATTTTTACTACAACTGCTATGCTACTTTCTAAAGGCTTGGGTTAATCAAACGCGTGAGCGGCCCCGGGCCCGCGCTACTTTTTGGTGTGCCGTGTTCAATTTACTTTCTTGTTTTACAAATCGCGCGGACCCGCGTTCGAAACGCGACGCGCCGCTCACGCGTATTTTTGCCCGAGCCTTAACAAATCTCGTCAGTCATTTCATTCGACAATAATAAATTGACCCGTGCACTCGTAGTCATTACGCGGAGTTACGTACCTACGTTCGTGGCCCGTGGCGTCAAAATACGACCAAGGTATAAGACTAACATTAGAGAATCACCTCTCTGAGCCTCTATTCGGGAACGCTAAGTGATGTTCTAGCGACTCGCGAGCGAGATTTCTCTCCCACTCTGCCGCACGACGCGTAATGCGTAAGAGCGAGATGCGAGTCTCACTCGTGGGTCGCTGCAGTATCACTTAGACGTTCCCGAATAGACGAGCTGTTTGTTTATCGCAGACCCAAGACACGGTTATCCTAGCTTAGGCCAATTAATGTGACGATATTTTTTTTTACATTGACATTCTTGCTCCCCCTTTATCTCAGAAACTAACTATAAGTTGGATAAATTATCGGCGTAAAGTAATAGCTTGCTATTGCGTTTCGTAAGGTGAGTGACGAGATCCGGAGGTCTATTCCCTCGTCCCCATCCCATCCCCATTCCTCATCCTCCCTAGACTGACAACGCATTGGCAGCACCTCTGGTGTTGTAGATGTCCATGGGCGGCGGTGACCACTTTCCATCAGGTGGGCCGCCTGCTCGTTAGTCAGTCAATTGACATTTTTTTTTTTTTACTAAACTATAGAAATACTATTTTAATCTACTTTATACATGATCGGAAAAATACAACCATGGGCCCATTGCATAACTAGTTGTAACTTGTAATACAAGCGGAAGTCTCTTTCTAGTAAAAGAAGTTGAAAAAAAGAGGCTTCCGTTTGTATTACAAGTAACAACTAGTTATGCAATAGGCCCCATCTCTAATCTATAGATTTTGTGGTTTAAGACAAAATATAAAGGCCGTATCGCTCAACGTTGCATAAAGAGTTATCTGTACAGATGTAGTGCATAATTAGTTTCCATCGTGTTTTATCGGAAAAGTTCGTATTTATCATGCTCTCTCAATTAGCTTCAGCAGGCCCCCCAATTCTCCGTGCATTCGAGATAATCTCACAATCGAGATTAAACGTCAGTGCATACAGTCATTTGACACAACTGTATGAATCTGACGTTTATTGTCGCAATCGACATTATCTCGAATGCATCGAGAATTGGGGACCAGTACCCATCATACCATGCTGTCATTTTTCATTTTGACATTTGACACTAAATAATAAAGTTTCATATTGATGAATATAAACATGTCACTCATTTAATACAATAATTAATTGACACTTCGGGTCCCGTCGTCTTCCGATTGAGATCCGAGTTTTACCGATGGAAACATATTATTCATTATATCTGTAAAGTAATCATTCACATACATAATCCGCGGTACGCTAATGTGTGTGGCGATTCGCTTATTCGAAGTTTGAAATTTAAAACGGATATTATTAGTGTAGGCGCCCGATAAAAGAGCATTTGCCAAAAATCCACCCCTCAAAGGGTGAAACCAGGGCTCAAAGTTTGTATAAGAATTACCGCGGAGAAGTTATGGACGGGCCGCTAATTTAGATATACGAGTATAAGATTATTCTTATGATAGATCTATGATCCACGCGCCAGCGCACGGCCTCACGAATCAATTATCGACGTTTAGCTCTCATTAGTGGGTAATGACGTCTTGGCGTGTGGGTTACACAGCTGATCGATGTCAGATCATTCCTGAAGGATACATTATCGCCGAGTCTCTCGTACTAGTGTTGAAGAAAGAGATGCACTGAGAGATACGATGGAGACAAGGAGTTAATTATCCTTGTGTCTCAATCAATCAATCAATCAATCAAAATTTTATTTGCATAAACAAGAGTATAAAATGGTGTTAAAAATAAATGTCAAAAAGCACATTTCTTGTTTTACCATAATATGGTGTGCAAAAGTTACATTAGAATTATATAAGGTACATTAAATTAGTTTGAAATTGCATTACAAATTAAACAAAACAAGACAAATTAATTAAAGTAAAATAAATATAGTTATCATAATAAACAAAACAGTGGTAAAATAATTAAAAATCACATTATAAATTAAAATTGTCAATAAATTCATTAATAGAATAATAACTATGCTGTATAAGATGGTCAAATAATGTTTTCTTAAATAAATTTAATGGCAATTCCTTAAAATGGTCTGATAAGCAATTAAATATTCTTATTGCCATGCAGTACACATTTTTTTGAAGAAGTGCTAACCTTGTCTTGGGCATATATAGCTTGTTTCTATAGGCACCCCTATTTGATTTTGTGGTAAATGACTGGAAAATTATTGGATTTTTTTTAACAAATACACAGATTTCATAAATATACATGGCTGGTAATGTTAAAATCTTATTGCATTGAAATAGAGGTTTACAATGCTCCAAAAAATCTGTTCTAGAAATAGCCCTAATACATTTCTTTTGTGTTTTAAAAATTATATCCGCATCTGTTGAATTTCCCCACATAATCAGACCATATCTTAGAAGAGATGCCACATACCCATGATATGCGGACAGAGCTGCTGCCTCCGATACCACATTGCGAACACGGTATAGTACATACACAAAACGATCCAGTTTAGAGCGTAAGTTCTCAACATGACTCTTCCAATTGCAAAAACAGTCCAAAGTTAAACCTAAAAATATGGTGGAGTCAACCTCTTCTACTTTGCAGTCATTATACTTAATATCAAGCTTAATAAGTTTACTCTTGTGTGTTCTAAATTGAATCATTTTGGTCTTGCTTAAATTAATATGTAAATTGTTATTATCTAGCCAATTAATTACGTCTATCAAAGCTCGATTAATTTCATCTTCAAATGTGACTACATCATCGCATTTTATAAGTAGAGTGATGTCATCTGCAAAAAGGATGCAGCTGTGATCTTTAGCATTCATCAAATCGTTAATATAGAGCAGAAACAATAATGGGCCCAGAATACTGCCCTGCGGCACACCAAATAAGTTTCGTTTGTAGCTCGATTGAAAGACCAATTTGTCATGTCTAATAAGTTTAGTAACTTCAACTCGCTGCTTTCTATGTTTGAGGTAGCTGGCAAACCATTCCCACGCAGGACCTCTGACACCGTACCTATATAATTTATTCAGTAATATTTCGTGGTCCACGAAATCGAAAGCCTTACTCATGTCTAGAAAAACTGCGACTATTGGAGTGTGTTCATCTAAACTTTCAGTGACTCTCTTTATTAAATGAAAACATGCTAAAGCCGTTGAACTACTTTTCCTGAAGCCAAATTGATCGTTGCTTAAAATTTGATATTTTGAAATGAATTTTGACAATTTATTATACATTACTTTTTCCATTACTTTTGAGATCACGGATATCAGGGTAATGGGTCTATAATTGTTAAGATCAGATTTGGGACCTTTTTTATGTAGCGGCTTTATTACAGAATACTTCAAACGATCAGGAAAAACACCTTGAAGGAATGATATATTGATGATATGACTCAGGGGCACAGATAAGTCTTTCGCACATGTTTTAAGTATTTTAGTGCATATGCCATCATATCCAGTAGCGTTCGTGTTTTTTAATTCATTTATGAATTTTTGGACTTCTGCTGCGCTAACCGGGGAGAGATATAAGCTGTTAATATTTTGCTGTATATTATGGCATGACTTCGATTGTTGCTGGAATTTCTTGTTTGTAGTTTCAATAAAGTAGTTATTAAGAGTTTCAGCTATAGCTGAAGGATTATCTATTACTTTAGATTCAACTATTATTTCATTTATTTCGTTACTATTTGGCTTAGTATCATAGTTATTTTTTATGATTTGCCATGATGCTCTGCATGTATTTTTTGATTTTTTTATGTAATCGTTATTAGTTATTTGTCTAGCTTTATGAAAACATTTTTTTAGTAGTCTCGTGTACATTTTATACTGATTTAAATATTTTTTATTGTCAGAATATCTAAGTACCATTTTATACATGTTTCTCTTATTGATACAGCTCCGTTTTATACCTCGGGTGAGCCATTTATTCCTCACAGGCTTATTAACTTTTTTTACTTTAATTAAAGGAAAACATAAATTGTAAAATAAAATTATAAGATCGTGAAAACTGTCAAACGCTGTGTTTGTATCAGTCTCACTGATTATTTCAGTAAAGGTTAAAGAAGATATACATTCAGTAAACTTTCGGAAATTATCCTGATTGTAATCTCTTAATGCTTCATGCCAAAATTGCGGTCTTTCTTTAACTGTTTTCTTGACTTCCAGGTTACATGAAAGTGTTTGACTAGTCTCATGATCGGATAAAGCCAGAAAGTGAATTTTAGGTATGCACTCTGCTATATTACTTGCTATCAAATCAATGCATGATTTTTTACGCGTTGGATGTAAAATATGATTACTGATGTTATAATTAGAAAAGATTGATAGCAGTTCCTTTTTTATTTTATTTTCTTTTAAAAGGTTAACATTCCAATCTCCACAAATGACTACGTGTTTTGCTTTATTTTTTGTTAATTTTTGTAATAGTTGGTCGACTAGAATGAAGAAAAGTTTGATATTTGAAGCTGGCGTTCTATAGACACAAACGACAATCAAATTAACGATCGGAATTTCTAAACCACTTACTTCAAAATCGTATTTCTGCCTGAATGAGTCTACAATAGTTAATGGTTTATATTCAATGCCACATTTAACGAGAATGCATGTGCCGCCTCTTTTTTCATTTTCTCTACAATATGATGCAGCAACATTGTAGCCATTTATATTTAAATTTGAAATCAATCCTTAACAAACCCCTCCTTATCCTGCCTTAATAAACGTTTCACTCAAACAAATAACATCCAGGCCACCTAATGTAACCTTTAGATCGCTAATTGCTGCCTCAAAGATATCCTTTTTACCTAATACGCCGGCAATATTCTGGTGCATAATATTTATTTTCCTTCTTTTATGCACGAAAGGAATGATTACAAGTATCCTCCTCATTGTTTTGTGAATGCACACGAAGAGACCTAGTGTCTACGAGCATATTTTTTACATTTTTAAACACATTTTTAATTGCTAAGTTAGTGATCTTGCCCGTACGCGAAGAAAACATCTCCAGTGTTAACTCCAAATTAGAGTCATAGAAGGTTGCGTGCTTAATAGTTTGTAATACTTGATAAAGCAAATTATTAAATAACTCAACACGATAATTAAATATTGGAGCTCCACAAATATACGTTGGTGTGCACACAATCACATTGGTGTGAGGTATTTTCTCTAACGTAGACCTAATTTCTTGCACTAGAGCCACGTGCTCGTAGTCTTCCGTGATTCGGAAATCTTGCTCGCTTATTAGCAATATACAGTAATCTTCCATAGTGTAATCTTGCAATTTGGTAGGTAAAGTAGTCAACATCTCATGGATTTTCCCGCCTGGAATTGCCAGATGACAACAGTGAAAATTGTCAAAGAATTCTAGCATGGCATTTAGGATTTTAATATTTCTTCTATTACTTATTGTGCTAACAACGCATAACTTATTCTCCACATTATCATCGTTAGGTTCCTTGCTGATTTGCCTTGGAATGGGTTTTGACACCATAGATATATTACTTTCCATACCTTTTGATTTTGGTTGTTGTGGTTGCAGTGTAGACGACATACCTGCGTCATCATGAAATGGGCTGATACTCCTGGAATGTTCCCTGGATTGTTCAACATCGTGAATATTTACGTCTCCAGTAATTATGGTCTCCGGTTTATTAAAATGTGATTGCGTTTTAATTACGCTTTTCTGCTGGTTTTTGTTGTAACTTTTCTTTTTAGGTGTAGATGTAGATCAATGATTTGGTTATTTTCTTCAATAATTTTTTTTAAAGAGCCGTTTTCTAAAATTAGCTCCTGAATTTCATTTTCCGCTGATTTTAATCTTAGTTCCAAGTTTGTTATTTTGCTTTCGTATTCTTTGAGTGTCTCCTCACTAATTGTTCTTAAGTCTGGGCAGCTTCTATTTATACCAAAATCTTCTGACTCCGATGGTAATGATTCAAAGGAAATATCCGTCGATAACTCTGTGTCCGATAATTCTTTGACGGCTAGATGCTGCTTATTTAGCAATGGCTTTCTTAATGTCACATATTCCTTTGACGGGGTGCTTTCAGTACTAGAAAACACTGACCCTTTCTCTCTAGATGTCCCAGGTAGATTATTCACATTCAATTTTCCTTTATTCTTTGATGCATGGCACTCTTGGCATTTCCATATTGCTTTATTTTCCATCAGATTAAACCGTTTCTGGCTAACATTAGCGCAAGCAATATCATAATTTTTATCACAACAACAACAATTTAAAAATTCTTTATTAAGTATATACTTTTTGCATTTTATACAAACAGTCTTTTTTAACTTCGAAGACATAATAAACTCGTATATAAATGTAAAAAAGCTGTATTATCTTTTTAGTCGGCACCGGATTGGAAGTCGGAGCTACAGCGTTCCTTCCACAATACACCTGTCCACTGTACCACTGCGCCACCGAGCACTTATTGTAACAGCTGAAATTTTGCAATTATATCGCCTGGTCCTCAGTTGTAATGCCTCTGCACTAGGTGGAGTTGTTCGGGCCGAGAAGATAACAAATACTCACACGATCAAATTTTAAATGACTTAACGTGGGGTTCAAAGTCCAATTTTGTTTGAATATTACAACCGTCAATGCAACAATGGAATTCAAGAAATTGACGCTAGATGCACAATTTTATTTATAGTTTTCCGTACACAATTACACTTTTAATCCATATGGACTGTATTTGTAATGAAATAATTGTTAGTCCAGGATAAAACACTTCTTTCACAGGTTTTATTTTGTTAGTCACTGAATGTTATTAATAAGTTGATTTGCGCTCAAATAACGATAGCACAGATGAGTTACACTCTATTATACTGTAATTTGCTTAATTTAACTCATGTAATCAAAAGGTATAATTTTAAACTTAAAATATCTACAGAGCTTATGTTTACATGACGCTAGCGCCATCTATCCTATCTCCATGCTAAAGGCCGCTGGACTGGCCAATTAGTACCCGCAGCTGAATTACGTAGCACAATTGGTATCGGTTTGGCTCGAAATGCAAACCAATTTAGTCTTCACTCGATGTAAATAAGGGTACAAATGGTTTACTTTTCGCAGAAGCGATACCAATTGGTGATACGTAATTGAGCAGCAGGGCGAATACTCGGAAGAGATTTTTAAGAGGACTGTGAAGCAACGGCAGAAATCATCTTTTTCATACAAAAGGCGATAACGATTTTCACCCCTTAAATGTTAACCGATTTTGACCAATTTTTTATAGGTTGTCAGTCAGATCAAAATCTAGGTCTATACGTTTTTTGAATATTGTTTAAAGATCAACAAAGTCAAATACTTAATCGCCAGAATTAGTTTTGTATGAGAATACTAAAACAACAAAAATACTTTTTTTTAAATTATATTGAAAAAACCAAAACGTATAGACCTAGATTATGTTCTGACTGACAACCTATCAAAAATTGGTCAACATCGGTTAAGATTTAAGGGGTGCAAATCGTTATCGCCTATTGTATGAAAAGCCGCAGGTTCACACTCCTTCCTCCATCGCCTATCAAACTACCCGTACGGGGCTGGGGATTCATTCACATACCGTGGGTTAAATTCATGCGCGTACGCAGAAATTTCGCAGATCGTTCTACTGCCGAACAATAAAAATGAGAGGTATCCCAGCTCACGTTATTCCTTCTTCCTACAACCCACGCGTCTTCGAAAGAAGCCTCAATAAACATTCCCTAAACCGGCAATGTGATGGCGACAGACGTCGTATTTAATTTTGGACATGGACTTCAATAGGGATGTTTCCTGGGTAAAAAATTATAATTTTAATTAGTCAGTTAGATTATCTAAATGATTGAACACTTATTTTTTATTATCAAATCAATCAAAATTGACAAAGATAACGCGCATCAAAGTTCGGGAGTGGGGGCTAATATCGTCACTTAGTGGTATCAAGTGGAAGCGGAGTCAAAATAAAAAAGCGTGTAAAAATTATATTAGAGTCTTTGAAACAGGCAAATTAATGATCTCAAAACCCTAAAAGAATCATGACAATCTAAGCTAGTAACCGTCGATATCATAAAATACGATTGAGTGTTTTACGACGACGGTAAAGTAGGATTAGCTATCTAAATCCCCCGTTGATAGCTTGATCTCTTTCCGCTACTGTCGACATGGATTGAGGACTTGAGTGTTAAGGCTGCGTTTCCACCAGACCTATGCGAGGCAAATAACCGAGGAAAAAACAACCAAGGATTACCTACTTCATTTTGAAATGACCGCAATACAATTATTATTATGTTTCTTTCTGGTTTTTTATAAGTGTTGTTAACGCACTCAGCGCTAACAATCGCTACGCGCTAAGCGCGTAGCGCGTAGCAGCGTTTTTCCGCTTTGTAGCGAAAATGCGCTACGAACGGTGAACCCGACTAGCGGGCTCTTGGCACTCAAAGTGTTAACATATGTTATTGTTGTCAATTTTCTTTTCTTTCTTCTTTATTTATGTCATAAATTAACATTAACAGTCAAGCCACACATGTTAAAAGAGAAGTTCTAGTAGACAATTTATAACACTGAGCTTGCGATAGGAATTGTTTCCAATTGCCGACTGGCTGAAGCAAGGAAACGGCTTAGAATTGTGGAAGATGGCTTATATGCTGTCACTGTCCATTAGATATATCGTTTAAGAGCATCAACGCATGATGCAGCGGTGTGTGAAAGGGCCCGGGTACGCGTCTTCGGGACTGCGAGTAGCGGACGACGACGCGGGCAGCTGGATGCTGGCGACACGTGAAAACCCGTGACCCGTAAGGGGTTGTTTATATGGCCTCTTATCAATTGAAAAAGGACAAGATAAATGTTCCTCCTAGTCTCCAGTGATTTATAGTTTATCAATAATGTATCTTTCAATCCTTATGGTGGATTTTTTCCTCGCTATCCCGCTTAGTTGTCTCGTACAGCTCTGCTGGAAACGGTGCTGCGAGGGCTCCGTTTGTAGCCACTAACATCGTTGATAGGTTTTGCAGCATTACGGGTGTAATTCCGGCAATTTTCTTAATGCTTAAAGTTCTCTGCCCATGAGGTACCCATCGCACACAGAGCGACAGGAAGCATCTCTTAGAAAAGTAATTGTTAACGAATTCGACGTGAATAAGCTGTGCCTGCTGCTCCTAGTTTTATTTTCAACATATGAAGTTATCACTGAAGACTTATGAAGTTATATTAAGTAGTCTTAAGGCTATCTCTTTTGTTTTCTTTTTCTTAAAAACCTTGTGCTACCGTTTGTGCTACCACTAAATTCATATTTGCACATTTTGGCACACACACCTGCAATCAATAATCGCACACATACCTAGAAGCGCGCGATGTAACTAACTACCTTTGTTTGAAGAGGAACTACTCTGTTTATGCACTACGGGGTCTACGGGGTCAGCTCGTGGATTGCCAGCCTAAGAAAGTCCCAGCCCAGGATCTAGGGGGGGGACAAACCGGGGTACCTTCTTGCCCCGGGCGGCAATTTAAGGGGGCGCCAAATAGGCTAGTTTCCTGAAAAAGTCTATTTAGTCCGTCATTTACATTATCAAAAACGATTGAAAATGTATTTTTTCTTTTGTCAATTAAACAAAAAAAATACGAACATATAGCGCAAGTTCCGTGTGACGTCACGACTTTGCACACTTTTACCATTAAGTGACGTCATGAGCCCCCACTCCCGAACTTTGGTGCGCGTTATCTTTGTCAATTTTGATTGATTTGATAAAGCAAAAAATACGTGCTCAATATTTTTTGATAATCTAACTGACGGACTAATTAGAATTATTATTTTTTACCCAGGAAACATCCCTATTCATGTGTCAAAAATATTACTTTCAAATGCTTTTGGGTGGGGCGCCGATGTCGGGTTTCTGCCCGGGCTTGGAAAAATCGGAGACTACGGTCAATCGGCCCTCTACTAGACCATATGCCTGATGGTCCTACAATACCCAAGGTCGCTCTTAGCTTCCTATACAAGTGTCACTCGAAACAATCTTATCATTTTGAACATTATCATATTCTCAAGCCCCGATACTTATCAGATTTCCTTCGTAAACAGATAGTGACTAGTGATTATAATAAACCTAGGTTCTTGGAAGTTGATCAAATCGATGATGAATTGATTTTGTCAAATGGTTTGATATTTCCGCCTGTCTGCATGCGATAAAAGATGCTGCTAGATGGTGGGTAATATTGGCCAAACATGTGCTCGTGTTCAACCATGTTTTCTCCAAAGCATGTATATTATTTGACTTGCTTATGCCCGCGACTTCGTCCGCTTGGAATTCGATTATAGTTATTCTCTCGGGAACTTCTAAATTTTCCGGGCAAAACGTACCTATCCTATATTCTATTCATGCTAAGTTTCATGAAACCCGTTCAGCGTATACGGAATTTAGTGGTAACAAAACTTATGAAAATGAAAATATTTATTTTGCAAGTAGGCGACATGGGCTCTTTCACATGTCTGAATCTCGCAGCGCTTTGAAAGGTGACATTCTGCTGAGAAGAAACGCCGCAAGAAACTCAGCAGGAAGTATTTTCAACTTTGACATTAGAGTATTATCTAAAACTAACACATAAAAAGTGCAACAAACAAACCTATGGGTACAAATTTATTCTAATAAATACCTAATAAGGGAGATGTATTAGTCGCCGCATCTGGACAAGTTAAGTGACTTAGAGACGTATAAAGCCTCTAAGGGTCATAATAATAAAAATAATAATTAAAACAAAGAAAAATACACATCAAACAAAACCTTTCGCATTTATAAAATGAGTAGAATAAGAAAGGAGTAGATAAATTATATCTTAAGAACCAACAGAATAGACAGGACCTGAAATCTATGAAAGCCAGCAATATTCTGAGTTAGGACAACGTCGTAATATTTGGCAGTATGGGCTGTATGGGTCCAGTTAGAAACGGTATTTTCTTAATTCAAAACCTAAGGTTAAAATAAGAAACATCAAACTTGATTATGTGTACAAAGCTGTCAAAATCAAGTTGACATATCTTATTTTTAACCGACTTCAAAAAAGGAGGAGATTCTAAGGTATAAGTTTAGCGACTTTTAAATTTAGCGAAAACACTTTAGAATTGGTCCCTATGTGTAAATTATCTTTTGTACTGTGTTATGAATGAATGTTATTTTTTATTTCATTCATTCCTATTTCCTCGTCGAGTTCTATGACAGCGACCCCGGAAATCATAGATTCTGTCTGGTAGGTATTTGTACTCATATCATAAAATTGTATAATTTGACTTAGGGGTCTGGTCGTTAGTGTTCTTGTGATACGTTAAGATATATACAGCAAACAAATATTACTCTTTATTAATTAAACTATTTAACAAAATGTCTTTCTCACATAATTTGTACGATCGGAAACGAAAGCTAGGTAAAATATACGCCCGCATAAAATTAACACGCTGCATACTTACGACTATGTACTGGTGAGTTTTCACGCATCTAGGTCAAAAATTACGCATAATACGCGCCAATAATAGAAAACGCATGCTTCATGTCATAGTATAACATAAACAGAGCAGTTGTTCAAAGAAAGGCATTTCGCGCTAAGGATAATTTTCGTTCGGGTTCGCGCGCTTGTGTAAAGTAAACGTCAGAGTTGGCCGGAACCAGTCTTAGAGCGTTTTCAGACTATCCGATACAATATCGGTGTCAGATGCTGAAAGCCGATATCCGATATCGTGTTGTGTTTACGTCTGATATATGTCTTTTAATATCGGTCCGATTTGGCCACCACTGCCGCCGCACTGTGGGCTGAAAATCGGCTTTCATACACATAAATCGAAGTTAACATTTTAAAGGTTTTTTTGCTTGAAATGACTATCACTTGCCATTAATTTTGTAGTGGTAGAGCCAAACAGTAATCCTCACTGGATGATTACTGCTCGAATGGGCCGGCTCGACCGGGGTAGTAGCACACTCTCACAGAATATCGGCGTAAAGTAATAGCTTGCTATTGCGTTTCGTACGGTGAGTGACGAGATCCGGAGGCCTATTCCCTCATCCCCATCCCATCCTCATTCCCCATCCTCCCTAGACTGGCAACGCATTGGCAGCACCTCTGGTGTTGCAGATGTCCATGGGCGGCGGTGACCACTTTCCATCAGGTGGGCCGTCAGCTCGTTTGTCAGTCAATTGAAATAAAAAATAAAAAATAAAACTAAATTATGATACCTACAGGCGTGATTTGGCACGAAAACCTACGAGTTATAATTTTTTTCCGAAAAATATATATGGAGCTGGAACGAAAAATCCGGATATCTCGGGACCGCAAAAAAATACAAAATATCCTTACAGCCGTTTATACTTCTAATTATTCCTGATTTTTTGACATACTACATAATTCAGTCTTAGGTGCCTAAAAAATGCGAAATTTTTTATATTATTTTTTCGACCCCGACGCGCTGGCACAGTCACGAATACACCACAGAAAATATATACATATAGCAAACTACAAACATTAGGTACCATCAGATATTCACAGGGGCCCGACACGACCGCCAAAATATCGGTGTCGGATCCAATATCCGATATCGGATCGGACAATGTGAAAGGCAGGTTCATATTGCATACATTTTACTTGCCCCGATATCGTATCGGCGTATCGGATAATGTGAATAAGGACTTCTGACAATATACTCGTATTGAGTAAAGCCTTTTTCATTTAAATTTTTTATAATGTCTCACGAAAATTTAATTTGACTGATGTGAAAATGCAGTCAGGGCATAAATGAAAGTGAGTGCTCTCACTCAGCGAGTGTAGGTAACTCAACTCCTAAAGGGCCGGAGTTTAACTACTCTGTTTAAGTATATTAATGATCATATCGTGTGACAAACAACTGACTCAGGAGTGCACTATCGATCAACGCAATGACCGGTGCGCATGAGTCGACCCTTCATACTTTGTAGTATCTTCCTGTGGCCCTAACATAAATGACACAAAGATAAATTAAACCCGTTTATGTTTCTGACTATCTCTTTCGTCGGCACTAGATTTTCCCGGAAAATCCATACTTAATGTTATAAATGCGTTAGTCACTCTGTGTGTCTGTCTGTCTATGCGTCTCTCTGATACGTTTTAACAGCCAAACCGCTGAACAGATTTCGATGAAATATTGCAAAGATCTACTTTAGTTTAGGGAGGGAGGAGACATTCCTCGAGTACCCTAGAGGTGCACTAAGGAGGGATTGTTTGAAATTCCACCCCTAAAGGGCTGAAAAGGGGTGATGAAGTTCGTATGGAAAATACCGCGCGCGGGCGAAGCTGTGGCGGGGCCACTAGTACCTACATAAAGGTGGCGGCAAACTTCAAGTTCGAGCCTAATCGCGTTGCAGTCTCTATGGCAGTGGAAATCGAAGCTAATCGCGTTGCAGTCTCTGTGAGAGGAAATCGAGGCTAATCGCGTTGGTCTCTATGGCAGAGGAAATTGAGGCTAATCGCGTTGCGCTATATGGCAGAGGAAATCGAAGCTCATCGCGTTGTAGTCTCTATGGTCAAGGAAATGAAGTCGGAAAGTGACGATGTTTGCCACAGCCTGTACAAATAAAGGACAAACAATGACTCAGGAGTGCACTATTGATCCTGATCAATGCAATAAATGATGTGCGGGAGTCGGCCCCGTTGACACATAGCTGGCTCACTATTACAAGGCTCTATGTTTCTTTAGTGTATTCAATATTGAGCCTTGTTTTCAGAACAACATGGTCAAATTCCATTTACACTGAAATATAAATGATATTCAAAACATTATATCAGTCAGTAGGCTTAATAATAACCAGATGGTGATAAGCTAATCCTGTTTTTCAACTGAGTTTGAAACGTGGATAAATATTGTGTATATTTTAATGTAATAAAACCGGACAAGTGCGAGTTTATTTATTTATTTATTCAGATACAATGTAAGTTTACAGCATAATACGACACCAAAGCACTTACACGATAAATTATTACATATAAACAGAGAATGAGTTAAACTCGAGTGGAGAGGGTTCCGTGATAATATGGACCTATGTTACTTAAAATACCATAGACTTCTTATAGGGTTTCCTGTAATCTATAGGTAATTAACTATTTCCTAAAGGTACTTTTTCAAAATTTTGGGTTCCGTAGTTTCGGAGATAAGGGAGGGGAATGGTAAATTTTCGCTTATTTTTATAAATAACTTCAAAACCATTTATCTTAAAATTATAAAAAAATATATTCAAGATCCTACAATGAGCCCTTTCATTTGATATGCCACACGCCATAGTCGCATAGTCTGCAAAACTTTCTTTTTAATTTTCTAATTTACGTGTACGTTAAGTGTCTCCCATGTTTAAAATTCATTTATTTACGTTACACTTCCGTGTTGCGGTCACCGACTTATCGACGGTACAAGAAGTTCAAGAAAAACCAATGATACGAGTATTTATATTTTCTATTGTTACAGAATGTCCTGAGCACTGAACCATGGACAAGCCAACGATGCATATGCTGTCCGTCCAGGACAAGGGCGGGGAGACCAAGAAGGCGACGCAATATTTGGCAGCTGTTGCAGGTAAAAACATATAGTAGGGTAGACCGGGGACAATTGAAACATGTCATGATTGAAACAATTCAAATTTCTCGAAAGCCACTGTACCTATTGGTACGATGCAACGTTCGTTACTACGTTTTCAGCGTGTTTGATCTTATCGTCAGTGCAGTGCGAGGCAGCGAGTGATGCAATTGTGTGCAGGACGCTTCAAAGAATTTGACGCCCGAAAGTAAGAATTTCTGATCTTTTGATATCCGCTTTTTCATATTTAAGTCTTGTGATTTTACATGTTTTCTTGTTTTTGGTTTATTATTTGACTATTAAGGAGTGTTTTTATTGCCATTTGCGAACGCTGAAAGTACATTAAAAGCAATGTATTGACCTTGAAATGAAATATGTTACATGGGTACATTTGCAACAACTTGCATGTGGACGATTGAAACGTTTCAACCGTCCTGGTGTTTCAATCGTCCCGGCTTCTTGTTTTTTTTTTTTGCTTCGGAATGGTGATGGAAATTTAATTCATTAAAATCGCTTGTATCTTACTGTGACAGTTAAAATTAATTACTAAATGGTTTACGCACCATTTTCTTTTCTTACATATTTGTGTTTATAAGGAAAACTCACGGCACAAAATAAAATACCAATTAAGATCTTATTTATAGATTATTTAGGTAAGTATTTTTATTAGAAATGCAACGGATATTGGTTTGCCCAAATACCAAATACCAGATATCCGGCATGGCCATTGTCCGGATAGCCGGGTATCCGGCCGTACACGAGCTATTTCAACGCGTGCGGCGAGCAAGTTTCAACTTGTTACTAATTGTAAGTTAGCTGGGCCCTTTAAGGTTTAGTATTTATTACGTTTTATATTTAAATAAAAATAAACAGTTTGCATTGTATATCTGACGTCGATTTCGTTTGTTTCTGATGGCTTTTTATTTGTTTTATCCTATTTTTGATCCAAGCTTTTATCTACTATCCGGTAGCCGGCCAGATAATGAAATGACTCACTATCCAGTATCCGGTATCACAATACGGTATCCGGCCATGATTTTACTATCTAGCCGGACACCGTATTGTAACCGGAAATCGGTTGCATCTCGAATTATCATTTTACTTGGTCAGAAAATCGGTCCTTCAATCGCGAAACAAGTAAAAAGTAGATTTTCATTTTGTATTAAAAAAAAAACTTAAAATCAGAAATAAGCTGCATCGTGTAGTTTTATTCCATTTTGCAACTGTGGAAACTAAATGAAATAATAATATTACAACGATTTTAAATAAATAAGATTGAAATAGGTATTGTATTTAGTATGGAAACTGAACCATCAGATCTCGCCTTAACTAACTATAATTTTCTCTTTTCCAGATGCCCAGAAAACGTAAACACGTTAAAGACCGAAGTTCAAGGAACTTATTTTCATATCAATTAGCTAAAGGAAGGGCTAAATTGATTGGCGTTATCTCCTTTCTTGAGGTGAATGTCATAATAAAAAAAAGAAAGTAATATAATAAACGGGTAAATAAATTATTATTACTCGTATGAGTAAAAAAAAACTTGAAGTCATAATTGAAACATTGTTATGATTGAAACATGCTTGTTTGTATGAGATATGATTATCTCTTTTTCTCGCCAAAATATGCTAGTCTAGGTTTGTTTCACTTAACATATATTTTGATTAAGTATAATACTAATGCTTAGTACAACTTGGATCTAAGAACAATGCAGACAATAACTTTTTTTTAAATTATTATGTCTAAGATATTGTTTCCGTCATAATTTTTGAAATATTTATCGTTTTGTTACTAACTTTTCACAATCTCATTTAAATAATTCTGTAGTATAGATACCTGTTAAATGGAATGAAAATATAAATTTGTTTTGAAAGATATTAGAGTGTTTCAACTAACCCTACCTACTGTTTCAACCGTCCCTAGCATGAGGTTGATTGAACCACATTGCCTGGTCCTTTTCATTAGCTTATAGTAAATTAATGAACTGAGATAAAACTGCGCAACACATTGTATTTAGGAGCCAGACAACGATAGTTGATATTATGAAAATATTGGAACCGTAAGTACAATAGACGCTTCACTACACACTGTTAAAGTTAAATTGGTTCAATTGTCCCCGGTCTACCCTACCTACACAACTTAATTGCTTGTTACAATAATACACTCAATGGCTGAATAGGGAAGATGCATAATTTTTTACTTTCACATAAGTTTTATTTAAGTACGTAGGTACATTTTCTTTCATAGTATATAGGTATTTAAACCTCATTTTGATTTTCATGGATATTCCCTATTAAACATTCAACGGAGGCTTTCAAAATGTTGAAGACTATTATTGGCAGCCCTTTATCAACGCATAAAATTCGTATCTAAATAATATAATTTCGAAAAAACACGATTTACTAAAAATAAGAAACCCAGCAAAGCTCGGTCATCCAGGTCTTTATAATGTAAATTAATTAATAAAGAAGGGTGTCCATTGGCGTTGGCCATTTTTGCGTATTTTTCTAAATAACTTCAAAACCATATATCATAAAATTATAAAATAAAATACATTCAAAATCCCCACAGTGAGCCCTTTCATTTGATATGTCACACGCCATAGTTTGCAAAACTTTATTTTTTAATTTTCTAAACCCTCCAAAAGTGGTCCCCATGTTAAAAATTCATTTATTTACGTTACACGTCCGACCGTGTTGCGGTCACCGACTTACATAGGTATGTATACCAAATTTCAACTCAATCGGTCCAGTGGCTTCGGAGCAAATTGGCTGAGACGGACAGACACAGATCCTATAAGGGTTCCGTTTCTTCCTTTTGGGGTACGGAACCCTAAAAAATAATAACAACGAAACACAGCATAAACGCATACCGAGAACGGCTAGTGTATACCTAATATTATTAGTAGAATCATAAACCATTATGTAAACTAGTTAATGTAAATATGAGTAAGCCGTCGATATCTGATCGCGGGTTAACGAATTCTATCTGATCTATAAATAACAGTACACCGCGTGACGGTGAAACATGCGCGTGCGTCGGTTTGGTGCATGTAGCAACAAATCAAATCGTTTATTCAGCAAGTTGGCCATCTGTGGGCTCTTTTCCTCGTCACATAATATTTTAAAACTAGCTTCCCCTTGCGACTTCGTCCGCGCCAAATTCTGTTGTTCAATAGAAAATGTTCAATAGTTTTTGATAATCTAACTGACTGACGGACTAATTAGAATATATTTTTTACACAGGAAACATCCCTTATATATGTATTGTCGTTGTGTTAGTGAATTATTCATAAAGAAATGTTGGTATTGCCCATGGAAGTTTAGGCTAGACATAAAAAAACAATTATCAAACGAAGGGTCTGCACAAATAGTAGGTACTAAATTAACGATTAACGGTCATTTTTTTTTACGGAGGTTAATGAGACATTTTACATTTTTAGGGTTCCGTACCTCAAAAGGAAAAAACGAAACCCTTATAGGATCACTCGTGTGTCTGTCTGTCTGTCTGTCCGTCTGTCACAGCCAATTTGCTCCGAAACTACTGGACCGATTAAGTTGAAATTTGGTTTAAATATGTAAGTTGGTGACCGCAACACGAACGCGTGACGTAAATATATGAATTTTAAACATAGGGGCTACTTTTTGGGGGTAAACTAGAAAATTAAAAAAAATAAAAATATGCCACCTGTATCGTGTGACATATCAAATCAGAGGGCTTATTGTGAGGATCTTAAATATATATTTTTTTTAATTTTAAGTAAAATAGTTTAGAAGTTATTCAGGAAAATAGGCGAAAAATGACCACCCCCCCCCCTTATTTCCGAAACTACTTGGGCTAAAATTTAGAAGAAAATACAGAAAATAGATCTTTGCCTATACATTACAGGAAAACCTATAAGAAGTCTATAGTATTTAAGGTAACCTAGTAAATTTCAGATAATCATGTACGGAACGGAATCCTCTCCACGCGTGTTTAACTCGCACTTGTCCAGTTTTTTTAAGATAACTTAAAAGTTAATCCGTTACTGTGCCCAGCTATGCTTAGTGTGATAGAGGTAACTTTGTGTGATGAGCAGTTACTTTGAGGTCAAATCAAACGTATCATGACCCTCAAAAACATTTTCTTTCCAGCGGCAATCGGTGCAGTGGTAGCCGGCACGATCCTCGCGTGGACATCGCCAGCCCTACCCCAGCTCCAGGGTCCAGACGCTAACGACACCAAGCTGGCGTCGTTCACCATCATCGACGGCGTCAACTACACTGTCGTTCCGAACCTGCTACCGTATATTGTCGTCAACGCAAGCGCCAATCAGACGGTGCTTGTGAATTCGCAGCTGCAACCCGCGGATTTCCTGCTTGACACTACACAGAGTAAGACTTATAAAACTAACTGTACCAGGCGCCTCATTCGGGAACGCTAAGTGATTCTGTAGCGACTCGTAAGCCAGATCTCTCATCTCGCTCTTACGCATTTCGCGTCGTGCGGAAGAGTGGAATGAGAAATCTGGCTTACGAGTCGCTATAGAATCACTTAGCGTTCCCGAATGAGGCGCCTGAAATCCAATCAAAATCCCTTCAGTCGTTTTTCAATGCCCTAGTAGCATTTTCCGTTGGCATCCATTGGCCAACAGTAGGGAATCCCTAGGGATATAGTTAATAATTTGCCCACATAAAGCTAACATCATCTCAACATAATATCTAAAATATAGGAAGCTGTAAACCGGGCATGTGCATGCTTATAAATAAATAAATAGATAAATAAATATCAATATAACAAAAAAATATCATTACGCCCAACCAATTACCAACGTTGGGCCATTGTGAATACCGCTACCGTTGTTTAAAAATGGTTAGCATTTCTGCATTGTATACAACGAAGGCCCTATTATAGATTAAGTAACGTTGCCCCAATGCAGTAAAATATTATCATTACGCCCATCCACTTACCAACTTTGGGCCAATGCGACTTCTGCTACCGTTGGTTTAAAACTGTTGTATTGTTTCAGTTGGAAATTCTACAATGGCCCTTGGTTGTACTCGGTTGTAGGACTTACCTCAAAACGACGGCCAAATCTAACCATTGGCCAACTAAATACACTAACCCATGTGGCCCAACCAAATGCCAACACTAAATGCTATTAGGGTGATACCTGTTCAAACATGTCCCTGTGTAATTTTGTAATATCCTTAACCTTTTGAGCGCCACAGTCGGCTGCAACCGACAGCCGATTTCCGGGCTCCTGACGCCACGGCACGCCGTTTTCCAGACATTGCGTCGGCTGTAGCCGTCACTCGGCTTCCGAGGAACGCTTTCTCTTACTCAGCCGTGGCGTTCAACAGGTTAATATCACACGCCATTTTTACAGGTTCAATTAATAGAATACTATATATTCTATCCACTTATGACAACCAGCGGCCCTAACATGAATGACATAAAGATATGATAGACCGTCTTATCTGTAAGTGCGTCTCTCTCACACTAGTCCCGACGAAAGAGATAGTGATAGAGATAAACAGGTTTAATTTAACTTTGTGTCATTCATGTTAGGGCCGCAGACGAAGTCAGAATTGTTTTTCAAAGTACAGTGGTTTATCCTCTAAGGCTGCGTTTCACCCAGAGGTTAGCGAGGAAAAATCCACCAATTAAAATGATTCATTCAAAACAAATGAAAGCCACCACGCACAATGATTGGTGGAATTTTCCTCACTCACCGGTGAGCAGCGTTGCCAACCGTACGGTAATTACCGTATTCATACGGTAATTTCATCAAATTTCATGCCTTGTACGGTAATCAATTACCTTACGACAAATGTACGGTAATTTATTAGCATCCGCCCCCCCTTACGACAAATGTACGGTATTCCATAGCATTCGCCCCTTACTAGCAAATGAGTAAGTGCGAGAAGGACAAATAAAATAGTGTATGCTGACTGCGTTGGTCCGTTCCGTTCCGTTCGATGAAACATGAGTGAATTTAGTGGTTTTCTGAGAGCCGTCTAGTGGGAAAGGATTTTTTTTCATACAAAGTAAGAGAATGTAGTGGTTTTTAGAATCTTTTTTGGTGGATTTGTTAAAACAGACTGTCCGCAGGACAGCGTATCTGTATAACCAGCTTAAATATGAGGTCACGCAAAAGGACAAAAACCTTGGCATACTTTAGTTGTTAGAAACCACTAAGCACCTGCCGATCTTTAATCTCTAAAATAACAGCGCAAGTAGTTAGTTATTTACCTAAAAACTGCAGAGATATTCGTTTTTTTGGAAATAAAATGCGTACGGTAAATTATACGGCAATTTTAGGCTAATAAGACGTAATTCTGGCAGTACAGGTTGGCAACACTGCCGGTGAGCTTCCTCACACTGCTCTCACGGAAACGCAGCGTAGGTCGGTATTGTAATGTAACAGCTCGGATTCGATTTCCAACATAAACCGCATGCATTAAACGTCTTGACGGAGTCACTGATCTCAAATCCGAGCTCTTAAATTAAGTACAAGCGAATGCTCCATCAATACCCACCTTTAGGTGCACAGCGCGCGTCATACTGGAACAAATTGGTTTTCTATGCTATGTGGACATCAGAAAATCACACCACAGGGCTATCGACTGTTACCAAACCAATTACTATTCGGTTATCCTGTTAATAATCGGAACCAGTCACAATAAAACATATTGGCAGAGTCCGTTCGTCACAGGAACATGGGTCGATAGCTGATATCCGATATCGGTTATCTTCACGTATATGTCCGATATTATCGATCCGATTTCGCTGCCGCCGGGTATTTATACGTATGTATAGCACACAGTACAAGCATTATCGTCCGATATCGACGGGGACCCGACACGGCCGTCTTATATCCTATATCGGATCGGACAATGTGAAAGGCAGGTTCATATTTCATACATTTTACTTGCTGTGATATCGTATCGGCGGGTTAGGCTCGTAAAACACACTTTCCCGAAATATGCACTTTCCGCAAAATGTACCTACACTCCCAAAATGTACACTTTCCTAATTTAGAAACTTTCCCGAAATGTGCACTTTCTCATTTAGGGCACTTTCTCAAAAGGTAGACATTTATTATTTAATCACATTCTTCACACACACAAGCACAGGCACACACACTTCACACTGTTAAAAAAAATGCACACGCATTTTTGTTTTAAATTAAAAGTGTGTTTTCCGTCTTTCTGTCCGTCCGTCCGTCCGTCTGTCTGTCTGTCTGTCTGTCTGTTTGCATTAGAACCCCTTAGTACTATAAACAGGGACACCCCTACCCCTAAACTGTACTTTTCGGGAAAATATACCTTCTGCGAAAGTGCATATTCTGGGAAAGTGCACCTATTGACAAAGTGTACATATCGGGTGATATCGGGAAGTGCACTTTTAGAGACAGTGTACCTTCCGAGAAAATGACCCTTCTAAAGAACTGCACCTTTAGAGAAAGTGCACATTTCGGGAAAGTGTGTTTTACGAGCCTAACCCGTATCGGCGCCCGATACCGATATCGTATCCGGTAATGTGAAAACGCTCTGCTTTAAGTTTTGCACGATTTGTTGGCATTTGTTTTCTATTAGTAGCCAGCACGTGCACGTGACCAGATCTTTTCGTCTCAAACCCGTACCATTCATATGCGCAGACGCACGCCAACTAGGTCCGCCTCTAATAGCTGCTTCCTATTGATACTTGGCGAGCCTCCAGACCGGTGGGTGTGGCAGTCACATGGCGGTAACGTGTTTAGTTTTCAATAACAACCCTACGCTAATGGCCACTTACGTAAAAGCTAAATGTGGAGACGCTTTGAAAGAAAGAAAGGAAGAAAGGAAGAGAGGAAGAAAGAAAGAAAGAAAGGAAGAAGGGAAGAAAGGAAGAAAGAAAATGATGTTTTGTTAGACCACACTGTACTTGCCAATAGCTCGCAACCTTTTGAATGCCACGGCTGAATGAAAGAAAGCATGCCCCGGACGCCGAGTGACGGCGTAGCCGACAAAATGTATGGAAAACGGCATGCCGTGTCGTCAGGGGCAGGGAAATCTGCTGGCGGCTACAGCCGACTGTGGCGTTCAAAGGGTTATCAGCTTCCCATCGCGGGCATACCATATTAATTAACACTAAAATAATTTATATCAGTTCAGTTCAGGGGTCGTATGAGCTCTTAATTCCAGGCAGTTTTCGCCGTAAACTGAACTGCCTGGAAAATTCGTATAATGAGCGCGCTAATGAGGCCGGCTTTAGCGCGCTCATAATACGAATTTACCAGGCAGTTCAGTTTACGGCGGAAGCTGCCTGGAACTAAGAGCTCATAATACGACCCCAGGTCT